>OY804579.1:91327359-92554859 GCA_963680875.1 Bathymodiolus brooksi
CTCACTACAACAACAACACAGTATGTAGGTAGACATGTCACTCGTATACATTATTCTGATAGCACTAGCTCACTACAACAACAGATGTAGGTAGACATGTCACTTGTATACATTATTCTGATAGCACTAGCTCACTACAACAACACACAGTATGTAGGTAGACACTCCACTCGTATACATTATTCTGATAGCACTAGCTCAACTACAACACAGTCTGTAGGTAGACATGTCACTCGTATACATTATTCTGATAGCACTAGCTCACTACAACAACAACACAGTATGTAGGTAGACATGTCACTAGTATACATTATTCTGATAGCACTAGCTCACTACAACAACAACACAGTATGTAGGTAGACATGTCACTCTGTATACATTATTCTGATAGCACTAGCTCACTACAACAACAACACAGTATGTAGGTAGACATGTCACTCGTATACATTATTCTGATAGCACTAGCTCACTACAACAACAACACAGTATGTAGGTAGACATGTCACTCGTATACATTATTCTGATAGCACTAGCTCACTACAACAACAGTATGTAGGTAGACATGTCACTCGTATACATTATTCTGATAGCACTAGCTCACTACAACAACAACACAGTATGTAGGTAGACATGTCACTCGTATACATTATTCTGATAGCACTAGCTCACTACAACAACAGTATGTAGGTAGACATGTCACTTGTATACATTATTCTGATAGCACTAGCTCACTACAACAACAACACAGTATGTAGGTAGACACGTCCACTCGTATACATTATTCTGATAGCACTAGCTCACTACAACAACAGTATGTAGGTAGACATGTCACTCGTATACATTATTCTGATAGCACTAGCTCACTACAACAACAACACAGTATGTAGGTAGACATGTCACTCGTATACATTATTCTGATAGCACTAGCTCACTACAACAACAGTATGTAGGTAGACATGTCACTCGTATACATTATTCTGATAGCACTAGCTCACTACAACAACAACACAGTATGTAGGTAGACATGTCACTCGTATACATTATTCTGATAGCACTAGCTCACTACAACAACAACACAGTATGTAGGTAGACACGTCCACTCGTATACATTATTCTGATAGCACTAGCTCACTACAACAACAGTATGTAGGTAGACATGTCACTCGTATACATTATTCTGATAGCACTAGCTCACTACAACAACAACACAGTATGTAGGTAGACATGTCACTCGTATACATTATTCTGATAGCACTAGCTCACTACAACAACAGTATGTAGGTAGACATGTCACTCGTATACATTATTCTGATAGCACTAGCTCACTACAACAACAACACAGTATGTAGGTAGACATGTCACTCGTATACATTATTCTGATAGCACTAGCTCACTACAACAACAACACAGTATGTAGGTAGACACTCCACTCGTATACATTATTCTGATAGCACTAGCTCACTACAACAACAGTATGTAGGTAGACATGTCACTTGTATACATTATTCTGATAGCACTAGCTCACTACAACAACAACACAGTATGTAGGTAGACATGTCACTCGTATACATTATTCTGATAGCACTAGCTCACTACAACAACAACACAGTATGTAGGTAGACATGTCACTCGTATACATTATTCTGATAGCACTAGCTCACTACAACAACAACACAGTATGTAGGTAGACACTCCACTCGTATACATTATTCTGATAGCACTAGCTCACTACAACAACAGTATGTAGGTAGACATGTCACTCGTATACATTATTCTGATAGCACTAGCTCACTACAACAACAACACAGTATGTAGGTAGACACTCCACTCGTATACATTATTCTGATAGCACTAGCTCACTACAACAACAGTATGTAGGTAGACATGTCACTCGTATACATTATTCTGATAGCACTAGCTCACTACAACAACAACACAGTATGTAGGTAGACATGTCACTCGTATACATTATTCTGATAGCACTAGCTCACTACAACAACAACACAGTATGTAGGTAGACATGTCACTCGTATACATTATTCTGATAGCACTAGCTCACTACAACAACAACACAGTATGTAGGTAGACATGTCACTCGTATACATTATTCTGATAGCACTAGCTCACTACAACAACAGTATGTAGGTAGACATGTCACTCGTATACATTATTCTGATAGCACTAGCTCAATACAACAACAACACAGTATGTAGGTAGACACTCCACTCGTATACATTATTCTGATAGCACTAGCTCACTACAACAACAACACAGTATGTAGGTAGACATGTCACTCGTATACATTATTCTGATAGCACTAGCTCACTACAACAACAGTATGTAGGTAGACATGTCACTCGTATACATTATTCTGATAGCACTAGCTCACTACAACAACAACACAGTATGTAGGTAGACATGTCACTCGTATACATTATTCTGATAGCACTAGCTCACTACAACAACAACACAGTATGTAGGTAGACATGTCACTCGTATACATTATTCTGATAGCACTAGCTCACTACAACAACAACACAGTATGTAGGTAGACATGTCACTTGTATACATTATTCTGATAGCACTAGCTCACTACAACAACAACACAGTATGTAGGTAGACATGTCACTCGTATACATTATTCTGATAGCACTAGCTCACTACAACAACAGTATGTAGGTAGACATGTCACTTGTATACATTATTCTGATAGCACTAGCTCACTACAACAACAACACAGTATGTAGGTAGACATGTCACTCGTATACATTATTCTGATAGCACTAGCTCACTACAACAACAGTATGTAGGTAGACATGTCACTCGTATACATTATTCTGATAGCACTAGCTCACTACAACAACAACACAGTATGTAGGTAGACATGTCACTCGTATACATTATTCTGATAGCACTAGCTCACTACAACAACAGTATGTAGGTAGACATGTCACTCGTATACATTATTCTGATAGCACTAGCTCACTACAACAACAACACAGTATGTAGGTAGACATGTCACTCGTATACATTATTCTGATAGCACTAGCTCACTACAACAACAACACAGTATGTAGGTAGACATGTCACTCGTATACATTATTCTGATAGCACTAGCTCACTACAACAACAGTATGTAGGTAGACATGTCACTTGTATACATTATTCTGATAGCACTAGCTCACTACAACAACAACACAGTATGTAGGTAGACACTCCACTCGTATACATTATTCTGATAGCACTAGCTCACTACAACACAGTATGTAGGTAGACATGTCACTCGTATACATTATTCTGATAGCACTAGCTCACTACAACAACAACACAGTATGTAGGTATACATGTCACTTGTATACATTATTCTGATAGCACTAGCTCACTACAACAACAACACAGTATGTAGGTAGACATGTCACTTGTATACATTATTCTGATAGCACTAGCTCACTACAACAACAACACAGTATGTAGGTAGACATGTCACTCGTATACATTATTCTGATAGCACTAGCTCACTACAACAACAACACAGTATGTAGGTAGACATGTCACTCGTATACATTATTCTGATAGCACTAGCTCACTACAACAACAGTATGTAGGTAGACATGTCACTCGTATACATTATTCTGATAGCACTAGCTCACTACAACAACAACACAGTATGTAGGTAGACATGTCACTCGTATACATTATTCTGATAGCACTAGCTCACTACAACAACAGTATGTAGGTAGACATGTCACTTGTATACATTATTCTGATAGCACTAGCTCACTACAACAACAACACAGTATGTAGGTAGACACTCCACTCGTATACATTATTCTGATAGCACTAGCTCACTACAACAACAGTATGTAGGTAGACATGTCACTCGTATACATTATTCTGATAGCACTAGCTCACTACAACAACAACACAGTATGTAGGTAGACATGTCACTCGTATACATTATTCTGATAGCACTAGCTCACTACAACAACAGTATGTAGGTAGACATGTCACTCGTATACATTATTCTGATAGCACTAGCTCACTACAACAACAACACAGTATGTAGGTAGACATGTCACTCGTATACATTATTCTGATAGCACTAGCTCACTACAACAACAACACAGTATGTAGGTAGACACTCCACTCGTATACATTATTCTGATAGCACTAGCTCACTACAACAACAGTATGTAGGTAGACATGTCACTCGTATACATTATTCTGATAGCACTAGCTCACTACAACAACAACACAGTATGTAGGTAGACATGTCACTCGTATACATTATTCTGATAGCACTAGCTCACTACAACAACAGTATGTAGGTAGACATGTCACTCGTATACATTATTCTGATAGCACTAGCTCACTACAACAACAACACAGTATGTAGGTAGACATGTCACTCGTATACATTATTCTGATAGCACTAGCTCACTACAACAACAACACAGTATGTAGGTAGACACTCCACTCGTATACATTATTCTGATAGCACTAGCTCACTACAACAACAGTATGTAGGTAGACATGTCACTTGTATACATTATTCTGATAGCACTAGCTCACTACAACAACAACACAGTATGTAGGTAGACATGTCACTCGTATACATTATTCTGATAGCACTAGCTCACTACAACAACAACACAGTATGTAGGTAGACATGTCACTC
Source organism: Bathymodiolus brooksi (assembly GCA_963680875.1). Classification (NCBI taxonomy): domain Eukaryota; kingdom Metazoa; phylum Mollusca; class Bivalvia; order Mytilida; family Modiolidae; genus Bathymodiolus; species Bathymodiolus brooksi. Next base: position 91,332,038 of record OY804579.1, read on the forward strand.
GTATACATTATTCTGATAGCACTAGCTCACTACAACAACAACACAGTATGTAGGTAGACACTCCACTCGTATACATTATTCTGATAGCACTAGCTCACTACAACAACAGTATGTAGGTAGACATGTCACTCGTATACATTATTCTGATAGCACTAGCTCACTACAACAACAACACAGTATGTAGGTAGACACTCCACTCGTATACATTATTCTGATAGCACTAGCTCACTACAACAACAGTATGTAGGTAGACATGTCACTCGTATACATTATTCTGATAGCACTAGCTCACTACAACAACAACACAGTATGTAGGTAGACATGTCACTCGTATACATTATTCTGATAGCACTAGCTCACTACAACAACAACACAGTATGTAGGTAGACATGTCACTCGTATACATTATTCTGATGGCACTAGCTCACTACAACAACAACACAGTATGTAGGTAGACATGTCACTCGTATACATTATTCTGATAGCACTAGCTCACTACAACAACAGTATGTAGGTAGACATGTCACTCGTATACATTATTCTGATAGCACTAGCTCAATACAACAACAACACAGTATGTAGGTAGACACTCCACTCGTATACATTATTCTGATAGCACTAGCTCACTACAACAACAACACAGTATGTAGGTAGACATGTCACTCGTATACATTATTCTGATAGCACTAGCTCACTACAACAACAGTATGTAGGTAGACATGTCACTCGTATACATTATTCTGATAGCACTAGCTCACTACAACAACAACACAGTATGTAGGTAGACATGTCACTCGTATACATTATTCTGATAGCACTAGCTCACTACAACAACAACACAGTATGTAGGTAGACATGTCACTCGTATACATTATTCTGATAGCACTAGCTCACTACAACAACAACACAGTATGTAGGTAGACATGTCACTTGTATACATTATTCTGATAGCACTAGCTCACTACAACAACAACACAGTATGTAGGTAGACATGTCACTCGTATACATTATTCTGATAGCACTAGCTCACTACAACAACAGTATGTAGGTAGACATGTCACTTGTATACATTATTCTGATAGCACTAGCTCACTACAACAACAACACAGTATGTAGGTAGACATGTCACTCGTATACATTATTCTGATAGCATTAGCTCACTACAACAACAGTATGTAGGTAGACATGTCACTTGTATACATTATTCTGATAGCACTAGCTCACTACAACAACAACACAGTATGTAGGTAGACACTCCACTCGTATACATTATTCTGATAGCACTAGCTCACTACAACAACAGTATGTAGGTAGACATGTCACTCGTATACATTATTCTGATAGCACTAGCTCACTACAACAACAACACAGTATGTAGGTAGACATGTCACTTGTATACATTATTCTGATAGCACTAGCTCACTACAACAACAGTATGTAGGTAGACATGTCACTCGTATACATTATTCTGATAGCACTAGCTCACTACAACAACAGTATGTAGGTAGACATGTCACTCGTATACATTATTCTGATAGCACTAGCTCACTACAACAACAACACAGTATGTAGGTAGACATGTCACTTGTATACATTATTCTGATAGCACTAGCTCACTACAACAACAGTATGTAGGTAGACATGTCACTCGTATACATTATTCTGATAGCACTAGCTCACTACAACAACAACACAGTATGTAGGTAGACATGTCACTCGTATACATTATTCTGATAGCACTAGCTCACTACAACAACAACACAGTATGTAGGTAGACATGTCACTTGTATACATTATTCTGATAGCACTAGCTCACTACAACAACAGTATGTAGGTAGACATGTCACTCGTATACATTATTCTGATAGCACTAGCTCACTACAACAACAACACAGTATGTAGGTAGACATGTCACTTGTATACATTATTCTGATAGCACTAGCTCACTACAACAACAGTATGTAGGTAGACATGTCACTCGTATACATTATTCTGATAGCACTAGCTCACTACAACAACAACACAGTATGTAGGTAGACATGTCACTTGTATACATTATTCTGATAGCACTAGCTCACTACAACAACAACACAGTATGTAGGTAGACACTCCACTCGTATACATTATTCTGATAGCACTAGCTCACTACAACAACAACACAGTATGTAGGTAGACACTCCACTCGTATACATTATTCTGATAGCACTAGCTCACTACAACAACAACACAGTATGTAGGTAGACATGTCACTCGTATACATTATTCTGATAGCACTAGCTCACTACAACAACAACACAGTATGTAGGTAGACACTCCACTCGTATACATTATTCTGATAGCACTAGCTCACTACAACAACAACACAGTATGTAGGTAGACATGTCACTCGTATACATTATTCTGATAGCACTAGCTCACTACAACAACAGTATGTAGGTAGACATGTCACTCGTATACATTATTCTGATAGCACTAGCTCACTACAACAACAACACAGTATGTAGGTAGACATGTCACTTGTATACATTATTCTGATAGCACTAGCTCACTACAACAACAACACAGTATGTAGGTAGACATGTCACTCGTATACATTATTCTGATAGCACTAGCTCACTACAACAACAGTATGTAGGTAGACATGTCACTCGTATACATTATTCTGATAGCACTAGCTCACTACAACAACAACACAGTATGTAGGTAGACATGTCACTCGTATACATTATTCTGATAGCACTAGCTCACTACAACAACAACACAGTATGTAGGTAGACATGTCACTCGTATACATTATTCTGATAGCACTAGCTCACTACAACAACAACACAGTATGTAGGTAGACATGTCACTCGTATACATTATTCTGATAGCACTAGCTCACTACAACAACAACACAGTATGTAGGTAGACATGTCACTCGTATACATTATTCTGATAGCACTAGCTCACTACAACAACAACACAGTATGTAGGTAGACATGTCACTTGTATACATTATTCTGATAGCACTAGCTCACTACAACAACAACACAGTATGTAGGTAGACATGTCACTCGTATACATTATTCTGATAGCACTAGCTCACTACAACAACAGTATGTAGGTAGACATGTCACTCGTATACATTATTCTGATAGCACTAGCTCACTACAACAACAACACAGTATGTAGGTAGACATGTCACTCGTATACATTATTCTGATAGCACTAGCTCACTACAACAACAACACAGTATGTAGGTAGACATGTCACTCGTATACATTATTCTGATAGCACTAGCTCACTACAACAACAACACAGTATGTAGGTAGACATGTCACTCGTATACATTATTCTGATAGCACTAGCTCACTACAACAACAACACAGTATGTAGGTAGACATGTCACTCGTATACATTATTCTGATAGCACTAGCTCACTACAACAACAACACAGTATGTAGGTAGACATGTCACTCGTATACATTATTCTGATAGCACTAGCTCACTACAACAACAGTATGTAGGTAGACATGTCACTTGTATACATTATTCTGATAGCACTAGCTCACTACAACAACAACACAGTATGTAGGTAGACATGTCACTTGTATACATTATTCTGATAGCACTAGCTCACTACAACAACAACACAGTATGTAGGTAGACATGTCACTTGTATACATTATTCTGATAGCACTAGCTCACTACAACAACAGTATGTAGGTAGACATGTCACTCGTATACATTATTCTGATAGCACTAGCTCACTACAACAACAACACAGTATGTAGGTAGACATGTCACTTGTATACATTATTCTGATAGCACTAGCTCACTACAACAACAGTATGTAGGTAGACATGTCACTCGTATACATTATTCTGATAGCACTAGCTCACTACAACAACAACACAGTATGTAGGTAGACATGTCACTCGTATACATTATTCTGATAGCACTAGCTCACTACAACAACAGTATGTAGGTAGACATGTCACTCGTATACATTATTCTGATAGCACTAGCTCACTACAACAACAACACAGTATGTAGGTAGACATGTCACTCGTATACATTATTCTGATAGCACTAGCTCACTACAACAACAGTATGTAGGTAGACATGTCACTCGTATACATTATTCTGATAGCACTAGCTCACTACAACAACAACACAGTATGTAGGTAGACATGTCACTTGTATACATTATTCTGATAGCACTAGCTCACTACAACAACAACACAGTATGTAGGTAGACATGTCACTCGTATACATTATTCTGATAGCACTAGCTCACTACAACAACAACACAGTATGTAGGTAGACATGTCACTCGTATACATTATTCTGATAGCACTAGCTCACTACAACAACAGTATGTAGGTAGACATGTCACTCGTATACATTATTCTGATAGCACTAGCTCACTACAACAACAACACAGTATGTAGGTAGACATGTCACTTGTATACATTATTCTGATAGCACTAGCTCACTACAACAACAGTATGTAGGTAGACATGTCACTTGTATACATTATTCTGATAGCACTAGCTCACTACAACAACAACACAGTATGTAGGTAGACATGTCACTCGTATACATTATTCTGATAGCACTAGCTCACTACAACAACAACACAGTATGTAGGTAGACATGTCACTTGTATACATTATTCTGATAGCACTAGCTCACTACAACAACAACACAGTATGTAGGTAGACATGTCACTCGTATACATTATTCTGATAGCACTAGCTCACTACAACAACAGTATGTAGGTAGACATGTCACTCGTATACATTATTCTGATAGCACTAGCTCACTACAACAACAACACAGTATGTAGGTAGACATGTCACTTGTATACATTATTCTGATAGCACTAGCTCACTACAACAACAGTATGTAGGTAGACATGTCACTTGTATACATTATTCTGATAGCACTAGCTCACTACAACAACAACACAGTATGTAGGTAGACATGTCACTTGTATACATTATTCTGATAGCACTAGCTCACTACAACAACAACACAGTATGTAGGTAGACATGTCACTCGTATACATTATTCTGATAGCACTAGCTCACTACAACAACAGTATGTAGGTAGACATGTCACTCGTATACATTATTCTGATAGCACTAGCTCACTACAACAACAACACAGTATGTAGGTAGACATGTCACTCGTATACATTATTCTGATAGCACTAGCTCACTACAACAACAGTATGTAGGTAGACATGTCACTTGTATACATTATTCTGATAGCACTAGCTCACTACAACAACAACACAGTATGTAGGTAGACATGTCACTCGTATACATTATTCTGATAGCACTAGCTCACTACAACAACAACACAGTATGTAGGTAGACATGTCACTCGTATACATTATTCTGATAGCACTAGCTCACTACAACAACAACACAGTATGTAGGTAGACACTCCACTCGTATACATTATTCTGATAGCACTAGCTCACTACAACACAGTATGTAGGTAGACATGTCACTCGTATACATTATTCTGATAGCACATTGGTGATATGGAAGAATTGCAATTTTCAGCCATAACAGACAGCTAGCTATTCAAATTACCATGTTCAATTTTTTTACATTTCCAGTGCACCCGAGTTCACTTCCGGTTTTTAGTGGGGTATATGTTGCCTGATTTTCAGTTTTCTGTGTATTGTTTTGTAAGTCTTTGTTTCTCCTTTTTCTTTTGGCCATTGTATTGTCTGTCCTTCGATTTACCACTTCTAATTACCCCTTTGGTATCTTCAAACTTTTCTTTTACTAGACATATGGACAACATTGAATCAAATATATCCAATTTATCTAAAACAAACTTGTCAGTAATGATAAATCAATGAACAGGATTCCTTTGAGCATTTTTTCTCAAACAAAACAATTTGCAGAAACCAATTAATATTATATCAAATTAATACTATCAATTTATCATTTTATTAAATTTAGCAAACGATTTCTGCATAAAAACCATGTTCGGTTCGTCTTTACCTCAAATTGTTTATCTTATTTACATCATTTGTGTTTGTTTTGCATATATTGGTGTCCAGCACATATTGTGTTGTGTTTTTGTTTTGTTTTTCTTCCTCTTGTGTACTCTTTGTTGCCAGTTTCTCTGGATTGTCCTTTTTTGATTGCCCCTTCGGTATTATCTAACGTTTATTTATGCAGTACAGGTATGTTTTTATTTTTATTTTATAGAAAGGAGAGGCTATTGGTATTAACACACTTAATATGATGTCTGGAATATCATTTGCTATTCCTTCAGATCGGGCTTCAGAGTTTCTTAAGAAAGCAGAACAGCTAGAAAAGAGAAGTAAGTAACTATTCTTTACAAGTCAGTGCAATGTCCTTATTTTTTTTTATAAAGGATGTATACAGATGTCTATGCTTGCATATTTTTGGGGTTGTCCTATTTTGAGTCTTTACGTTCTTAGTTCCGTGTTGTGATTTCCATTACGATTTCCACATAAAAACGACTTTCGGTTCGTCTTTACCTCCAGTTGTTTGTAGCAGGGTTCATGTCTTATTGACGTTATTTGTGTTTATTTCCGTATAGTGGTCTGCAACATATATTGTGTTGTGTTTTTGTTTTGTTAATCTTCGTCTTGTGTACCCATTGTTACCAGTTTTTCTGGATTGTCCATTTTTGATTGCCCCCTGCCCCATATTTGTTTCAGTATTCTCTAGCATTTATTTGCACCACAAAGAAGGTAATTCAAATCGTTCTCCAAAATAAATTGTTGCCAAATGAATTCATGAACTGAATGTTTCAAGCATTTGCTTGTTAATATGGGAGATATAATATGTGTTTTTATTACTCACAGTTATTGCATACACACCATATCCTCAGGGTGCCGTCGTGGTCGTGATTGTATGGTAGTTGGATTTACAACTACCTGTGCAATCAGTGCCTATCATCACTAACGTTGTGAGCTCAAATCCCTTTCATGGCAAGGTGAACTCGATGCAACATTATGTGATAAAGTTTGTCAGTGACTAACGACAGTGTGGTGTTTTTGTTATTTTTATTTGTTTTTTCACAAAGATCCCCCTTTATTCCTGTTCTTTATATTAGTATCACCAGGACGACTTCAATAACATGTACAACTTATGCTTCAAAGTGTGGGTAGTAGTTTTGATCTTCATCTGCTAACATAATCAGTTTTGACCCTCGGTTCGTGTTCTTTAGTTTTCTGTGTAGTGTTTTGTAGATCGTTTTTTATCCCTTTTCTTTTGGCCATTGCATTGTCTGTCCTTCTTTGATTTGATTTATGACTTCTTTGATATCTTCAAACTTTTCTTGGTTTTCTCAAATGTTATAAAGTTTGTCAGTGACTTCCATCAGGTTGTTGATTTTCTCCAGGTACTTCTGAAATAAATATATGAATATTGTCAACAGCATGCCTGACTAATGTTAATACTATCATAAAAACCTATGAATTATTTTAAAAGTGCTTTGCCAGGTGAGCTTTTATCATGGGTAAGCGTCCGTCCGTCCGTCCGTCCGTCCGTCTGTCCGTCCGTCCGTTAGCTTTTCACATTTAAATCTTCTTCTCTGAAACCGCTGAACAGAAATCAGCCAAACTTGCCAGAAATGTTCACTGGATGGTCCTCTACCAGATTTGTGTTTTTGGTGCTGAATTGAAATCCAACATGGCTGCCAGGGTCCATAATGTGTTCTCATTGGCTGAAATTTTAAAAATCTTCTTGTCAGAAACCACTAAGTCAATTGAATTGTGACTTTGCAGGAATGATCATTGGGTGGTCCTGTACTAAAATTGTGAATCGTTTGCCGATCGGAAATTCAAGATGGCCACCATGACTCGACTTAGTTTAACATTGGACCCTATGGGAATTTCACATTTTCATCTTTTTTTCTGAAACCACAAAACAGATTTGAACCAAACTTGGCAGAAATGTTCATTGGATGGTCATATACAAGATTTTTGTTTTTGGCGCTGATCGGAAATCCAACATGGCTGCCAGGGCCCATAATGTGTTCTGATTGGTTGAAATTTTAAAAATCTTCTTGTTAGAAACCACTAAGCCAATTGAATTGTGACTTTGCAGGAATGATCATTGGGTGGTCCTGTACTAAACTTATGAATCGTTTGCCGATCGGAAATTCAAGATGGCTGCCATGACTCGACTTAGTTTAACATTGGACCCTATGGGAATTTCACATTTTCATCTTTTTTTCTGAAACCACAAAACAGATTTGAATCAAACTTGGCAGAAATGTTCACTGGATGGTCATATACAAGATTTTTGTTTTTGGCGCTGATCGGAAATCCAACATGGCTGCCAGGGCCCATAATGTGTTCTGATTGGTCGAAATTTAAAAAATCTTCTTGTTAGAAACCACTAAGCCAATTGAATTGTGACTTTGCAGGAATGATCATTGGGTGGTCCTGTACTAAATTTGTGAATCGTTTGCCAATCGGAAATTCAAGATGGCCGCCATGACTCGACTTAGTTTAACATTGGACCCTATGGGAATTTCACATTTTCATCTTTTTTTCTGAAACCACAAAACAGATTTGAACCAAACTTGGCAGAAATGTTCATTGGATGGTCATATACAAGATTTGTGTTTTTGGTGCTGATCGGAAATCTAACATGGCTTCCAGGGCCTATAATGTGTTCTGATTGGTCGAAATTTTAAAAATCTTCTTGTTAGAAACCACTAAACCAATTGAATTGTGGCTTTGCAGGAATGATCATTGGGTGGTCCTGTACTAAACTTATGAATCGTTTGCCGATCGGAAATTCAAGATGGCTGCCATGACTCGACTTAGTTTAACATTGGACCCTATGGGAATTTCACATTTTCATCTTTTTTTCTGAAACCACAAAACAGATTTGAATCAAACTTGGCAGAAATGTTCATTGGATGGTCATATACAAGATTTTTGTTTTTGGCGCTGATCGGAAATCCAACATGGCTGCCAGGGCCCATAATGTGTTCTGATTGGTCGAAATTTAAAAAATCTTCTTGTTAGAAACCACTAAGCCAATTGAATTGTGACTTTGCAGGAATGATCATTGGGTGGTCCTGTACTAAATTTGTGAATCGTTTGCCAATCGGAAATTCAAGATGGCCGCCATGACTCGACTTAGTTTAACATTGGACCCTATGGCAATTTCACATTTTCATCTTTTTTTCTGAAACCACAAAACAGATTTGAACCAAACTTGGCAGAAATGTTCATTGGATGGTCATATACAAGATTTGTGTTTTTGGTGCTGATCGGAAATCCAACATGGCTGCCAGGGCCTATAATGTGTTCTGATTGGTCGAAATTTTAAAAATCTTCTTGTTAGAAACCACTAAGCCAATTGAATTGTGGCTTTGCAGGAATGATCATTGGGTGGTCCTGTACTAAACTTATGAATCGTTTGCTGATCGGAAATTCAAGATGGCCACCATGACTTGACTTAATTTTAACATTGGACCCTATGGAAAAAATGTTTAAAAGTCTTCTCCTCTGAAACCAGTAAGTCAGTTTAAAGCAAACATGGGATGAATGGTCCTTAGGTGGTCAACTTTCAAAATTATGTCCTGTGACCCCGACCTCCATCCAAGATGGCAACCATCAGCGAACATAGTTTTAACATAGGACCCTATGGGAAATATATTTAAAAATCTTCTTCTCTGAAACCAGTAAGCCAATTTAAAGCAAACATGGCATGGATGGTCCTTAAGTGGTCAATTTTCAAAATTGTGTCCAGTGACCCTGACCTCCATCCAAGATGGCCACCTTCAGCAGACATACTGTAGTTTTAACATAGGACCCTATGGGAAAAAATGTTTTAAAATCTTCTCCTCTGAAACTAGTAAGCCAATATAGCAAACATGTCATCAATGGTCCCTAGGTGGTCAACTTCCAAAATTGTGTTCAGTGATCCCGATCTCGGTTCAAAATGGCCGCCGTCAGCAGACATAGTTTTAACATAGGACCCTATGGGAAAATTGTTTAAAAGTCTTCTCTTCTGAAACCAGTCAGCCAATTTAAAGCAAACATGGCATGGATGGTCCTTGGGTAGTATACTTTCAAAATTGTGTTCGGTGACCACGACCTCCATCCAAGATGGCTGCCATGAGTAGACATAGTTTTAACATAGAACCCTATGGCAGTATGGGATTTGAATAGTAACTTAGATGTATTCAGCAAGCAGACATTCTTAAGAGGACTTATTTATGTCAGGTGAGCGATACAGGCTCACCTGAGCCTCTAGTTTTAATTTTCACTTTTCATATAAAATGTTTTAAAACTAATTATTTTACAAAAAAAAAATTCTTTTTAAAAACGCTACTGAATTACAAAGAGAACTATTATAAAAGTGGGCAATTCACACATTCTACAGCAAAGCTATATCATTCTGTTTCTACTTTCCTCATATATTAACTGCAAAATTTATAAATTTTGAGTGTGAAAAACGAAAGTATATCAATGTTAAACTAATGTTAAAATTATTTTTTTTAAATATCACAATCTTATTCAATTGAATCTCTCTAGTTTTTTTTTTTTATCAATTAAACATATTATTTTACAGCTTCAAGTAAAGGATGGTTTGGTATGAAAAATAAAGCTACAAAACAAGGACGTTACCTAGGAATTACAATGTTTACTTTATCACCCGATTTCCTGTTAGATTTACAAGCTAGAATATCAAACTTTCCACAGAATATCACTGCAGGTGTTCTTGTACAAACAGTTGTTCATGGGTCACCAGCTCATAGGTGAGTAATAAACAATTATTGCACTTCATTTGAGTGCAATATGATGTGTTATGGAGCACTGAAATGTAATATTGACCAAGGCTGAAGGCCGCGGTCAATATTGCTTTTCAGTGCTCCATAACACATCATATTGCACAAAATGAAGTGCTGTAATACGATATTTTCTAGTCATTTCCATTCCGGCAGAAAGTCCGGTTTTTTCGTTTATTGATCACGTAATTTGACGTAAACTGCAGGCATCATTACTTCCGGTTTGGGTAGCAACGCCTGACGTGAATGTAAATACAACGTCATTCACGGTAAAAATGGAAAGGCCCATTAAGCTTTCTAAGGACTGGTGCTGTGTTCCTCAGTGTAAATCTGATGGAAGGAAGCGTGGGAAGTAAATAAAGCATTTCCGTTGTCTTTTTTGTACAGTTTGAGGCGATCATATCATCATTCCAATCACACTTTGTTAATAAATAGTATGTCACACTGTTCAATATTAGGCAACAGTTTTAAATCCGACGACCATATCGGCACTTGTCCGATCTCACACACAACCTGTGTTACACCGTTCTCCGTTATTGTTCTCCTGTTTACTTGTGAAAGTTCGTAGTCATTTGTTGACGTTATTTTCTCTAGATCTAATTCTTGGCCAAGTTCACATAACTTGACTAATTCATGTTTTCTATACAAATGACATGTTATGCCTCTATGCTGTAAATATTCCTTTAGATCGGGAACCTGCCATCGGAAGAAATCTACTTGAATATCCAAGATAATAATGATAAACGTAATCTGTTGATAAATGCTGACAAACCGGAAGTTTAGATGCCTGTTGTTTGGTTGCTACGATACGCCAATCATACCTCCAATTTGAAAACCGCTTTAACCCGAAAATACCGTATTGTTTATATTTAGCAAACCAAAGGTACCTGGATAGATTTTTAGGGATTGTTTGTTGTGTTTATTTTCAAATCCAAAAACCCATGAGCTGATCCATTTAATATCATAAATACTAATTCAGTGTGTACAAATTTATATTACTAATTCAGTGTGTCCAAATTTATATTTGGATTCTGCTTGCGTTTGTAAAACTTCAGTGCCACTTTCTGTTTTTCTGACGTCAATGCAACGGAGGTAGAAAACAATTGGCTAGTATTTCAAAATTTTGCCGGGATTTCGGCCACCGCTAAATTGATCGTTCAATATGAAATCCTGCCATGTAATATGACAATTTATTACAAAAAACGAATTGTATGGTTTTATAATACTGCATAAAATCATAAATGTAATAATATATATTATGGACTATGTGATTTGGAGTAATGATTGGTTTTTTATTGTTTACTAAGTGATTTGTTCGTCAGTGATTCATGGCAGGTCGGCGGTTTTCCTAGGGTACCACCATATAATTGAAATATTGGTTAACACCCACAACCCTAATTCTAGAATTTGATGCTGCCTCTTCGAGTTAAATATCAGACTTATCATAATCTCATCAGCTGCACTTGGCTCTTGTGTCGTAGATCGTGGGTTTGAACCAGGGTTCATTGAAACCAAAGACTTTATAATTTGCTGTTTTACTGATAAGCATATAGGATGAAGCAGTATGAGAAAAGACTGGTTGGTTGGGAACCGGGATAATGTGTTAGAGTGGAGCAATATGTCTACCTGGGAGCCGGGATAATGTGTTAGTGGAGCAATATGTCTACCTGGGAGCCGGGATAATATGTTAGAGTGGAGCAATATGTCTACCTGGGAGCCGGGATAATGTGTTAGAGTGGAGCAATATGTCTACCTGGGAGCGGGGATAATGTGTTAGAGTGGAGCAATATGTCTACCTGGGAGCCGGGATAATGTGTTAGTGGAGCAATATGTCTACCTGGGAGCCGGGATAATGTGTTAGAATGGAGCAATATGTCTACCTGGGAGCCGGGATAATGTGTTAGAATGGAGCAATATGTCTACCTGGGAGCCGGGATAATGTGTTAGTGGAGCAATATGTCTACCTGGGAGCCGGGATAATGTGCTAGAATGGAGCAATATGTCTACCTGGGAGCCGGGATAATGTGTTAGAGTGGAGCAATATGTCTACCTGGGAGCCGGGATAATGTGTTAGAATGGAGCAATATGTCTACCTGGGAGCCGGGATAATGTGTTAGTGGAGCAATATGTCTACCTGGGAGCCGGGATAATGTGTTAGTGGAGCAATGTGTCTACCTGGGAGCCGGGATAATGTGTTCGAGTGGAGCAATATGTCTACCTGGGAGCCGGGATAATGTGTTAGTGGAGCAATATGTCTACCTGGGAGTCGGGATAATGTGTTAGTGGAGCAATGTGTCTACCTGGGAGCCGGGATAATGTGTTCGAGTGGAGCAATATGTCTACCTGGGAGCCGGGATAATGTCTTAGTGGAGCAATGTGTCTACCTGGGAGCCGGGATAATGTGTTAGAGTGGAGCAATATGTCTACCTGGGAGCCGGGATAATGTGTTAGAGTGGAGCAATGTGTCTACCTGGGAGCCGGGATAATGTGTTAGTGGAGCAATATGTCTACCTGGGAGCCGGGATAATATGTTAGTGGAGCAATATGTCTACCTGGGAGCCGGGATAATGTGTTAGAGTGGAGCAATGTGTCTACCTGGGAGCCGGGATAATGTGTTAGAGTGGAGCAATATGTCTACCTGGGAGCCGGGATAATGTGTTAGAGTGGAGCAATATGTCTACCTGGGAGCCGGGATAATGTGTTAGAGTGGAGCCTCTACCCTTAACTGTTTCAGTGAGCTAGCAGCATAAAAATTCAACATACCGTGTTGGTCAAGAATAAAACGAACGTCATTATCTGATAGAAATGTAACTTGTTCTCACCATCATAGAGCTGACAAAGTTGCTTAGATGGCTTTAACAGTGACATAATAACCAATCCTAATCCCCTCATCATATAGTTCACCTCGATACATGGTCATTCATGATGACTACCTTAAAGGAACAGGTAACAGCAACAGTCAATTCATACATACCTCTATTAGTCAAAAAATGAGTTTCATAAGGTTGGAAAAAGTAAGATTATTTTTATATAATCATAGTTCTTACATGTGTAGTTAATCAGATGATTTATATGACAGTTATAAATTCTTACCTTTATAACCTCATCGGTGTTGTAATGGTTAGCATGCTCGCCTCAAGTGCGGTAGATCGTGGTTTCGAGCTCTGATGAGGTTGAACCAAAGACTATAAAATTGGTATTTGTAAAGAGCAGAGACTGATTGGCTCAGAATCAGGATAATGTGTTCTATTGTTTCAGTGAGCTAGCACTATTTAAATCCAACTTAGCACTTGGTCTAGTACAAAGTGGACCTCATCATCATCTCATTGAAAATTAGCTTGTCCTTGCCATGAAATAGCTGAAAAATTGATGAGTTTGCATTAAGCAACAATCACTCACTCACTCACTTGATACCTTTATAAATTGTTACCTTTTGTTTTTTAACAGGGCTGGTTTAGAACCTGCAGACGTTATTATCAAGATCAATGGTGTCGACGTGAAATCCTCAGAGGATGTCTATAAGCTTGTGGAATCTAGTGATACTTTAACTGTTGAAATTGCTCGACACAACCAGAGACACAAATTTACTGTAACGCCAGACTTAATAGATTGAGAATTAAACATTTTGTGTTGATCTTGAACCTCATGTATTGTTTGGTAAACTAGAAGTTGTCATGAGGAATTAATTATTTACATATTGCTCATTCTACTTGTCATGATAGTTAAAATTTTTGGAAAAGGTAGATATATTAAGTGTTTAACCTATCTTAAAACATTGAACCTGTAGTGACAATGTGTGATTGGATGGTTTTCGAAGTAAATTGTTAATTTAAAGATATTAAGGCCAAATACGAATTAAAGGAAACAATATACACCTTACAGTCAGATTAGACAAAACATTCCCAGTGAAATTTACAGTTCCTAAAATAATATAATTTATTACAATTAAGGTGAATCTCCCCCAGACCTTATCAGATTGTGGCTATCCCGTTCAGAGTTTTCTGTTTAATATAATTTATTACAATTAAGGTGAATCTCCCGCAGACCTTATCAGATTTTGGCTATCCCCATCAGAGTTTTCTGTTTACGTGTTCCCATTTGACTTCCCAATCTTTTGACTAGGAGTGTACCAGAAACGTGTTGTTCTAAGTAAAGTAAATGTCTACGTTTTATTAAACATATTATTAAAACTTAATCGCAGAACAAAGTAGGGGCCTTCGTGATCGTATGGTACTTACAACTACCTATATGCAATCACTGCTGATGTTGTGGGTTTGAACCCCGCTCATGTCAAGGTGTACTCGATACAGCATAATGTGATAAAGTTTGTCAGTGACTTGCGGCATGTCGGTGATTTTCCTGTGGTTTACTCCTGATGCTCTGGTTCCCTCCAATAAAACTGACTGCCACGATATAACTGAAATAGCCCTAACCAAGAACAAAGTCTCCATTAAAAAGCTTGGAGAAAAAGAATAAGTTTCTCCTGCTTCAATACGGCGTGGGTTCGTGCCCGTCTTTGTAATTACAAAAAGGGGTGCACTCGACTCACAGCCGCAAGTGATAAAGTTTACCAGTTGCTTGCCCATGGTCGGTGGTTCTCTCCGGGTACTCCGGCTTTTCCACCACTAAAACTGGTCGCCATGATATAAGTTTAAGTGGTTCACCAAATGAACAACCACACACCATCACCACCAACCTCTCTCTCTCCTTCTCTAATTCCTTTCTTCATTCTCTGTTCTTCTTCAATTTACACATATTAATGTAAGAAATATTCATATGCATGCATGCTCTATCAAATAATGTTGTAACTTATTGTATATAGGAGAAGACTTCATAAGTTTGTTTAACTTGTGTCTTATCCTTTTTGCATTTTTGAGCAAATAAAATATGTTTAAACTAAACTGAAATATTGTTGAAAGTGGCGTTAAACGCCAAAAATCAAATCAAATCAAAATATCCTGCTTCATACATGGCATTTGTTGTGGTGGAATCTTTATTTCATATTAAACATGGATGCATGGTATTAATTGGGTTAAATGGGATAAAGTTACATTAGTTACATCAGGGACATGTTACTAAGCTGTTGAGACCCTATCTTAAACATTTTTAGAGAGAACTTTTAACTTAACTTGGTTAGTAGGGTAAGTATCTATTTTAAGTAATTTTTTTATTGAATTTAATCCCCTGTACGGGATACATGGAGAGCATATTCAGGGACACCAATGCTTTGCAGCAGACATCATGCATGGGCATCTCAAGAAAAATGAAAAGAACCTATCCTGATCCTTAAATTTTAACTTGTCCTTTATAGATGATGTCCTTTCACTACATTCTCTCTTTTGTCTTCTGCCTTTTAATGGCTACCATCAACTAGTTGATTGTTCTGCCATTAGAGTGCGCATGTAAATGTATAGAATATTAAAATACTGACGGGTCAGTAGTATGTATATTTAAAACTATGTATAGTTCCATTTTCTAATGTGGAAGTTGGCTAACTTGTGCTTTGAAAGCAACAAGTGTTGTGGCGGCTGCTGTGTTTGTAGGTAGTGAATTCCAATCTCGTATAGTTCGCGGGAAGAAGGAATACTTTCTATAGTCGCTGCTGCTGGATGGTACTTGGAAAGATATATAGCGGATGCATGTTTCTGGTGGTATAAGTCTTTCCTCTTTGCTAATAGCGACATCTTCGTGGTATGTTTTATATAGCATGTGTAAGCGAGCATCACGTCTTCTGTGTTGTAGTGATTTCCATTTAAGTGTGTCAAGCTTGGAATCGACACTTGATCTGTTGCCTTGTCGGTTACAAACGTATCTAGCACCTCTACGGTGGACCATTTCTAGAGTATGACTATCGTTTTGTGTGTAAGGATCCCATACAGTTGAGACGTATTCCACTATTGGTCTTACTAGTGAGTTGTACGCATTTTGTTTTACAGTTGCTGATCCGATGTTAAGGTTACGTCGTAGAAATCCTAGTGTCTTGTTTGCTTTGCCGCATATTGAGTTGATGTGTTTGGTCCAACGAAGGTCTGATGAAATTAGACAGCCCAGATATTTGGCGCTTTCAACGGATTCTAAGGTGTCCATGTAGACTAGTATTGAGGTCAGGTCATTATTCCGACAGCCCATTGCTCCGACAGCCCATTTCTCCGACAACCCATTATTCCGTCAAAAGTAGTATAATTATCTTAAAGCCTTTTGTTTTTCTTCTATACCTAACGGAAGACTCACTTTAATCTTTATACTCACTGGGCGGATTGTTTCTGTATTAAACTAAACGGTAAATATGGGGTCAAAGTCAAATGGCATGGTGCTAGCAGATTCCTTACATCATGACGACATGAGAAATATCAATACCAATTTCGGATGGTCTAACACTGCTACATTTTGGATTTAATCATGAAAAGTTTACACCGCCACCGTTACGCGAGACGACACAAAAATTATTTGAGGGGGGTTTAATTTCTTGCCCTGATTTTTACCGAACAAAGAATCTGTCCGGACGAAAATCCCAGCCCCCGCCCCCGTCCGTCCATAAACCTTGTAACCCTTCAAAACCGTCCAAAGTATTTTTTTTTATTAAACTTTACACAAAGGAGTACACCATATGTAGATGTGCATGAAATAATTATAAAGGTTTGTTCTGACATTAACGGTTGCATTTAGGATACAGAGCCATTGTGAGTGAGCTAGTCTAGTTTGATCCTGGATCTGGAGAAAAAAAATGTCATTACCGTACATTATGATTAATACAATAAAAAATTTCCATAAACTCCAGGAGGGGGGGGGGGGGGGCTAAAATTAAACAATAAAGATTTGATTTTAAGCAAAATTCGGTTGTTGTCTAGACTCCCACAATTTGTGACCGGAGAGACACTGCCTTATGCTGTTCAACCGTATTGCGTTTTCTAATACGTTTTAGATACATTGTAAACCGACGAATGCCTCCTTCACATGTACATTTAATTCCCATTAAATGCGCACCGCATGCTCTAAACGCTTCACACCTATGACAAGGAGTTTTCAGTTGGCATAAGTTACGACTGTAATAATGCTATTTTTACAATGTAGAGAAAATGTAAATATTTTCACGTAAATAATGGAAATCGCAAACGTTTTGACGTACGTGTGAAGGCATTAACCGTGTTGAATGCGCATTCAATTTGCATTAAACGTACGTGGGAACGCAGAATAAATGAACATGTGTGGAAGCGGCATAATGCATATGGAAGGCGTTCTATTAGCCGCATATGTTTGTTGCCAATCGTGCTTCAACAGAAGTGATCGATGTATTTATTGACCTGAACAAGGGAACTGTCTACCTATCTTCGGAGCTTTTTCCATTCTTCTGCATGTACCTTGTGCTCCCTTTCTCTCCTTTTCTACTATATACGTCCCTCTTCATTCTTAACTCTCCTCGCTTCCATGCGTATTGCTATCTTCTGTCATTTTGTCTTTCTCATGCTTCTCCCGGTTCACACTTTTTTCCTTCACTCCTCTTTTTTGGTTCCTTTGTGCAATGTGCACAACTTTTTCTTCAATTTTTAACTTTCCCCATACCAGATCGGTCTATCATAATTGCTTTGAGAGGGAATGTACAGCCTAGGATAAAAGCTCCTCTTCCTTTCCAGAACATTCTGTCTAGGCCATGGTCCGTCAAGATTAACCTGACCGACGGACCATCCTGTTGGATACACCTGGTTAAACCATGGATTTGTGGATTGAGTTTTTTTTTGCATTGTCGAAAAAATGGGCCGTCAGAGTAATGGGCTGTCGGAATAATGGGTTGTCGGAATAATGGGTCGTCGGAATAATGGGCCGTCGGAATAACGGGCTGTCGGAGCAATAATACGCACCCGTTGTATTTGATTGGATTTGGTTTCCTGCTTATTGTTAGGACATTGCATTTGCCAGGGTGGAATTCCATTTTCCATTTCTTCTCCCAAATGCCTAGCTTGTTAAGGTCTGTCTGGAGTGCTAGGGCATCATTCTCATGGTATCAGGTCGATCCGGCCCAAACCAGTTCGGCCCAAATCGATCCGGCCCCAAGTCGATTCGGCCCTACTATAAATATTACGTTATAAACTACAGTATGGTGGCCAAAAGTATTGCAACATGTAAAAAAATCCAGAAATGACTTCACAATAATTTTTTGAAAAAATATGGTTTTGGTTGATTATAAAAGGATTTTTTTACATGTTGCAATACTTTTGTCTACATACTGTAGCAAACCTGAACGTCAAACAGAAAGTGTGTTCCGAATGATAAGCGGGAGATAACAAGTTTCCACAGGAGTCACACTCTAGAGCTTGCTGCCGCGGTCTGACAGGTCTGGAACACACTACACATGGGTAAGACATCATGGAAGGAAGGAGTGAAAGCTAGTAGTAGTAGTGTGAGGGTTTAACGTCCGGCTCACCTATTAAGGTATTGCAGACATAATTTTCTTTTTCTTGCTTGCCTTTCGCATGCTGTTTTTTCCCCGTTGTTGTGTGGTTGTTGGTGGTCTTTCACCAGGGTCTGTTTCAGATGTATAATCAGGGTAGCGATCTAGTAACGTTGGGTCGTCCGGGTCGAATGACGCTGAAAAGGACACCGATCCGTCTCTAAATAGAGTTATGTATGCGAGTTTGTCTCTGTTGTACGGGCTTCGTACGGTTGTACATGTTTTCCATGGCGTCTGGTTTTCTTCCTCATCGGTAATGTATTTTGTAGGCGTTAGTTGCCTGCCAGTGAAATTACTAATTGTCTGGGTCGATCGCTCCCTTACTTGAGTTGTTGGGTTGTGGAGGGCTTGTTCGTCGCTGTGTGTCTCAGTTTGTGTGCTTTCGTCGGTTATAGGAATTTTGTCATCTGTTTGTGTTTCAACACAAGTTTTAGTGTCTACAACGGCTTCGTACCTTTTCGCCTTCCACTGGCTGATGCGTAGAGCGTTTCTTTTCCTGGTGGAAGGAGAGAGGTGTTTCTTATTCTGGGCCTGGCTGGTAGCTATCCCTGTTTTGTCAACGGGTTTTCCAGCCTTGATCCATACCAGCTTGACAGATACAGCGGTGGAATTAACTTGTAAGTCCCAAGTTAATTTCTGTCCTTCTATCCCTGCGTGTTGTAGAAGTTGAACCAGTTCGACAGGTAAATCCATTTGTTGATTTGATTTGATTTCTACTCACTGTAAAGATGTATCCGCTAGTCAAGTCTAGATCCGAATGAAAGCTATAGTCATAGTTCCTTTTTTATAGCCACAGCACCCGCAGAACAAAGACTTTCAAATTTCTCACACCCTAAAATTAGCTTGGGTTTTGATTTTTTTCTCGATCGACAGTTCATGTTATTTAAAAAAAAGCATTGTAACATTTGCAAGCTCATTTACAAAGTATACAAATATGGATTGAATTGCACAAGCTTGGCTGGGTATGAAGGTATAATTAGAATTTGTGAATACATTCTCTGTGGCTAATGCATGAAGTGGGTGTTACTGATTAGATTATATAAATTGGATTTGCATTGACAGACAGGAATGCATGAAGCATCTTAACATAAGTCAATATTTATATAGAGATACAGACAACCCCATTTAATTGAGGACGCGAGGACTCGTAGTTTTTATTTCTGTCTCTCCTGGTGGTAAGTATACTTATGTACATGTAGTATGCTAATAAAATTTAGAAGATACCCAAGAGGTAACCAGAATCCGTAAAATAGGACAGACAACATAATGGCCAAAAGAAAAAGGACAAACAACGATCTACACAACACTACACAGAACCACACTAAACACCGGGGGTGAGCTCAGGTACTTCGGAAGGTAAGCAATTCCTGTTCCACTAGTGACACCCGTCTTGAAGAACTTGTTTTAATACATGTTTTCTCGATAAAACGCTTGGTCCCTTTGCAAGGTTGTTGGTGGGAGCGATGCTTGGGTGTTGTTAATTTGTTTTTACTGCAACACCGGGACCCCCCTCCTTTTTGCAATAAATATAGAACATGTTTTGATGTAGTCAATAAAAATAAACTTCCGAGTATAATTCATTTATTCTTGCTAATGTAAATTTCTTTTTACTACAAAAGAGTGAATGATTGATGTAAAACGCAAGTGAGTCATATATGGATGGTCTATTTGGGAACAAGATACTTCTTTGATAGGATGATGATCCCTGCTTTAACTTAGAGAACAATCCTTCAACTTAAAAACGTAGATATCTAATTGTATGCACACGACGCGCTTCTGGAAAAACCTTCATCACGTAAGCTCAAAGTCAAAAGATTGAAAAACCAAATAATTTGGGAGCAATGAAACCAAAATCAATGACAACCAAACTCGAATAAGGTTATCTATGTCTGAGTATAAGTTTTACCATTATGTTTATTTTTAACTGTGTAAAGATTTATCATAAGGTTTAAATATGTTAACGGTGTACGTTGTTAATCTGTAATTTACTATCGGTTAAGGTTATCTATGCCGGCGTAGAAGATTTAAATATGTAAACGTTGTAGTTAGTTTGCATGGTTTAAAAACAATGTATTTAATGCCACATTTGAATTTATGATAATAAAACATGTTTTCTTGACTCCTCAACACATGAAATAATAGCACATTTGGAAAATATTGACAGACGATTTGGAATTTTTATTTGATTTTAGTTTTATTGTGCTTAACGCCACTTTCAACAATATTTCAGTTATATCGTGGCGGTCAGTTTTATTGGTGGAGGAAAGCAGAGGACCCGGAGAAAACCACCGACCTGTCGCAAGTCACTGACAAACTTTATCACATAATGGTGTATACCTCGCCCTGATCGGGATTCGAACTCACAACATCAGTGATGATAGTCACTGATTACATATGTAGTTGTAAATCCAGCTACCATACAGTTAATCGTGTTTTAATTAGGTTGTAGAAATGCATTTGACTATATTTTTCAGGGGTTTTGGATTAAGACTCGATCATGTTAAGCCGCAGAAAAGTGAAACAGTTACAAGTTTGTATAGTTGGTTTTATTATGGTAATGTTGTACAACTTAATAGAGACACCAGTTAAACAGAATAATGTTTACAACCGACAAAATGTAATAATGCAGCGGCCAGAATCAACATTACTTTCTATTCACAAGAAAAATTATATCGATTGTCACAAAATCATAGAAGGTAACGAAGAAGAAATATTGAAAGCAAATGCCTTGATGAAAGTAGTCCCGCTATTCCGTTTCACAGATGAGGACTATATTAACAAAACCAAAGATTGTGTTCAATTTCGAAGATCAATGAAATATGATACATACACGTGACAGACGAGGAAAAGGAATTTCCGATTGCGTTTAGTATTCTTACCTATAAAGACTCTGACCAAACAGAACGTCTCCTGCGAGCAATTTACCGCCCACAGAATGTATACTGTATACATGTAGATGGTAACTCTCCGCCAGATCTACATATAGCCTTGAATGGTATAGCCAACTGCTTTGAAAACGTTTTTAATGTGTCCAAAACTGAAAAGGTGTTTTATAACCACATGACACGATTAAAAGCAGATTTAAACTGCATGACTGATCTTTTAGCAGTCTCACAAAAATGGAAGTATTTCATTAATTTACCACATCAAACGTTTCCACTAAGAACAAATTTAGAGATAGTGAAGATACTGAAAATATACAATGGTTCCAACGACATAGAAGGGATTATTACGCCAGAGCGAATGATGCCATATCGTATCAAGTTTCGTCATAGGTACATACATAAAAATCATTCGTGGGTATCAATAGGTACACAAAATAGTAGTTTACCACACAACGCAGCCATGGTAAAAGGCAGTGCTTATGGTATTTTTTCCCGTAGCTTTATCCGATTTGTAATCCATGACAAAAAGGCGAAAGACATATTAGATTATTTAGAGGATGTCAAAAGCCCAGATGAATATTATTGGGCTATTCTGAACCATAATAAAGTTTTACAAGCCCCCGGGCAATTTACAGGTGAGATTTTGATTTTAGAGTGACAAGTGTAACATTTAGCTTATATACATATAAATCATTAGTTTTACAGATGCAATTGCAATATATTATTGGCTATGCGTGTTTGAGGCCACATACAAAACATATAAAACAAACAAACAAGCAAAAAAACAAACAAATAAGCAAAAATACTGAGCCTAACAAATAGTTCTTTGAATCTTACATCATCAAACTGCTTGAGGATTTGATTGGCAATTAACAACATATTTGCAATTTTTGGTAGACGTGTTTTTCAGTAGACAGTCGCCCTTCCTATGCTACCAAGTATATTCCGCTTCTTCTGGTTGTTTTTGATTATTCGTATGAGGTTGGCGTCGTGTATGGGTTACTCTAGAAAAAGGAAAAGACGAAGCCCTGGTACATATGATTTCAGTTCCGTTACATACAATTATATGAAGTCCTTTAATAGAATAATTCAAGGTTTTGTGACTGACTATGTTGATTACATTTATCACATTGAATTTGCATAAAAGAATATAACTAGGTTGGTCTGCTTCATATCCTGATATATTTGTAATGTTTTATAGATCGTTGTTTGTCTCTTTATCCCTTTTTCCTTTGGACACTGTGGTAGCAAGGACGTCACTGAACCAAGTATTCTTAGTGAGAAAGTTGAATGGAAAGAGTTATGATCGCCATCATGAATTTGTTAGCCGTTACGGAACATCTATATTTACAGATGACAAAGGATATATTGTTGTAGCAACAAACCCATCATCCTTTTGCTTATTGACGACTTTTCGCAGAACAAATATATATCACGGCATTGTTATCACGAGTAACACTACGGGTGTCACTAGTGTTGTAGGAACTGATTATCTGCCCTTAGCATCTGAGTTTACCCCGGTGTTTAGTTGTCCTCGTGTTGGTAAAAAATTCCAACAACTAATACTGAAATGTAATGTTGATACAATACACACAGTTATTATATGACTGCAGATAATGTCTTTTCTGATTGGCTGACGTCCCTAGTGACGTTCTGTGATAAAACGTTATATTCAACGCGCAAAATGTCACGAGAGGTGAACATATTATTCGAAAGCTCCTCCAGACACCTTAGAATAGAAATTGTGTTTCCCAATTATCTTAAAGGTAGTAGCCAATAATCATCGGGTTAAGTTTTGTCATCGACTAATCAGATGCTTCTTACTAATTACATTCGGTACACTATTAAATTAATAATGGGAGACGTTGTGCAGACAGGGATGTCTGGGGAACAACGTCGGCGCTGTTTGTTATCCTTAGTAAGAATGTCATTGATATCGTCTATCGTTTATGAGTCAGTGTTAAATGTGTAGTATTACTTGGAATTTTAGTGGTATGATTTTACTTCAATGGGCCATGACCGATAATACAGTATTACCAAGCATTCTATTTATGTAATCTATCACGTTTTACTTTTCTCAACAACAAAAGTTTGAAGATACCGTAAATATAAATTACCGTCTTCCAATCAAAGTATACTACCGTATTTGTACTCTTAGACATATCAGAATCGAAATAAATCATAGAAGCCAGAATGTGTTGGGAATTGTAACATGGATTGGCGGATATTATACGTTATTAGTCTCGAGATGTTATATATTCCGTTTTACAGGGCAGTGATTTTGTTAAAATATTTGAATTTCCAATGATTAATTGGACCCTCCTCCATTTACGTTGCTAAGTAACAAAGGACAAAGTGAAATCATAAAAAAAATATTTTGTCTTACCTTTCAATGATTTTGTTTAATATTATATCTATATAAACAGTTTCTGAGATTGGGCCAAAATCTACCCTTATCATACTCACTCCTTTGATTTAATGTCATATAATAAAACAGTTAATGACTTTCCATTTCGGTGAATACAAGGATTGATCAACCCATGGAACATGATATTCACCTCGGCTGCCTCGGTGAATATCATGTTCCATGGGTTGATCAATCCTTGTATTCACCTCATCAAAAGTCATCAATTGTATAATATCCAATAATATGGGTTGGTTAGTGTTTTGTTTATCTTTATCTTCACTGTCAGCATTTTTTAAGCCACATGGTAAATACCAGTCGTAATAGAAACACCAAGACAGCTGTAAGGAACTGACCACTAAAAGTCTTAAGCCCCTTCATATGTACGTCCCTTAAAACCTTAATTCTTGAGATGGATATCGCCACGGGTGCGAACCCACCGTCAGTGGTGTTAATCTGTGATCAGACGTTAATGACGTATTAACAACCCGGCCATCCAAGTGAATATGAATGAGGTTTATAAAGCTCTGCGTTTAACATCAACATTGTCACATGTACACCATACTTACTCTGTCGTTTAACATCAACATTGTCACATGTACACCATACTTACTCTGTCGTTTAACATCAACATTGTCACATGTACACCATACTTACTCTGTCGTTTAACATCAACATTGTCACATGTACACCATACTTACTCTGTCGTTTAACATCAACATTGTCACATGTACACCATACTTACTCTGTCGTTTAACATCAACATTGTCACATGTACACCATACTTACTCTGTCGTTTAACATCAACATTGTCACATGTACACCATACTTACTCTGTCGTTTAACATCAACATTGTCACATGTACACCATACTTACTCTGTCGTTTAACATCAACATTGTCACATGTACACCATACTTACTCTGTCGTTTAACATGAACATTGTCACATGTACACCATACTTACTCTGTCCCCTCTAATAGAATATGAGCGTTTACAATATTAATATAAAACAAGGGAACAAATACACGATTAAAAGGAGTTGAAAACAAGTTAACGTCACGGTGCTTACTTAGTTGTGATAGGAACTCATTGCACAGGTAGATGTAAACCAGACTTCCATAATATCGGGTCGACGACGGGCCACTTCTCTATGAAGGAAATAACTTATCTCTTATTAGATACGTTAGCAGCCTTTTCTGATGCTATACCGGTATTGTACACACACAAAATATTGTCAAATAAATGCGTTACTAGCACTTTTTCTGTTTGGTTCATACTAGAAAGGGGCATTAACTGATGTGTCTGATTTTTTTCCAGGAAATCCAGAGAAAAAAACCTGGAATGCAGTTTATGTATCATGGGGCGGGCCTTGTCATTGCAAATTTGTTCGAGGGATTTGTATCTTTGGTGTCGGCGATCTGAATCAACTCGTCTCCAGGAAAGAATTATTTGCCAATAAATGTTATCTTGATTATCAATATCTTGCCATGGATTGTATAGAAGAATATATATATAACAAGTCTTTCAGCAATCTACCTTTTGAAACTTTTTATTACAAAACCATGCCATTTATAAACAAATAAAGTGTTAGATTCTATACATTTAAACACCCTCTTCGATGGTAGGTCGTGGTCATACGAAAGATACCATTGGGTTGTTAAATGTAAACTCTATACATTTAAACACCCTCTTCGATGGTACGTCGTGGTCATACCAAAGAAACCGTGGGGTTGTTAAATGTAAGCTCTAAATATTTAAACACCCTCTTCGATGGTATGTCGTGGTCATAAGGGTAATAACAAAATTACCGAACTCCGAACAATCTTACAAAGGGAAAGTCAAAACTCATAATTATATAAACAGGCAAAATCAGTCAACAACCGGAGAACTGTGAAAACCGTAATGACCCTGACTTGGTACAGGCATTTCTAAAGAAATGGTGGGTTGGATCAGATTTTAAAGCGCCAAACCTCCCGCTCTCATTACGGTTCAAAGGTTCCGGCTGTCACTATAACAGTATTTAAGTACAAGAACAAAATAGGTAAAATAGTTGTCAAAGCAGTACCATATTCAGTGAAGTAAATGTCAAAAACATTTTTACGTCACACATTGATAAAACAATATTTGGACATTTTGCTTGACTTCTTTATCTTTATACATTTTCACAATATGAAAATGCATCGCTTATAAACCTTTCTGCAGAGACGGAATATATTTCGACAAGATCTTGGTATCGGAATATATACTTTTTAAGAGATCGAATAAGACGAATCTTTTCATAGCCCTGGTCCAGTAGCCTGTTTCTCAGATGAAGATGGCGTTTCAGGAAATCAGAATAATTGCTACTGCCCCTTGCATAGCGAATCAATTGCGAGATGTAAACACCATATGCAGGAGAAGCTGGTATATTGCTGCACATGTTTGGAAAATTTATGGTTTTAAAATTGAAGTCGTCCCGTTTATCATAAATATTAGTACTGAGTTGACCACTGTCGTGAAATTCGAGGTATAAGTCCAAAAATGATGCGGACGAAGCTGTATCTGTGGTCTCTTTAACTTCCAGCTCTGGAGGATATATCAATGGAAGAAATTCTGCAAATCTAGAATTATTGATAGATAAAACGTCACCAATATACTTGTATGTGAAATTAAAGGCTCTAGCCTCATGAATCTTCTTATCTTTTACAAGCTTTTGAAGAAACTCCGACTCATATGAGTATAAAAATAAATCGGCTAGAAGAGGGGCACAATTCGTACCCATTTGTATGCCGACGACCTGCTGAAACAGTGTTCCTCCAAAGGAGACAAATAAGTTATCGATGAGGAACTCCAGCATACTGATCACTTGTTCCTCGGAGTAGTATGTTTTACCTTTTTGAATTTGTTTGAAAAATATGTGGAATTGTAGCCTAACACAACAAATTTTGAGCCATAGTTTCTATGACTGAAAATTTATGAATTGTTTCTTTTAAGCGGGTTTTTAATTTGTCATGCGGTAGGGTGGTATATAGAGTTGAACAATCAAAAGTTTTGATGGAGGATACCTGAGAGAAAGATCTTGATTTCAGGTTATTCAAAAGATCTTTAGAGTTTTTCAAAATCCACATGTGATTTATGCCACTACGCGAGTAAACAGTTTCACAATATTTCTGTTGTCCCTCTTTTACTGCAGACATAATCTTTGTCAGGTGAATAGACAATTCTTTCGTCGAGCAAGTTGATGATCCCGCTATGTACCTTTCTTTGTATGGTGTCTTATGGAGTTTAGGTATCCAATATAAATAGGGTAAATCATCAGACTCTTTACCAGAGGGAATGTTTAAAGAGGTCATGAATGATCTGTGGTTAGCTAGGATTTCATCTTTGTCGAACGAAGTTGGTTTGTATGTGGTATTACTAGAGGTGTTGCTATTTATGCCTAATTCCTTGATTAGGCATTCGAAGTAATATGATTTACATACAAACACGATATTGTTGGAAGCCTTGTCCGCAGGAACGATAACATATTTGTCATGAAGAGAGGAAAAACACTTAACAGCTTCTTGGTCTTTAAATATAGACTTAGGTCGACTATTAACACAATTTTTGAGTTTGTGAATCCGACCTTGTACTAGAGACCTAATTGTTCTAACCCAGTCTGACAAGGACTCTAACTCAGGATCTTGGTCTACTTCTCTCTTTATCCACCTTCTGGCATAATCTTCAACAGCATCCATAATTATCTTGAAATTATGTTTCCAATTGATGTGTTGAGGTTCTCTGAATTTAGGACCATGAGAAATCACCTTTCGGAGACTCTCATGTTGAATGATATTCAGATCACCAGTGATTACATGTCCAGATGGGTTGTATTGAAAAGGAGAGTGGGAGCAGTCACAAGTCAAAGGGTTCTTAAGGTACTCTTCTATGTTAATATCTTGCAATGCTTCTGTCTAGTTGAAAATTTTACGGCCAATGCTGTTAGTTTAGCTAAAGGAGACAATGGGAACAGATTGATTTTTGAAATATGGTGGAATTTCTTTTACGATCTCTTGTCTATTAAGAATGTTGCTGATGTTAATAACATCGATTCCTTTGTTAGCAAAGAGAATATGGAGGAATGTTCTGTTGTTATCATGAAGAGGTTCAGATCGAACTGGTTTAAAAAGACGGAAGGACGCAACGTCACATATAATAGTAGACAATCTGTACTTAGGAGAAAAAGGATCTACGCCTCCTTTGTCAAGTCCAAAATCCCTAAGATCTTTGAGGTAGTTTACTGTGATGAATTCCAAGAGGTTTCTGAATATTAGAAAGTAAATCATTAAAAGTATCTTGTAACGTTCTTGGTTTAGAGGACTTTTTAACATTAGGATGTTGAATTCTGTTATGACCATGGCTACGTTTAGTTCTTGGAATAGAATTAAAAAGGCTCATCACGCTCATTTCGTTGCATCCAGGACTTGACAAATTTCCCACTCCTTTGATGGTATCATTGCAACCGTAAGGCATTGCAGTGCCTAACTCTTTAATCCAAAACAACTCTCTATCGGTACGGTAAGGTGTACTAAGCATAGGACTGTTTGTATGATGGTAAATCTTCTCGATGATTCGAACTTTCATCGTCGAACAGCGGTCATGACCCGGTTGATTGAAATGATTATACAAAATCCTGTATTTGGGATTTTTTGCATCATATCGATGTTGGCTCATCCTACCTCGCGATGTTTGACGAGTTTCACCAACATACACAAGTCCACAGAGTGTACATTCCATGTCGTAAATGCCATTTTAGTAGAACAGTCCAGAGGGTCAAGCGATTTGGTGTAGTACATTTTTCCAGTTAAATTACTTGTAAATTCAGGAGAAGTTATTAGCATGACGCATGTTTTACAAGTATTATTTTTGTCAGTTTTTATTTTGCAAGTAGTAATGCATGGAGAAGAGTCACAAGTACCTGGAGATTTAAGACAGTCCGAAATATTAATAGAACAAGATTTTAAAATTTGATACGAATCTGATGTTTTGAAATAATAATTACTTTCTGGCTCGACGTAAGACAAATCGAGGGTATCCCGTAGGATTTTCCGTGGAACGCATATATCATTTGCTACCCTGTTCCGTGTAGTAGCAAATGAGGACCTTGTTAACCCGGGTGACGTTCTAGCCGGTATGTTGTCCTTAATTTCGTTATTCATAAATGCTTAAGTAAAGCTACCAAGTTGCAATGGCCTCGGGGAAAAAAATCCACCAGCAGTGACATTGGGCATGGTTATAGTAAATAAGGATAATAACAAAATTACCGAACTCCGAACAATCTTACAAAGGGAAAGTCAAAACTCATAATTATATAAACAGACAAAATCAGTCAACAACCGGAAAACTGTGAAAACCGTAATGACCCTGACTTGGTACAGGCATTACTAAAGAAATGGTGGGTTGAATCAGATTTTAAAGCGCCAAACCTTCCGCTTTCATTACGGTTCAAAGGTTCTGGCTGTCACTATAACAGTATTTAAATACAGGAACAAAATAGGTAAAATAGTTGTCAAAGCAGTACCATATTCAGTGAAGTAAATGTCAAAAACATTTTTACGTCACACATTGATAAAAAATCCTGAGTTGACCACTGTCGTCAAATTCGAGGTATATGTTCAAAAATGATGCGGACGAAGCTGTATCTGTGGTCTCTTTAACTTCCAGCTCTGGAGGATATATCAATGGAAGAAATTCTGCAAATCTAGAAACCGTGGGGTTGTTAAATGTAAACTCTATACATTTAAACACTCTCTTCGATGGTAGGTCGTGGTCATACCAAAGAAACCGTGGGGTTGTTAAATGTAAGCTCTATACATTTAAACACCCTCTTCGTTGGTATGTCGAGGTCATACCAAAGAAACCGTGGAGTTATTAAATGTAAACTCTATACATTTAAACACCCTCTTCGATGGTAGGTCGTGGTCATACCAAAGAAACCGTGGAGTTGTTAAATGTAAACTCTATACATTTAAACACTCTCTTCGATGGTAGGTCGTGGTCATACCAAAGAAACCGTTGTGTTGTTAAATGTAAACTCTATACATTTAAATACCCTCTTCGATGGTAGGTCGTGGTCATATTAAAGAAATTGTGGGGTTGTTAAATGTAAACTCTATACATTTAAACACCCTGTTTGATGGTATGTCGTGGTCATACTAAAGAAACCGTGGGGTTGTTAAATGTAAACTCTATACATTTAAATACCCTCTTCGATGGTAGGTCGTGGCATACCAAAGAAACCGTAGCGTTGTTAAATTTAAACTCTATACATTTAAACACCCTGTTTGATGGTATGTCGTGGTCATACTAAAGAAACCGTGGGGTTGTTAAATGTAAACTCTATACATTTAAATACCCTCTTCGATGGTAGGTCGTGGCATACCAAAGAAACCGTAGCGTTGTTAAATTTAAACTCTATACATTTAAACACCTTGTTTGATGGTAGGTCGTGGTCATACCAAAGAAACTATACAATTGGTATGTACTGCTTCTCCGTTAAACTCGTATCATTAAGTAGTAAGAGTAAGAACTTAGAATTAGGATAATGTGAGTGAGTTGGACGACATTTCTCCGCTCACTGTTGTTTCAGTGAGTTAGGACTATAAAACCAAAGTCAAATTAAGCATGTTGTTCTAGTACAAAGCGGGCATCATCTTCATCTCATCAACATACAACTTGTTCTCGCCATGATATGGCTGTGAAATTATTCACCTGGCATTAAGCAAAGATCACTCACTCGGAATAGTGGGTAAATAAAGACTGACGATGTGTTGAGCAACGATTTGAATAACCAATAATATGTCGAAAAGGAGACGGAAACACGAAGAAAAGATTGTAACTGAAGACCCAGAAGAGAGGTATTTTCTGAACCCAGAATCATTCAGTTCCCATTTATTTTATTCGATTTGTCAGGATGTTTTCAACGAACCATACCGAGCACCTTGTGGTCATAGTTTTTGTAAGATGTGTATAACATCTTGGCTCCGGAACAGCAAGACTTGTCCGGAAGATAGAAAGAATCTACAAATCAATCAAATGCATCACGACTTTATAGTGGAAAATATTATTGGAGATCAAATGGTTGCATACCCTTTTAGAAAATCAGGCTGTGACTTCATAGGACAATTACAGATGCTGACATCACATAAAAAGTCATGTGATTTCAACCCAAATAATTTACCAGAATTTTTAAAGGGTAAAGAGGACAATAAGACAGATTTGAAAATAGCAGAAGATGAAGTGCTTCAATCTCCAGCGAAACCATCTTTGATGATGAGATTATTCGGCTCGGGAGACAGTCAGAAAACTCTCTTAAAGGCAATGTTTGATGAGAAAGAAAACACACCACATTCTTGATGATTTGTTAATGCACTTAGATTACAAGATTTAAAAAAAAATGTAATATATTGTATGATTTTTAGATTAAAAAATATTTTTTATATAATTTGTATGTGAAAAACGTGACATGATGTAATTTAATTTGTTTGATATACAATTGTATTGTATAAAATATCAGAAACACGTGACATGATGTAATTTAATTTGTTTGATATACAATTGTATTGTATAAAATATCAGAAACACGTGACATGATGTAATTTAATTTGTTTGATATACAATTGTATTGTATAAAATATCAGAAACACGTGACATGATGTAATTTAATTTGTTTGATATACAATTGTATTGTATAAAATATCAGAAACACGTGACATGATGTAATTTAATTTGTTTGATATACAATTGTATTGTATAAAATATCAGAAACACGTGACATGATGTAATTTAATTTGTTTGATATACAATTGTATTGTATAAAATATCAGAAACACGTGACATGATGTAATTTAATTTGTTTGATATACAATTGTATTGTATAAAATATCAGAAACACGTGACATGATGTAATTTAATTTGTTTGATATACAATTGTATTGTATAAAATATCAGAAACACGTGACATGATGTAATTTAATTTGTTTGATATACAATTGTATTGTATAAAATATCAAAAACACGTGACATGATGTAATTTAATTTGTTTGAAATGCAATTGTATTGTATAAAATATTAGAAACATTAAAAAAAAAGATCACTCACTCACTCTATTGAAACACCATTATATATTCCAATTCTGTATGAGGATACTAGGCAATAAAGGGGCCGTCGTGATCGTAAGGTAGTTGTATTTACAACTACCTGTGCAATCAGTGCCTATCACCACAAAAGTTGTGAGTTCGAACCCCCGTTCATGGAGAGGTATACTCGATACAACATTATGTGATCAGGTTTGTCGGTGACTTTCGACAGGTCGGTGTTTTGCCTGTAACTCCGGTTTCCTCCACCAATTAAACTGACCGCCACGATCTAACTGATATTTTGTTGAAAGTGGTGTTAAGCACCATAACCAAAACCCTAACACAATTTAGGCAATAATTAGATAAACAATATACACATTACATATATACAATCGAATTTCATTGTATTAGCAGTGGATTTTGATTTAATGTGTCTCGTCAAATGTCAGAAAGCCTAATGTTCAAAATAATATTAGACACCAACACGAAAGAACCAATTTGTGTCCGGACCACGTAACGTCAACCATGATCGAAGTTCACATGTTTACGGGAGTTTGTTGCAGTGCTAAAATCTAGTTTTATTTTGATTCGACCTTTGACCGTACATGTTGAAGGTTATTCCAGAAGGACGCCGTATTCATTAAATTAGATAGTTAAAGGGTTCGTCTTTAAAGGACTAGTGATTTTACCAAAAAAATAATTATTGTTCAGCTGACTTTTATTTTATGGTTAATTGATAAATAAAAGCAAAAAAGCCGACAATCCTTGACTAATTAGTAAATTTCTCACTTTTTTGTTACCGGGGAGGCTATCTGATTAATATTAATGAGATAGTTGGTCACGTGACATTATGACGTCATTTGTTCTTTTGGAACAAAATGGCTGGATAAACACACGAGGAAGTTATTCACACGGAGGAAAGCATCGATTTATTGCTATGGCACACAGTAACAGCGACATGAACATTGATGAAGCTGTTTCTGATATACGTCCTTTGTTGGGCACTGCCAGTGTTGTTTTCAACGAAGAAAGTTCAGATTCCGACTCGGACATTGACCTTGAGAGGCTTGACCAACATTCGCAAAACCAAGATCGATTGATAAATACAACCTGGTAAGACGCATACAATTAATATTTTTTGTTATATTATTTGCAGATGTATTATACGATTCTTTTTTTTTGCATTTCGCTGATACCAGTTGAACTAGTGGTAAATGAAAGGAAAATAGGATCAATTATTCATGCTCGACATAGTAACCCATTTATTTCGCTGCAATGTATAGAATATATTGTCACAGGTGATTCAGTGTACTATTCAGGTTCTCTGCCCTATCGTAGAAGTCGTTTATATTCTGCAAATGTCATTATTCAGAACGTAAACTGAACAGAAAATAATGTGTACAGTCCCGGGACGTGAATAGCACACACTGTCATGCACTTTTGGGATATCAACAGTGTATATGCATATGCTGTGGTAAAATAATAGTGAACAATATTTTAAAATTTAAAGGTGTGGTTTCATTATTCATATTTGCTGACAATCATACATGTGCAACTGTTTATTAGGGTTAGAGTTGTTGTCACCAAGTACAATTGATCCGAATTCCTTACACAGCTCACAGGCATGTTAAATTACTTTATTGCCTACTTTCTTTTCAGCACGGGCCGGATGGCTCAATGAGTTAAGTCGTTGGATCTAACAACTCATACAAGCCTATCACCAATATGGCGTGGGTTCGCACCCGGCTTTGTAAATTACAATAAAGGGTGAACTCGAATAGCAGCCGAAAGTGATAAAGTTTACCAGTTGCTTGCCCATGGTCGGTGGTTCTCTCCGGCTTCCTCCACCACTAAAACTGGTCGCCATGATATAGCTGAAATATTTTTGAAAGTGGCATTAAAACGCCAAAAATCAAATCCAATCTTTTCAGCGCATGCAAAGCTTTTTTTCAAGACATACCTAAAGATGTAATCTGCATTAATTTATTTAACAATTGCTCTAATCATCTTAGGTGCGAGTGTGGGTCATGTTCCACTATGGATACAGCAGAAGAATGCATCTGTTGTCAAGCTATTTCGGCAGTGAGCATCAACATGGAAGACAGTGATATTTCCTGCATAACAGAACATGACATATTTGTTGCCAACTGTCTGAACCGACATGTACTACATATCAGCATGTTGGAGTACTTAGAAAATGTGGGACCATTAGATGATAATGAACCAATAAATGAGTAAGTACATGTAGAATTAAATTTTTTATATAGCTGAAAGATTGCTGCAGTGACGTAATATAGTAGAAAAAAGGATGAGGGGAGAATGCCCATGAGACGACTTCAATGCGGAGAATAAACTCTCACTCTTCGGCAAGCTCTTATTGGTCCCTTATGTAAAAAATGACAAATTTTGTACAAAAACCACCACTCATCTGACAAAGACATCCCAAATTCAAATAATGTACACAAAACAATAAGAGACAGGACCATTACCAAGCAGATTCCTGACTTGGGACAGGCCCATAAAATGCAGTGGGGTTAAACCGGTTTGTGAGATCCCAACCCACACCCTATTAAACAAACAAACAAAACTTTGTGACATGTTGAAAGGTGTCCTTTATCACTTGTTTGCATTTGTGAGATAAAACACAAACTGTATTATATACATATATACAGAATTTATTATGATTCAATTAATATAATTTTTTACATACAGTAAAGTATTATAAGGCCCAAAAAAAATATATGTGTGTTTACTGTCACATGTCAAAAAAATCTAGGGTCGGTCGGTCGGGATTAATTTTTTTTTTTTTTTTTTTTTATTATCGACAAAACCGGAAATAGTCGTTCCCGGTTCCGGAATCCGATTCCGGTATTTAATTTTCGAAAATTCCGGTAAAATGACGAATTATGCAGTTTTTCTACCTTCTTTGCTCTCAATTTCGACAAAAAGCTAGCAGTTGAATAAATAAAACATTGCTGCTGGTTAAACAACAAAAATGGTTATCCGAATTTTGTGTAAAAATGCATAGGGTCGCTAGCAAAAATTAGGGTAGGTCGGGTGACCGTAAACACACATATTTTTTTTTTTGGCCTAATATATATAATTTACAGTTTTTTACAATATTTACAAGCTCTACAATTCATAACCTTCCTCCTTTTTCACCCGGACTTGGGACCGGCGTTGGCGAAGTTAAAAGTTTTTTTTGTTTTTTTTTGCGTATTGTACATATATATACAGAATCTCTTCTTTCTACCAGCACTGTCATAGTCCTTGGATCATACACTACCATGCTTATACTGGCATAAAGTCTGGTTTTATAAGCATGGATTGGAAGTCAATTAGGGAGAACCGGTAGCTGCAGTTAGTCCATATTTTTTTTCAGGAAATATATGATTCATGGCATACAGAAGATTTGTACAGAAAATGTTTACCAGCATGTGTAGTTACGAAAATTAGACAGACATTTCCATCAGAACAATATTGTGGATTTAAATATGCACAAGTGTAATTTTAATACATGTATATTCAGTGTCAATGGACAAAACATCATCTGATATGTCCAATTCAATGTCAATGGATAACACATCATCTATGATTTGTTACATACAATTAATTGTCTCTTGGAGAACTGAACGAATTCTGATGTCAATGGAAGTGGAATGTGGTTGTTCATGATCTGAATATCATCGGTAGTAGTTGAGTATGTTGGACACTCCACTTTTCTTCTTTCTATTACTGCCTGTTTTATCAGAGTCACATAATCTGTAAATAAAAATAAATTTTAAAAAATCCAAATAAAAATATATTGGTTATTACTTGAATAAAGTTTCACTTTACAAACATACATTGCAATTGTTTTTGGTTCCAGTTTGCATGAAAACATCTTGTATACTAGATAGGGAGTGTAGCGGACATAAAGTTAGGTTATTGTATCTATACATGTACATACTAAGGCATATTTTATGGTTATTTTTTGGAGATGTGTCCCGGGTGGCTCAATGAGTTAGATCGTTGGATCTACAACTCATACAAGCCTATCACCAATACGGCGTGGGTTCGCACCGGGCTTTGTAAATTACAAAAAAGGGTGCACTCGACTCGCAACCGCAAGTGATAAAGTTTACCAGTTGCTTGCCTATGGTCGGTGGTTCTCTCCGGGTAGGTACTCCATATTCCTCCACCATTAAAACTGGTCGCCATGAAATAGCTGAAATATTGTTGAAAGTGGTGTTAAAACACCAAAAATCAAAATCAATCAATCTAGAAAATGGAAAAATTTACCATAAGTCGGAGGACCTTTTCGTGGCTTCACCACTGCTTCGGTACCCATTCTTTGCTTTTGGATAGCTGATGTTGTAGCATAAATCATCATTTTGTGTCACAAGTTGTTGTCTTTCACAATTCTCATTGTAATGAATGGCTGCTATAGATAACCTGTGAATAGTATAAAATACAACTTTAAATTTAAAGAACCGATTAAATAATTCTGTTCAACCAAATTATTGATTGATTGGTGATTAATTAATTTACATAATGTCAGCAATACTGCAGTTATCTCATGATGATCAACATAAATACAGATGTGACACAATTTACTCTATACTGCTATATATATTATATGCACAATTCAGTAGAAAGCTATAGAAATTCCAAAGAAAAGAATTACCTTGCTAGCATTGCTGCATAGAAAAAGTGGGTGCTCTTTGGTGCAAACTGGTTTACTACGGAGTGAAACACTTCTAAATAGTATGTCTGGTGCACTGGCGAAAGTTTTGGGACATCTCTCAGCAGGTGGCCGTTTTCCAAGACACCCTTCAGTAATTTATGTGGCACTGAACCTGAAACAAAAATAATGTGCAATGGTTAAATGTAGTTCCCAATGATTTAGAGTGGGGGGGAAATACATTTATTCCTTTGCTGCCTTTAACTGAAATGAAATAAGATTAAAGGCATATTTACACGATCTGCTTTTGCATATGGGCAAAGCAGACGCTACGTTTACACAGTATGTTTTCTACTTCTGCCATCAACTAATTAGCATCTTAGTTACTCGATCCTTATGCTTTTAGCAGACGGTTTTAGAGCAAGTACTAAATTGTCTGCTAGCTTTTTTGCAGTGCACAGGTCCAATTTACTCGAACTGATTTTGAATATACTGTTCGAAACATATACAAGCCAATCACCAATACGGCGTGGGTTCGCACCCGACTTTGTAAATTACATAAAAAGGTGCACTCGACTCGCAGCCGCAAGTGATAAAGTTTACCAGTTTGCCCATGGTCGGTGGTTCTCTCCGGGTACTCCGGTTCCTCCACCACTAAAACTGGTTGCCATTATATAGCTGAAATATTGTGAAAGTGACGTTAAACACCAAAAATAAAAAAATAAATAAATCAATGTAAATAAAAAATTTGAAAATACAATAACATTTGTATTTCTTTTACAATATTAACTGTCTTTACCTTTCTGTAACCATTTCCGTTCCTGTGTAAGTGGTTCGTGGTCACACTGCTGATACTGGTCGGAGTGGCCCTCATGCTGGTTACATATATGGTTGGTAACAGGTAGCATAACAATGGACGTCTAGAATTTCGTAAGGGGAAAATCAGTTAAAATGTGGTTTCTAAAATAATCAAAATGTGCTCAAAACTGTATTACTAATTACAGAGACATTAGTGTTATCATCTGAAAATGGAATTTAAAAAAAAATGGATTTAAATGCATCTTATGAACTGTGTATTATTATCAATCGAGATATGTGAGTAGCTATTGTTTACTTTGTACTTGAGTTCAACTCACCTGTGTGGATATACATGTACATATATCGTATAATATGACTATATACTAGTAAACTATAAATGACATTAAATAACATCATCTCAGTAACTACTATAGTATAATATAAGTATATGAGAAGAAATATTAGAATGGGCAAAAAAAATCAGGAACAAAATGGTGGCCGAACTAATAGTAGGAATAGAAGCAATAAACAACAGAAAACAGAATTTTCGGCCCTTACGTCTGAACAACGCAAACGTTTCCTCTCCAGTGAAACATCTGACATTGGCGAAGAAGCCGAGGTTTGATAGGGCATGCGCAGGTTGTGATAGTTCGTGTTTGCACAAGAGCAGAAAATGTGAAAATTTGACATTTTACAAACTCCAGATTTGAGTTTTTTTCGGATATGGTTTATTCATTCTTGATCAAGTGTTAAAATATGTTATTCGATTTTGGAGAATCAACGGGATAATGAAAAAAACCTGCATTTTATTAGTTTGTCTAATTCTATCTACAGTGGGTACTTTTCATACTATTCTTTACTATGTACACGGTGGTAGTCAGTGACCCGTACATTGTTTATAAACACTAGCAGCCATATTAAAATAATGTCAACATACTAAATCAACAGAATGGCAGCTTTGAAATATGTCAAGAATTGATGCAAATATAACAAAGCAAAAGCGTAGAAGACATTCTTCAGAACCTTCACCTAATAGTATACTTACACCAGACCATAAACCACTAAGGAAAAAATTAAATTTCGATTCTGACTTACACATCGACTTATTAGAAATGCAAGGAGACAACTCAGTTCTATCACCTCACGTCTCCGTGTCCTCTGAAAACTCTGTCAAGGTACCAACAGAAAAACATTCATTTGATGAAAACAAATCTTTGTTCACCGACGATGATGTACAGCGACTTGCAATGGCCGTTAAAAATCTAATGCTTGATGACCTGCGTAAGGAACTCAGACAAGATATGTATTTGTGTATCAATAACGCCACATCACCGTTATACGCTGAAATTCAACAACTAAAACAAGAAAATTTCAACCTAAAAAAATCAATCGGTGAAATTCCAAAAATTAACTCCAAACTTGACGACCTTGAACAACATATTAGGAAAAGTTGTGTAAGAATTAGTGGTGTCCCAGAATCAGTTGGCGAGAATACTGCAGACATAGTATGTGATATCGCCAAAAAACTTAACGTCAATCTAGTCAGCAATGATATTAGTGTTTCTCATCGTTTACCAAGTGCAAAAGGTCATAAACAAATAATTGCCCGGTTCACACATGCACAAAAACGCTCAGAACTCTTGAAGGCTACAAAAAATATACCAAATATCCCAGATTTGAAAGGAATTGGAATAAGTCAAGACCTTACCAAAAATAGGAGCAAAATAGCTTATCTTGCCAGACAGGCCGTAAAGCAGAAACAAATCAAATCAACCTCGGTACGGGATGGAAAAATCTTCATAACCGACAAAGCTGACAACAGGAAAATTATAACATGTGAAGACGAACTTAATGCTATTCTGAATACTGGTTGTGTCAATCAGGATGGAACTTTCAACATTAACTTGAGTATTCCTCCACCCCAATCACATGGTATGTTTGTAGTGCGACCTCCCTCTCCAGCTCTTCTCTCTCAGCAAGGAATTCCATTGGGATTACCGCAGATACCTTGTCAACCGCATATGCTGAACCAATTTATGCCAAACATGTTTGGTTCAGAGTTAATGTAAACTAACTCTCTTAATTATTTGAACTTGCCAATTAGTTAATTCCCTTTGTGCCTTCACATAAACATGTAATAATGTAATAACAAACTATATGTTAAAAGTTAAATTACCATATTTAGATAATGCTACCATAACAAATCAACGGGATTGCAACCCTGAGTATTGAAAAAAGTGTCAAATGTCAAATTCAAGTTGGAAACTAAATGGGTCTATCTTGTATTATGTACCTCATTCCTGTGACAATACTGCATATACTACATATGTGATTATCCAAATTTATTACTGACTAGTTTTCCGCGCAATGATCTTATAAATTTGTTGTGGCTGACTAGAGTGTTCAACTTATACGTCCCTATTTGGGGGTCATCTTTATACACTTTAATCAAATTAGGTCGTATCGACTTTGCATAACAAAATACGGAATCTCGGTGGGAAATGTTAATTGTTTATTAATTACTGACAATAACCATCAATTAAATCGTAATGAAGGAGTGATTTAAGTAAATATATGAATATGGAAAATTTTTATAATTTACCTATAATGAAATAACTTTTCTGGAATATTCAACCCAGTCTAGATTAAATCAGCTTGTAAATATGTTATTTCAATGTTTTGTGTTTGTGTATATTATGTATTTATTCACATTATGTCTGTCTGTAAAACCAAACATTAATTTGTATATTGGTGTACTGCGTGAAAATATGCGTCAAATTAAACATAGGCCAGTCATGTAACCGTTTCTTTTTCTCTAGGTAAATTCCCCCTACCCCCCAAAAAAAATATATATAAAAAAAAAAAAAAAAATTACAATAATATATATATAATAAAATAAATAATTTTTCAGATGTACGTGAGTTTGATGTGTGTATACCGTTGCCGTCAATTTGTTGACATAAATTGCAGGTTACAATTATATAAACTCGAAGCAAAATAAAATCCCATCCTTATCAAACAAAGCTCATTTCTGGAGTAATACTCTGTACTCCACATATTCCTAGAAGTTGATTGTAAATATGATTTTGATTTGTTCTTATGTATTTGTGTATAATTTTCTTAGTTTTTCCTTCTGTCAATCAAAGGGTGACATTTTTTTTCAATGTTGTATGTATGTCTTTATATCTAAATTGAGCAGTCCTGTTTCGAGTTCTTTCCACTATGCATGGGATACTAAAGTCTCATAATTGGTATTTCAAATTCAGAACATGTAACTCGAATAGGTCTGTTCTATAGTAGAGCAACAAGAGTAAAAGCTAAAATGTTATTAAATATTAAATATTGAACATGTTATATTTATTAATTTGTATGTATCTATCAAGTCAAAATCTATTCCTTTGATGGTATTGTTCAACTTTCTGAAATTTTATCATGA
This sequence comes from Bathymodiolus brooksi, assembly GCA_963680875.1. Lineage (NCBI taxonomy): Eukaryota > Metazoa > Mollusca > Bivalvia > Mytilida > Modiolidae > Bathymodiolus > Bathymodiolus brooksi. The sequence goes on from OY804579.1 coordinate 91,373,565, forward strand.
CAAAGTATATATACATTTAGATAGATCGAATAATACAAAACATATTGTTAATTATACACCCCTTTACGAGAGGGACTCATACACACATGTATCTAATCTTACTAGTAATCAATTTTATTTCGCTTGTATGATATATTTTGACTTTATATGTACTTTCATCTTGTTAATGTTGTCTGGACCATCGTCTCAGTCCACTTCAATATCATCAGCCTCGTCAATATCAGATCCACTCTTAGACGAATTTGATGAATGCATTACCCAGTTTACCTCGTTCATGCATCTTAATGTCCAAAGCCTTGTCCCTAAAATTGATTTATTAAATGTAGAACTTCAAAAATTTGATATTCTGTGTTTTACAGAAACTTGGTTAAATACTAATGTTGCGAATCAAGATATTTCTCTCGATAATTTTCAATCACCGTTTAGAAAAGACCGTGTGTATAGGCTAGGGGGAGGTGTAGCAATTTATGTGAAAAACGATTATCATGTGGTCCATCGAAATGGCTTAGAGGTCCTTGGAGTAGAATGTGTCTGGGTTGAAATCAAGATCAGCAAGAATCATCGTGTACTAATAGGGACCTTTTATAGGCCACCTGATTCTTTAAATTATACTTTCGATTTAATCGAACATTCGATAGATTTAGCTGTGGACAAAAATCTTGTGTAAATAAAGGGTTAAATCTTTTGTCATTGAACTGTTGTGGTTTAAAATCGAAACTAAATTATCCAGAATTTCATGAGTTTGTTAATACCTTTGATATTCTTTGCTTTGTTGAATCAAAAATTGACGATTTAGATGAAATTGTTTTACCGGGATTTTTGATAAAGATGAAAAATCGTAAAAGTTTTTCAAATAGAAAATCAGGGGGAATTGTATTGGGTTTTAAGGAAGAATATGATAGTTTTATACAACCCATTCCTACTGATAGTCCGTATGTATTCTGGTTTAGAATATCTAGAGAGCTACTTGGGTTAGATGAGGATGGTGTTTATGGTATAGTTTATATTCCACCGGAGTATACGGTTTGTTCCTCTGTAGACGCGTTTAGTTAATTAGAAAATGAATATTTGGCTTTGCAGAGGAATTATAAATATATATTTCTAAACGGGGATTTTAATAGCAGAACAGCGAAAGACCCTGATTTCATCTATATTGAACACAATAATGATAATATAGATTTGTTCGAATTATCAGATGTAAATAGTGTAAATATATTAGAGTCATTAAATATACCTGTAGGTAGGATTAATAAAGATAGTGTCAAATATCATTATGGTAGTAGATTGTTAGATTTATGTAAAGGTAATGACTTATTTATCATAAATGGAAGGATTGGAAATGACAAAGGTATTGGTAAACTGACTTGTAAGAATAGTAGTGTTGTTGATTATGTTATTTCGTCCGTTGATTTTTTGAAACATATTGTAAATTTTAGTATTTGTGAATTTAGTAAACTATTTTCCGATGTACATTCACCAATATCGCTGTCATTGACATGTGAAAATAAAGATGAGATAATGGTCACTGAAAATGTAAGTAATAATGCAGAAGCTTGTCGTGAGAAACCTAAAAAATGGGATGAGACATATAAGGTAGATTTTGTAAATAACATTGATGTAGATAGTATACAAAACTTGAAAATACAATTGGAAAACTTAAATATTGAGAACGTTGTACAGTCCGACATAGATACTCTTGTAGGTAAGCTAGGAGAAATATTTGTATCATCTGCGAAGGAAACATTTGGAATAGCCAGTAAACCATTTAAGAATAAGAAAAGAAAGGTATGTATTAGCTCAAAACCATGGTTTGGAGCTGATTGCAAATTTGCGAGGCAACATTACCGCAAACTTAAACGGAGAAGTAAAACTAACAATACTGAGGAAACACGAGAATTAATGAAAAAAGCTGAGAAATATTATAAGAAACAAATGGATGTAAGTATAAAAAAACATAGAAAGGAAATGACGAAAAAGATTAAAAATTTAAGATCTAACAACAGCAAGGAGTTTTGGAAGCTGATGAGAAAAGGTACATATCGAAAACAGCCAAATATATCTATCGACACTCTATTTGATTTTTTTAAGACCCTGAATCAAAACCCAACAAATGATGGCGATGGTGCAACTGTACTACCGGAAATAAACGAAAATTTGGTTAACAATCTAAACATAGAAATTAATGGGCATATTACAAGTGAAGAAATACTACATTGTGTTAAAAATTTGAAAAATGAGAAAGCTTGTGGCGATGATATTATTAAAAATGAGTATATCAAATCATCAATTGATGTCTTTTTACCCGTTTATTTAAAGTTGTTCAATTGTATATTTGACTCAGGTATTATCCCTGAGAGCTGGTTAACTGGTAATGTTAAGCCCATTTACAAGAACAAAGGAAATCATTTAGACCCGAAAAATTTTCGTCCGATCACGATTTTGAGCTGTTTTGGCAAATTATTTACAGCAGTATTGCTGACAAGATTAAATGCTTTTTCTGAAAAATTTTCTATCTTGAATGAAAACCAGAGTGGTTTCAGGAAGGGTTATTCGACAATTGATAATATTTTTGTTCTATATGCCTTCTTTGAATTGTTAAAATTAAAAAAGAAAAAGTTATTTGTTACATTTGTGGACTTTGAAAAAGCCTTTGATAAGGTATGGAGGGATGGTTTATGGTGTAAATTACTTTTAAATAATATAAATGGGAAGATGTATAAAGTTATTTATAATATGTATCAGAATATAAAATCTAGAATTGTATATAATAACGCAGTGTCAGTTTTTTTTCGATTGTAATAATGGTGTGCGACAAGGGGAAAATCTTTCCCTTTCCTTTTCTCGATGTGTTTAAATGATCTGGAACAGTTTTTAAACGATCGAAATGTCAACGTTCTAACATCTATTACTGAGGATTTTGAAATTGAACTAGATGTATATTTAAAACTTTTTGTACTTTTATATGCCGACGATACTGTTATTATGTCGGAATCAAAAGAAGATATGCAAAACCAGCTAAATGTTTTTAATGATTTTTGCACAAAATGGAAACTCAAAGTAAATGCTGAAAAGTCGAAAGTTCTTGTGTTTAGTAATGGTAGATTACCTGCAAATTTAAAATTTACTTATAACAATAGAGACTTGGAAATTGTTCCAAATTTTTCTTATCTTGGTATAACATTTTCAAAGTCTGGATCATTCAACGCAGCAAAAAAAGATCTTGTAAATAAAGGTACGAAAGCTATATATGAAGTATTGAAGAAAGGTAGACTTCATAATTTGTCAATACAATGTCAACTGGATATTTTCGATAAAACAGTAAAACCTATACTATTATATGGTTGTGAAACTTGGGGCTTTGGGAAAAAAGATATTATTGAGAGAGTTCATCTAAAATTTTGTAAGCTTCTTTTGCATGTAAAAACATCCACACCAAATGTTATGGTCTATGGGGAATTGGGTCGATATCCAATTGACATTGACATTAAAGTTCGTATGATTTCATATTGGTCAAAACTCATTTTAGGAAATCAGTCAAAAATTTCATCATTATCATACAAACTATTGTATATAAAAGATTTTCAAAATAAAAATGTTACATGTGCTTGGTTAAATAGAATTCGTTGTATTTTGAATGATTGTGGTATGTCATATATTTGGAACATGCAGAATTGTATTTCTGATAAATGGTTGAAATTAGCAGTTAAAAATAATTTAGTGGATCAATTTAAACAAACATGGACTTCAATGATTGAACATTCATCAAAAGGGGATAATTATAAGTTATTTAAGCATGATTTAAAATTTGAAGATTATTTGGATGTATTAGATGATAAGGACAAATTCTTACTTGTTAAATTTAGGACTTCAAACCATAGGCTACCGATAGAAGTTGGGCGTTGGCGTAATATAAAAAGGGAAAATCGGATTTGTAACCTATGCATCGGAAGAAACTTAGGTGATGAATTTCACTATCTATTTGAATGTCCATCTTTGTCAAATGAACGTAAGAAGTATTTTGAACCACACTTTATAAATAGACCAAATATACTTAAGTTTTGTAATCTGATGAATTCAAAATCAGTTAGTGTTTTATGTAATATGTGTAAATATATCAGAATTGTAAATATGAGGGTATGTCCTCCAGGTTGATCCACCTTCTATCTTTCTTTAAATGTAATAATATGTGTTATATTGTTGTTATCTCTGTACCTTTGTAAAATTGGTTATGAGAAATAAAGATATATACTAAAAGGTATAAATACAATTGTAGATCAATTAAAGCCCCATAACAATAAAATGTCCAATATATTTGTAAAATACAATATGATTCAATTTATTAACGAACCGACTCATTTTACGGAGAACTCTAGTTCATGTATTGATTTAATCTCGTCTACCGATCCGAATGTCATTGATCTTATCCATGTTGGCCAGCCATTCCTTAACGTAAATGTCCGATATCACTGTCCTATAAATGGTATATTTAAAGTCCCTAAAACATTGCATACATGTTTTAAGAGACGAATATGGTTATATGATCGTGGAAACTATAATCTATATCGTGAAAAATTGCAGCGTGTCGACTGGGATGAACTTATTAATTCTGGAAATAGCTTAGATGATTTATGCGAGTCATTCTCAAATGTAATATTATAAGCAGCAGGTGAATCAATTCCTAACAAATAATAACGGTACGAAAGACCGACCCTCCATGGAGGAATGGTGCTATCCGTAGAGCCATTAGGAAACGGAACCGGTTTCAAAGACAAGCGAAAAAATCAAATCTTCCAGTTCATTAGGCAAACTTCAGAAAAGCCCAGAACAAAACTATTAACATAATTCGTAGACAAAAATAACTTTACTTTGATAACTTAATAGCCAAATTGAAATCGCGTCAAACCAGTGTAAGCGACTGGTGGAAATCCGCGTCACAACTTGTTGGGCGAAACTCAAACAATTCTGTTATCCCCCCTCTAAATTGTTCTAATAATATTGTTTACGATGATGCAGAAAAGGCCGAAGCTTTTAATACCTTTTTTTCGTCTCAATCAAACATTGATGATACTGACAAATCAGTACCAGCTGACGATACACCGCCACCGAGATGTCTGGATCGTATTGTTCTTCGGCAACATGAAGTTCAAGATGTACTGAGACTTCTAAATACTAACAAGGCATCGGGCCCAGATGCTATTCATGCCAAACTGCTAAAAGTGGCTTACGATATTATTTCTAAACCATTGTGTGCTATTTTTAACATTAGTCTGATAACTAAACATTTTCCAAATAAATGGAAACTGGCAAACGTCACCCCTGTCCACAAAAAAGAGGATAAACACATAATTGGAAATTATCGACCTATTTCTTTGCTCCCTATTTCTAGTAAAGTTTTCGAAAAATGTATTTACAAACATATTTTTAATTTTATCAGGGACTTAATCACCGAACATCAGTCAGGTTTTACAATAAATGACTCGACTAGGAATCAACTACTGTATATTGCGAATATGTTTAGCAAAGCTCTGGATGAGGGAAAGGAAATAAGAGTAATCTTTTTTGATATTAGCAAAGCCTTTGATAGAGTATGGCATAGGGGTCTTCTTTTTAAATTAAAAAAAATGGGAATTGTTGGGAATTTGCTTTTATGGTTTAAAGACTATTTAACCAATAGGAAACAAAGAGTCGTTATAAATGGGAAAGAATCGTCTTGGAAAACTGTCAATGCAGGTGTTCCACAAGGGTCCATCTTAGGCCCCTTATTATTTCTAATATTTATCAATGATATCGTTGACGAAGTAAATTGTCCTATCAAACTTTTCGCAGATGACACCAGTATTTATGCAATCGTCGATAACCCATTGATTACTTCTCTTCCTTTAAATTCAGACTTGCAAAAGGTTCAAAACTGGTCAAACAGATGGTTGGTTATTTCAATCCCGAGAAGACCGAATCGATGATTATTTCACGAAAGATCGAGCCTCAATTCCATCCTCCACTTTATTTTAATAATGTTCCCATTAAAAATGTAACTACACATAAACATCTTGGTCTCACTTTTTCTAATGATGGATCTTGGACCACACATATTAACGAAATTATAACAAAGGCGTCTTCTAGATTAAATATTATTCGTAAGTTGAAATTTAAAGTAGACCGTAAATCGCTTGAGCATATGTACTTCAGTTATGTCCGCCCTATTCTAGAATATGCGGATGTAGTCTGGGATAACTGTCCAAATTATATAAAGGAAAAACTTGAACACATTAACTATGAAGCCGCACGTATAATAACTGGTGCTACAAAATTGACAAGTATACGTATACTTTTACAAGAATGTGGATGGGAAACCTTAGAGCAACGAAGAAACAAACATAAGATTTTATTATTTCACAAAATGGTTAACAAAACAGTTCCCGAATATTTATCCAATTTAGTTCCATCCTCCTTCGGACAAACTCATCAATATAGCACCCGGAACCATTCCAATCTAGTTCATGTACATTCTCGTACAGCTTATTATAGTAATAGCTTTTTACCTTCAACCGTTCGACTCTGGAACGAACTTCCAGCGAATATCAAAAGTAATGTTTCAGTCAATTCCATGAAAATATTTTTGAACAACACAATAAATCCTGTCCCATCTTACTTCTATGCAGGTTCTAGAATTGGTCAAATACTACATACTAGAATTCGAACTGAGAGTAGTGCGCTCAAGGATCCTCTTTATAAGAAAAATATCGAAGCTAATCCCTACTGTAGTTGTAAACTGGTAGAAACGTCCGAGCATTTTTTACTCAAATGTTCTCTGTATGAAAGGTTAAGAAATGATTTATTTGTTAACCTGTCTTCTCGTTTGAATATCAATAATCTACTCTTTGGCGATTCTAACCTCCCAGATTGTGAAAATGAAAGTAATTTCCTTGTAATTCAAGATTTTATAATAAAATCTAAACGTTTTACACCTAGAATATAAATGTACCATGCTTTTACTTGTTGCAAAATATTAGATCTGTCATTTTATTGTTCATTGTAAAAATTGTCACCCTTTCACTTCATATGCTTATTTAAACAAATGTGTGTATTATTAATGTGCATGTCCTAACCATCTTACATGTATTTTTCTTTTCTTTTCTTTTTTGGTATCTGGGAGAAGAATTTATATAAGTGCTGCGTCACTTGTTTTCTGATCCCTATGTATGTACTATTGTTATAACTCATGCAATTTATTCAATAAATATTGTTTACATTAAGAAGCCGAGGTACTTCTAGATGCAATTCTAGGCGCACTTAGTAGCAAAGAGACAATGGACCGCTTCGTATCTGCACTAGTCGGTATACCCGAAATAAAAGCAAAACTAATAGAGCACCTTGTTCCTTCCCTTGAAAATCGAATAGCTGAAGTTATACAGCCTTTAAAACAAGACATAATACATCTCGAAGACAAAATTACAGAAACTGACATGAGAACGGATTATCTTGAGCAGTATGGCAGACGGCATAGCTTAAGGATTTCTGGCATACCGGAATCGCATAAAGAACACACTGATATGCTCATCTGTGAATTTCTAAAGAATGAACTAAATATTGAAATATACATGGGCAATATTGATCGTTCGCATCGGGTAGGTCAGAAAAAACCCAACTTAAATAGGCCTATAGCTGTACGGTTTATCAATTACCGCCTCAAAGAACACGTATACGCTAATCGAATGTACCTTAAAAAGGGTTATTATATTAATGAATCATTATCCAAAGGAAGATCTAGTTTATTCTATAAGGCTAGACAACTGAAGAAACAAAAGTTAATCCTTGATACGTGGACAAGAGATGGTAACATTTTTGTAAAAACCCTAGATAGTACCGTTAAAGTATGTTCACGGGAAAGTCAATTGCCGATCACATTTGCTCCAAAGACTTCGGTTCCTAAACCATTCAAAACTGGGCAGAAACCAAAACCAAACGAACAAGAACCAGCTCACAAGTCCAAGAATAATGCCGTAATTGTAACAGAAGTCCAGGTTCATTCCAATCCTGAACCTACAGTAATTAATACGTCGGAAAATGTATAAAAAAAAAAAAAAAAAAAAAAAATGATACCATAATAATTTTTTATAAATGTTTACTTCTCAGGGAAACTCCAATCTATACTGTTTACTTCTGTGTTACTTTAAGCAAATTAACATTCAGTCTATTAATAATATTAGTAAATAATAAGCTTCTTAAGTTGTTTGTCATATTATATGTAAATGTTTACTGTTTTCAGGGAAATTCCAATTTATACTGGTTACTCCTGTGTAATTTTAAACAAATTTACACTCTATTAATAATATAACCAGAGAGGTATCTCTGATATTAGTAAACCAGTCAAACCTATTCAATGTGCAAAGTTGGAATTTAATATTATTCTATAAATAGAAACTATATGGATTACCTTAATTGGCTTTCCCCTTATCTATCATTTATCTTTTAAATGCATGTGTATTATATTATTTTCTTATGTTTTTGTGTAACTCTTTGTTTGTATTCTCAATTCTTCAGAATACTTTTTGTTCGTTATTTTTCATTTCAAATTAATTGTGATTTTTTGAGTCATGTGATATATGCAATCTACTTGGTCAAGGTCATGTCAGTATTATTATTAACACAAGATGGCCGCCCCCAGTGCAGCGAAGTTCTAATGTTTATTTCAGACACCAATGACTAGTTCTCTCATGAACAGATACTACAAAGGGTCGGCCATCGAATATGATGAACAAAATGCTTTAAAAAATGGTAAAACAAAAATTAGAAATCTCTTTTATTGTCAAAATAACTCGCACTATAAACAAACTGTATTGTACTACATTCTATTAATAGGACATATTGAATCAAACCCTGGTCCAAATATTGTATCGGGCAAACCTAATTTGAAAAATGATTCACTAAAAATTGCACATATTAATGCATGCAGTTTATTACCAAAAATTGACTTAATTGAATTAGAAATGTCAAATAATGATATCATATTTGTATCAGAAACACATTTAAGTCGGGATATTGACAACGGGGATATCCAATTAAGGTGTTTCCAAAACCCAATACGTGTTGACAGGAACCGCCACAGTGGCGGAGTGGCAATTTTCGCCAAACCTAATATATATATATGTGAAAAGCCGGAATTTCACACTAGTGAAATTGAAATCCTTTGGTTAGAAGTATAAATAATTTAAAAGTGATGGTTAGAGTTATTTATAGACCCCCACATTCAGATGGGTCATATTGGCGGAAATTCGAAAACAATATCCAGCCTATATTGGATTTGAATATTCCTGTAATACTTGGAGGTGATTTAAACATTGCTATGTTGGGTAATCAGTGTGGGCACCTTGAAGACATTCTCACACGTCTAAACTTGGAGAATGTTGTGTGGGAGCCAACACGTATTACCCATACATCAGCTACATGTATCGATTTATTTATTACAAACAGACCAAATCTTGTTCTTGATATTAAAGTTTCCCCGAACTTTTGCAGTGACCACTGCCCAGTCAGTGTAGACATTAATATCAAAACGAGTAAAGAGCAGTGTTATAAACGCACAATTAGAAAATATGATCAGGCTGATTATGATTCCATAATCCATGAAATGGAAGGCAAGAATTGGAGTATTCTCTTTGAAAATAAAACTGCCAATGAGAACTACTCTAATTTCCTTTCTATTTTAAATGAGACGTGTGATAAACACATACCTACTAAAACTGTAATTATTAGACCAGATGATAAACCGTTTATGAATAGCTCTATAAGGAAGGCGATTCGAAAGAGAAATCGCATTCATTATAGAGCTAAGTCTACCAACAACCCAGATCACTGGTCACAATATAGACATTTGCGAAATGATGTTATAAGATTGGTAAGAGAAGCCAAAACTGAATATAGAAATAAACTTACTTCTCAATTAATGGACAAAAGTATCCCACCAGACAAATGGTGGAGAATTGCCAAATCAGTTTGTAAACTAAACAAGTGTAATAAAGTTTCACCCCCTATAAAACATGAAAGTAGAATAATAATTCATCCCTCAGAGAAATGTGATATTTTTAATAAGTACTTTGCTGATATTTCAAATATTGAAAATGAACCAAATCTCCTGAATGAAGACTTTGCCCTTGACAATATTTGTCCTGAATTATTGATTACTGAACAAGAAGTAAAAGACCAATTAGAAATACTGAATAATTCCAAACCAAGTGGCCCCGATGGTGTTGCACCCAGGATCTTATGCAGTGTTTCTCAGTGCCTTGTTTCCCCCCTTACATTATTATTTAATCAGTCATTGCAATGTGGACAACTTCCATATATTTGGAAACGCTCACACGTAACCCCTATGTACAAAAATAAAGGGGTTGCATCCGACATTACAAACTTTCGACCTATTGCCCTTACTTGTGTTCTGTGTAAGATGATGGAAAAATAATTGTGAAACATTTGCATAACTATGTATTGGAGCATCATATTATTACAGAACACCAGTCAGGATTTCAACCAAAATATTCTACAGTAAGTCAACTTGTATATATTTACAACACTATTATCAGTAACCTTGATATTGGTAAAGACATAAGGTTTATATTTTGTGATATTTCTAAAGCATTCGATAGGGTTTGGCATACAGGACTTTTATATAAATTACGCAAAATTGGTATAGATGGAAATTTACTAAGTTGGGTTACAGATTATTTAGATGATAGGAAACAAAAAGTGGTCTTAGATGGATTCTCATCTGGGTGGGAGGGAATTGATGGTGGGGTTCCCCAAGGGTCAGTGTTGGGCCCTTTCCTGTTCCTTATATACATAAACGATATTGTTGATGATCTTGATTGTAATATCAAACTCTTTTCCGATGATACATCTTTGTATGTAATAGTCGATGAACAAAATTATATACAAGCTGCAGATATGCTTTCGACAGACTTGTCTCATATTCATAACTGGTCACAAAACTGGGCTATTAAATTTAATCCTAATAAAACTGAATCAATTTTATTTACTAGACGAAATATAAATAACCCTCCAGTTTATTTTGGGGATATGGACAACAGAGTGACAGATGTTAATACTCACTGTCATCTGGGTCTGGATCTCCAAAGTAATTGTAAATGGGGTGATTATGTAAGTAAAATTTATAAGAAAGCATGTGACAGACTGAAAATTCTTAGAATGCTCAAATATCAAGTTGACAGAAATGTATTGATTAATATATATTTGTCATTTATCCGACCTATACTAGAATATGGAAATGTAATTTGGGACAATTGTACCCAAAATGAAGCTAATCTATTGGAAAGTGTTCAGGTTGAGGCAGGCAGGATAATTACAGGGTTGAGAGTAAATTCATCCAGATCTAAATTATATAGTGAACTTGGCTGGGAACCCCTTTATAAGAGAAGAGAGAAACAAAGTTGATTTTACTCTATAAAATAATAAATGGTTTAACTCGGACTATATGTATGACATGATCCAACCATACACAGAAAATATTCACGATTATAATCTACGACAACAAATATCGGGGGACAATTTTAGACTACCCTTTTGTAATACTGTATCATATAGCAAAAGTTTCATCCCTTGTACGTTACGACTCTGGAATGGTCTGCCTGCCTCAACAAAGTCCAGTCCTTCTCTTAATATATTTAAGACAAGACTGAACTCTGGTACAAAAGCCTCGCCTAAATATTTTCATATAGGTGACAGAAAAGAAAATATCATACACTGTCAGATGAGGAATGATGCTAGCAATCTAAATCTACATTTGCAACAACATCACTTATCTGACAGACCATCTTGCCCACATTGCAATGATCCCTGTGAAAGCCCCTCCCATTATTTTATGCACTGCCCTTTATACAATATTCATAGGCAAGAACTTGTTGATTCCTTTAATAAACTTAACATAGAATTTACTATTCAAACCATTCTTTATGGAAGTGAAACCTCTGAGTATAATCAGAATGTAAAACTTCTTCGTGCAGTACATTCCTTTATTAAGCGGAGCAAACGATTTGATAATAATATAGTAATATAAATTAAATTTTTTAAACATTTTAAACTATAACAGTATTCTCACATATGATGGACCATGATTGCAAATATCGGTACTATTCCTCTCACATGACTAAATTAAATTAACTTATTGATATTCTATTTATAATTTATTTTGTTTTATAAATATATACATGTATATATAATGTCATAAATCTCATATTTACACTATGATTACCTACTGCATGCTAATAAAAAATTTCTAAAATGAATTAAGTATTTAAATTAAATTGAGAGGTAATAAATCTAGCAACATCGTACACTGGTAACACTTTTAGATAGCAACTAATTGTATTTAAAAAAAATTAGTAGATCTCATATCAGCCAAATTGTCGATAAAATCTAATCAATGTTAATTACTTACATGCATCAATAACTGAATATATGAGATTTCTGACTGCTATTGTATGCTCGAGTTATTTCCCTTTGAGTATGAAATTCTATATTGTGTATTGTAAATATTAACTGCATGCATTATTGATTGTTGCTGTTGCCTTGTGTATGGAGAGGATTTATATAGGCTATTGCCTGCTATCCAATCCATTTCATTTATTTATGAATAAAATATGTTTAAAATGAAAATATATGGTTGGTAATTGACAGCCATTTGGCAACCTTCAGGGATTGGTTGGTACCACATGAAGAAGAAACCCAGTATATGTGGTTGTTGATGGACTTTATCCAAGGTTGAATGTCTTTACCAGATTTCTTCTTTGAAACTGCTTCAAGTTTTTTAGTAACCCCTGTGGAAAAATTGTTTTTTTATAAGTTTATATATACTAGTAATACTAGTAATCATGATAATTTCATATAAGGAAAAGTGTGCAATCATTTTTATTCACCCTGTCCGCCTGTCCATGCAAAATAAAGTGCAATTCCTCCTAAACTGTTCAGTGGATTTTGATGAAACTTTATTACTTTTTAGCGAGATTTGCTCCTTCATAAGGCATGTAAGGTTACAAACAGACATAGCACATGTGTAATAAAGTTTACCAGGTACTTGATTAAGGTCAGTAGTTGTCCTTGCCATCAAGATATATGTGAAGCTGAAAGATTGCTGTATTGACATAACACTCCATGTATATAGAGCAGAGCATACATATGTATATATAATGTACGAAAACTATTTTGAGCTGTATAGTAAAGAAGTAAACTAATGATCATACCTTTAGCAACATGCCAAACATCAAAGTAGTGGTTCTTGTCTTTATAGTTCTCTCTCATATACTTCTTTACCATGGAGTGGCGATCTGTGCCAAGGTCTTTCACTTTAACATGTCTTTCAAGAAAAGTCATCCCTCTCTTTAAACCCTCCAGTTCCATATGTGTGGAGCCTTTGACCTCATTGCACTGGAATGATAATGCAGTGTGTTATAATTTTTAAGAAATGTGTGGATAAAAAAAATAATATACATCATGCATGTGGCATATTGACAACCAGACACCATTGGCTGTGTGTCGTATATACATATATTAATTGAATGTATTTCAATATTGAAATACTTAATTTTACCAGATTTATTGTCTGCTCTTATTCTGTTGTACTTTGTGTTGTTAGTTTATGTAACTTTCCTCGCCATGATATAGCTGAACTATTGCTGATGAGGCATTAAGCAAATATTATTATAGGATACATTGTCCACTCTCATTCTGTTGTACTTTGTTTTGTGAGTTATGTAACTTTCCTCACCGTGATATAGCTGAAATATTGCTGATGTGGCATTAACTTATATATTACTCACAACAATACTTCATTAATTTGATCTCAACATAAGAGAAAAATTAGACATACACACCTGTACCAGTTGGAAATCCAAAATCTTCTTGGTCACCAGGTCCATGAGAGTATATGAACCATACTTGGCAGAGTACCCAGGGGAGTCACACCGAGCATCACCTCCCAGTACCACAGGTCTGTTGTGCACGTCTTGGAGCAGAGTGGCTTGTTCGGAATCCCAGGTTACTGTAGCAGATGGTGCAACATACAGTGACTGGAGTCTGGTATAAGTGCGTGAAGAGAACATCTGGAGGTTCATGTGCTCAAACATCTTCAAAGCTTTTGCCGCGTTGACACCACTACACATGATGGCTGTTGCTGTCATGAGGTTTGACCAAGGCATACTCTTGTGTGATGACTGACTTTTCCACATAGAAATATGACCATTGATGCACACTGATGTTGTTGCAATAAGAGTTCCTTTAGTGTACTGGATGTAGGGTGTGGCTTCGGAACAACAGTACTGGCAAACTGACAATATCTGGTATAATGCGGACTCGCTAACTACAAACTGTTTCTCGTCAAGTGGAGATGATTCAGGACTAAGTTTGTAGTTCATCTGTTGAACCTCGTAATCATTGTTTCATCATCGGTTGAACTTTCATCATAAGTAGTAGGTTGATAATTGTCGTCATCGTCATCACCATCAGTGTAATTATCATCTTCGTCTTCAACATGCTTTGTAAATGTGTCTGCATTGATGTGTTGGTCATCTTGGTCTGTTTGTGTACTGACAGTTTTATATGATACGATGGTTTGGGTACAACCTGTAATCTTTGAATTGGTTTGATGACCTCGAGTTCGTTGTTGTGGTTTCAGGTTAACTTGAAGTTTCTTGTTGACCATTTTGGCAGTTGTGACTGGTGGTGCAGGAACTGGATCATCATTAGTTGTACATAAAGCAGGCAGTGAGGATGATTCAGCTGGTAAAGGGACATCATCAAGTTGTGTATCTGGAGTTGATGCTCTTGCATGGTCCTCAAAAGCAAGCTGTAGTATCTGAAAGACAAATAAAATGTAAAGTCCTTGAATTTCATACAATACATGTATGTACACAATGCATTTTTTCCTCTTTGACCTGTTTCATACAGTAATGATACTTCATGTATAATTTGAAAAGGTAACGGACTAACATCAAAGTGTAAAGGTACATTTCAAACACCATCATGAAAAGATGTATATTTCACCACTAAAACTGGTCACCATGATATAGCTAAGATATTTTTTTCAATTCCATGGCTTAGAAATATGTTAAACAGCAATAATATGCCGTTTTCTGATTGCATATTTTTAAGCCATGGAATTGAAGAAAAAAAAAGGGTAGGGTGTAAAAAGGGGGGATGCTGTGTCCTGTCCACAAGCACCTGTGGTCTACACAATGAATGTTGTTCATTTCAAATGAGTAATTAGCTTAGACAATATCAACAATTGCCTTTTTTCTAGTTTGTTTTTCTTTCTATCGGTGATATGACCGGAATAACTACCAGTATGCATTCTCGCCAGGGTAACAGTACGAGATTTTTTACAAAAGTCAAAACCAGGCAGCACTAGGAAATTTTCATATAATATATTTACCGTTAATATTATTACAAGTTGATTGCACATGTACAAATACAAGTTACATTGGAAACGACAATTATATATGCATAAATTTACTAACCTCGGCTTTCCTACGCTTTTCGAAAGCTCTTCTTGGCATCGGAAGTTGAATGGGTCGGCCATCTTTCACCTCTCTGTCGACTGTCAATGGTATCGATGGAACGGCGTCTGGCTTCAACCGTGCCTGGAATTTACCGTAAACACCTAGCTCTGCCATCCCCAATGGGTCTTGTGCAAAACTGTCCTTGGAGAAATGCGCAGAACACAACCTGTGACTGGGACCGGGAACGAATTTCCATCTCTTGCAGTAATGTGTCCACACTTTTCTGAGATTACTGTCTTTCGGGAATGAAAAAAAATTAGTCCATTTCCCTTTTTCGCTTGGTTATTACAACCAAATGCTGCACAATAAACCATGTTGGAATCGATCTCGGATATCCTCTATCTCTATCTCATCAGAACACGTGTTTATATTGTAAACAAAACACCGTTATTGAAAGGTAAATTAGCTGTCAATCAATCTGTTAATCACTTCCTTCTCGAAATTTATCAAAAGAACAAGTGACGTCACACACTATCAGCCTCGGTTTGGATTGAAAAATATGCATAAATTACAGGTAGCTCACTAGACAGTTATTATGGGCGTAAACTATTATTTATATATCCCAAATATGGGAATAGAGACGTTCTTTTTTTTATTCTTGATACCTACTAAGAGATTTAGTTGCAAAAAAACAGATATGAAAAAATCATGTCACTAGTCCTTTAATGAGACACATTTACAAAAGATTTTTTTCCAAAATTGAAGAACTACGAAATTAAGTTAAAAAGAGAACGGACATCGGAACAATGCCCTGAATTCGTTAAAAAAAATCCAAAAAGGCCTATACTACGGGACAAAATTGTTTTAATGACATTATTCAGTAAGATCGCACTTTGTAATCGATCGTGCATGCACTAAAATAAAGATACACATAAGCTAAAAGCACAGAAAGTTACAGGGTAGGAAGCCATACAATTGAGAGGATTATGTAAACATATAATTTGTAATAGATTTCATTTGACAATTACAGACGATGAGTATTATAAATAAGTTTATTATACAAAAACAAAGCGTAACATATAATATATCTCTGCGTAACATATTTTGTTTATTTTAATCACGTCTTTCGAACTGGTGGACCCTTCTGATTAATCTCAGAATAGTCATAAATAAAACACTTGTTCATCACAATTATTGATATTTCACCGCGAATATTTAGTTTGATGTATTGTTGTTGTGTATCAACCATAATTGTTATTTGTATATGCCCTCCTGGGGCCCTGATTTGGTTAATAAACTTATTTTAATTTCTATTTCTATAAGGAAAAATTGCATACGAATGGTTTTTTGTCTATTTTGCAAGAAGAATTTCTACCCTGCCCTGTTCACCCTGCTTTATTTCATAATTTTGGTTGCTGCTACATCATTCTGATGGGGCACAAAAAAATCAAGATAAAAATGAACAATTCAATATAGCTTACGATCAATGGTAATCTTAAGATTTTTTTGTGAAAATAGCCCATGAATCATTGCTGCATTAGTTGCGGAACCAGCAGTTTTGAAAACGGGGTGCCAGGCTCTTGTTTGCCAATTTTTACCCAATTTATACACGAATTTTACTAAATTGTCGAACACCGCCTTGATCCGGCAGTGTGCATTAATATGCACCCATTCCTAATGTATACTTCAACGTGATCAGGGTCGTGTATTTTGATCACCTATTAGAACCTTTAAAATGTGTATTGCATCTGCTATTCTAGTCACGGGTAGCGTAATTTGTTTTCATTTTATTTTCTGTTCTTATTATGTTTTTGTCTATTTGACTTGTGTACGTTGTTTGTATATATTCCTTGTACATGCCTTCAACCCTTAGGGGTAAAATTTTAGTTAGTTAACGGTCACAAAATGTGCATTGCGTTTCTGATTATTACCAAATATTGTGACACATGTATTCAGGTATTCGGTCAGAGGCCCGTCAACCGGATGTAAAATGACACTTGTATATTCTGCCTGGCGATTTCCTGTGTGGACCTAAACTCATTACGCAATATTAGGTACCCTGCTGAGTGAACCGGTGTGAATGTACCTGTCGTTTTCAGAATGAAGATAAAAATAAGTAAATCCCGCATTTCACTTCTTACTTCAGGAATTATTTGCCCTAATTTATTGAAGAATAAAATATTTAAAATTAAAATATGGTCTCTCGCTTCTGAAAATACATGAAAAATATAAGAAATATATTTTTCGCATAATATTTTACGTTTCGCTCATCAAAAATGACAAGCAAAAAAAGGAAAAGAAATTAACATTTTTAAATCACTTGCTCGCTCTGGACAACGTTTTTAGCACAAAATCCGAAGAACAAGAAGTAAATCTGGTGTGGCCTAATCTCTTTTTAATTTTTGACTGCCCTTCATCTGTTTATACCGCTCATGATCATGATCTCTTCCGAACTTTGTCTAAATGAATATCAGTGGATATCAAATTTGTGTCGTTAAGACATGGGGCACTCGCTGCCTCTTCCATTTGTCTGAGTTCTTATTCCGTATATTCTGGTTCAAGTTGGTAACCGAACTCTCCATAGTCGTCGAAATCTACATCACTTGAGGCGCAAGAGTCACTTTCCATACCTGAGCTCGACATATTTAAGCTATAACATAAACGTTAATTTCGGTGCTTTATATAGAAATATCCCAAACAAACAACACGCGTTGAACAAAAGAAAAGTACAGAAATGTTGATTGAGTAAAATCATAATCATTTGATTAAATTAAATTAATTAAAACATCTTTTATGAACACCGACTGTTAAAATAATGATTGAGTAAAATCCTAATCCTTTGATTAAAATTATATGAATTAAAACATCTTTTATGAACACCGACTGTTAAAATAATGATTGAGTAAAATCATAATCATTTTATTTAAAATTAAAATTAAAACATCTTTTATGAACATCGATCGTTAAATTATTATGATGAGACAGCTATATATAGTTAGACCAATTTGGCGCCTCTCTTAATGAAAACTTATAATTTCAAGGATGGTGTATACTTTTTTATCATCTAAGACATAAATTGTTCCTGTTATTTCAACATTATATTTATTCTAATGTTTTAAGAATATTTTATCTTTAATAGATAATAAACGATACCAACTCGTCCTGGAAAGCAAATAGTGTGTATTCAAATTCCCATTTGATTAATCCGGTCACCTTGAATTTTACACCTGCATAATTTTACCCTCCGGCTAGAAAATACCCAAGCGGACATCTACATGCGGAGATCAAAATAACAGTAAACAGCATGCCGAATAATGATTATAAAAAAAGGGATTAAAACAGAATCTAGAAATCAATACACAAGTTACGCGTTGTCAAAATTATCCATTATAATTTTCAGCACATTAGCAGTAAAACAAAATGAACATAATTGTAAAAGGGATCCGATATATAGCGAATATAGGTGACTGTTGTAAAACACTCTTTCCGTTGTAAATATAAAGGAAATGAAACATTTTGTTCATTTAAAATAGTTGTTTGTCAAAAAGGTACGTATAGCTGTTCACTTCAGTATTTAATTTTCCAACGTTATTAGATTTAAATTACAGTACTCTGAGCGCTTTAAATGAAGCGAATTTAACATCAGCGACCCAGACTTTAAATTTCAATCCCACAATGCATTTTTAGTTTAAAACGTCACAGCCTGGTTGAAAAATTAGAAATTAAAATTACAAATTTGCGATTTGCTTCGATATTTGTGGAAATGTGTCGATAACACTTTGTGAATATGTATTTTATATCACCAGGAACATATTTAGCTAACATGTAAAGTTCCATTGGTGGAGGAAACCAGAGTACCCAGAGAAACCACCGACCTGTCATGTTAAGGTTGTCCATCAATTGAAAATCCATTAAAAAAAACGTGTTTTTACTTTTTGGTTCAATACACGCGAAAATGCATTAATTTTACTCATTTAAGCCATAAACCAAGAACATTATGTGTGATCTACTCACAATGAAAAAAAATAAAATATTAGGAATCAATCACAGAGGTCACGTGATCACATTAAAGAGAAAGTAGCATCGTGACCACTAAAACCGAGCAGAACAACGGCATTACGAGCTTCTAGTTTCGGCTTCTAAACACCAAAAGTGGAGTTAGCTGCACTTTCAAGCACCAGGATGACTCTCTCTGGCGCATGCAATTACCAAGAGGAGTCTCTCTGACGCTTGCAAATACCAAGAGGAATCTCTCTTGGCGCTTGCAAGTTGTGCATGGCGCTTGTAAGTTGTTTATGATGTTACAAGCTGTTATTTGTGTAATAATACTTAAATAAGTTGATTATGAAGTTCCTATTTGTATTAAATGCATATAATTACATACGCAGATACCAATTTACTTCTCAGCATTGTTTTATTTAGTGCATACTATGCCATAAAAGCAGCATTAATTTCAAAGGGTATTGAGTCACTGGACTTTGTCGCATAGCTAAAAATTCATATATTTAATGTGATATCCGTACGACAAAGAGCCTTATTCATAGCAAGCCTTTACTATCTTTAAATGATATGTGTTTGTTATACCATTATTACAAAATTAATTTCAAAAATATATCTCAGTTAACTCCACAGCTAACTCCACTTTTGGAGCTTCAAAGTGGAGTTAGCGGGAGCTTCAAAAGCGGAGTTGGCTGGTATTTGACAGTAGTTTATATGCCTTTGGTGCTTGTTATACTATAATTACAGCATTAATTTCAAAAAGATATCTTATATTGTCAAGTGAATCAGTTAATTCCGGAGCTAACTCCGCTTTTGGAGCTTTAAAGCGGAGTTAGCTGGTATTTGACAGTAGTTTATATGCCTTTGGTGCTAATTATACCATATTTACAGCATTAATTTCAAAAAGATATCTTATATTTTCAAGTGAATCAGTTAACTCCGCAGCCAACTCCGCTTTTGGAGCTTCAAAGGCGGAGTTAGCTGGAGCTTCAAAAGCGGAGTTAGCTGGAATTTGACAGTAGTTTGTATGCCTTTGGTGCTTGTAATACCATAATTACAGCATTAATTTCAAAAAGATATCTTATATTTTTGTTGTGAATAAGAGTAATAATACTTAAATGTAGCTTGTATGCCTTTGGTACTTACAAGTACAAAAAGCGGAGTTAGCTGGAATTCGACAGTACCAAAGATGTTTATGATGTTATTTTTGTTTTGTTTTAATTTCAAAAAGATATCTTATATTTTCAAGTGAATCAGTTAACTCCGCAGCTAACTCCAGCTTCAAAACCGGAGTTAGCTGGAGCTTCAAAAGCGGAGTTAGTTGGTGTTTGACAGTAGTTTGTATGCCTTTGGTGCTTGTTATACCATAATTACAGCATTAATTTCAAAAAGATATCTTATATTTTCAAGTGAATCAGTTAACTCCGCTGCTAACTCCAGCTTCTAAACCGGAGTTAGCTGGAGCTTCAAAAGCGGAGTTAGTTGGTGTTTGACAGTAGTTTGTATGCCTTTTGTGCTTGTTATACCATAATTACAGCATTAATTTCGAAAAGATATATTATATTTTCAAGTGAATCAGTTAACTCCGCAGCTAACTCCAGCTTCAAAACCGGAGTTAGCTGGAGCTTCAAAAGCGGAGTTAGTTGGTGTTTGACAGTAGTTTGTATGCCTTTGGTGCTTGTTATGTCATAATTACAGCATTAATTTCAAAAGGATATCTTATATTTTTGTTGTGAATAAGAGTAATAATACTTAAATGTAGCGTGTATGCCTTTGGTACTTACAAGTACAAAAAGCGGAGTTAGCTTTAATTCGACAGTACCAAAGATGTTTATGATGTTATTTTTGTTGTGAATAAGTGCACTCGAAGGAAATCGCATTACAACTCTAACCATAACCCACAATACAACTGAGATCTTTTTGAAAAAATATTGGTGGCCCTGAAAAGGGCCGTTGATTTGTAAGACTCCTGTTCCACCAGCAGTTCTTTACATCTCTCTGCCAATTTTTCATAGGCGTGCACGTCATACTCTGCACGATATTTAAGTACTATAGGTCTTGCCTCTGGATCTATGCTACACTTGTCAAAGAATAGGATGCGGTTATGGTACAACAGCCTACTATGCTTCCTTGCCATCCGCAGTAAAATTGCGTCCTCGTTACTCTCACCATGGAAAACTTGATATTGTCCTTCCAGTTGATCTGGTGGAACACGTATTGATCTCATCGTCAACGAACATCTTTCTTTCAACTTTGTGCGATCCATCTTGAAGCACGGCGTAGTCACAACTTGGAGCTTGAAGTTACATCCATATATATAGTGATAAAACACGTGATAAATCAGTAACCAATCAAATTCTCGGAAATGAACCTTTCCCTTAACTGTATTTTTTCACATTAGGTTCGTTTTACAGTGAGCGGGAATTTTATGAATTAAATTAAAAACAAATATTAAGTAAAATTTATAATATAAATCTAAAAATGTGTGAATTTATCTTTCAAAATAAAATCCCATATACCGATATATATGTTTAAAATTTATATATGGTAAAAGTGCCGTATTTGTAAATTATATTCAAACCATCATATATACTCATTTGTTTTGATTAGTTTCGCCTTCTAAATCAAAAATTTGAAAATCGATCGTGTAACTATGAAATCGGCATTTGGACTGTATATATAAATAATTTTCAAACGGTAACAGATATTGTGGTAATTCTTTTTAGATTGATAGGTTTCGCCAAGGACGTATAATATGAAGGATAAGAATCTCGTAGTTTCTCGTTAACCTATCGCGATTACGGATTAACTTAATACCGAATATGAGCGCGATAGCGGTTTAACTTAATACCGAATATGAATCATATTTGCGAATATGGATTAAAGTTCACGAATATGAATAGAAATTTAGTAATTTTAACTTGAAAACAATCAAGTTTAATAATATATATGTTCTGACCGTGTAAAATAGCTGAAATCAGTTAAGTAACTGAACAAAATCATCCCTGAATGTTTGAGACAGTACACATAGTTTTCCGTATCTATTTTTTAAAGAACGGAATGAACTGACAATCATCATGTTTATTCAGTTCTCCTTTTATTATTTCCTTCTCGAAACTAACTTTTAATCAAGAAATGCACGTTGATCAACAACGGTCATATCTATTTTAGTATGGATAGTACGGGCATTGGAAACCGCGATTCATCGTCTTCATAATAGTGTTGAATGTATTTATTCACAATTTAAATGTCACCAAATATATTGTTGTGTGTGTTTTAGCTTGTGTTTTCCCAAATTTCAAACTGTATAAGGGTGTACACTGATTAATAATGTGTTGTGTAAACGTGTCGGTGATCGAGTTGAAGTCAATAATAATGTATTCATACCAATTTTTAATTAATTAATTGTTTTAAAATTTCCAACACTTCAAAGGGTGTGAATTCGTAATCAGCACTGATTAATAATGTTTTGTGTAAACATGTCAATGATTGAGTTTAAGTCTCTAATAATGTATTCATAACATCTTTTAACAAATTAATTGTTCTCTTTGATGTTCTGGTCTTGAAATATTTTAAACATCAAGCTGTTTTTAATTGTGAGAAAAATAATTATGAGTAGAAGCTGCTCAGTTGTCATAAAATGGCAAGTTTTGACCTTATTTATCATTAAAACTATTACAATGTCAGACTTCTTGTCTTGGGATACTGACTTGGATCTTGATCTGTTGTTAGAAGAATACACCGAGTATGATCCTAGTGATAGTGGCAGTGATGACTATGACTGCAGTACTGCTAAAAAGAAGAAGACTTCTGCCACACAGCCATCTACCTTGACACAATACAAGTGCCCAGTTTGTGCCAAGAAACTTAAAACAATATCAGGTTTCCGGGGTCACACACAAAAGCAGCATGGTCAAAATCTACGTGCCAGTGATCATCATCGTATAGCCAGTACCCCAGATGCTGAACCGGTAAAAACTTCAACATCAGCAATGTCATTCACCGATCAGTCTTTCGGCAATGTATTTTCAACATCTCTAGAATCAACACTGACCAACATTACCAATGACCCCTTTATCAGCAATCCTGATGAGATGAGAACCCTTTGTTCAGTGGTTCAAGGGTCAACTGATATCAACAACTTTTTATACCAGACTTTTTGCAATATAGTATCAACAAGTACTGATATAACACTTGGTACAGACCGTGAACAGTTGTTTCGCCGTCTTCACAAGACTCGTATAAGCCAGTCTATTAGGGAGGAATTTGCTTCATTTTTTTTTTACAGCATTCCAAAAATACTGTTAATAATTTCCTGCAACTTATTTTTGAGGACATTGTAGGTGAAATTTTAGTGCATCAAACCACCATAGCTAAAGATAATGCTGACAAAGAGCAATCCATGATAAGTAACAATGACCAGTCTATATTGTATTACATTGCAGGGTACATTCTAAGATCACTACGCAAGAAGTACCTTAGGTATTCAAAACACAAACTTTCATTGATAGACAAGTTTTCCGATAATTCTGAAAACCACAATTTTGTTCAGAAGTATGAACGATGGTACAAAATCCAAAACCATGGTGGACTACAAAAGCCTTGTGACACTTTCTTTTTGCTTGTTCGAGAATTGGAGTTGGTTGTTCGTAAGTCAGTTACAGCCAAGTTGAGTGCAAATTCATCGTTGTTAGGACCCCTTAAGGAGAACATAATGGAATCATTCATGGTAAAATATTATTGTGATATATTAATACCAAATGAGTCATGTGAGGTTGTTTCATCTGTGACTGAGGATTTAGTACACTTATTTTTGACAATACGTGGGTATGCTGTAACTCGTTTAGAACCCAATAAACTTCAGAAGTCATCAAATGGTAAAGCATCATTAAGTCTGAGACAGGTGTTGAAAGAAAAGGTACATAATTGAACTGTTTTGTGAATGTTGTCTGTTACATTATGTACATTTTTTTTATTTGTTCTGATGTAGTTTGTTTCATTTCAATCTTAATATATGTAATAGTGCTCTTTCATGTACATGTGGATGAAGAATAAAAAGATCAACAAATTATTTCACCATCTTTTTTTCCCTTTGGGCAGGCAAGTCTAAAGTTTCATTCAGTTTTGATTTTTCGTGTTTTAACGCCACTTTCAACACTATTTCAGCTACATAAAAATGTATATTATGGCGACCAGTTTTAGTGGTGGAGGAAGCAGGAGTACCTGGAGAGAACCACCGACCATGGGCAAGCAACTGATAAACTTTATCACATCTCATGTTTATTTACTCCAATATCCTTTCTAGAAAAAAAAATACTGCTGCAAGATGAAGAACAACAAGTAATGCATTATCATTTACAATGAATGTCCTGAATATCCAAACTAATACATTGTATATGCCTGATGACAGGGTAAAGAAGAACTGAAAAGTATGTTCGAAATAAACAAAATATCACACCTGCTGCAACTTAGTTGAACGATATTAAACACAAAATTAATTTATCACAAATCAGAAAATATCATGGGGAAATATTGGAGTTCAGCAGTACTTGCACACCAAAAATTTAAAAACATGTTAAATAATATTTTATGGACAACAAAAATATTACTTATTATACAATATAGCTATGTACAATAAAGCCATTTAAATATCTTATTTATTTATTATTAAAAAGATTATGCTCATGCTAGACCATCATATAAATGATGGAGCCCTCACGCCACGACAAGGCCATGAGCAATGTGAGGGTGGGCCCCCCTATTCCCAACTGAAAGATATTTATTTATTTAACAAGGATTGGGGATTTTTTTTTAATAAAAGTTATAACTACAAAGATACCCTGCACAAGGCACGGGATATCTCTAGTAGTCCGCATAGTTTCCCAATTATTTAATTTTAGTTGAAAAAGGTTATAACTACAAAGATACCCTGCACAAGGCACGGGGTATCTTTAGTAGCCCACATAGTTTCCCAATTATTTAAGTTTATTGAAAAAAAGTTATACTACAAAGACACCCTGCACAAGGTATCTCTAGTAGTCCACATAGTTTCCCAATTATTTAAGCTTAGAAAAAGGATGCCACCTCATTCCTTTGCTTGAATTAACGTTGATGCTTTTAAACTGCTCGCACCAAAAAAGTCGTTGGTATGAATTGGCATCTGGGAAAGCTTTCTCCATCTCATCTGTGCATACTGCCATGGCATCTTTCATTTCCATTGACTGACAAGTGTTTAAAGTTACACCACTGTTAGCAACATCTTTCTGAAATTGTCTTTGCACACGGCCTATTTCATCTTGAAGATTGTTTATTTTTTCTTTTTGCTGAAATATTTTCCCAATTAACTCTTCTCTTGACATGTTACAGTGTCTGAAATTTTTTTACAAATAATTTGGAGCACTGTCACCATCACTTTTTTTTCGCTTTTCGTCAAGTCGGTTTTTTCGGCAAATCAATATTCGTCGAAGATGGGAACATGGTGAACATCTATTACCTTGGACAAGAAGTGCACATTTAACATTTCTGACTGTAGATGAATAGGACAATAATTCTTTAACGGCACCAAAATCTCCTTCTCTGTAACCATGACAAGGGGTGGATTTTGAATGGTGTTCAATGGCACTACCAACTAGCGTCAAGTCTATAAATTCTTGTTCATGGTTTCCAGTGCAAACTGAATAGCTTATTAATTTTGCCAACAATGACTGAATGTTTGAAAGAGTATCATATATCTTTGGTAGACTTATCCAAAGGTCATGATCTTGATCAAGTTCAATTCTGTGGACATATATCTTGGCACTATAGTCACTGTTTATTGTAATGTTCAGTTTCACAGATACATTTTCAGCTGATGGGTAAAGTTGAACAATTTGAATATTTTCGCAATTTGGATTGCACACAAATGGCATATCAACAAACTCAAGAACTTTTTTTTTCAGTTGTGTAAATGGATCTACATGTACATGTACTGTTGTAGTACATTCAGTGTCTATACACTGCTCTTCTACATGATCACACAATTCATTGGAAGTGTTTAAGGTTTCCTCGAATTCATCATTTAAACAGCTCTGAGCAATTGTTGTGTTCTCGTTGGTCAATAGGGGTTTAGCTGGAGTTCTCTGTCTTTTGCAGTGGTAAGGCACATTCTGTCTCTTTTTTCTAGGCATGCTGAAAAAAAGGACATTTTTATTAACATACTTATATTTTAATCATATTCATATTTACATCACAAATCCAGTGGTGGATCCAGGGATGCACAGGCACTGACTAACTTCAAGACTTGTACATGTAATGTATACATTGTGTAATGAGAGCGGGAGGTTTGGCGCTTTAAAATCTGATTCAACCCAGGGGGGGGGCGCACCCCCCCTAAAATTGGAAAAAATAAGATTTTTTGGCATAAAATCGTGATTTTTCACACGAAATACCCCAAAATTTTTCCCGCCTCCCTCCGCTCGGCGCAATTTTTTTAAGTGCACCCCCCCTAACTTGAAATCCTGGATCCGCCCCTGCAACCCACCATTTCTTTAGAAATGCCTGTACCAAGTCAGGGTCATTATGGTTTTCACAGTTTTCCGGTTGTTGACTGATTTTGTCTGTTTATATAATTATGAGTTTTGACTTTCCCTTTGTAAGATTGTTCGGAGTTCGGTAATTTTGTTATTACTCTTATTGTACATGTAGCCAAAATTAATCACAAGTATTTTTTTTATGATATCAACATACAGTGTACTACATGTATGTTATTCAAACCACTATTTATCACCTTTAGCTTTCCTACATTTAAACAGTTCATGCATTAAAAACTAAAACCGGATATTGAGATTGTATGTATAAATCATAAATGCATAGTGGACAAGGACAGAAATAAAAATCCGGGGAAAAAAATTATACTGTGCATGGTTCGAAATTACCGTAGGACCGATAGTCCGAGGCTAGAAGAATTGCGCTCGGTCTAGGCCAAGTTGTTTTATCGTAGACCGTGTGTCTAGGTGATTTACGACTATCAAATTCCTGAAATTGTGTTCCGCGAAGACATCGTTTTCTATCTTATGTAAAATCCTCGGTCATGTCGGCACTTGAAATAAACTACTCATGTCTCCTCTATATGTAAGAACTTATATGACTATGATCACGAGTTCAAGGTTACTTTTTCAATAACAAAATATGTGGAAATTCTTACCGGGAGTTTCAAAACCGAAGTCTAAACGGAAAGTTGACACCCGTGAAAGTAATAAGGCATACGATGCCACAAAAAGGAATACAATGGCTTCAAATGTACAAATGGCTACATTTTGACAGAGAAAGTCAGCTGATGTCCTGTGACAGTCACTGGTGAAGTGGTGTACAAAATTTGGGAAAGACGACCCAGACTGTAAATTTGTTAACGCACCGATAATTTCAAAAAAGACACCTTAGATTACTGGAGGAGGAGGAGGAATTAGAGTATTCAGAGATGGAGTCAGATTATGAACTGGAACCTGAGGACAAATAAAAATTCAGAATAAAACAAACTTATTTAAATATTTGCCTTTTATTAACGTTTTTCAATCTTTGAAACCAAAAAAAAATCACTTTTTTGACACAATTTTTGCACATCTCTTACATTCAAAACATACTCAGAATGCAGGATTTTGCATGTAATTATTAAAAATGTTCAAGGGCGGGCATGCCCCCAAAACCCCCTAGCAGAAGCTCACCGCAAATACAGGTCTAGACATTTTCCTTCAGGGCTAGAATAGATTAAATCAGTCTAGCCCTGCAGTCTAGACATCAATTCCCATTAAATTCTATCCCTGCTGTGCCTGGTTGGATATGCTCTTGTATTTTCAATAAAGTATTTCTCACTTAGTGATGTAAGTAGCACGAAATTGTTGCTTAGAAAATTTGTTGGATGTATGTTTGTGCTATGTACACATGATGTAGGAAAAAATGCACATTTTATTTTGTACCAAAAAATTTCTTGATGTTTTGTCATGAATTTATTTCTTCATTTTTAGTTTTTTTTTTTATAGCAATTAAATTTCTCAGGTGTTCCCATTATAAAATCGTTGGTATCTTGTAAAATTGGTCACATTCGGTAGTCATGTTACTACTGTACTACTACTAAGAAAAAAGCGCGGGGAAAAACCGGGCAAGCGCAGAACATACTTTCGGTCAGGGCCGCTTCCAGATAGGGCCTCTTCCGATCATGTGACTTTGTCACTTCCGGTCAAAAGGCCCCACTAGGGCGGATATTGCACAACTTACAGTTGCGCGTGCGCAGAACATTCTTCTGGACAGGTCACGTGACTGACGTCACTTCCGGTCAGGTGACTGACAACACTTCCGGTCACGTCACTTCTGGTCACGTCACTTCCAGTAGCACCACCGCACAGCACAACCGCACAGCACCACCGCAAATGCGACTTGAGTTGTGCCCATATACTACTTAGACAGGTATATTCCCGGTTTTCTACTTGTTCAACAAAAGAACTATCTATAACTATGACTAAAATTGTGCATGCAGTCAAAGGAGGACTACTATCATACTGTGACAAAGTATATTCACGTGGTAACATCAATCGAAAGCACCGCATCGGTGGCGTTATGGTTAGCGTGCTCGCCTCGAGTGCGGTAGATCGTGGGTTCGAGCCACGGTCGGGTCAAACCAAGGACTATAAAATTGGTATTTGTTGCTTCTCCGCTAGGCACGCAGCATTACGGAGAAAGAGCAAAGATTGGTTGGCTCGGAATCGGAATAATGTGTCCGAATGGAGACGTTTGACCCCACTCGGAAGCTGAATGCGCATCACCTTATTGATGAAGCTAATATGGCTGATGCTGCAACTTCATGTAATTGTAGACGAAAACGTCGTTTGACTGATTCAGCATGGAAAAGAAAGAAAAAAGAAACAAATGCACTTATCAAGGAATTACGTCGGAGAAGAGTACGATCGCTGGAACGATTTAAAGACAGCCCTGAGGTTGAAAATTCACATAGCGGTATTTTATTCACCCCAATTGGTGCCCCTCGCACACGTGTTATATGATGTTTCTTTAAATAATGCAGCTATTTAACACTTTCAAGGTCTTTTTCTGACTTTGGGTAAAGTTTCAAATGCCCGATTACTCCCATTTGCCTTTGAAGTAAACAAATAGTAATTAATTATCATTTCTATAACGAAACAAGTAAATTCACTTATTAATTCTATGTCAGTATCCATGATGCTTGCTTACAGAAAAATGATACGGTTCCAACTTCGGCAAACATCGGCAAACATCGTAACTGGCAGCGATGAATTATTAACAAGGCAAAGACCGCAAGATATGACAGAATTATCAACGAATTATGTCACTTTTACAAAGATTCATTGATATAAACCGGGTTAATGTTTCATAAATATCATTTATTGAACCAATTGCAAGTTTTCAAGAGATACAACAAATTATCAAAATGAGCTTTAATATCCCTTTAAAAAATATATAAATAAATTTGAAAAGCACCCCTCCTTGAAGTATATCTATAAATAGCGTTTGAGGAAAATATGTATTTTGCATGCAGACTGTAATGTCACTGTGAAACCATTATTTGGCCAGTGATATTAATTTTTAACTGTTTTAAACACCGAAATGAAAAACAAAATATCTAATCACTTACACTCAATGAACAATTGAAGACAAATGTTGCAATAAGGTTTCCCTCAAAAGATCTTTACGTAAATTAACATTGTTTCGATATGTTACGGGAGGATACGTTCGTTCGTCAGTTATCGAGAAATCTCTATTAATGGAATCCAGTTAGCAAAGTTCGTATTATTAATTGGCAGAACATCATCAATATACCTGGGAGTGAGATTAAAGGCTTAAGCCTCTCTACTTTTTTTTGTCTTTGATAAGTCTTTGTATAAACTCAGACTCATAGGAGTATAGAAAAAATTGGAGAGGAGAGGGGCATAGTTTGTTCCCATAGGGATGCCTAGCTATGATTTGTTGAAAAATGTGCCATTCGAACTCTACAAATATATGTTATCGATAAGGAACTCCAACATTTTGATGACTTCATTTTATGTATAGCACTTTTTACCTTTCGTTTCGTGCTTGACAAAATAAGTTATTTCGTGACCCAATACTATAAACTTGTAACGTTGCCACCATTTTTTAAAGTTAAATGCGTTGTGAATAATTTACTTTAAAGAGGAAATGAAAGTGTAAAAGGTAAAAAAGTCAAATATTTGGCTAGATGAAATTTTCGAGAATTAAAATTATCCTCTTCTTTCAGTATCCACTTTTGATTGATTTAGTGCCAATTCAGCAATTTTTCAGCTATATTACGGCGAGAACAAGTTAATTATCAATGAGATGATGATGATGTCCGCTTTGTTCTAGACCAACACACTGAGTTGGATATTTTTAGTGCTAGCTCACTGAAACAACAGTTCGCGGGTAATAATGTCACTCCATTCGGACACATTATTCCGATTCCGAGCCAACCAATCTTTACTCTTTCTCCGTAATACTGCGTTCTTAGCGGAGAAGCAACAAATACCAATTTTATAGTCCTTGGTTTGACCCGACCGGGGCTCGCTAACCATAACGCCACCGATGCGGTGCTTTTTATTGATGTTACCACGTGAATATACTTTGTCACAGTATGATAGTAGTCCTCCTTTGACTGCATGCAAAATTTTAGTCATAGTTATAGATAGTTCTTTTGTTGAACAAGTAGAAAACCGGGAATATACCTGTCTAAGTAGTATATGGGCACAGCTCAAGTCGCATTTGCGGTGGTGCTGTGCGGTAGTGCTACTGGAAGTCACGTGACCGGAAGTGACCTGACGGAAGTAACGTCAGTCACGTGACCTGTCCAGAAGAATGTTCTGCGCATGCGCAACCGTAAGTTGTGCAATATCCGCCCTAGTGGGGCCTTTTGACCGGAAGTGACAAAGTCACGTGATCGGAAGAGGTCCTATCCGGAAGCGGCCCTGACTGGAAGTATGTTCTGCGCATGCCCGTTTTTTCCCCCCGCGCTTTTTTCTTAGTAGTAGTACAATAGTAACATGGCTACCGAATGTGACCAAAGGTCACTTGACCCCTTCGGGGTTTCCTTGGGTGTGCGCATGCGGAACCAGATGTTATGCAACATCTGTAGTGACCGAAGGAATGTGACCCCTTCGGAAGTGTCCTCTAGGACGTCCGCGTCCTATTTTTAGCATGGTTACTGGAAAGAGCCCTGGTTATCTGCCCCTTTTATTTTCATATAATGCATCACTATACGTCACAACAAATTATCCCGATAGGTAGCGTTACTATCTCGTAACTTGGTAACTTCGTAACCGAGACCTTTCGTAACTTATTTCGTAACAGCTTCGTACCTTTTTCGTAGCATCGTATCTTTTCGTAACTTCGTACATTTTTCGTAACTTGGTAACTTATTTTGTGACCTCTTCGTAGCCCTTTCGTACCTTTTTCGTAGCTTCGTACCTTTTTCATAACTTCGTACCTTTTTCGTAATTTCGTACCATTTCGTACTATATAAATATTGACTTATGTTAAGATGCTTCATGCATTCCTGTCTGTCAATGCAAATCCAATTTATATAATCTAATCAGTAACACCCACTTCATGCATTAGCCACAGAGAATGTATTCACAAATTCTAATTATACCTTGATACCCAGCCAAGCTTGTGCAATTCAATCCATATTTTAATACTTTGTAAATGAGCTTGCAAATGTTACAATGCTTTTTTTTAAATAACATGAAATGTCGATCGAGAAAAAAATAAAATATTCTAGACAGGCAGCATATAGCCAGTCAATGTGGTTTACAATTAATATTTCGCATGCACAATAGCAACCCCCACACTGCAACGTGTGACAATATAAATAGTCTTTTGTGGTTTAAATGTCTACTAATTGCATTACATGTAAACTGTATGATTCTGTTTGATAAAGGCCTTTAACTAGAACAGGAAAAAAATATACACTTGAGTGAACTAATCTTGTAATAAAAGATCGTGAACGTGATGTACATGTCTCTAAGAATGTCAAGGCATATTTTAAATGAGGTTGAAACAAGTCACCATTTGATTTCAATTCTGCTGTATTTCATTTTGACGATTTAATATCGGAAGACGGATCACAACCATATTTTTTTTTAACAATTGCAACTCAGCTGGTTTTTTTCATAACTTATAATAAAATGAAAAAATATATATCACACTGTCGAAACAGTTCTAGCATTCAATAGAAAAATCGAAGAAATATGTAAATTCGATATCCCTAACACACATATCAAATATTGGTTACTGTAACGCAGAGCGTTATAAATGTCCCCCAAACGAACAATACAAGTACTAGTGGTATGAATGAAAAATAGTGTGAGAACATAGCAAAAAATAATTAGAGCCCAGTTTTGGACTCTATCATGTCTATAGTAGTGCCAAATTTCGCCAAAATCGGATGATTTTTGTATTTTGGCGGTCATTTTGAATTCAAAATGGCCGACATAGCAAACCAAAATGGTTGCAATGTGGTGCAGCATGTCTTACTCCCTGTAAATATCCATTTCCATTGAAATCTTTTCATTTTTGAATTTTTAACGATTTTTTTTATTTTTATATTGGTGGCCATTTTAAAAACAAAGAGCACAACTTTTGAGTGATGATCTATTTTTGTGTCAAGTTTCAAAAGGATCCGCTGTTTGGAGTGAATTTAACATTTTTTGCATCTTGGTTACCATGGCAACGGCCGCCATTTTGAATTGTTTTCAACCCCTCAAAAGCTGCCACATACTACAGTGGATATTCCTACAAAGTTTCATGAAGTTTGATGAAAGGAATCCAAAAATATTTTAAATCACCCCCTTTTTTGTTTCCATGGCAACTGTGGCAAAGTTTGTCCAATCGTTTTTGATTTATTTAGCTTATCTCGTTCCACTAGATGTGGATGTTGTTCCTATCAAGTTTCATCAATTTCTGTTTGACGAGTAACCTCCTATGATCATTTTTGTGTTTTTCATTTTTGTTTTTGCATTTTGGCCGTTTCTATGGCAACGGCAGTCATTTTGAAAAATCAACCCATAAAGGCAAAACTTCACATGGCATATGATATTCCTACAAGGTTTCATAAAGTTTGATCAAGGCATCTCCGAGAAATATGTCGGACAAACTTTTGACGGAAGAAAGAAAGAAAGAAAGAAAGAAAGAAAGAAAGAAAGAAAGAAAGAAAGAAAGAAAGAAAGAAGAAGATAGAAACGGAGCAAACACAATATGTCTACCAAACTTCGCTTGGGGGACATAATGACCCCTCCTGGCTTAGTTCAGGTACTTCAATAAAAAGTGACGGTGTTAAACTAGTATACAGTAGATTTTTCTAAGGCATTTCTCTTACTTAATAAAAATAATAGAAAGCGAAAATCGCACGATTTTTGCACGACAATCGGTCAATGATCGGGCGACCGTCGCCGATAAGGTATAAATAAGCCTAAAAGGGGCTATTGTTTTATCATGGGACAGACAAGTTTTGGGAGAATGGAATCATTTATTTTTCTTTACATATGAAATCAGAAATGTTCCATTCAATATCCAGTTTTACATAACTATTATACTGCTTGATTTTCCTTAGTCAAATTATTTTTTTTCTCCCAAGTTTGGCAAAATTATTTATTTGTGCGAAAATTTTAATCAGAAATATTAAAGGGATATTTAAGCTCATTTTAACATATATTTTTTCAACTCGTGACGAAGGTTGTTTCTTTTCAATTTAATTGTAAAATCAATCCAAAAATACTTTGCCCATATAATCCCTAATATCGTTAAAATATCACTTTAAAAAAAGGGTCGAAATGAATTTTTGTCCAGGAAGCAAAAATTCAATCATTGGAAAACGAATATTCATGATGACCTCGACTTTGACCCCACTCGGAAGCTGAATGCTCATCACCTTATTGATGAAGCTAATATGGCTAATGCTGCAACTTCATGTAATTGTAGACGAAAACGTCGTTTGACTGATTCAGCATGGAAAAGAAAGAAAAAAGAAACAAATGCACTTAACAAGGATTTACGTCGGAGAAGAGTACGATCGCTGGAACGATTTAAAGACAGCCCTGAGGTTGACAACTCACATAGCGGTGCTTTATTCACCCCAATTGGTGCCCCTCGCACACGTGTTATCTGATGTTTCTTTAAATAATGCAGCTATTTAACACTTTCAAGGTCTTTTTCTGACTTTGGGTAAAGTTTCAAATGTCCGATTACTCCCATTGCCTTTGAAGTAAACAAATAGTAATTAATTATCATTTCTAAAACGAAACAAGTAAATTCACTTACCAATTCTATGTCAGCATCCATGATGTTTGCTTACAGAAAAATGATACGGTTCCAACTTCGGCAAACATCGGCAAACATCGTAACTGGCAGCGATGACTTATTAGCAAGGCAAAGACCGCAAGATATGACAGAATTATCAACGAATTATGTCACTTTTACAAAGATTCATTGATAAAAACCGGGTTAATGTTTCATAAATATCATTTATTGAACCAATTGCAAGTTTTCATTAGATACAACAAATTATCAAAATGAACTTTAATATCCCTTTAAAAAATATATAAATAAATTTGAAAAGCACCCCTCCTTGAAGTATATCTATAAATAGCGTTTGAGGAAAATATGTATTTTGCATGCAGACTGTAATGTCACTGTGAAACCATTATTTGGCCAGTGATATTAATTTTTAACTGTTTTAAACACCGAAATGAAAAACAAAATATCTAATCACTTACACTCAATGAACAATTGAAGACAAATGTTGCAATAAGGTTTCCCTCAAAAGATCTTTACGTAAATTAACATTGTTTCGCTATGTTACGGGAAGATACGTTCGCTCGTCAGTTATCGAGAAATCTCTATTAATGGAATCCAGTTAGCAAAGTTCGTATTATTAATTGGCAGAACATCATCAATATACCTGGGAGTGAGATTAAAGGCTTAAGCCTCTCTACTTTTTTTTGTCTTTGATAAATTTTTGTATTGGAATCCAGTTAGCAAAGTTCGTATTATTAATTGGCAGAACATCATCAATATACCTGGGAGTGAGATTAAAGGCTTAAGCCTCTCTACTTTTTTTGTCTTTGATAAGTTTTTGTATAAACTCAGACTCATAAGAGTATAGAAAAAGCTGGAGAGGAGAGGGACATAGTTTGTTCCCATAGGGATGCCTAGCTATGATTTGTTGAAAAATGTGCCATTCGAACTCGACAAATATATGTTATCGATAAGGAACTCCAACATTTTGATGACTTCATTTTATGTGTAGCATATTTTACCTTTCGTTTCGTGCTTGACAAAATAAGTTAATTCGTGACCCAATACTATAAACTTGTAACGTTGCCACCATTTTTTAAAGTAAAATGCGTTGTGAATAATTTACTTTAAAGAGGAAATGAAAGTGTAAAAGGTAAAACAGTCAAATATTTGGCTAGATGAAATTTTCGAGAATTAAAATTATCCTCTTCTTTCAGTATCCACTTTTGATTGATTTAGTGCCAATTCAGCAATTTTTCAGCTATATTACGGCGAGAACAAGTTAATTATCAATGAGATGATGATGATGTCCGCTTTGTTCTAGACCAACACACTGAGTTGGATATTTTTAGTGCTAGCTCACTGAAACAACAGTTCGCGGGTAAAAATGTCACTCCATTCGGACACATTATTCCGATTCCGAGCCAACCAATCTTTGCTCTTTTTCCGTAATACTGCGTTCTTAGCGGAGAAGCAACAAATACCAATCTTATAGTCCTTGGTTTGACCCGACCGGGGCTCGCTAACCATAACGCCACCGATGCGGTGCTTTTTATTGATGTTACCACGTGAATATACTTTGTCACAGTATGATAGTAGTCCTCCTTTGACTGCATGCAAAATTTTAGTCATAGTTATAGATAGTTCTTTTGTTGAACAAGTAGAAAACCGGGAATATACCTGTCTAAGTAGTATATGGGCACAGCTCAAGTCGCATTTGCGATGGTTCTGTGCGGTAGTGCTACTGGAAGTCACGTGACCGGAAGTGACGTGACGGAAGTGACGTCAGTCACGTGATCTGTCCAGAAGAATGTTCTGCGCATGCGCAACCGTAAGTTGTGCAATATCCGCCCTAGTGGGGCCTTTTGACCGGAAGTGACAAAGTCACGTGATCGGAAGAGGTCCTATCCGGAAGCGGCCCTGACTGGAAGTATGTTCTGCGCATGCCCGTTTTTTCCCCCGCGCTTTTTTCTTAGTAGTAGTACAATAGTAACATGGCTACCGAATGTGACCAAAGGTCACTTGACCCCTTCGGGGTTCCCTTGGGTGTGCGCATGCGGAACCGGATGTTATGCAACATCTGTAGTGACCGAAGGAACGTGACCCCTTCGGAAGTGTCCTCTAGGACGTCCGCGTCCTATATTTAGCATGGTTACTGGAAAGAGCCCTGGTTATCTGCCCCTTTTATTTTCATATAATGCATCACTATACGTCATAACAAATTATCCCGATAGGTAGCGTTACTATCTCGTAACTTGGTAACTTCGTAACCGAGACATTTCGTAACTTATTTCGTAACAGCTTCGTACCTTTTTCGTAGCATCGTATCTTTTCGTAACTTCGTATCTTATTCGTAACTTCGTACATTTTTCGTAACTTGGTAACTTATTTTGTGACCTCTTCGTAGCCCTTTCGTACCTTTTTCGTAGCTTCGTACCTTTTTCATAACTTCGTACCTTTTTCGTAATTTCGTACCATTTCGTACTATATAAATATTGACTTATGTTAAGATGCTTCATGCATTCCTGTCTGTCAATGCAAATCCAATTTATATAATCTAATCAGTAACACCCACTTCATGCATTAGCCACAGAGAATGTATTCACAAATTCTAATTATACCTTGATACCCAGCCAAGCTTGTGCAATTCAATCCATAGTTTAATACTTTGTAAATGAGCTTGCAAATGTTACAATGCTTTTTTTTAAATAACATGAAATGTCGATCGAGAAAAAAATAAAATATTCTAGACAGGCAGCATATAGCCAGTCAATGTGGTTTACAATTAATATTTCGCATGCACAATAGCAACCCCCACACTGCAACGTGTGACAATATAAATAGTCTTTTGTGGTTTAAATGTCTACTAATTGCATTACATGTAAACTGTATGATTCTGTTTGATAAAGGCCTTTAACTAGAACAGGAAAAAAATGTACACTTGAGTGAACTAATCTTGTAATAAAAGATCGTGAACGTGATGTACATGTCTTTAAGAATGTCAAGGCAGATTTTAAATGAGATTGAAACAAGTCACCATTTGATTTCAATTCTGCTGTATTTCATTTTGACGATTTAATATCGGAAGACGGATCACAACCATATTTTTTTTTAACAATTGCAACTCAGCTGGTTTTTTTCATAACTTATAATAAAATGAAAAAATATATATCACACTGTCGAAACAGTTCTAGCATTCAATAGAAAAATCGAAGAAATATGTAAATTCGATATCCCTAACACACATATAAAATATTGGTTACTGTAACGCAGAGCGTTATAAATGTCCCCCAAACGAACAATACAAGTACTAGTGGTATGAATGAAAAATAGTGTGAGAACATAGCAAAAAATAATTAGAGCCCAGTTTTGGACTCTATCATGTCTATAGTAGTGCCAAATTTCGCCAAAATCGGATGATTTTTGTATTTTGGCGGTCATTTTGAATTCAAAATGGCCGACATAGCAAACCAAAATGGTTGCAATGTGGTGCAGCATGTCTTACTCCCTGTAAATATCCATTTCCATTGAAATCTTTTCATTTTTGAATTTTTAACGATTTTTTTTATTTTTATATTGGTGGCCATTTTGAAAATTTTAAAAACAAAGAGCACAACATTGAGTGATGATCTATTTTTGTGTCAAGTTTCAAAAGGATCCGCTGTTTGGAGTGAATTTAACATTTTTTGCACCTTGGTTACCATGGCAACGGCCGCCATTTTGAATTGTTTTCAACCCCTCAAAAGCTGCCACATACTACAGTGGATATTCCTACAAAGTTTCATGAAGTTTGATGAAAGGAATCCAAAAATATTTTAAATCACCCCCTTTTTTGTTTCCATGGCAGCTGTGGCAAAGTTTGTCCAATCGTTTTTGATTTATTTAGCTTATCTCGTTCCACTAGATGTGGATGTTGTTCCTATCAAGTTTCATCAATTTCTGTTTGGCGAGTAACCTCCTATGATCATTTTTGTGTTTTTCATTTTTGTTTTTGCATTTTGGCCGTTTCTATGGCAACGGCAGTCATTTTGAAAAATCAACCCATAAAGGCAAAACTTCACATGGCATATGATATTCCTACAAGGTTTCATAAAGTTTGATCAAGGCATCTCCGAGAAATATGTCGGACAAACTTTTGACGGAAGAAAGAAAGAAAGAAAGAAAGAAAGAAAGAAAGAAAGAAAGAAAGAAAGAAAGAAAGAAGAAGAATAGAAACGGAGCAAACACAATATGTCTACCAAACTTCGCTTGGGGGACATAATGACCCCTCCTGGCTTAGTTCAGGTACTTCAATAAAAAGTGACGGGGTTAAACTAGTATACAGTAGATTTTTCTAAGGCATTTCTCTTACTTAATAAAAATAATAGAAAGCGAAAATCGCACGATTTTTGCACGACAATCGGTCAATGATCGGGCGACCGTCGCCGATAAGGTATAAATAAGCCTAAAAGGGGCTATTGTTTTATCATGGGACAGACAAGTTTTGGGAGAATGGAATCATTTATTTTTCTTTACATATGAAATCAGAAATGTTCCATTCAATATCCAGTTTAACATAACTATTATACTGCTTGATTTTCCTTAGTCAAATTATTTTTTTTCTCCCAAGTTTGGCAAAATTATTTATTTGTGCGAAAATTTTAATCAGAAATATTAAAGGGATATTAAAGCTCATTTTAACATATATTTTTTCAACTCGTGACGAAGGTTGTTTCTTTTCAATTTAATTGTAAAATCAATCCAAAAATACTTTGCCCATATAATCCCTAATATCGTTAAAATATCACTTTAAAAAAAGGGTCGAAATGAATTTTTGTCCAGGAAGCAAAAATTCAGTCATTGGAATACGAATATTCATGATGACCTCGACTTTGACCCCACTCGGAAGCTGAATGCTCATCACCTTATTGATGAAGCTAATATGGCTAATGCTGCAACTTCATGTAATTGTAGACGAAAACGCCGTTTGACTGATTCAGCATGGAAAAGAAAGAAAAAAGAAACAAATGCACTTAACAAGGATTTACGTCGGAGAAGAGTACGATCGCTGGAACGATTTAAAGACAGCCCTGAGGTTGAAAACTCACATAGCGGTGCTTTATTCACCCCAATTGGTGCCCCTCGCACACGTGTTATCTGATGTTTCTTTAAATAATGCAGCTATTTAACACTTTCAAGGTCTTTTTCTGACTTTGGGTAAAGTTTCAAATGTCCGATTACTCCCATTGCCTTTGAAGTAAACAAATAGTAATTAATTATCATTTCTAAAACGAAACAAGTAAATTCACTTACCAATTCTATGTCAGCATCCATGATGTTTGCTTACAGAAAAATGATACGGTTCCAACTTCGGCAAA
This sequence comes from Bathymodiolus brooksi, assembly GCA_963680875.1. Classification (NCBI taxonomy): domain Eukaryota; kingdom Metazoa; phylum Mollusca; class Bivalvia; order Mytilida; family Modiolidae; genus Bathymodiolus; species Bathymodiolus brooksi. The sequence goes on from OY804579.1 coordinate 91,413,715, forward strand.
CATCGGCAAACATCGTAACTGGCAGCGATGACTTATTAGCAAGGCAAAGACCGCAAGATATGACAGAATTATCAACGAATTATGTCACTTTTACAAAGATTCATTGATAAAAACCGGGTTAATGTTTCATAAATATCATTTATTGAACCAATTGCAAGTTTTCATGAGATACAACAAATTATCAAAATGAGCTTTAATATCCCTTTAAAAAATATATAAATAAATTTGAAAAGCACCCCTCCTTGAAGTATATCTATAAATAGCGTTTGAGGAAAATATGTATTTTGCATGCAGACTGTAATGTCACTGTGAAACCATTATTTGGCCAGTGATATTAATTTTTAACTGTTTTAAACACCGAAATGAAAAACAAAATATCTAATCACTTACACTCAATGAACAATTGAAGACAAATGTTGCAATAAGGTTTCCCTCAAAAGATCTTTACGTAAATTAACATTGTTTCGCTATGTTACGGGAAGATACGTTCGCTCGTCAGTTATCGAGAAATCTCTATTAATGGAATCCAGTTAGCAAAGTTCGTATTATTAATTGGCAGAACATCATCAATATACCTGGGAGTGAGATTAAAGGCTTAAGCCTCTCTACTTTTTTTTGTCTTTGATAAATTTTTGTATTGGAATCCAGTTAGCAAAGTTCGTATTATTAATTGGCAGAACATCATCAATATACCTGGGAGTGAGATTAAAGGCTTAAGCCTCTCTACTTTTTTTGTCTTTGATAAGTTTTTGTATAAACTCAGACTCATAAGAGTATAGAAAAAGCTGGAGAGGAGAGGGGCATAGTTTGTTCCCATAGGGATGCCTAGCTATGATTTGTTGAAAAATGTGCCATTCGAACTCGACAAATATATGTTATCGATAAGGAACTCCAACATTTTGATGACTTCATTTTATGTGTAGCATATTTTACCTTTCGTTTCGTGCTTGACAAAATAAGTTAATTCGTGACCCAATACTATAAACTTGTAACGTTGCCACCATTTTTTAAAGTAAAATGCGTTGTGAATAATTTACTTTAAAGAGGAAATGAAAGTGTAAAAGGTAAAACAGTCAAATATTTGGCTAGATGAAATTTTCGAGAATTAAAATTATCCTCTTCTTTCAGTATCCACTTTTGATTGATTTAGTGCCAATTCAGCAATTTTTCAGCTATATTACGGCGAGAACAAGTTAATTATCAATGAGATGATGATGATGTCCGCTTTGTTCTAGACCAACACACTGAGTTGGATATTTTTAGTGCTAGCTCACTGAAACAACAGTTCGCGGGTAAAAATGTCACTCCATTCGGACACATTATTCCGATTCCGAGCCAACCAATCTTTGCTCTTTTTCCGTAATACTGCGTTCTTAGCGGAGAAGCAACAAATACCAATCTTATAGTCCTTGGTTTGACCCGACCGGGGCTCGCTAACCATAACGCCACCGATGCGGTGCTTTTTATTGATGTTACCACGTGAATATACTTTGTCACAGTATGATAGTAGTCCTCCTTTGACTGCATGCAAAATTTTAGTCATAGTTATAGATAGTTCTTTTGTTGAACAAGTAGAAAACCGGGAATATACCTGTCTAAGTAGTATATGGGCACAGCTCAAGTCGCATTTGCGATGGTTCTGTGCGGTAGTGCTACTGGAAGTCATGTGACCGGAAGTGACGTGACGGAAGTGACGTCAGTCACGTGACCTGTCCAGAAGAATGTTCTGCGCATGCGCAACCGTAAGTTGTGCAATATCCGCCCTAGTGGGGCCTTTTGACCGGAAGTGACAAAGTCACGTGATCGGAAGAGGTCCTATCCGGAAGCGGCCCTGACTGGAAGTATGTTCTGCGCATGCCCGTTTTTTCCCCCGCGCTTTTTTCTTAGTAGTAGTACAATAGTAACATGGCTACCGAATGTGACCAAAGGTCACTTGACCCCTTCGGGGTTCCCTTGGGTGTGCGCATGCGGAACCGGATGTTATGCAACATCTGTAGTGACCGAAGGAACGTGACCCCTTCGGAAGTGTCCTCTAGGACGTCCGCGTCCTATATTTAGCATGGTTACTGGAAAGAGCCCTGGTTATCTGCCCCTTTTATTTTCATATAATGCATCACTATACGTCATAACAAATTATCCCGATAGGTAGCGTTACTATCTCGTAACTTGGTAACTTCGTAACCGAGACCTTTCGTAACTTATTTCGTAACAGCTTCGTACCTTTTTCGTAGCATCGTATCTTTTCGTAACTTCGTATCTTATTCGTAACTTCGTACATTTTTCGTAACTTGGTAACTTATTTTGTGACCTCTTCGTAGCCCTTTCGTACCTTTTTCGTAGCTTCGTACCTTTTTCATAACTTCGTACCTTTTTCGTAATTTCGTACCATTTCGTACTATATAAATATTGACTTATGTTAAGATGCTTCATGCATTCCTGTCTGTCAATGCAAATCCAATTTATATAATCTAATCAGTAACACCCACTTCATGCATTAGCCACAGAGAATGTATTCACAAATTCTAATTATACCTTGATACCCAGCCAAGCTTGTGCAATTCAATCCATATTTTAATACTTTGTAAATGAGCTTGCAAATGTTACAATGCTTTTTTTTAAATAACATGAAATGTCGATCGAGAAAAAAATAAAATATTCTAGACAGGCAGCATATAGCCAGTCAATGTGGTTTACAATTAATATTTCGCATGCACAATAGCAACCCCCACACTGCAACGTGTGACAATATAAATAGTCTTTTGTGGTTTAAATGTCTACTAATTGCATTACATGTAAACTGTATGATTCTGTTTGATAAAGGCCTTTAACTAGAACAGGAAAAAAATGTACACTTGAGTGAACTAATCTTGTAATAAAAGATCGTGAACGTGATGTGATGTACATGTCTCTAAGAATGTCAAGGCATATTTTAAATGAGGTTGAAACAAGTCACCATTTGATTTCAATTCTGCTGTATTTCATTTTGACGATTTAATATCGGAAGACGGATCACAACCATATTTTTTTTTAACAATTGCAACTCAGCTGGTTTTTTTCATAACTTATAATAAAATGAAAAAATATATATCACACTGTCGAAACAGTTCTAGCATTCAATAGAAAAATCGAAGAAATATGTAAATTCGATATCCCTAACACACATATAAAATATTGGTTACTGTAACGCAGAGCGTTATAAATGTCCCCCAAACGAACAATACAAGTACTAGTGGTATGAATGAAAAATAGTGTGAGAACATAGCAAAATATAATTAGAGCCCAGTTTTGGACTCTATCATGTCTATAGTAGTGCCAAATTTCGCCAAAATCGGATGATTTTTGTATTTTGGCGGTCATTTTGAATTCAAAATGGCCGACATAGCAAACCAAAATGGTTGCAATGTGGTGCAGCATGTCTTACTCCCTGTAAATATCCATTTCCATTGAAATCTTTTCATTTTTGAATTTTTAACGATTTTTTTTATTTTTATATTGGTGGCCATTTTAAAAACAAAGAGCACAACTTTTGAGTGATGATCTATTTTTGTGTCAAGTTTCAAAAGGATCCGCTGTTTGGAGTGAATTTAACATTTTTTGCACCTTGGTTACCATGGCAACGGCCGCCATTTTGAATTGTTTTCAACCCCTCAAAAGCTGCCACATACTACAGTGGATATTCCTACAAAGTTTCATGAAGTTTGATGAAAGGAATCCAAAAATATTTTAAATCACCCCCTTTTTTGTTTCCATGGCAACTGTGGCAAAGTTTGTCCAATCGATTCTGATTTATTTAGCTTATCTCGTTCCACTAGATGTGGATGTTGTTCCTATCAAGTTTCACCAATTTCTGTTTGGCGAGTAACCTCCTATGATCATTTTTGTGTTTTTCATTTTTGTTTTTGCATTTTGGCCGTTTCTATGGCAACGGCAGTCATTTTGAAAAATCAACCCATAAAGGCAAAACTTCACATGGCATATGATATTCCTACAAGGTTTCATAAAGTTTGATCAAGGCATCTCCGAGAAATATGTCGGACAAACTTTTGACGGAAGAAAGAAAGAAAGAAAGAAAGAAAGAAAGAAAGAAAGAAAGAAAGAAAGAAAGAAAGAAAGAAAGAAAGAAGAAGAATAGAAACGGAGCAAACACAATATGTCTACCAAACTTCGCTTGGGGGACATAATGACCCCTCCTGGCTTAGTTCAGGTACTTCAATAAAAAGTGACGGGGTTAAACTAGTATACAGTAGATTTTTCTAAGGCATTTCTCTTACTTAATAAAAATAATAGAAAGCGAAAATCGCACGATTTTTGCACGACAATCGGTCAATGATCGGGCGACCGTCGCCGATAAGGTATAAATAAGCCTAAAAGGGGCTATTGTTTTATCATGGGACAGACAAGTTTTGGGAGAATGGAATCATTTATTTTTCTTTACATATGAAATCAGAAATGTTCCATTCAATATCCAGTTTTACATAACTATTATACTGCTTGATTTTCCTTAGTCAAATTATTTTTTTTCTCCCAAGTTTGGCAAAATTATTTATTTGTGCGAAAATTTTAATCAGAAATATTACAGGGATATTAAAGCTCATTTTAACATATATTTTTTCAACTCGTGACGAAGGTTGTTTCTTTTCAATTTAATTGTAAAATCAATCCAAAAATACTTTGCCCATATAATCCCTAATATCGTTAAAATATCACTTTAAAAAAAGGGCCGAAATGAATTTTTGTCCAGGAAGCAAAAATTCAATCATTGGAATACGAATATTCATGATGACCTCGACTTTGACCCCACTCGGAAGCTGAATGCTCATCACCTTATTGATGAAGCTAATATGGCTAATGCTGCAACTTCATGTAATTGTAGACGAAAACGTCGTTTGACTGATTCAGCATGGAAAAGAAAGAAAAAAGAAACAAATGCACTTAACAAGGATTTACGTCGGAGAAGAGTACGATCGCTGGAACGATTTAAAGACAGCCCTGAGGTTGAAAACTCACATAGCGGTGCTTTATTCACCCCAATTGGTGCCCCTCGCACACGCGTTATCTGATGTTTCTTTAAATAATGCAGCTATTTAACACTTTCAAGGTCTTTTTCTGACTTTGGGTAAAGTTTCAAATGTCCGATTACTCCCATTGCCTTTGAAGTAAACAAATAGTAATTAATTATCATTTCTAAAACGAAACAAGTAAATTCACTTACCAATTCTATGTCAGCATCCATGATGTTTGCTTACAGAAAAATGATACGGTTCCAACTTCGGCAAACATCGGCAAACATCGTAACTGGCAGCGATGACTTATTAGCAAGGCAAAGACCGCAAGATATGACAGAATTATCAACGAATTATGTCACTTTTACAAAGATTCATTGATAAAAACCGGGTTAATGTTTCACAAATTTCATTTATTGAACCAATTGCAAGTTTTCATGAGATACAACAAATTATCAAAATGAGCTTTAATATCCCTTTAAAAAATATATAAATAAATTTGAAAAGCACCCCTCCTTGAAGTATATCTATAAATAGCGTTTGAGGAAAATATGTATTTTGCATGCAGACTGTAATGTCACTGTGAAACCATTATTTGGCCAGTGATATTAATTTTTAACTGTTTTAAACACCGAAATGAAAAACAAAATATCTAATCACTTACACTCAATGAACAATTGAAGACAAATGTTGCAATAAGGTTTCCCTCAAAAGATCTTTACGTAAATTAACATTGTTTCGCTATGTTACGGGAAGATACGTTCGCTCGTCAGTTATCGAGAAATCTCTATTAATGGAATCCAGTTAGCAAAGTTCGTTTTATTAATTGTAAAATGCGTTGTGAATAATTTACTTTAAAGAGGAAATGAAAGTGTAAAAGGTAAAACAGTCAAATATTTGGCTAGATGAAATTTTCGAGAATTAAAATTATCCTCTTCTTTCAGTATCCACTTTTGATTGATTGAGTGCCAATTCAGCAATTTTTCAGCTATATTACGGCGTGAACAAGTTAATTATCAATGAGATGATGATGATGTCCGCTTTGTTCTAGACCAACACGCTGAGTTGGATATTTTTAGTGCTAGCTCACTGAAACAATAGTTCGCGGGTAAAAATGTCACTCCATTGAGTCCATTCGGACACATTATTCCGATTCCGAGCCAACCAATCTTTGCTCTTTCTCTGTAATGCTGCGTTCTTAGCGGAGAAGCAACAAATACCAATTTTATAGTCCTTGGTTTGATCCGACCGGGGCTCGAACCCACGATCTACCGCACTCGAGGCGAGCACGCTAACCATAACGCCACCGATGCGGTGCTTTTGATTGATGTTACCACGTGAATATACTTTGTCACAGTATGATAGTAGTCCTCCTTTGACTGCATGCAAAATTTTAGTTATAGTTATAGATAGTTTTTTTGTTGAACAAGTAGAAAACCGGGAATATACCTGTCTAAGTAGTATATGGGCACAGCTCAAGTCGCATTTGCGGTGGTTCTGTGCGGTGGTGGTACTGGAAGTCACGTGACCGGAAGTGACGTGACCGGAAGTGTTGTCAGTCAGACGTCAGTCACGTGACCGGAAGTGACGTCAGTCACGTGACATGTCCCGAAGAATGTTCTGCGCATGCGCAACCGTAAGTTGCGCAATATCCGCCCTAGTGGGGCCTTTTGACCGGAAGTGACAAAGTCACGTGATCGGAAGAGCCCTATCCGGAAGCGGCCCTGACCGGAAGTATGTTCTGCGCATGCCCGTTTCCCCCCCGTGCTTTTTTCTTAGTAGTAGTACAGTAGTAACATGGCTACCGAATGTGACCAAAAGTCACTTGACCCCTTCGGGGTTCCCTTGGGTGTGCGCATGCGGAACCGGATGTTATGCAACATCTGTAGTGACCGAAGGAACGTGACCCTTCGGTAGTGTCCTCTAGGACGTCCGCGTCCTATATTTAGCATGGTTACTGGAAATAGCCCTGGTTATCTGCCCCTTTTATTTTCATATAATGCATCACTATACGTCATAACAAATTATCCCGATAGGTGGCGTTACTATCTTGTAACTTGGTAGCTTCGTAACCAAGACCTTTCGTAACTTATTTCGTAACCCCTTCGTACCTTTTTCGTAGCTTCGTATCTTTTTCGTAACTTCGTACCTTTTTCGTAACTTCGTACCGTTTTCGTAACTTGGTAACTTATTTTGTGACCTCTTAGTAGCCCTTTCGTATCTTTTTCGCAGCTTCGTACCTTTTTCATAACTTCGTACCTTTTTCGTAATTTCGTACCATCTTTGTAACCCTTTCGTACCTTTTCGTAGCTTCGTACCTTTTTCGTAATTTGGTAGCTTATTTTGTAACCTCTTCGTAACCCTTTCGTACCTTTTTCGTAACTTCGTACCTTTTTCGTAGCTTCGTACCATTTTCGTTGCTTCGTAACTGATTTCGTAGCATCTTTGTAACCTTTTCGTACCTTTTTCGTCACTTCGTACATTTTTCGTAACTTGTAGCCCTTTCATTTATCTTTCGATCTATAGTACTTTCAAACCTCTCAGTGACGTCATAAGCAAGCTGGGTGACGTCAATCGATCTTCCTCATTGATATTATAGAATTAACTGTAAAGAATAGACCCACACCCAGAAACTTGTTTTTAGTTCTAATTCTCGCGCCATTGGCGCTCGCCTAACTTCGTAGTGGACCCTAACCCCTGTTGGCCTAGTGATCTTCCGGCTATGGGAGCTTCGCTTCCATATTAAATAATATGCATCCTTCGAGTGCACTTATTCACAACAAAAATAACATTAACACATCATAATCCTCTTTGGTACTGCCGGGTTCCAGCTAACTCCACTTTTTGTACTTATGATTTTTTAGCTATGCGGCAATGTCCAGTGACTCAATACTCTTAAAGATATCTCATTGAAATTAATGCTGCTTTTAGGGCATATTATACACTAAGCAATACATATTTCATGTTCAGGGAAAGGACTTCACTAATGTTGTCATAACTTGTGTCCAATCCCATTGTCCCATTTGCAACTTTTATGCAAATAAAATATGTTTAAACAAACATATTTCATTTAATATATAAATATTTAATGCTTTCCATAAATACGTTTTTATCTCTCACGTTAAATATATGCATTTTTCTCCGAATTTCATTTGGTAAATAAAGATATTAGATTTGTTTCACGTTAAATATATGCATTTTTCTCCGAATTTCATTTGGTAAATAAAGATATTAGATTTGTTTCAGGCACCATGCCGTTCACATAAGATTTATAAATTAGCCCATTGATTCCCCACGATTTTTAGTCAGATTTTGGGTAAATATGTATCATAGGCTGCTCGTAAAGAATGAAAAATACAGTCATCCCCTTTCATTATTGGTCATTTTGGTAGAAATGCGTAGCTGTGCAGCAAAGTCCAGTAATCCCATACCCTTAGATACATCTCTTTGTGAAATTAATGCTTCAATTAGGGCATATTAAGAACTAATTAATACAGATTTAAATTTATATATAAAGATTATAGGCTTTCCCTAAATGCGTCGTCCTGTCTTATTGATTTTTACGAAAAATACATGTATATTTTTTCTCCAAATTTCATATATTAATATGGGTTATGGTTAGAGTTGTAATGCGATTTCATTCGAGTGCACTTATTCACAACAAAAATAACATTAACACATTATAATCATATTTGGTACTGCCGGGTTCCAGGTAATTTACCCCACATTGATGGTTCTCTCCGGTCTCCGCCACCTACTGCACCTGCACCTCGCTCTCCTACTCCCCCTCCTCAGGTTACATCCCCCACTACAGAGAGAGAGCTAGGCGCAAGGAACAGGCGTTTTCCCATTTGCTTAGTGAGTTGAGCCCCATCAGCGATACGACCGTTGTCCCCAGTATTATTGAGCTTCAGGGACGATTTCCTGGTCTGGGGAAGGTTTGGGCTACTACGGTACATGAAAGGCTCAGATACGCGAAGCGTAAGAGCTTTCATGAGCAGGTGGCAGATCAGATTATTCAGAGTGTAGTTAAAAAGAGAAAGATTTCTCTTCTTGACTTGGACGAGTCTGAGTTGTCCTATTTTTGTCCAGATTGAGCGATGCTGAATTCACGGTACGGGGACAGGTACAGAGTGCAGGACAGGTTGGTAAGGAGGGTTATGCCACATCGCTTGGCTAGGCTCAAGCAGGATGTGAGCGGATTTTTAAATCTGCACGATAAGGAGCAGATTCTTGAGAGAATCACTTCTCAGGATTGGTCAGGTTTGACTTTGAAGCCCACATTAGACATAGGCAGAGGCGTCATGGCCACCAATTTCTTCAGGTCGGGTTCAGTGGTGTGTGACTACCACGGGCCTGTCCTGAAGAAAGACCAAGCGGAGTCACTGCGTAGATCCATGTCTGCTGCAGAGTCTAATTATATGTATTTGTTTTAAATATGACTCTCAGCGGCTTTGCCTTGTGTCTGCCACCCGAGGATTCCGACCACTTTTGGGCGGATGGTGAACCAATCAGGGGTCCATCCGAACCTACGCACGGTTTGTAGCAGGATTGGTGGCCGCGTCCATTTGTTACTCGTCGCTACGACGGACGTCAATCCGAACGAAGAATTTTTGTTCGATTACGGTGTCCGAAGTGACGACGAGGGTAGTAGACTATCTTTTCTGATGACTTAGTTTTCACTACTACATTCGGCCATGCCATACCGAAGGCAACAAGTTTCAGTGTATCTGGTGCCAAGTTGGGTGCAGCTACTATATATGTGCACAATGGTCTCTGCCTGATCAATATTTTTATTTCTATGGACCTCCGTTATCGAGGAAAACGCGAAAAACCAATACCGAAGTAACAAGTGTTGTGCTACTTGACCTACGTCAATATTACGAGAAGTCAAGTCTAGCAGTCTTTTCATATACTTGTTAGTTTAATATCTGCCAAGTTGGGTGCAGCTACTAAATATGTGCACAATGGTCTCTGCCTGATAAATATTTTTATTTCTCTGGCTCTCCGTTAGCGAGGAAAACGCGAAAAACCAATACCGAAGGAACAAGTGTTGTGTTACTTGACCTACGTCAATATTACGAGAAGTCAAGTCTAGCAGTCTTTTCATATACTTGTTTGTTTAGTATCTGCCAAGTTGGGTGCAGCTACTAAATATGCACAATGGTCTATGCCTTATAAATATGTCTAGTTTTTACTTCTATGACTCTCCGTTAGCGAGGAAAACGCGAAAAAACCAATACTGAATGAACAAGTGTTCATATATCAGCTGCCAAGTTGGGTGCAGCATATTCTTTTTGTAAAGTACTGTAGTATTTACTCTCTGCCGTTAGATGAATAGCCCCCTCCCCCCGAACCAACTTTTCTTGTGCTACTTGACTTACAACAATATTACGAGAAGTCAAGACTAGCAATCTTTCTTTCCTTTGTGTATCTATCTTCTACTCTATTATGCAGTTTTTCATATTCGTCATCCCTAACCAGTATTATGTAAGAGTGTTATACCCATCCCGTCAACTAGATATGCCTCTAGTATTAACTCTCTTCCATTAGATGAATAGCCCCCCCCCCTCACCTCTACCAACTTTTCTAGTGCTACTTGACCTACGTCAATATTACGAGAAGTCAAATCTAGCAGTCTTTCTTTCTTTTGTGTATCTATCTTATACTCTATGGGGTCTTCCAACAGCCAAGGTCCACGATCCTGTACCCTGGGGTGACACAATTAAATGTCATGCAAAAAGATAGTCTTTTTGTAAAGTACTGAGCAATACCTCTAGTATTTACTCTCTGCCAATAGATGAATACCCCTCCCCCCCGAACATCTACCAACTTTTCTTGTGCTACTTGACCTACGTCAATATTACGAGAAATCAAGTCTAGCAGTTATTTCATTCTTTTTGTCTATCTCTGTCTTCTACTCTATGCAGTTTTTCATATTCGTCAACCCTAACCAGTATTATGTGAGAGTGTTATACCAATCCCGTCAACTAGATATGCCTGTAGTATTAGCCACCCCCCCCCCCTCCCACCTCTACCAACTTTTCTGGTGCTACTTGACCTACGTCAATAATACGAGAAGTCAAGTCTAGCAGTTTTTCTTTCTTTTGTCTATCTATCTTCTACTCTATGGGGTACGCCAACTGCCAAGATCCACGATACTGTACCCTGGGGTGACACAATTAAATGTCATGCAAAAAGGTAGTTATTCTGCGCAATAGAACACTGTATAAAATTAATACATACTAATGCTATTTTGCCTTCTTTTCTTTTCAGGGTGAGATACGCTTGCTGCCAAGGTCCTGTACCCTGGATATCATATCTGCAACACACAATTTTCACCAGCCAAAATATAATATGTATACTTCTAATTCATTATTAATGGTATTTTGCCTGTTTTTCCTATCATTTCTTTTCAGAGTGGGGTACACTAGCTACTAAAGTCCTCGATCCTGTACCCTGGAATGCCTATGGCATGCTAAAAGGTAGCTGAAGACACTGGCAACTCCGCAGCTAACTCGTTATGATGTATTAATGTTATTTTTGTTGTGAATAAGTGCGCTCGAAGGAAATCGCATTACAACTCTAACCATAATATGAACGAAATAGTACACCAATTATAAAGGTCTTTTCAATTTAAAACTGCAATTCTTATCTAGATCTAAAAAAAACCAATTACTACAATATCTGTTACAATATTCTTAATTTGTTTTTTTATTCAAAATGGCGAAACCTATCCTAAAAAGAATTACCACGATATATTTTACCGTTTGAAAATTATTTACATATACGGGACTTGAAATAGTTTTTCCCAAACTCCGATTTGATGGTAATGAGAGAATTTTATATTTTAAACGAAATACTTATTTTTAAATGTTAAAACATATTGATTTTTATTTCGAAATTGGAAAGTAAATAAAAGCTTGAATTGATTTCACTCTTAATGCTATTTTGCCTTCTTTTCTTTTCAAGGTGAGATACGCTTGCTGCCAAGGTCCTGTACCCTAGATATCAAATCTTCAACACACAATGTTCACCAGCCAAAATATAATATGTATACTTCTAATTCATTATGATGTATTAATGTTATTTTTGTTGTGAATAAGTGCGCTCGAAGGAAATCGCATTACAACTCTAACCATATTATGAACGAAATAGTACACCAATTATAAAGGTCTTTTCAATTTAAAACTGCAATTCTTATCTAGATCTAAAAAAAACAATGACTACAATATCTGTTACAATATTCTTAATTTGTTTTTTTATTTAAAAAGGCGAAACCTATCCTAAAAAGAATTACCACGATAGCTGTTACCGTTTGAAAATTATTTACATATACGGGACTTGAAATAGTTTTTCCTAAACTCCGATTTGATGGTAATGAGAGAATTTTATATTTCAAACGAAATACTTATTTTTAAATATTAAAACATATTGATTTTTATTTCGAAATTGGAAAGTAAATAAAAGCTTGAATTGATTTCACTCTTAATGCTATTTTGCCTTCTTTTCTTTTCAAGGTGAGATACGCTTGCTGCCAAGGTCCTGTACCCTACACTAGGAAATAGAAAATGCAAATATCCCCGGTAAAATGCAAATATTCCCGGTAAAATGCAAATAATTAAAGATTACCAGTTATATTAGCGTTTACCAGTTAAATTAGCGAATTGTCTTGTTATATTTGCGTTTTACCTTTTAAATTTGCATTGTCGTGGGATTTTAGCGTTTTTCCTTTTATATTTGCGTTTTTCCTTTTAAATTTGCATTGTCGTGGGATTTTAGCGTTTTTCCTTTTATATTTGCGTTTTTCCTTTTAAATTTGCATTGTCGTGGGATTTTAGCGTTTTTCCTTTTATATTTGCGTTTTTCCTTTTAAATTTGCATTGTCGTGGGATTTTAGCGTTTTTCCTTTTATATTTGCGTTTTTCCTTTTAAATTTGCATTGTCGTGGGATTTTAGCGTTTTTCCTTTTATATTTGCGTTTTTCCTTTTAAATTTGCATTGTCGTGGGATTTTAGCGTTTTTCCTTTTATATTTGCGGTTTTCCTTTTAAATTTGCATTGTCGTGGGATTTTAGCGTTTTTCCTTTTATATTTGCGTTTTTCCTTTTAAATTTGCATTGTCGTGGGATTTTAGCGAATTGTCTTGTTATATTTGCGTTTTACCTTTTAAATTTGCATTGTCGTGGGATTTTAGCGTTTTTCCTTTTATATTTGCGTTTTTCCTTTTAAATTTGCATTGTCGTGGGATTTTAGCGTTTTTCCTTTTATATTTGCGTTTTTCCTTTTAAATTTGCATTGTCGTGGGATTTTAGCGTTTTTCTTTTATATTTGCGTTTTTCCTTTTAAATTTGCATTGTCGTGGGATTTTAGCGTTTTTCCTTTTATATTTGCGGTTTTCCTTTTAAATTTGCATTGTCGTGGGATTTTAGCGTTTTTCCTTTTATATTTGCGTTTTTCCGTTTAAATTTGCATTATCGTGGGATTTTAGCGTTTTACCTTTTAAATTTGCATTTTACCAGTTAAATCGCACGGTCATCTAAATCACCCGCTGAGTAGAGATTACGTAATACTGTAGTCGTCACTAGCTCATTGAATATGACGATCTATAGTATTATATTATCGTGTATCTATCTATACGTATTTATTTATTTATTTATTTATATATTATTATTTATGTCATACTAGTCTGGCCCTTAATAAATTTAGTGTATTCAATACACAATAATCCACCAATTGTTGCGTATTTGATTTTTATGTCGTATTTTAACTTAATGCGATGTTTATTAAGAAATGTGACTTTAAATGTATTAAAATATTAGCAAAGTGTGATACACCTACAGAATACGTATACTGTTGTCACTTCACTATTACTTGTTTTTGATTATCATGCGAGAAACACATTAACCTTGTATTACCTATGCTGGGACTATTTACTAAAAAATGAATTAAGTATATATTAAACTATCGGTCTCTATTAAGCTATTTATGTCTTGTTTTATAGCACAGGATTGTGTATGTACAGCGTCAAAGTTATTGTGCTTTAAAAGTTCTGATTATTGTAATGAGACACCTTAATGAACAATAAATATTTTTGTTTATGATATAAAACAAATAAACATATCCCTATGTAAACGCCGTAAAGCGAGAGACCATATTTTAATTTGAAATATTTTATTCTTCAATAAATTATGGCAAATAATTCCTGAAATAAGAAGTGAAAGGCGGGTTTACTTATTTTTATTTTCATTCTGAAAACAACAGGTACATTCACACCGGTTCACTCAGCAGGGTACCTAATATTGCCAGGCAGAATATACAAGTGTCATCTTACATCTGGTCGACAGGACTCTGACCGAATACATGAATACATGTGTCACAATCTTTGGCAATAATCAGAAACGCAATACACATTTTGTGACCATTTAACGGTACCCGTGACTAGAATAGGAGATGCAATACACGTTTTAAAGGTTCTAATAGGTGATCAAGTATACATTAGGAATGGGTGCATATTAAAGCACACTGGCGGAGCAAGGGGGTGTTCGACAATTTAGTAAAATTCGTGTATAAATTGGGTAAAAATTGGCAAACAAGAGCCTGGGTCCCCGTTTTCAAAACTGCTGGATCCGCACCTGATGCAGCAATGATTCTGGGGCTATTTTCACAAAACAATCTTAAGATTAACATTGATCGTAAGTTATATTGGATTGTTCATTTTTATCTTGATTTTTTTTGTGCATCATCAGAATGATATAGCAACAACCAAAATTATGAAGTAAAGCAGGGTGAACAGAGCAGGGTAGAACATTCTTCTTGCAAACCCCAAAAAGCAAAATAGACAAAAAACATTCATATGCAATTTTTCATTATAAAAACAACAATCATATTTTTTATGACTATTCTGAGATTAATCAGAAGGGTCCGCCAGTTCGAAAGACGTTATTAAAATAAACAAAAAATGTTTTCTTTACGCAGACATATTACGCTTTGTTCAAATCAGAAATAACCGTTATGAAAACAGATTAATCTTTTTACTGTTGGCAAGTAAGAATATTGTATTTCCATAAACAAATTATTATAAGAGATGTACCCTGAAGTTTTGTATAATATACTTTAAAAGTATTTATAATACGCATCGTCTGTAATTGTCAAATGAAAACTATTACAAATTATATGTTTACATAATCCTCTCAATTTTATGGCTCCCTACCCTGTAACTTTCTGTGCTTTTAGCTAAGAAGCAGAGCTTATGTGTAGCTTTATTGTAGTGCATGAACGATCGATTACAAAGTGCGATCTTATAAATAATAGCATTAAAACAATTTTACTCCGTAGCATAGGCCTATTTTTATTTTTTTACGAATTCATGGCATTGTTCCGATGTCTGTTCTTTTTTTTCACATTATTTCGTAGTTCTTCAATTTTCGAAAAAAATCTTTTGTAAATGTGTCTCATTAAAGACGGATCGTTTTCTCCGATTCGTTTGTTTTGCCATAAGTATATAGAAACAAAACGTAAATCTGCAAAAAGGGATTGTGTAATAAATTCATAAAAGATGTTAAAGTTTGCTTTTAAAGACGCAAGTACCAAAAACAGTGAACCTACCTACTGAACCGTACTTTTTGTAATGCTAAACATTTACTTCATTTATAAAGTAGCTGGAAAAAAATCCAGAAGGGCTATATAAAATTGAACTTACTATGTCGTCTGCCTCTCGGGCACCGGCTCTTTATATTATGTAACTGTCATGGGGTCACTGATCGTACTTGTAAACAAAAGAGCTGACTGAAATATGCCTGTTTCTTATATAAAATACATGTCACTTTGCAGTGCATTGTGGTTTCAGTACTAAGAAAAACATCAAAAGTAAACACAATTTTGAAAGTGGTCATTTTCAAACATTCTGTTATTTTATTTAGATGTAATATGATTTGGTAGATGGCCAGGACCATGAAATTTTAAAACCAGCCATTTCCGGATTTTATATTCGTTTCCATCCCGTATATCGGCCCTGTTTTTACTTCATACGAAAACAGATGACGCCATTTTACTGACAGCAAAAGTTGCCAGATAATCGAGAGTATATTAAAATACAAGAATGACTTTAAAAACAATCTTATGTACAAAGAAATATTTAACTAGGCATTCTTTGAAAATTCCAATCGTCATATGAATGAAGGATTAACACTGTTAATCGCTATATCTGAAAATCGATAATAGCACGAAAACCGATAACACGATGCTAATAATCGAATATTCTTCTACATATTTTTGGACAGGAAGAGCTCAGATCACATACTCCATTCAATATTGTATTTTTATCCAATAAAATATTTTAAAAAGTTGTACTTCAATTTTCTATTTCATTAGTTAACGATATATTTTTTTTTTTTTTTTGATAGCGTCACGTGTTTTGTTGGTTATGCGTGTTGTTTGTTGACATCCTAGTTTTAGTAATAGTGTGATCTCGGGGTGAAATTTAAATGTATAACAAGCTTGCTTGCTGTATTTATCCTTTCTTAAGAAAAGAATGTCATTATTCCTACAATGTAGCGTCAATTTATGTGTTTTCAACCGTATTTTTACATCCGACATTTTTTTTTTATTGACATGTACAAGGTTACATAATATAGTCTCTGATCCATTCATACACTTTGCTAATAAGTAATATTTTCTTTACAATAGTTTATTTTTGTTAATAAAATAGACGAATTATTGAATAACGATTTATATAAATGAAACGATTAAAATTAATTGCTAAAAAAAAGTGTTATTATTAAATACCCGGATATGTTTGGATAAGAGAATAGCATTCGGGTCATCGAGGGGTCATGTAGTCTCGTGGTTATAAATGCGAAAACTTTTCTCAAATTTTGAACAACTACCTGTCAACCTCTCCTGTAAACTCTTTGACACGCTGATCCGTCCCATTATAAGTTATAATTGTGAAATATGGTATATGGACGAATACCTCCCCTTATATAGAGCCATGCTTCGAGCAATCAGAAATAATACTTTTTGTGATACTTTAGGCCTACAGGAAAAATCATCATATGAAAAAATACATACAAAATATTGTAAAACAGTTTTAGGTCTTAAAAAAAATGCATGTAACATTTCGACATTATTAGAGTTGGGGCGACTCCCTATTGCTTCCTTTATTAAAACTCAAGTTATGATGTATTTTGTAAGAATAAATACTAATAATATAAACCCATTAATTAAAGAATCCCTTAATGTTAATAAATCTTTACATCGATTTTCAAGCCGTCTTCCAATTTATTTGTACTTAAAAAATAAATTTATAACTGACCCAAGCTAAATAAATGAAATGTGACTTAATGTGTTAATTATATAAATCCTTGCCTTCTATAAATTTTAATTTCTTATCTAATTCTTATTCTTATTATGTAACAATATGGTCAGGTTGTTATTTTCATTGAATGACATCTCAAAATAGATGGCTTCACAGTAGGAGCTCTTCCTGTATATTGGTTACATCCTGTATATTACAACTGACAGCCAATGCAGGACAAACAATTTTAATCAGCCATCATTATCATAAAATACTTTATTTTGATGATGACACCTAATTCCCATCACCTAATCCAAATTAGTATAGTAGAGGAGTACCGTATTTTTAGGACAATAAATTTTGTTTACAGTATACCTTTATTTTGCTGTAGGTTTATTTCTGAATAAGAACACTCGTATCATCGATGTTCTTGGTGTTATTTTTTTTTAAATAAAGCAATAAAATTTATGTATACTAACAGGGGGTGCAATTCTGGGGAAAACATATTTAACATCCGAAAAAAATCAATATTCAATGATTGAAGTGTTAGCGAAAATCAGTTCAATATTGTATTTAATAATAAAATATATACTATAAAAAATGTATCTTGTTGAAAAAAATCACAGGGTGGATCGATTTACAATATAAAATTATTATCACAAAATATCTAAATATAGCTATAGCTTTTCTATCAAACACGAGCATGCGCACGTGGTTGTAGTAAAAAAATGGCGGTTGCAATACATCTCACAGTAAACGTGTAAAACAACTTTTTATATTAAATAAACTGGAAAATAATTTATATCGATTTCGTTACTTAATCGATATTTTATTGCAATAATTCATATGAGGCTATGGGTGTTTAAACGTCACTTTTCAACAATATTTCAGTTATTTATTGACCTTTGAGCTACCTTTCCTGGCGCGAATATGGGGCAAGGTAGAAATACACTAGTGTATTTACGTACAAAATAAATACAAAAATATCTCATATTTATATAAGTAAGAAAATTTAACAGAACATTTGCATGAATGTTTGTCGGAAAAGGTTGATAGTTTCAGTAAATTTCAACACACAATTTATCAGTCATATTTACGTTACCCCCTTTTGCATACATCATCAACATCATTGTAAGTGTAAAATGTAAATGTCTGTAATTCTGTGCTCTCACGGGCTTCTTGATTGATTTAATAAACTATGTTATGTTATGTTATGTTATGTTATACATGAACATGCGAAGATATATGTTTACACCTAATCATTTTTCAAATTTTTGTTTCAACTTTATTCGTAAAGTCTAATGCTAATTCCGTCTAGTATGAGATATATACAAAAAAATATACATGTAAATATTTACGTTGCCGTAAATTTGATGATTGGTGGTCCCGATATTTCAGGTACAGGTTGAATGCGTGTCAATGATTTGTAATCACATGAAATTAATTTCAGTAATTTCAAATGCAAAAGTTAAATGGGATTGACTGAACAAAGTAAACTGTACGACTTTTACGTTTGCACCGGTGGGCATCATTTGTAATTTATTTTAAAAGTCGGTACATGAGTACAACAATAACATAAGCTCTAATGTGCTTTTAAGTCCGACATTAAAAAATATATACATAATTTTTTTTTTCCCCCTTGTTAATTGTATATGCCCTCCTGGGGCCCTAATTTTGTTAATAAACTTATATTTATTCTATTTCTATATCTGTACAATAAGCACCGCCTATTTGTCAGTCAATTATACACCAAAGAGACCGATAAGGAGCAATTAACACATGATTGACAAGGTGAGAGAGTTGTAAAATAAATCGATTATGGATGTACAAAACAGAGAATACTTTTTTTGTTTTGGTAACGGAGAAAGATAATTTCATTGCATACATATAAACAAGTTTTATTCTAAAAAAAAAAAATGAAGAAAACAAATAAAAGTAAATAATAATAATAAACAAAGATCGTTTCTGTATGACTGCAACACAACTATTGTTATGTGGTTACTTTCCTCGCTTGCCGCGCTAATAACGTGTTGTCCGCGAATGTCCTGATGGACAATTTGACTGCCGCGTTCGGCCGCGAGACGATCGCGGACTTCCCGATGCTAATTAGTCAATTTCCACGCCGCGATTGTCCGCGAAACCGCGCGGATTTGGCGTAATCCATGCTGGCTGTAGTGAGGACTGACATTTTTTTTCACTAGGACCACCAAACCCATATGCAATTTCGCGAACTCTGTAGTATTAATGTTTAATATAAATATTAATTATTATGTTTTCATATTTGATGTGTGTTTATATTGGTGTAAAATTAATAATAAATATTCAGTATTATATTTTCATATTTCATGTGTAATTTTATAGTTTTAGAGTTTAATAATACATATTCATTAATTTGTTTTCGTATTTTATGTAATTCCATTTATGTAGAAAAAGCAAAAAAGAGAATCAAATTTACCTTTATTAACATGTGATTACCCTGATAATTCACCCTTAATGGGACCCCTTAATTCCTCTTAATTAGGAAGGACACCATTCTTTGATATTTTGTTATAGTTAGAGTATATTAAGTGAAATGTTAATGGTTAAGAAGGCGGAGCGAGCGAAGCGATGCGACCCCCTTCTTAACCAATAAAATTTCACTTGATATACTCTAACTTTCACGTGCATTGCTTGACCACTTCAATACATACATACATATATAAATAAAACTGAAGTCGTATCAAAATCTTTTAATTATTAAACATGTTCAAGAGAAAGCCAAACTGGACCGATTGAGAGAAGATGATACTAATGGAGGAATACGAGAAAAGAAAGGACGTTTTAAGAGCAAAATTTTCGTCAACAATTATATTTCTTTAAAATTTAGGTACATGTATGTTTAACAGGGACACAATCATAATGTTCCTCAACTTCCCACTTTTGAGTTTGGATGCACCTCCCTCATCTATTTGGAGGATTTTACGTTCAACAGTTATATACGAAACTAATTTTAATGACTGTATGGAAATATCATGTAAATAAAACATAAAAAAAAAAATAGGCTCGATTCCTAAATGTACTGCTTTCTAAGTCATCCTGTAACATATCACATATCATCATAATAGACTGTCGGTCAAATCTATATTTGTCTATTAACTCGAAGTCATCGTAGATATCAAGAGGTTTTGTACGATCTCTGAATACTCGCTCTCTACGTAAAGCTCTTCTCCCAGCATGAAACAACCGAAAACGTCCGACATGGAACATGTTTGTATTGGTAATAATGCAATACTAATATGCTTTAATTATACCTATTTCATATACCCGCAAAGCACGTGCCATCAAATGGTACAGTTGTAAAAATATTTACTCATCCGGAAAATGACCTTGATGGTGAATTTTATGTACATGTAAGATATGATATGGATTTGATGATAAACTCGAATGCCTATGAAATATTGCTAATATGGTTTGTTGTTATCTTTTTATTCATACAATATCACTTTCATAACTCACAATCAATATAAAATAGCAATTCAAGAAAACTTAAGGAACCTACCCATCTACCTTAAAGCTAAGGGAAATCTTAAGTGTTTTCTTAGTTTAAGGACGTTTATGAATACCACTTAAGTATGATGGGCGGAGTTTCCTTAGCTTAAGGTTATTCTTAGGAAATACTTAAAATAAGAAGTTTTATGAATACCACTCAAGTAAAATGGGCGGAGTTTCCTTAACTTAAGTGTTTCCTTAGGAAAATCTTAACTTAAGTGGCTTTATGAATACGGGCCCAGCTGCATTAAAAATGAAACGCATGTGCGCGAAGCCGAAGGAATTTTTAAAATTGAAGTGCCCGACAACGTAATTTTGGTATAAAATAATCATAAATCTCTATAAATCAATATAGAGAGAAAGAAATAGTAGATTTATGATTATTTGATACCAAAATTATGTTGAGAAGTGTATGGAAAAAAAAATGAAAAAAAAAGGGGGGGGGGTAATGTAGGTCATGACCCCATGTACCTGTGCTTTTACGATCACAATTTTCCTTACGTTGTCAGGCACTTCAATTAAAAAAAATTCTCCGGCTTCGCGCACACGCGTTTCATTTTTAATGCAGCTGTTGCAGCTCGCTCCGCCCCTTCTTAACCATTAAAATTTCACTTAATATACTCTAACTATAACTTGGCCTTGAGGGATACACGAAATCATAAAATTTTATTATTTTGGTATAAATTCATTACTTACAGCTCACTCCAATACAATATACACTTTAGCAGTAAACACCTGAGGAAAAGGCCTCTAGGCATGTATCTCTTGTGGGGACAACAAATGTGTTCCCTCTCTGAATTATAGAAAATTCAATTGTTTTACACTATTTCAACACATATTTTAATACAAGGCCTATAAAACAGATGTTTACAGAAGTGAATTTCATTTTTTTAAACGTTAAACTTAACGTAAAATATTCATATGAATAATTTCTTAGCTCCGAGCTTTGCTTTCAGATGCATACAAATCTATGTTTAACACTGTATTAGCGATTATTTAAAAAAATATCCATATACATATTTTTTTTTATCGAAAACAAGCCCGTAATAAATTAAAGAGTTATCGAAGCGAATCATGATTTAGTTGGATATAATGTCGCACAATAGGCTACCCGATTTGTAAGGCTTGAAGTAATTTACCATATAACAATTTTGTAAGGCTTGAAGTAATTTACCATATAACAATATGTTCGTAATGATGAACGGTAAGGCCACTAAAATGCATCAATCGCCTGTAAAATAAATAAACATAAATTATAATGTTGAATCTCCGTGAAAATATTAAACGTTTACATTTAAATCAACATCAAATTGAAATAAATATGAGTGCATAGTTCTAGATCCTGAAAAACAAAATCAAGAAATAAAATATACATAACTACTGTAAAATACACAACGATTGATGGATTATTGTGTATTGAATAGCTAAAGTTATTATCATCCAGAATGGTACACATAAATAAACAATAATATAATACTATTATAGATTGTTCTTATATTTATCAGGGAATTATATAAACATTTGAAGAAAAAAAAATCCTGTATTTATTGTTCAATCTAATTAACTGACAAAATAGTGTTTACATGTAAATTGCATATTTCTGTTGGATCGGACAAGGGCGCGTACGTTATGTAAACGGCGTTTACATAGGGTTATGATTATTTGTTTTATATCATAAACACAAATATTTATTGTTCATTAAGGTGCCTCATTACAATAATCAGAACTTTTAAAGCACAATAACTTTGACGCTGTACATACACAATCCTGTGCTATAAAACAAGACATAAATAGCTTAATAGAGACCGATAGTTTAATATATACTTAATTCATTTTTTAGTAAATAGTCTCAGCATAGGTATTACAAGGTTAATGTATTTCTCGCATGATAAACAAGTAATAGTGAAGTGACAACAGTATACGTATTCTGTACGTGTATCACACTTTGCTAATATTTTAATACATTTAAAGTCACATTTCTTAATAAACATCGCATTAAGTTAAAATACGACATGAAAATCAAATACCAACAATTGATGGATTATTGTGTATTGAATACACTAAATTTATTAAGGGCCAGACTAGTATGACATAAATAATAATAATATATAAATAAATAAATACGTATAAATATACGATAATATAATACTATAGATCGTAATATTAAGATAAGATAAGATAAGATAAGAAAACTTTATTTGAATTCGGTTTTTGTAAACAATAAACACAAGCTCTCGGGAGTTTTTTTACCGAATATACATAGTAGCACAAGATACATACACATATTAACATAATCACATAAACACACATATAAAGCACATACAGTTAGCAAATGCAACATAAAAAGCACAAAAATAAAAGACATTCTAAAACATGCTGAAGCAATATCAAGCAAACATAAAATAACTAAGCAGCATTAAAACTTGGAAAAAGCACTAGAAATAAAACAGGAAGCTGAATATGTTATCTGCATGCAGAACAACGACATACTGAGCCATTCCAGGACTGAATCAAACTTTTAAAGTGGTTGAAACTGTTTTCAGTTCTGAAATGGTTCGGAAGGTCGTTCCACAGAGTTGCAGCTGCAAACGTGAATGATTTTTTGCCATACCTTGTAGTTCTAACTTGAGGTACATCTAATATGTTCGAATACCTGAAAGCATATTTAGAATTCTTCACATTAACCAAATCATGAAGGCATACAGGAGCTAATTTGTTAACGATTTTATATGTCTCCAAGGCCATTGTCCTAATACGTCTGATCTGTAAGGAGGGCACTAGAGCTTTTTCAAGAAGGTTGATATATGAACTGGTGTAGTCATCGTATACAAAGCGAAGTGCTCTTTCCTGCACTTTCTCTAATTTTTTTGAATTTTTATCGGTACAAAAATGCCAAGCCAAAGGGCAGAAGTTAAAGTTACTGAGAATGAAAGTGTGGAATATAGTTAATTTGCTTAATCTGTCTAAATATCGGCCCAAACGTTTAAGTATATTCAGTTGCTGTGATGCCTTCCTACAGATTGAACTGATATGAATGTCAAAATTTAATTGATAATCTATTTCAATTCCTAAACGTTTTACTGTCTCTTTACATGAAAGTGTAGAATTCTGTATACAAATCTTCATGTTTTTGTCAAAAGTCTTCTTCCCAACCGCAAGTACCTGAAATTTATCTGGATTTGCCTGCATTTTGTTAACTTTAAACCAATTAATAAGAACATTTGACTCTGATTCTAAAACTGAGGTAAGTACATTAAAATCAGGATGACCATAAGACAAAGTATTGTCATCCGCATAATTATATAAAGTACCCTTTTTTACAAAATAAAAAATATCATTAATAAAGACATTAAAAAGTAGAGGCCCAAGATTGACCCTTGGGGTACCCCTTTTTGGATGTCAGACCAACTGCTCAGGATACCATTAATATTAATTTGCTGTTTCCTACTTGATAAGTAGGACTCAAGAAGGGATACAGAATCAGTGGACATACCATAGGCCGAAAGTTTATCCAATAAAATATCATGGGGTAGGCAATCAAATGCCTTGGAAAGATCCATTAGGACTGCAGCAACATACTGATTTTTTTGAAGGGCATTCCGCCAGTCCTCTAATAACCTGAGCAGGGTTGTCTGACATCCATGACCTCTTCTAAAAGCACATAAATAAGGATTAAAAATATTTTCAAAAAAATCAGACAATTGCTGTTCTAAAATTTTCTCAAAAATCTTTGAAAAAATACATAGTACACTTACGGGTCTGTAGTTAGTCTTCAAAAGTGGATCATTCTTTTTATATAAAGGTGTTACAATACTGGAATATTTACAATATTCAATGAGCTAGTGACGACTACAGTATTACGTAATTTCTCTACTCAGCGGGTGATTTAGATGACCGTGCGATTTAACTGGTAAAATGCAAATTTAAAAGGTAAAACGCTAAAATCCCACGATAATGCAAATTTAAAAGGAAAAACGCAAATATAAAAGGAAAACGCTAAAATCCCACGACAATGCAAATTTAAAAGGAAAAACGCAAATATAAAAGGAAAAACGCTAAAATCCCACGACAATGCAAATTTAAAAGGAAAAACGCTAAAATCCCACGACAATGCAAATTTAAAAGGAAAAACGCAAATATAAAAGGAAAAACGCTAAAATCCCACGACAATGCAAATTTAAAAGGAAAAACGCTAAAATCCCACGACAATGCAAATTTAAAAGGAAAAACGCAAATATAAAAGGAAAAACGCTAAAATGCCACGACAATGCAAATTTAAAAGGTAAAACGCAAATATAACAAGACAATTCGCTAACATAACTGGTAAACGCTAATATAACTGGTAATCTTTAATTATTTGCATTTTACCGGGAATATTTGCATTTTACCGGGGATATTTGCATTTTCTATTTCCTAGTGCTAGATATCAAATCTTCAACACACAATGTTCACCAGCCAAAATATAATATGTATACTTCTAATTCATTATGATGTATTAATGTTATTTTTGTTGTGAATAAGTGCGCTCGAAGGAAATCGCATTACAACTCTAACCATATTATGAACGAAATAGTACACCAATTATAAAGGTCTTTTCAATTTAAAACTGCAATTCTTATCTAGATCTAAAAAAAAACAATGACTACAATATCTGTTACAATATTCTTAATTTGTTTTTTTATTTAAAAAGGCGAAACCTATCTTAAAAAGAATTACCACGATAGCTGTTACCGTTTGAAAATTATTTACATATACGGGACTTGAAATAGTTTTTCCTAAACTCCGATTTGATGGTAATGAGAGAATTTTATATTTTAAACGAAATACTTATTTTTAAATATTAAAACATATTGATTTTTATTTCGAAATTGGAAAGTAAATAAAAGCTTGAATTGATTTCACTCTTATAAAGATTTAAAAAGAAATATGATATTGATTAAAATTGTTTGGCATGCATTAGCTGTCAGTTGCAATATACATGATGTAACCAATATACAGGAAGCCATCTATTTTGAGATACCATTCAATGTTACATAAGAATTAGATAAGAAATTTATAGGAGGCAAGGATTTATATAATTAACACATTGC
Source organism: Bathymodiolus brooksi (assembly GCA_963680875.1). NCBI lineage: Eukaryota > Metazoa > Mollusca > Bivalvia > Mytilida > Modiolidae > Bathymodiolus > Bathymodiolus brooksi. The sequence continues at coordinate 91,439,633 of OY804579.1, forward strand.
ACATTTCATTTATTTAGGCTAACTTATGTCAGTTATCAATTAAAAAATCAGTTTAATAAGTATTTACCTAAATAACGATATTGTGATGGGCATTTCTTAATAAATTGTATTAAAAATCATTTTAATTTATGAAAATAACTTTCTGTTTACATATTTATATTAATTTCTTTATTATTTCATCCCATTTTCCTTAAATTTATTTTTGATTTAAAAAGGCGAAACCTATCAATCTAAAAAGAATTACCACAATATCTGTTACCGTTTGAAAATTATTTATATATACAGTCCAAATGCCGATTTCATAGGTACACGATCGATTTTCAAATTTTTGATTTAGAAGGCGAAACTAATCAAAACAAATGAGTATATATGACGGTTTGAATATAATTTACAAATACGGCACTTTTTACCATATATAAATTTTAAACATATATATCGGTATATGGGATTTTATTTTGAAAGATAAATTCACACATTTTTAGATTTATATTATAAATTTTACTTAATATTTGTTTTTAATTTAATTCATAAAATTCCCGCTCACTGTAAAACGAACCTAATGTGAAAAAATACAGTTAAGGGAAAGGTTCATTTCCGAGAATTTGATTGGTTACTGATTTATCACGTGTTTTTATCACTATATATATGGATGTAACTTCAAGCTCCAAGTTGTGACTACGCCGTGCTTCAAGATGGATCGCACAAAGTTGAAAGAAAGATGTTCGTGGGCGATGAGGTCAATACGTGTTCAACCAGACCATCTGGAAGGACAATATCAAGTTTTCCATGGTGAGAGCAACGAGGACGCAATTTTACTGCGGATGGCAAGGAAGTATAGGAGGCTGTTGTACCATAACCGCATCCTATTCTTTGACAAGTGTAGCATAGATCCAGAGGCAAGACCTATAGTACTTAAATATCGTGCAGAGTATGACGTGCACGCCTATGAATTGGCAGAGAGATGTAAAGAACTGCTGTTGGAACAGGAGTCTTACAAATCAACGGCCCTTTTCAGGGCCACCAATATTTTTTCAAAAAGATCTCAGTTGTATTGTGGGTTATGGTTAGAGTTGTAATGCGATTTCCTTCGAGTGCACTTATTCTCAACAAAAATAACATCATAAACATCTTTGGTACTGTCGAATTCCAGCTAACTCCGCTTAGATATCTTTTTGAAATTAATGCTGTAATTATGGTATAACAAGCACCAAAGGCATACAAACTACTGTCAAATACCAGCTAACTCCGCTTTTGAAGCTCCAGCTAACTCCGCCTTTGAAGCTCCAAAAGCGGAGTTAGCTGCGGAGTTAACTGATTCACTTGACAATATAAGATATCTTTTTGAAATTAATGCTGTAATTATGGTATAACAAGCACTAAAGGCATATAAACTACTGTCAAATACCAGCTAACTCCGCTTTTGAAGCTCCAGCTAACTCCACTTTGAAGCTCCAAAAGTGGAGTTAGCTGTGGAGTTAACTGAGATATATTTTTGAAATTAATTCTGTAATTATGGTATAACAAACACATTTCATTTAAAGATAATAAAGGCTTGCTATGAATAAGGCTCTTTGTCGTACGGATATCACATTAAATATATGCATTTTTAGCTATGCGACAAAGTCCAGTGACTCAATACCCTTTGAAATTAATGCTGCTTTTATGGCATATTATGCACTAAATAAAACAATGCTGAGAAGTAAATTGGTATCTGCGTATGTAATTATATGCATTTAATACAAATAGGAACTTCATAATCAACTTATTTAAGTATTATTACACAAATAACAGCTTGTAACATCATAAACAACTTACAAGCACCATGCACAACTTGCAAGCGCCAAGAGAGATTCCTCTTGGTATTTGCAAGCGCCAGAGAGACTCCTCTTGGTAATTGCATGCGCCAGAGAGAGTCATCCTGGTGCTTGAAAGTGCAGCTAACTCCACTTTTGGTGTTTAGAAGCCGAAACTAGAAGCTCGTAATGCCGTTGTTCTGCTCGGTTTTAGTGGTCACGATGCTACTTTCTCTTTAATGTGATCACGTGACCTCTGTGATTGATTCCTAATATTTTATTTTTTTTCATTGTGAGTAGATCACACATAATTTTCTTGGTTTATGGCTTAAATGAGTAAAATTAATGCATTTTCGCGTGTATTGAACCAAAAAGTAAAAACACGTTTTTTTTAATGGATTTTCAATTGATGGACAACCTTAACATGACAGGTCGGTGGTTTCTCTGGGTACTCTGGTTTCCTCCACCAATGGAACTTTACATGTTAGCTAAATATGTTCCTGGTGATATAAAATACATATTCACAAAGTGTTATCGACACATTTCCACAAATATCGAAGCAAATCGCAAATTTGTAATTTTAATTTCTAATTTTTCAACCAGGCTGTGACGTTTTAAACTAAAAATGCATTGTGGGATTGAAATTTAAAGTCTGGGTCGCTGATGTTAAATTCGCTTCATTTAAAGCGCTCAGAGGACTGTAATTTAAATCTAATAACGTTGGAAAATTAAATACTGAAGTGAACAGCTATACGTACCTTTTTGACAAACAACTATTTTAAATGAACAAAATGTTTCATTTCCTTTATATTTACAACGGAAAGAGTGTTTTACAACAGTCACCTATATTCGCTATATATCTTATCCCTTTTACAATTATGTTCATTTTGTTTTACTGCTAATGTGCTGAAAATTATAACGGATAATTTTGACAACGCGTAACTTGTGTATTGGTTTCTAGATTCTGTTTTAATCCCTTTTTTTATAATCATTATTCGGCATGCTGTTTACTGTTATTTTGATCTTCGCATGTAGATGTCCGCTTGGGTGTTTTCTAGCCGGAGGGTAAAATTATACAGGTGTAAAATTCAAGATGACCGGATTAATCAAATGGGAATTTGAATACACACCATTTGCTTTCCAAGACGAGTTGGTATCGTTTATTATCTATTAAAGATAAAATATTCTTAGAACATTAGAATAAATATAATGTTGAAATAACAGGAACAATTTATGTTTTAGATGATAAAAAAGTATACACCATCCTTGAAATTATTAGCTTTCATTAAGAGAGGCGCCAAATTGGTCTAACTATATATAGCTGTCTCATCATAATAATTGAACGATCGATGTTCATAAAAGATGTTTTAATTTTAATTTCAAATAAAATGATTATGATTTTACTCAATCATTATTTTAACAGTCGGTGTTCATAAAAGATGTTTTAATTAATTTAATTTTAATCAAAGGATTAGGATTTTACTCAATCATTATTGTAACAGTCGGTGTTCATAAAAGATGTTTTAATTAATTTAATTTTAATCAAAGGGTTAGGATTTTACTCAATCATTATTTTAACAGCCGGTGTTCATAAGAGATGTTTTAATTAATTTAATTTAATCAAATGATTATGATTTTACTCAATCAATATTTCTGTACTTTTCTTTTGTTCAACGCGTATTGTTTGTTTGGGAACATTTAATTCTATATAAAGCACCGAAATTAACGTTTTAGTTATAGCTTAATTATGTCGAGCTCAGGTACGAAAGTGACTCTTGCGCCTCAAGTGATGTAGATTTCGACCACTATGGAGAGTTCGGTTACCAACTTGAACCAGAATATACGGAAGAATAACTCAGACAAATTTGATATCCACTGATATTCATTTAGACAAAGTTCGGAAGAGATCATGATCATGAGCGGTATAAACAGATGAAGGGCAGTCAAAAATTAAAAAGAGATTAGGCCACACCAGATTTACTTCTTGTTCTTCGGATTTTGTGCTAGAAACGTTGTCCAGAGCGAGCAAGTGATTTAAAAATGTTAATTTCTTTTCCTTTTTTTGCTTGTCATTTTTGATGAGCGAAACGTAAAATATTATGCGAAAATATATTTCTTATATTTTTCATGTATTTTCAAAAGCGAGAGACCATATTTTAATTTTAAATATTTTATTCTTCAATAAATTAAGGCAAATAATTCCTGAAGTAAGAAGTGAAATGCGGGATTTACTTATTTTTATCTTCATTCTGAAAACGACAGGTACATTCACACCGGTTCACTCAGCAGGGTAGCTAATATTGCGTAATGAGTTTAGGTCCACACAGGAAATCGCCAGGCAGAATATACAAGTGTCATTTTACATCCCGTCGACCGGCCTCTGACCGAATACCTGAATACATGTGTCACAATATTTGGCAATAATCAGAAACGCAATGCACATTTTGTGACCCGTTAACTAACTAAAATGTTACCCCTAAGGGTTGAAGGCATGTACAAGGAATATATACAAACAACGTACACAAGTCAAATAGATAAAAACATAATAAGAACAGAAAATAAAATGAAAACAAATTACGCTACCCGTGACTAGAATAGCAGATGCAATACACATTTTAAAGGTTCTAATAGGTGATAAAAATACACGACCCTGATCACGTCGAAGTATACATTAGGAATGGGTGCATATTAATTCACACTGCCGGATCAAGGGGATGTTCGACAATTTAGTAAAATTCGTGTATAAATTGGGTAAAAATTGGCAAACAAGAGCCTGGCACCCCGTTTTCAAAACTGCTGGATCCGCACCTAATGCAGCAATGATTCATGGGCTATTTTCACAAAATATCTTAAGATTACCATTGATCGTAAGCTATATTGAAATGTTCATTTTTATCTTGATTTTTTTGTGCCCCATCAGAATGATGTAGCAACATCCAAAATTATGAAATAAAGCAGGGTGAACAGGGCAGGGTAGAAATTCTTCTTGCAAAATAGACAAAAAACCATTCGTATGCAATTTTTCCTTATAGAAATAGAAATTAAAATAAGTTTATTAACCAAATCAGGGCCCCAGGAGGGCATATAAAAATAACAATTATGATTGATACACAATAACAATACATCAAACTAAATATTCGCGGTGAAATATCAATAATTGTGATGAACAAATGTTTTATTTATGACTATTCTGAGATTAATCAGAAGGGTCCACCAGTTCGAAAGACGTGATTAAAATAAACAAAATATGTTACGCAGAGCTATATTATATGTTACGCTTTGTTTTTGTATAATAAACTTATTTATAATACTCATCGTCTGTAATTGTCAAATGAAATCTATTACAAATTATATGTTTACATAATCCTCTCAATTGTATGGCTTCCTACCCTGTAACTTTCTGTGCTTTTAGCTTATGTGTATCTTTATTGTAGTGCATGCACGATCGATTACAAAGTGCGATTTTACTGAATAATGTCATTAAAACGATTTTGCCCCTTAGTATATAGGCCTTTTTTGATTTTTTTTTAACGAATTCAGGGCATTGTTCCGATGTCCGTTCTTTTTTTAACTTAATTTCGTAGTTCTTCAATTTTTGAAAAAAATCTTTTGTAAATGTGTCTCATTAAAGACGAACCTTTCCCCCCCGATTCATTTGTTTTGCCATAATCTATAGAAGCAAAACGTAAATCTGCAAAAAAGTGATTGTGTAATAAATTCATATATTTAGAATAATAAGAAAAATAAAAAGAATTACCATCAAGTTAAACAACCGTACGCCTGACAAGCCATATCGACACTGAATGAGGACCCTGCTTGTTTTGGGGCGTGGTGGTATTTAGATGTCACGTAATACTTGGTATTGAGATGCTATCAAAATGGCGACTTCCATGTATCGTTGACAGAATTTTAAAATCGATTTCATTCCCTTATCCAACATAATAAAACGGTAATATGCATATAAACATCCATATTTATACAGTCATGAAAAACATATAAAAAAATATTTTTTTTGCGAAGTTTCCCTTTAACTATCTAATTTAATGAATACGGCGTCCTTCTGGAATAACCTTCAACATGTACGGTCAAAGGTCGAATCAAAATAAAACTAGATTTTAGCACTGCAACAAACTCCCGTAAACATGTGAACTTCGATCATGGTTAACGTTACGTGGTCCGGACACAAATTGGTTCTTCCGTGTTGGTGTCTAATATTATTTTGAACATTAGGCTCTCTGACATTTGACGAGACACATTAAATCAAAATCCACTGCTAATACAATGAAATTCGATTGTATATATGTAATGTGTATATTGTTTATCTAATTATTGCCTAATTTGTGTTAGGGTTTTGGTTATGGTGCTTAACACCACTTTCAACAATATTTCAGTTAGATCGTGGCGGTCAGTTTAATTGGTGGAGGAAACCGGAGTTACAGGCAAAACACCTACCTGTCGAAAGTCACCGATAAACCTGATCACATAATGTTGTATCGAGTATACCTCTCCATGAACGGGGGTTCGAACTCACAACTTTAGTGGTGATAGGCACTGATTGCACAGGTAGTTGTAAATCAAACTACCTTACGATCACGACGGCCCCTTTATTGCCTAGTATCTTCATATAGAATTGGAATATATAATGGTGTTTCAATAGAATGAGTGAGTGATCTTTTTTTTTAATGTTTCTAATATTTTATACAATACAATTGCATTTCAAACAAATTAAATTACATCATGTCACGTTTTTCACATACAAATTATATAAAAAATACTTAATGATACGAGTTTAACGGAGAAGCAGTACATACCAATTGTATAGTTTCTTTGGTATGACCACGACCTACCATCAAACAAGGTGTTTAAATGTATAGAGTTTAAATTTAACAACGCTACGGTTTCTTTGGTATGCCACGACCTACCATCGAAGAGGGTATTTAAATGTATAGAGTTTACATTTAACAACCCCACGGTTTCATTGGTATGACCACGACCTACCATCGAAGAGAGTGTTTAAATGTATAGAGTTTACATTTAACAACCCCACGGTTTCTTTGGTATGACCACGACATGCCATCAAACAGGGTGTTTAAATGTATAGAGTTTAAATTTAACAACGCTACGGTTTCTTTGGTATGCCACGACCTACCATCGAAGAGGGTATTTAAATGTATAGAGTTTACATTTAACAACCCCACGGTTTCATTGGTACGACCACGACCTACCATCGAAGAGAGTGTTTAAATGTATAGAGTTTACATTTAGCAACTCCACGGTTTCTTTGGTATGACCACGACCTACCATCGAAGAGGGTGCTTAAATATATAGAGCTTACATTTAACAACCCCACGGTTTCTTTGGTATGACCACGACCTACCATCGAAGAGGGTGTTTAAATGTATAGAGTTTACATTTAACAACCCCACGGTTTCCTTGGTATGACCACGACCTACCATCGAAGAGGGTGTTTAAATGTATAGAATTTACATTTAACAACCCCACGGTTTCTTTGGTATAACCACGACCTACCATCGAAGAGGGTGTTTAAATGTAGAGTTTACATTTAACAACCCCACGGTTTCTAGATTTGCAGAATTTCTTCCATTGATATATCCTCCAGAGCTGAAACTTAAAGAGACCACAGATACAGCTTCGTCCGCATCATTTTTGGACTTATACCTCGAATTTCACGACAGTGGTCAACTCAGTACTAAAATTTATGATAAACGGGACGACTTCAATTTTAAAATCATAAATTTTCCAAACATGTGCAGCAATATACCAGCTTCTCCTGCAATTGATTCGCTATGCAAGGGCCAGTCGCAATTATTCTGATTTCCTGAAACGTCATCTTCATCTGAGAAACAGGCTATTGGACCAGGGCTATGAAAAGATTCGCCTTATTTGATCTCTTAAAAAGTATATATTCCGATACCAAGATCTTGTCGAAATATATTCCGTCTCTGCAGAAAGGATTATAAGCGATGCATTTTCATATAGTGAAAATGGATAAAGATTAAAGAAGTCAAGAAAAATGTCAAAAATATTGTTTTATCAATGTGTGACGTAAAACTGTTTTTGACATTTACTTCACTGAATATGGTACTGCTTTGACAACTATTTTACCTATTTTGTTCCTGTATTTAAATACTGTTATAGTGACAGCCGGAACCATTGAACCGTAATGAGAGCGGGTGGTTTGGCGCTTTAAAATCTGATTCAACCCACTATTTCTTTAGAAATGCCTGTACCAAGTCAGGGTCATTACGGTTTTCACAGTTTTCCGGTTGTTGACTGATTTTGTCTGTTTATATAATTATGAGTTTTGACTTTCCCTTTGTAAGATTGTTCGGAGTTCGGTAATTTTGTTATTACCCTTATGACCACGACCTACCATCGAAGAGGATGTTTAAATATTTAGAGCTTACATATAACAACCCAACGGTTTCTTTGGTATGACTACGACCTACCATCGAAGAGGGTGTTTAAATATATAGAGTTTACATTTAACAACCCAATGGTTTCTTTCGCATGACCACGACCTACCATCGAAGAGGGTGTTTAAATGTATAGAGTTTAACACTTTATTTGTTAATAAATGGCATGGTTTTGTAATAAAAAGTTCCAAAAGGTAGATTGCTGAAAGACTTGTTATATATATATTCTTCTATACAATCCATGGCAAGATATTGATAATCAGGATAAAATTTATTGGCAAATAATTCTTTCCTGGAGACGAGTTGATTCAGATCGCCGACACCAAAGATACAAATCCCTCGAACAAATTTGCCATGACAAGGCCCGCCCCATGATACATAAACTGCATTCCAGATTTTTTTCTCTGGATTTCCTGAAAAAAAATCAGACACACCAGTTAATGCCCCTTTCTAGTATGAACCAAACAGAAAAAATGCTAGTAACGCATTTATTTGACAATATTTTGTGTGTGTACAATACCGGTATAGTATCAGAAAAGGCTGCTAACGTATCTAATAAGAGATAAGTTATTTCCTTCATAGAGAAGTGGCCCGTCGTCGACCCGATTTTATGGAAGTCTGGTTTACATCTACCTGTGCAATGAGTTCCTATCACAACTAAGTAAGCACCGTGACGTTAACTTGTTTTCAACTCCTTTTAATCGTGTATTTGTTCCCTTGTTTTATATTAATATTGTAAACGCTCATATTCTATTAGAGGGGACAGAGTAAGTATGGTGTACATGTGACAATGTTCATGTTAAACGACAGAGTAAGTATGGTGTACATGTGACAATGTTGATGTTAAACGACAGAGTAAGTATGGTGTACATGTGACAATGTTGATGTTAAACGACAGAGTAAGTATGGTGTACATGTGACAATGTTGATGTTAAACGACAGAGTAAGTATGGTGTACATGTGACAATGTTGATGTTAAACGACAGAGTAAGTATGGTGTACATGTGACAATGTTGATGTTAAACGACAGAGTAAGTATGGTGTACATGTGACAATGTTGATGTTAAACGACAGAGTAAGTATGGTGTACATGTGACAATGTTGATGTTAAATGCAAAGTTTTATAAACCTCATTCATATTCACTTGGATGGCCGGGTTGTTAAAACGTCATTAACGTCTGATCACAGATTAACACCACTGACGGTGGGTTCGCACCCGTGGCGATATCCATCTCAAGAATTAAGGTTTCCAGGGACATACATATGAAGGGGCTTAAGTGGTCAGTTCCTTACAGCTGTCTTGGTGTTTCTATTACGACTGGTATTTACCATGTGGCTTAAACAATGCTGACAATGAAGATAAAGATAAACAAAACACTAACCAACCCCTATTATTGGATATTATACAATTGATGACTTTCGATGAGGTGAATACGAGGATTGATCAACCCATGGAACATGATATTCACCGAGGCAGCCGAGGTGAATATCATGTTCCATGGGTTGATCAATCCTTGTATTCACCGAAATGGAAAGTCATTAACTGTTTTATTATATGACATTAAATCAAAGGCGTGAGTATGATAAGGGTAGATTTTGGCCCAATCTCAGAAACTGTTTATATAGATATAATATTAAACAAAATCATTGAAAGGTAAGACAAATTTTTTTTTTATGATTTCACTTTGTCCTTTGTTGCTTAGCAACGTAAATGGAGGAGGGTCCAATTAATCATTGGAAATTCAAATATTTTAACAAAACCACTGCCCTGTAAAACGGAATATATAACATCTCAAGACTAATAACGTATAATATCGCCAATCCATGTTAAAACTCCCAACACATTCAGGCTTCCATGATTTATTTCGATTCTGATATGTCTAAGAGTACAAATACGGTAGTATACTTTGATTGGAAGACGGTAATTTATATTTACGGTATCTTCAAACTTTTGTTGTTGAGAAAAGTAAAATGTGATAGATTATATAAATAGAATGCTTGGTAATACTGTATTATCGGTCATGACCATTGAAGTAAAATCATACCACTAAAATTCCAAGTAATACTACACATTTAACACTGACTCATAAACGATAGACTATATCAATGACATTCTTACTAAGGATAACAAACAGCGCCGACGTTGTTCCCCAGACATCCCTGTCTGCACAACGTCTCCCATTATTAATTTAATAGTGTACCGAATGTAATTAGTAAGAAGCATCTGATTAGTCGATGACAAAACTTAACCCGATGATTATTGGCTACTACCTTTAAGATAAATGGGAAACACAATTTCTATTCTAAGGTGTCTGGAGGAGCTTTCGAATAATATGTTCACCTCTCGTGACATTTTGCGCGTTGAATATAACTTTTTTGTCACAGAACGTCATTTGGACGTCAGCCAATCAGAAAAGACATGATCTGCAGTCATATAATAACTGTGTATATTGCATCAACATTACATTTCAGTATTAGCTGTTGGAATTTTGTAGCAACACGAGGACAACTAAACACCGGGGTAAACTCAGATGCTAAGGGCAGATAATCAGTTCCTACAACACTAGTGACACCCGTAGTGCTACTCGTGATAACAATGCGTGATATATATTTGTTCTGCGAAAAGTCGTCAATAAGCAAAAGGATGATGGGTTTGTTGCTACAACAATATATCCTTTGTCATCTGTAAATATAGATGTTCCGTAACGGCTAACAAATTCATGATGGCGATCATAACTCTTTCCCTTCAACTTACTCACTAAGAATACTTGGTTCAGTAACGTCCTTGCTACCACAGTGACCAAAAGAAAAAGGGATAAAGAGACAAACAACGATCTATAAAACATTACAAATATATCAGGATATGAAGCAGACCAACCTAGTTATATTCTTTTATGCAAATTCAATGTGATAAATGTAATCAACATAGTCAGTGACAAAACCTTGAATTATTCTATTAAAGGACTTCATATAATTGTATGTAACGGAACTGAAATCATATGTACCAGGGCTTCGTCTTTTCCTTTTTGTAGAGTAACCCATACACGAAGCCAACCTCATACGAATAATCAAAAACAACCAGAAGAAGCGGAATATAATTGGTAGCTTAGGAATGGCGACTGTCTACTGAAAAACACGTCTACCAAATATTGCAAATATGTCGTTAATTGCCAATCAAAACCTCAAGCAGTTTGATGATGTAAGTTTCATAGAACTATTTGTTAGGCTCAGTGTTTTTATTTATTTGTTTGTTTGTTTGTTTGTTTGTTTGTTTTATATGTTTTGTATGTGGCCACAAACACGCATAGCCAATAATATATTGCAATTGCATCTGTACAACTAATGATTTATATGTATATAAGCTAAATGTTATACTTGTCACTCTAAAATCAAAATCTCACCTGTAAATTGCCCGGGGGCTTGTAAAACTTTATTATGGTTCAGAATAGCCCAATAATATTCATCTGGGCTTTTGACATCCTCTAAATAATCTAATATGTCTTTCGTCTTTTTGTCATGGATTACAAATCGGACAAAGCTACGGGAAAAAATACCATAAGCACTGCCTTTTACCATGGCTGCGTTGTGTGGTAAACTACTATTTTGTGTACCTATTGATACCCACGAATGATTTTTATGTATGTACCTATGACGAAACTTGATACGATATGGCATCATTCGCTCTGGTGTAATAATCCCTTCTATGTCGTTGGAACCATTGTATATTTTCAGTATCTTCACTATCTCTAAATTTGTTCTTAGTGGAAACGTTTGATGTGGTAAATTAATGAAATACTTCCATTTTTGTGAGACTGCTAAAAGATCAGTCATGCAGTTTAAATCGGCTTTTAATCGTGTCATGTGGTTATAGAAAACCTTTTCAGTTTTGGACACAATAAAAACGTTTTCAAAGCAGTTGGCTATGCCATTCAAGGCTAAATGTAGAACTTGCGGAGAGTTACCATCCACATGTATACAGTATACATTCTGTGGGCGGTAAATTGCTCGCAACAGACGTTCTGTTTGGTCAGAGTCTTTGTAGGTAAGAATACTAAACGCAATCGGAAATTCCTTTTCCTCGTCTGTCACGTGGTATGTATCGTATTTCATTGATCTTCGAAATTGAACACAATCTTTGGTTTTGTTAATATAGTCCTCATCTGTAAAACGGAATGGCGGGACTACTTTCATCAAAGCATTTGCTTTCAATATTTCTTTTTCGCTACCTTCTATGATTTTGTGACAATCGATATAATTTTTCTTGTGAATAGAAAGTAATGTTGCTTCTGGCCACTTAATTATTAAATTGTGTCGGTTGTAAACATTATTCTGTTTAACTGGTGTCTCTATTAAGTTGTACAACACTACCATAATAAAACCAACTATACAAAATTGTAATGCATTCACTTTTCTGCGGCTTAACATGATCGAGTCTTAATCCAAAACCCCTGAAAAAAAATAGTCAAATGCATTTCTACAACCTAATTAAAACACGATTGATTGTATGGTAGCTGGATTTACAACTACATATGTAATCAGTGACTATCATCACTGATGTTGTGAGTTCGAATCCCGATCAGGGCGAGGTATACACCATTATGTGATAAAGTTTGTCAGTGACTTGCGACAGGTCAGTGGTTTTCGCCGGGTCAAAATTAGATATCTACGTTTTTAAGTTGAAGGATTGTTCTCTAAGTTAATAAAGGTAATAACAAAATTACCGAACTCCGAACAATCTTACAAAGGGAAAGTCAAAACTCATAATTATATAAACAGACAAAATCAGTCAACAACCGGAAAACTGTGAAAACCGTAATGACCCTGACTTGGTACAGGCATTTCTAAAGAAATGGTGGGTTGAATCAGATTTTAAGGCGCCAAACCTCCCGCTCTCATTACGGTTCAAAGGTTCCGGCTGTCACTGTAACACTATTTAAATACAGGAACAAAATAGGTAAAATAGTTGTCAAAGCAGTACCATATTCGGTGACGTAAATGTCAAAAATATTTTTACGTCACACATTGACAAAAAAATTCTTGACATTTGCGACTTCTTTATCTTTATACATTTTCACTATATGAAAATGCATCGCTTATAATTTTTTCTGCAGAGACGGAATATATTTCGACAAGATATTGGTATCGGAATATAAACTTTTTAAGAGATCGAATAAGGCGAATCTTATAGCCCTGGTCCAGTAGCCTGTTTCTCAGATGAAGATGACGTTTCAGGAAATCAGAATAATGCTACTGGCCCTTGCATAGCGAATCAATGGCGAGATGTAAACACCATATGCAGGAGAAGCTGGTATATTGCTGCACATGTTTGGAAAATTTATGATTTTAAAATTGAAGTCGTCCCGCTTATCATAAATTTTAGTACTGAGTTGACCACTGTCGTCAAATTCGAGGTATAAGTCCAAAAATGATGCGGACGAAGCTGTATCGGTGGTCTCTTTAACTTCCAGCTCTGGAGGATATATCAATGGAAGAAATTCTGCAAATCTAGAATTATTGATAGATAAAACGTCATCAATATACCTGTATGTGAAATTAAAGGCTCTAGCCTCATGAATCTTCTTATCTTTTACAAGCTTTTGAAGAAACTCCGACTCATATGAGTATAAAAATAAATCGGCTAGAAGAGGGGCACAATTCGTACCCATTGGTATGCCGACGACCTGCTGAAACAGTGTCCCTCCAAAGGAGACAAATATGTTATCGATGAGGAACTCCAGCATACTGATCACTTGCTCCTCGGAGTAGCATGTTTTACCTTTATGAATTTTGTTTGAAAAATATGTGGAATTGTAGCCTAACACAACAAATTTTGAGCCATAGTTTCTATGACTAAAAGCTTTATGAATTGTTTCTTTTAAGCGGGTTTTTAATTTGTCATGCGGTAGGGTGGTATATAGAGTTGAAAAATCAAATGTTTTGATGGAGGATACCTGAGAGAAAGATCTTGATTTCAGGTTATCCAAAAGATCTTTAGAGTTTTTCAAAATTCACATGTGATTTATGCCACTACGCGAGTAAACAGTTTCACAATATTTCTGTTGTCCCTCTTTTACTGCAGACAGAATCTTTGTCAGGTGAATAGACAATTCTTTCGTCGAACAAGTTGATGATCCCGCTATGTACCTTTCTTTGTATGGTGTCTTATGGAGTTTAGGTATCCAATATAAGTAGGGTAAATCCTCAGACTCTTTACCAGAGGGAATGTTTAAAGAGGTCATGAATGATCTGTGGTTAGCTAGGATTTCATCTTTGTCGAACGAAGTGGTTTGTATGTGATATTACTAGAGGTGTTGCTATTTATGCCTAATTCCTTGATTAGGCATTCGAAGTAATATGATTTACATACAAACACGATATTGTTGGAAGCCTTGTCAGCAGGAACGATAACATATTTGTCATGAAGAGAGGAAAGACACTTAACAGCTTCTTGGTCTTTAAATACAGACTTAGGTCGACTATTAACACAATTTTTGAGTTTGTGAATCCGACCTTGTACTAGAGACCTAATTGTTCTAATCCAGTCTGACAAGGACTCTAACTCAGGATCTTGGTCTACTTCTCTCTTTATCCACCTTCTGGCATAATCTTCAACAGCATCCATAATTATCTTGAAATTATGTTTCCAATTGATGTGTTGAGGTTCTCTGAATTTAGGACCATGAGAAATCAACTTTCGGAGACTCTCATGTTGAATGATATTCAGATCACCAGTGATTACATGTCCAGATGGGTTGTATTGAAAAGGAGAGTGGGAGCAGTCACAAGTCAGAGGGTTCTTAAGGTACTCTTCTATGTTAATATCTTGCAATGCTTCTTTGTAGTTGAAAATTTTACGGCCAATGCTGTTAGTGTAGCTATAGGAGACAATGGGAACAGATTGATTTTTGAAATATGGTGGAATTTCTTTTACGACCTCTTTTCTATTAAGAATGTTGCTGATGTTAATAGCATCGATTCCTTTGTTAGCAAACGGAATATGGAGGAATTTTCTGTTGTTATCATGAAGAGGTTCAGATCGAACTGGTTTAAAAAGACGAAAGGACGCCACGTCACATATAATACTAGACAATCTGTACTTAGGAGAAAAAGGATCTACGCCTCCTTTGTCAAGTCCAAAATCCTTAAGATCTTTGAGGTAGTTTACAGGTAGTGAAAATAAGATTGTACGAATATGATGAATTCCAAGAGGTTTCTGTATATTAGAAAGTAAATCATTAAAAGTATCTTGTAACGTTCTTGGTTTAGAGGACTTTTTAACATTAGGATGTTGAATTCTTTTATGACCATGGCTACGTTTAGTTCTTGGAATAGTATTAAAAAGGCTCATCACGTTGATTTCGTTGCATCCAGGACTTGACAAATTTCCCACTCCTTTGATGTTATCATTGCAACCGTAAGGCATTGCAGTTCCTAATTCTTTTATCCAGAACAACTCTCTATCGGTGCGGTAAGGTGTACTAAGAATAGGACTGTTTGTATGATGGTAAATCTTCTCGATGATTCGAACTTTCATCGTCAAACAGCGGTCATGACCCGGTTGATTGAAATGATTATACAAAATCCTGTATTTGGGATCTTTTGCATCATATCGATGTTGGCTCATCCTACTTCGCAATGTTTGACGAGTTTCACCAACATACAAAAGTCCACAGAGTGTACATTCTATACCGTAAATAACATTTTTAGTAGAACAGTCCAGGGATCATCATCCTATCAAAGAAGTATCTTGTTCCCAAATAGACCATCCATATATGACTCACTTGCGTTTTACATCAAGCATTCACTCTTTTGTAGTAAAAAGAGATTTACATTAGCAAGAATAAATGTATTGACTACATCAAAACATGTTCTATATTTGTTGCAAAAAAAGGGGGGGGGGGTCACGGTGTTGCAGCAAAAACAAATTAACAACACCAACAACCTTGCAAAGGGACCAAGCGTTTTATCGAGAAAACATGTATTAAAACAAGTTCTTCAAGACGGGTGCCACTAGTGAAACAGGAATTGCTTACCTTCCGAAGTACCTGAGCTCACCCCCGGTGTTTAGTGTGGTTCTGTGTAGTGTTGTGTAGATCTTTGTTTGTCCTTTTTCTTTTAGCCATTATGTTGTCTGTCCTATTTTACGGATTCTGGTTACCCCTTGGGTATCTTCTAAATTGTATTAGCATACTACATGTACATAAGTATACTTACCACCAGGAGAGACAGAAATAAAAACTACGAGTCCTCGCGTCCTCAATTAAATGGGGTTGTCTGTATCTCTATTTAAATATTGACTTATGTTAAGATGCTTCATGCATTCCTGTCTGTCAGTGCAAATCCAATTTATATAATCTAATCAGTAACACCCACTTCATGCATTAGCCACAGAGAATGTATTCACAAATTCTAATTATACCTTCATACCCAGCCAAGCTTGTGCAGTTTAATCCATATTTTTATACTTTGTAAATGAGCTTGCAAATGTTACAATGCTTTTCTTTGAATAACATGAAATGTCGATCGAGAAACAAATAAAATATTCTAGACAGGCAGCATATAGCCAGTCAATGTGGTTTACAATTAATATATCGCATGCAAAATAGCAACCCCCACACTGCAACGTGTGACAATAGAAAATCTTTGGTGGTTTAAATGCCTATTAATTGTATTACATGTGAACTGTATGATTCTGTTTGATAAAGATCTTTAACTAGAACAGAAGAAACAAATGTACACTTGAGTGAACTAATCTTGTAATAAAAGATCGTGAACGTGATGTACAAAGTTCTACGAATGTCAAGGCAGATTCTAATATGACCTCTATAAAACGGCACACATGATAATACTCAACAACTCTATATTTAGCGCATGTGCAGTACACAACAAATCTGGCTGTTCCAATGTGACTCCCGCTGTGAACTTACCGTGACGACCGAGTGTAAACGAACAAAACACCGGCATATAACGTATTTTTAAAGTCCTTAAAATAAAAATTCCCCCTAAGTTATAAATAAATATTCTGTAACTAAGTATTTTTTTATCATTTGTTTTGAAAATTTACATTTGGGGATCCCCAGTGGCAGTACGCACACATACATTCCATTGATATGCGTCGGCCATGAATAACAAAATACACTAACCTTATTTTCCTACGTATACAATGATGACTAGACGGTGATGTAATTAAGTTACTGATATTTTCCAATTTGATGGCATTTTGAATTTTGCTACTCAAGCAAGTAAAATGCTCACAAAATCGTAAAATAAATCAGCAACCAGCTTGTGTCAATCAGCGTCCCTTGTAAACAACGTCACAGGATGACGATATATTACAAAAGTGAAAGTCGATAGATGGTTGTCTTAAGTATTTATTCCGGAATTTATTTGTATGTCAACAATACAAGCTTTTTTTTCCATTGACAATTATTTTTTTATTTCATATCTAACAATAATTGTAGATTATTAACAACTGTTCAAGTGAATTTAACATTTTGGCACCTTGGTTACCATGGCAACGGCCGCCATTTTGAATTGTTTTCAACCCCTCAAAAGCTGCCACATACTACAGTGGATATTCCTACAAAGTTGCATGAAGCTTGATGAAAGGAATCCACAAATATTTTAAATCCCCCCTTTTTTGTTTCCATGGCAACTGTGGCAAAGTTTGTCCAATCGATTCCGATTTTTTTAGCTTATCGCGTTCCACTTGATGTGGATGTTGTTCCTATCAAGTTTCATCAATTTCTGTTTGGCGAGTAACCTCCTATGATCATTTTTGTGTTTTTCATTTTTTTTTCATTTTGGCCGTTTCAATGGCAACAGCAGCAATTTTGGAAAAATCAATCCATAAAGGCAAAACTTCACATGGCATATGATATTCCTACAAGGTTTCATAAAGTTTGATCAAGGCATCTCCGAGAAATATGTCGGACAAACTTTTGACGGAAGGAAGAAAGAAAGAAAGAAAGAAAGAAGAATAGAAACGGAGCAAACACAATATGTCTCCCAAACTTCGCTTGGGGGACATAATTACCCCCCCCCCCCTGGCTTTGTTTAGGTACTTCAATAAAAAGTGACGGGGTTAAATTAGTATACAGTAGATTTTTCTATGGCATTTCTCTTATTTAATAAAAATAATAGAAAGCGAAAATCGCACGATTTTTGCACGACAATCGGTCAATGATCGGGCGACCGTCGCCGATAAGGTATAAATAAGCCTAAAAGGGGATATTGTTTTATCATGGGACAGACACGTTTTGGGAGAATGGAATCATTTATTTTTCTTTACATATGAAATCAGAAATGTTCCATTCAATATCCAGTTTTACATAACTATTATACTGCTTGATTTTCCTTAGTCAAATAATTTTTTTTCTCCCAAGTTTGGCAAAATTATTTATTTGTGCGAAAATTTTAATCAGAAATATTAAATGGATATTAAAGCTCATTTTAACATATATTTTTTCAACTCGCGACGAAGGTTGTTTCTTTTCAATTTAATTGTAAAATCAATCCAAAAATACTTTGCACGCCCATATAATCCCTAATATCGTTAAAATATCACTTTAAAAAAGGGTCGAAATGGATTTTTGTTCAGGAAGCAAAAATTCAATCATTGGAATACGCATATTCATGATGACCTCGACTTTGACCCCACTCGGAAGTTGAATGCGCATCACCTTATTGATGAAGCTAATATGGCTGATGCTGCAACTTCATGTAATTGTAGACGAAAACGTCGTTTGACTGATTCAGCATGGAAAAGAAAGAAAAAAGAAACAAATGCACTTAACAAGGATTTACGTCGGACAAGAGTACGATCGCTGGAACGATTTAAAGACAGCCCTGAGGTTGAAAACTCACATAGCGGTATTTTATTCACCCCATTTGGTTCCCCTCCCACACGTGTTATCTGATGTTTCTTTAAATAATACAGCATTTTAACACTTTGAAGGTCTTGTTCTGACTTTAGCTAAAGTTTCAAATGTCCGATTACTCCCATTTGCCTTTGAAGTGAACAAATAGTAGTTAATTATCATTTCTATAACGAAACAAATAAATTCACTTACCAATTCTATGTCAGCATCCATGATGTTTGCTTACAGAAAAATGATACGGTTCCAACTTCGGCAAACATCGGCAAACATCGTAACTGGCAGCGATGAATTATTAGCAAGGCAAAGACCGCAAGACATGACAGAATTATCAACGAATTATGTCACTTTTACAAAGATTCATTGATAAAAACCGGGTTAATGTTTCATAAATATCATTTATGGCCCCATCCTATAGTGTTGTGCTTTGTTTGACGGTATAACTCAATAAGAAAACAATTGTTGAAATTGAAAATGGTCATTTATTATTAAATGACATAATTAAAAATGCACTTAACTACAAAACTACACATAATTAAAATTGCAGTAAACTACACAAAAATAACTACACATAATAACCAGATATTATATGAATCATATATAAAACATTTTCAAGACAAAGTTCTAGATATTTACTAGCAACTAAAAAACCGTCAAAAATGGGGTTAAAACCGCCAACATCAAAGATACATTTTCACAAAATAGGGAGGGTGGGAGGGTGTTTGTAAAATGAAGTTTTAAAACATGAAATTGATGATGATGTGAACTGTGTAATGATGGCTAGCGAGAATGACCAGTTGTTTCTAGGGCATGCGCAAATAGTTAAACCATTAATGAACTCTGAAAAATTTTACTTTTCAAAGGGAAGTAATTTAGATAATTTTAATGGGATGTGCCATAAAAATATTTATAAAATATAAAATGCCTTTATGGCCCCATCCTATAGTGTTGTGCTTTGTTTGACGGTATAAGTCAATAAGAAAACAATTGTTGAAATTGAAAATGGTCATTTATTATTAAATGACATAATTAAAAATGCACTAAACTACAAAACTACACATAATTAAAATTGCAGTAAACTACACAAAAATAACTACATATAATAACCAGATATTGTATGAATCATATACAAAACATTTTCAAGACAAAGTTCTAGATATTTACTAGAAACTAAAAAACCGTCAAAGATGGGGGTAAAACCGCCACATTATTGTGCATTGAGCAATATGTAATTTTGCTCAATAGACATATTGTGAAAGAAACAATATACCCCATCCACAACACTTTCATTAAACTGAAAATGTGAATTGCATACAAGATTTATTTTAACATAAACTATTTAACACAGGAGAATGTTTGTAATCAATAAACCGTATAATGATAAAATTACTAGATTTTAAACACTGATGCCCTTGTCCCCAAGTGTTTACTTAAGACTCAACCCAGGTATTTAACTTGCATCATGCATCAGTACTGATGCCCTTGTCGCCAGTATTGTACTATACACAAGCCATAATTAAAAATATGTACATAGGAAAAATAAATATTGCACAATAAAATCAATAAAAGACATTAAACAATAATAATCATATACCCACTGGCTGGCCAAAGAAAAACCAGAACACTGAGGCCCTTGTCCCCAAGTGTTTACTGAAGACTCAATAAAGGTATTCGAATATATTTCTTAAATGCTTTGCTATTCCAACGACCCATTTGTTGAATTTGTTCTTCGGAAAAGCCCAAGCAGTCGTAGCTGCTCCAATTCGTAAACTATGGGATTTGTAGTTTTTAACATTTAAACCTGCAAATTTTAAGGATAGCTGCAATTGGCTATTGAAAAAAGATCTTGTAATGGGGGCATTGTCCATGAAGGAGAAAAGGGGCTGGACATTGGAAGATTCCTTACCCCTTAGTTGTAAATATGACCATAGAGAATGAACCGGACAAACTGCCTTATTACTGTTGTTACTAGAAAGAAACAGCACAGGTATATGTTTACCTGTACTATGCTTAAATTTAGACATTTGAATTTCAAGGCCCTCACTATCACCATGAAGAAATTTGATATCATTTACACTAAGACAATTACCTAGTGGTGGGGGTAATCCAGTTATTTCTCCAATTCTTAAAAATGCATGAAATGCAAGCAAATACATTGCATGCAACATTAATTGTAAAAACCTTGAAGAACAGGTTTTGGGTAGAGATTGTCATAAACCTTTTAATATTGATGGCGTAATGGGCAGTATGCTGTCTTTAACAGCCTTTTCTTTATGATAGCCGCGAAGAGCTTTACTGATAATAAAGTGACCAATTAAGTCTTCATAACCACCTAATTGTAACAAGAAGCTTATAGCTGACATATAAGTTAAAACAGTAGATGAAGCTAATTTTTTCTGAAAACAGTAAGCAATAAATAAAGTAAGATGTTCCAAAGAAGCTGGAAATACCATTTCTTGTGGGAAGTACAAAAGCATAAATTCCTTATAAAAGGCAAATACTCGTCTATAAGATTCTTTAGACGATTTTGCTAAGGACCCATGAATCAGATTTGTAGCTACATTTTGTATTTGTTTCAAAGTTGCGGAATGTCCACAGAGTTCACTATTGGAAGTGGATCCATCAATGGAAATTCTTCTTTGAACTTCTGAATCTGCAAAGGAGAAAGATGATCTGCTGCAGTGTTTTTTATACCGGTATATGGACAGCATTAAATAAAATATTAAATTGTAATGTGAGAACAACAAATTTCCTTACTAATTTCATAATTGTAGGATCCTTATAGGACTGCTTATTGATGATATGCCCAACCCCTGAATTATCTGTGAAAAATGTGACACATTTGTTACTCAAGGCATTACCCCATAATTGTATTGCTACTATAATAGGAAATAATTCCCGAATAGTAATATGGTACTTCAACCAGTCAGTAGGCCATTTGATTGCGAACCAATGTTTTCGAAACAGACCCCCAAATCCAATATTGCTTGCATCTGTGTACACGTTTAATTGTTCAGATGTTTCCCATCTATCTGATAAGAAAAGACATTTTCCATTAAAACTTTCCACAAAGATCAGCCAAGCCTGTATATCTGACCTAGCCTCCTTATTAAGGCGGCGATGATGGTGAGGTTTTGATAAGCCAATGGTAAGGTCTATAAGTCGCCTTAAAAATGCACGACCTGGAGGGACCACTGAACATGCAAAGTTTAATAGGCCTATTAATGACTGTAGTTCTCTCAATGTGGCTTTTTTCTTGAACTTAAAATGATTCAATTGATCCTTCAATTTGCCTAGTTTGTCAAGAGGTAAACGGATTTCCATCAACTCAGAGTCAAGCTCGAGACCCAAAAAAAGCTTAACCCCATAGGTAATGTTTTATCAAAATAATACTGATCCCCTAGTGGGAATCCTAAAAGCTCATGGTCATCCGGATGTATCGGTATTATTTTGAAACTATTCTCAATGTCAGTTTTAGAAAGTAGGCAGCTTTTGCCATACAATTTCATCAGTTTAACAGCATCCTCAATGGTCTGATATTTTACTGTGCATTTGCTTTCAGGAATCCCACTATTGATAGACTCATTTTCTGGATAGGATAGATGATGGATAACTCTGAACTCCACTGGATTTTTCTTTGGAACTAATCCCAAGGGAGATACTTGAATATTGGGAAAGGGGGGTTCATCAAATGGACCAGATGCCCTGCCAGCTGTAACTTCCTTTGAAATTTTTTGTTTGAGAATATCAAAATTTTTTGTTGCTGATGGGAGGTTCCTATTAAAACGAATTTTCCTAATTCCCTCATAAGGTATCCTAAACCCTTGAGTGAAACCTGTAAATAAAAAGTTTGTTGAAGTTTTGTCATATCCTACAAGGTAATGCTTAATGAGTTCTGGATGAATAGGGGTTACCACTTTAGGGGACGGCAATAATTATTTTTTTTAGCTCACCTGACCCAAAGGGTCATGTGAGGTATTGCCATCACTTGGCGTCCGTCGTCCGTCGTCCGTCCGTTAACTTTTCATATTTTAATCTACTCCTCTGAAACAACTGGACCAAATTGAACCAAACTTGGCAGAAAGCATCTATATAAGGTTTTCTATAAAGTTTCTTCATTTCGTCCCATTCCGCCAACAAATATGGCCACCAAGGGCAATTCTTGTTTCTGATTGGCTAATGTTAAACAAATCTTCTCCTCTGAAACTGCTTGGCCAAATGGAGCCAAACTTGGCAGGAAGCATCTATGTAAGGTCCTCTATAAAACTTCTTCATTTAATTCCATTCGGCCAACAAACATGGCCGCTGTTACTAAAAATAGAACATAGGGTAAAATTGCACGTTTTTGGTAACAACTCAAAAACCGTTAATAATATCAGAAATCTGATATGTGTAAAAATGATCAGCACAGGAAGATCTAACTACCCTGAAAATTTGAAGAAAATCTGATTACCTATCTTGGAGTTATTGCCCTTTTTTCGTCAAATTTTCTAAATCTTAATACTTTTCGTTTTTTATTTCAAAAACTATAAGAGATAGACGTTAAGTTTAAACAGCAAACATGTGCAGCATGTCAAGTTCTACATGCCCTGCAATTTTGAAGTAAATCTGATTATCCGTCTAGGAGTTATTGCCCTTTTTTATTTTTTATTTTTTTAATTTAAACATTTTTGTCTGATATTTCAAAAACTATTAGAGATAAAGGTTAAGTTTAAATTGCAAACATGTGCAGCATATTAAGATCTACCTACCCTGTAATTTTGAAGTTAATTTGAGTACCCATTTGGAGTTATTGCCCTTTTTTTCATCAAATTTTCAAAATGTTAATACCTTTTGTCCTTTATTTCCAAAACTATAAGAGATAGATGTTAAGTTTAAACAGCAAACATGTTCAGCATGTCAAGATCAACCTAGCCTACAATTTTAAAGTAAATCTGATTACCCATCTTGAAGTTATTGCCCTTTTTTCATCAAATTTTAAAAATGTTAATACTTTTCATCCGTTATTTCAAATACTATAAGAGATAGATGTTGAGTGTAAACTGAAAACATGTTCAGCTTGTCAAGATCTACATGCCCTGCAATTTTGAAGTAAATCTGATTACCCGTCTAGGAGTTATTCCCCTTTTTTCATCATTTTTTAGCTCACCTGACCCAAAGGGCCATGTGAGGTATTGCCATCACTTGGCGTCCGTCGTCCGTCCGTTAACTTTTCATATTTTAATCTTCTCCTCTGAAACAACTTGGCCAAATGGAACCAAACTTGGCAGTAAGCATCTATGTAAGGTCCTCTATAAAGTTTCTCCATTTCGTTCCATTTGGCCTATAAACATGGCCGCCAAGACTAATTCTTTTTTCTGATTGGCTAATGTTAAAAAAATCTTCTCCTCTGAAACAGCTTTGCCAAATGGAGCCAAACTTGGCATAGTTGGTCCCTGGGTGTGTCCCTTTTAAAATTGTGTCCGACAGCCCCACCCTCCATTCAAGATGGCTGCTGTTTTTTAAGGTAATGATTATCTCCCTTTGAAATTTGCTTCAGTATCATTCTATTGTCAGGTGAGCGATACAGGCTCAGTGGGCTGAGCCTCTAGTATTGAGGACATTGTCGTTCTTTGGTCTGTTGGTCAACTTTGGTTGACTCTTTCCTTTATATGGTTGTCTGCACAGTCTCTTAAAATGACCCCCGCCACACTTTTCGCATACATGTGGGTATTTGCAGTTTTGCCCGCGCTCACATCTGCCATCGTTGTTGTTAAAGCTGTAACAATATTTCTTGGAGCTTCACAAAGAGCTCCTTTGTGGAGCTCCATTGACTGGAAAGGGCAATGATTTTAAATTTTTACTGAGATTGTCAAACTTAGACCTAAGGACATAGCCTCTGAGTAGAGTTCATTATTGACTTGGTCCCAAGGTAAACTTTCATAATCATGTTCGTGCCATTCTCTATAAGTACGATCATATATATAAGCAGCCACATCACATGATCTGCGGGCTAGAGTCTGAATTATATCCGCATATTTCATAAGGGATCCTGTTTCCTTAGGATATTTTTCAGAATAAATACTGACAAAAATATGAAATGGAGACAGCCAGTGGGAAATATTTTCAAACCTATAAGTGGGTGGTTGTTGTTTTTCCCAAGCCATACCCCCTTCACTTGTCTCAGTAGGCTGAAATTTCACTTTAGACTGCTTCTTATTTAATAGACAGCCTAAATCAATGTATTCTAGAGCCCAAATGTTTGTTTTTATTTAGGGGTCAATGCCCAAAGCAAGTGGTTTTGAAATACTGGCACGAGAATAATTTACTGAGTTGTCAGCTTTACGTAAATCAGCCTCCAATGTAATCGGCTGTACAATTGAATTTCCGATATTTGGTCTTGTAATATCATGAATATTGTCAATACCTGCATTTGCAACATTATTGTTGTCTCTCTGATCAGTAGGCCTGTTTAACACAGGATAAGTTGTAGTTTCGTTCTGAAGAGGAGTCTGTGAAGGCTGCAGAGGTGTGCTGTTAGCATCTGGTTCAGCATGTACAGCTGTATCATTTACACACTGTGTAGTTGGAAATGTTAGGCCATGTACCTTTAACGCGGAAATAACAGAATTTGTTATATCCGGTATAGCAGCTTGTATGCCTGCTTGAATGTTTTCAGTAATGTCAGAACCCTCAGACTGAGCAGTCCTACATGTATTTGATTGAGCTGGTATATGTACCTCCTGATTATCTTCTATGTGGAGGGCTCAAGACCTTTTTGAGGAAATTCTTCTGGATTTACGTGGTGGTTCTGCCATCTCCTAAGAAATTAAAATATTGGTTTATTGTACCCATGTACATAATAATCTGTTGTACAAATTTATGTAAATGTTTAAATGTAAAGTGTGCTTATGTTATGAAAGTGTGTACAAGTGTACCCAGTGATATTCATATGTATATATTGTAATGTTGTATCAATGTATACAGTTTTATCAGTCCCACTGTACAAAATGAACTGCTGTATGTAAATGTTTTAATGTATATTGTATTTATGTCATGGAATTGTGTACAAGTGCTCTAAGTTAGACCAATATTATTGATACAATTATAAATGTATACTGTAATATCATTCATTGCAGTTGTTGTCATGATTATATTGTAACTGTCGGTATTCCTTTCATTTGGATTGCATACCAATAAATAATCGAATGGAATTACAAAGTTTGATTTGCATGGATATACCGGTAATGTTTTGTTGTACCAATGTACAGTTTTATCCCGGTATATTTAATGTATCATTAAATTTGTGTACCAGTGTACAAAATTACATGTACAAAATGTACATACCACTGTATAAGCAATGTATCATCAGATTGTTTTGCAATGTGTACCAGTGTACAATCATTTCATATTGCAATTGTGTACCAGTATATGATCATTTATTTCTTCTTTTGCCATTGTGTACTAGTGTATCCAACTACGTACCAGTGTACGAAATGCAAATGTGTACAAGTGTACAGTTTTGTAAACACAAAGACAAGTGTACCAGTGTACACTAAGTACATGCTTTAAAAAGCAGTGGAGTATGCACTAATGTACAACTCATGTAATTATGTATTTAATTAAGAAGTCTAAAATTTCAATGAGGAAATAACCTGACATCAAAGTCTGTAAGACTGTTTAAACTAACAAGGTGGAGTTAATGTGGTGTCTGCAACCTGTCAGACTTGTTTTAATTCTGAAATATAATACTGAAACTGAAAATATGTGTTAAATTGAAAATAATAATAACAAAAATATGCACCAGTAAAACAGACAATAAATACCACCTATTCATTGTACCTATGCATTTTCAAAAAGCATAACAGGAAAAGGGGGACCCCAACACTGCTTGCAAATTTACAATAGTAAAATTATTATTCACATATAACAATAACAAATTACTTTATCAGATGATAACAGTAAACTAATTATGTCAAACAGAACGGATGGCATTTATAATAGCTCCTCTAACATTCCTGTAATAGCGGAGGTTGCCTTCTGCGTTGAAGTGGACACCATCCAAGTATATGTTGGATATACAGTTTTTCATATTCCGGAGATTCCAGTATATAATTGTAGAATGAGATTTCAATTCTCGTTTTAAATGCTGATTAAACTGACACACACTAAAGTATTTGTCCACTGGTACATTGTATGTAGATCTACGACCTGTTAGCTGTAACACAGTAATAGTCTGAATATTGTATCTGCCTTTCCATGGTGATAGTATGGACAAAAGCCGGAATACCATTTCCTCAGTAAAACCCTCACAGCTTTGTTGATCTAAATCGTTTCCACCAGCATGAAAAATTAATGATGTGGACGGATATCCGAAATCACTCTCTCCCATCTGGTACAACGTTCCTTCTTATTCACTCTACCGCCACTAATTCCCTAAAAACGTACCAAAGGGTCATTCCCAAATGAAAAGTTTCTTGTAGAGCAATTGGAATTCACATATGTCCTTAACCTATTTACGTGTGAACTGCCTATTATCAATACACGCGTCATGATGCTGATTGTAAACAAAGTCTAATAAATATTCATAAATCTCGTACAATCTAAGTAAGCCTTCTATAATTAGTGTCTCATGAATATTCATATATGGTAGTTTGACCTACTTGGACACCTGCGTCTCTGTGTGTATGTTTGTTTATCACAAGTGACGATCATGAGCAGTTGTGACATAATACTAATATTCGAACAAAACTAATGTCAAATATTTACCTCAAAATAAACGAATATCAAAATCATGGTTGATTCTAAATCGAGTTTTGAATAACTGTAGTTTTGGCCAGTTTTATAGTTCTAAGTAACACAAGTTGAAGAGAATCTGTATGGATATACATGTTAGGTAACGGACTTCATATCGACGAGAATGTCAAATAAAACAGTTTGTTATTGTCCAAGACAATAATTATGTACATCCACAAAAGATAATTTAACACATCCCATGTGTAAACTTCTCGCTTTAAATATCGGTATAGAAATCCTTTTACGTGTTTGTAAAATGAAGTTTCAAAACATGAAACTGATGATGATGTGAACTGTGTAATGATGGCTAGCGAGAATGACCAGTTGTTTCTAGGGCATGCGCAAATAGTTAAACCATTAATGAACTCTGAAAATTTTTACTTTTCAAAGGGAAGTAATTTAGATAATTTTAATGGGATGTGCCATAAAAATATTTATAAAATATAAAATGCCTTTATTGAACCAATTGCAAGTTTTCATGAGATATAACAAATTATCAAAATGAGCTTTAATATCCCTTTAAAAAATATATAAATAAATTTGAAAAGCACCCCTCCTTGAAGTATATCTATAAATAGCGTTTGAGGAAAATATGTATTTTGCATGCAGACTGTAATGTCACTGTGAAACCATTATTTGGCCAGTGATATTAATTTTTAACTGTTTTAAACACCGAAATGGAAAAAAAAATCTAATCACTTACACTCAATGAACAATTGAAGACAAATGTTGCAATAAGGTTTCCCTCAAAAGATCTTTACGTAAATTAACATTGTTTCGCTATGTTACGGGAAGATACGTTCGTTCGTCAGTTATCGAGAATTCTCTATTAATGGAATCCAGTTAGCAAAGTTCGTATTATTAATTGGCAGAACATCATCAATATACCTGGGAGTGAGATTAAAGGCTTAAGCCTCTCTACTTTTTTTGTCTTTGATAAGTTTTTGTATAAACTCAGACTCATAGGAGTATAGAAAAAGTTGGAGAGGAGAGGGGCATAGTTTGTTCCCATAGGGATGCCTAGCTATGATTTGTTGAAAAATGTGCCATTCGAACTCGACAAATATATGTTATCGATAAGGAACTCCAACATTTTGATGACTTCATTTTATGTGTAGCACTTTTTACCTTTCGTTTCGTGCTTGACAAAATAAGTTAATTCGTGACTCAATACTATAAGCTTGTAACGTTGCCACCATTTTTTAAAGTAAAATGCGTTGTGAATAATTTACTTTAAAGAGGAAATGAAAGTGTAAAAGGTAAAAAAGTCAAATATTTGGCTAGATGAAATTTTCGAGAATTAAAATTATCCTCTTCTTTCAGTATCCACTTTTGATTGATTGAGTGCCAATTCAGCAATTTTTCAGCTATATTACGGCGAGAACAAGTTAATTATCAATGAGATGATGATTATGTTCGCTTTGTTCTAGATCAACACGCTGAGTTGGATATTTTTAGTGCTAGCTCACTGAAACAACAGTTCGCGGGTAAAAATGTCACTCCATTCGGACACATTATTCCGATTCCGAGCCAACCAATCTTTGCTCTTTCTCCTTAATGCTGCGTGCTTAGCGGAGAAGCAACAAATACCAAATTTATAGTCCTTGGTTTGACCCGAGCGGGGCTCGAACCCATGACCTACCGCACTCGAGGCGAGCAGGCTAACCATAACGCCACCGATGCGGTGCTTTTGATTGATGTTACCACGTGAATATACTTTGTCACAGTATGATAGTAGTCCTCCTTTGACTGCATGCAAAATTTTAGTGATAGTTATTGATAGTTCTTTTGTTGAACAAGTAGAAAACCGGGAATATACCTGTCTAAGTAGTATGTGGGCACAGATCAAGTCGCATTTGCGGTGGTGCTGTGCGGTGGTGCTACTGGAAGTCACGTGACCGGAAGTGACCTGACCGGAAGTGATGTCAGTAACGTGACCGGAAGTGACGCCAGTCACGTGACCGGAAGTGGCGCCAGTCACATGACCTTTCCGGAAGAATGTTCTACGCATGCGCAACCGTAAGTTGCGCAATATCCGCCCTAGAGGGACCTTTTGACCGGAAGTGACAAATTCACGTGAATGGAAGAGGCCCTATCCGGAAGCGGCCCTGACCGGAAGTATGTTCTGCGCATGCCCGGTTTCCCCCCCGCGCTTTTTTCTTAGTAGTAGTACAGTAGTAACATGGCTACTGAAAGTGACCAGAGGTCTCTTGACCCCTTCGGGGTTCCCTTGGGTGTGCGCATGCGGAACCGGATATTATGCAACATATGTAGTGACCGAAGGCACGTGGCCCCTTCGGAAGTGTCCTCTAGGACGTCCGCGTCCTATATTCAGCATGGTTACTGGAAATAGCCCTGGTTATCTGCCCCTTTTATTTTCATATAATGCATCACTATACGTCATAACAAATTATCCCGATAGGTAGCGTCACTATCTCGTAGCTTGATAACTTCGTAACCAAGACCTTTCGTAACTTATTTCGTAACCGCTTCGTACCTTTTTCGTAGCTTCGTATCTTTTCGTAGCTTCGTACCTTTTCGTAGCTTTGTATCTTTTTCGTAGCTTCGTACCTTTTTCGTAACTTGGTAACTTATTTTGTAACATCTTCGTAACCCTTTCGTACCTTTTTCGTAACTTCGTACTTTTTTCGTAGCTTCGTACCATTTTCGTAGCTTCGTAGCTGATTTCGTAGCATCTTTGTAACCCTTTCGTACCTTTTCCGTCACTTCGTACATTTTTCATAACTTGTAGCCCTTTCATTTATCTTTCGATCTATGGTACTTTCAAACCTCTCAGTGACGTCATAAGCAAGCTGGGTGACGTCAATCGATCTTCCTCATTGATATTATAGAATTAACTGTAAAGAATAGACCCTCACCCAGAAACTTGTTTTTAGTTCTAATTCTCGCGCCATTGGCGCTCGCCTAACTTCATAGTGGCCCCTAATCCTTGTTGGCCTAGTAATCTTCCGCTATGGGAGCTTCGCTTCCATATTAGATAATATGCATCCTATAACCATAGGAAACTGCCCCTTTCCGGCCATTTTATTTTCATAATTACATTATTTATTTCAATAATTACATTTCTTACAAAAGTTTGCCACCACCACCACCTCTCTTGGATGTCCGCGTCCTATTATCATTTTCTAGCCCTTTCACTGGTTGTCTCCCCGCCATTTTGTTTTCATAATTACATTATTTATTTCAAAGATTGTAAGAATTGATCCAATCAGAAGAGGGGGTGACTTGTAATACGTCCGCGTCCGAACAATATATACGGTGACAGAATCGTCATTGGCATTTTGCCTTTTTGACAGACCATGACCATATTCACCTGCGAGCATTTCATTTTCATTATCCGCGTCCTATAACCTTATTATTTTCTACGAACTAGCCCTTTTACTGGTTATTTGCCCCTTCCCCGCCATTATATTTTCACTATCCGCGTCCTATAACCTTATTATTTTCCACGAACTAGCCCTTTTACTGGTTATTTGCCCCTTCCCCGCCATTTTATTTTCATTATCCGCGTCCTATAACCTTATTATTTTCTACGAACTAGCCCTTTCACTGGTTATCTGCCCCTTTCCCGCCATTTTATTTTCATAATTACATTATTCATTTCAATGATTACATTTCTTACAAAAGTTTGTCACCATCATCACCACCACCACCCATTTTCCCTATCTTTTCACTATTCAACTTACTTTTCCTCTGTTTTTTTCCATCTCTTTTCACATTTCAGCTTACATTTCTTCCGTGTTTTCCATATCATTTCACTATTCAACTTATCTTTCCTTCATAATTTCCAAAGCATTTCACTATTCAATTTACTTTTCTTCCATATTTTCCATATTTTCCCTATCTTTTCACTATTTTCTTCCATATTTTCCATATCATTTCACAATTTTCTTCCATATTTTCCATATCATTTCACTATTCAACTTGCCTTTCTTCCGTATTTCCCAAATCTTTTCACTATTCAACTTACCTTTCTTACATATTTTCCCGATCTTTTCACTATTCAACTTACTTTTCTTCTGTATTTTCCAAATCTTTTCACTTTTCATCTTAATTTTCTTCATTTCTTACTTACTCACTTACACAACTCACTCAATGATAATTAAGTTTTAAAATTCTGGTGTGATTTAAATTTATTTCAAAGAATTCCCATTGCTCTAAAATATATTGTGTTCTTCAGCTATTTGAAAAGAGTATTGGGCAATGTTTTCCAGTTATCAGAAACAAGCATTAAGAGTTATGATATCTCCTTTATGTACAAACTGCCATGATATAACTGTAATATTGTTGAATGTGGCAATAAACACCATCAACCTAATCTTTTATTTACAAAGACATATACCTACCTACCTATCTATCTACATTTTTATGAGAATTATAGATTTTATTCAATTTTGCTAGTTATTTTCCTATCTTGATGAGTTTCAAATTTCCACAATCAAATTTATTTTATATAACAGCCTAACACAGTGTTCTATTTTTAGAGCAGTAAGAAAACTTATTTCCTGAACAGGATTTTAGTTCATATTCACCTACCAAAGGCAAGAAAATATCTGTATATAAGTTTAAATATATATATTTTCCTGCCAAGGGCAAATAACTCTCTGTATATAAGTGTCCCTACGCCAGTGTTATCCCCACATCAATAGCTATGTCCCCTACTGCAGTGTTAAACCTCCACATAAAGAGTTATTTTCCCCTACTTTGATATTATCCTTGCACATATAGTTGTAATTTATTCCCCACATAAAGAGATATGTCCCCTATTACAGATTTATCCCTTCAGATACAGAGTTATGTCCCCTATGGCAGTGTTATCCCGCATTAATAGTTATGTCCCCTACTGCAGTGTTAAACCTCCACACACAGGGTTATGTACCCCTACTGTAGTATTATCCTTGCACATACAGAGTTGTAGCTTATTCCTCCACATAAAGAGTTATGTCCCCTACTGCAGTGTTAAACCTCCACATAAAGAGTTATTTCCCCTACTTTAATATTATCCTTGCACATACAAAGTTGTAACTTATTCCCCACATAAAGAGTTATGTCCCCCGATTATAGATTTATCCCTTCAGATACAGAGTTATTCCCCCTTACTGTAGAGCATAATGTAAACTTAAATAAATTACAGGCAGTACTCATTGTTTTGTAAAACAACCCAAACTTTTCTTCCATATTTTCCATATTTTTCATATCTTTTCACTATTCGACTTGCCTTTCTTCCATATTTTCCATATCATTTCACATTTCAACTTACCTTTCTTCCATATTTTCCATATCATTTCACAATTCAACTTTGGTTTCTTCTGTATTTTCCATATTTTTTCACTATTCAACTTGGCTTTCTTCCATATTTTTCATATCTTTTCACTATTCAACTTGGCTTTCTTCCATATTTTTCATATCATTTCACTTTTCAACTTACTTTTATTCCATATTTTCCATATCATTTCACTATTCAACTAATTTTTCTTCCATACTTTCCAAATCTTATCACTATTCAACTTTCTTTTCTTCCATATTTTCCATATCTTTTTTCATTGTTTCTAATGATTCTTTCAAATCAGAAATAAGTTCATTATTAGAAAAGATATTATTGAAACAAGTCAGGTGGTGCTTAACTTTTGTGGAACGGTATTGAGAATGCACAAGAAAACAAGAAAAATACAATTTTATCAAATAACAGACAAAGTTGAAAATATTAAACGAATACAAAGAAATGAGGAAAATGTATGTGTGTGTGTGTGTGTGTGTCTGTGCTTGGATGCTGAATGGTGTTTGGTTAGTACATTAAACGATTAGAAATCGCTTAGACCTTTATATGAATCGAAAAACGTAGAGTGAGTGAGTGATTGTTGTCTAACGCCAATTCAGCAATTTTTCAGCTATATCATTGCGAGAACAAGTTAATTTTCAATGAGATGATGATGAGGTCCGATTTGTACTAGACCAACACGCTTAGTTGGATTGTTATAGTGCTAGCTCATTGAAACAACCGTCCGCGGGTAGACATGTGGCTTCACTCGGACACATTATTATGATTCCGAGCCAACCAATCTTTGTTCTTTCTCCTTAATGGTGCGTGCTTAGCGGAGAAGCAACAAATACCAATTTTATAGTCTTTGGTTTGACCCGACCGGGGATCGAACCCACAATCTACCGCACTGGAGGCGAGCACGCTAACCATTACACCACTGGTGCGGTTCGAAAAACGTAGATATCAAATTAAATTTAAATGATCTTTTTATTCAATGCGTATTCAAATCGATGTGATTTTTATTACAATTAGAATAATAATTCAAATCTCGCTTTATCTTCTTTTTTTAAATTATTGATTCAACTAACTAACAGTACTGCCTTTGGGTTTCGGGTCTGCATTTTGAAATCGATGAATGTAAGAGTTACTTTTCTTATATTGGTATATTTAATTTGTCATTGCTCAATCGTCATTCATGTGAATCAAACATCCAATATTATTTTGGTGATTGCTTTATTTTTCTCAATGGCACGATGCATATTTTAAAAGGTCTGCCTTACAATAATGATTTAATTTAATAGATCCTGTTACCTGAAAATAGTTTGATTTCAGTACCCACAATATTATTATTATTATTATTATTCAATGGCACATGGACTGTATAAGAACATTTATATATATAATAGTTATACAATAAGAAGTATAAAAACGGCCCAGCTGGCATACAGTTGAAACACGACAATTCTCTTCAAAAAAATATAACATGACGTCAATACATTTTAATAAGAAGTAATTATGTGTTTTTAATAATGATGTTCACAAGTTTCATGCGACACACCGATATGACAATTGTAGTATTAATTTGCATTACAAATATCGTGTTTTAAGTAGCAATATGATTCATGCCTGTCTGACACATTAAACCCTTTGAAACTGGAGACTTCGTCTGTCAATTTAAAAAGTGAGAAAAACAAAAAAATAGCAGATTGTCGGAGCCATTCCAAAATCAAATATCAATAGCACAGAAAGAGGCAAAATATATATCCCTAGCACACAAATATAAAAAGTGGCGGGGTTATACTAGCTTTTTGGGGTTAAATCCCTCCTTTTAATGAAATAATGAGGTTATGCAAGTACTTGCCACATGCTGTTCAGATTTCGACAAATAAAACCGATAATTTTGTTAGCGTTTGTACATATATTATTTGTCCAATTCCATGTCTTCACGTTTTCAGTTCCGTGTTTTGATGTCCGTTACAGTTTCCGCTTAAAACAATATTCGATTGGTTTTTACTGCCATTTGTTTTGTATGGGGTGTAAGCTTTATTTATGTTATTTGTATTTAATTGATTTGATTTGATTTGATTTTTGGTGTTTTAGCGCCACTTTCAGCAATATTTCAGCTATATCATGGAGATGAGTTTTAGTGGTGAGGAAGCCGGAGTACTCAGAGAGAACCACCGACCATGGGCAAGCAACTGGTAAATGTATCACTTGCGGCTGCCAGTCGAGTGCATCCTTTTTGTAATTTATAAAGCCGGACGCGAACCCACGCGTATTGGTGATAGGCTTGTATGAGTTGTTAGATAATTCAACTACCTAACTCATTGAGCCACCCGGGCCCTTGCAAATTGTATTTAATTACATATACTGGTGTCCAACACGATTACATACATTGTGTAAGATGATGTTCTACTCATTTCTAAATAACACGACGAGTGTCATTAGTAGAGCAGGAACTGTTTACCTTTCCTGCCCTTTATTTGGTTATTTCGATGTTGTCCTGTTTTCTTACACGAATTTTCCATTTAAAGTGTTGTTTATTAAATTCTTTTAACAATTGAGTTGATGGTCTTTAAGAAAAGCTTTTTGTTTAGAGTGACATATAGGACATTGCATTTTTCAAAATGAAAAGCTATTTTTCATTTTTCTTACGACACTGCAAGTTTATCGAGATGTTGTTGCAAACGTCACAACCTGTTCATATATTTTACAGCCAGGTATGCAATGTTGTCATATGCAAAGAGTCGTATGATGGAGACATTGGCAGATCTTTTTCATCGTGGTTTGGTTTATGACATCTTGCATCCTGTTGCCAAAAGGTTTGCAATCCATGTTTTTTGCGTTTCCATTAATTTTATGTTTACGTTTATGCAAAATTCTAACATGACATCCTTCTTTCACTTTGTAAACACACGAGCGATTTATCGATTGGGTATCATCTCATTAGCACATGCACCGGTGCATGTGACTGACTTTCCCGTCGTCAATGTACATGTTGATGAATTATTGTCTGCTCAAATTTGTCAACATAAATTGTGTGCGACATTTTCTGCAAGCGTAATGTTTTTTACCGTCTTCCAATCAAAGTATACTACACTGTAATATTGTTGAATGTGGCATTAAACACCATCAACCTAATCTTTTATTTACAAAGACATATACCTACCTACCTATCTATCTACATTTTTACGAGAATTATAGATTTTATTCAATTTTTGCTAGTTATTTTCCTATCTTGATGAGTTTCAAATTTCCACAATCAAATTTATTTTACATAACAGCCTAACACAGTGTTCTATTTTTAGAGCAGTAAGAAAACTTACTTCCTGAACAGGATTTTGGTACATATTCACCTACCAAAGGCAAGCAAATATCTGTATATAAGTTTAATCATATCTATTTTCCTGCCAAGGGCAAATAACTCTCTGTATATAAGTGTCACTACGGTAGTGTTATCCCCACATAACTAGCTGTGTCCCCTACTGCAGTGCTAAACCTCCACATAAAGAGTTATTCCCCATACTTTGATATTATCCTTGCGCATAGAGTTGTAACGTATTCCCCACATAAAGAGATGTGTCCCCTACTGCAGTGTTAAACCTTCAGATACAGATACAGAGTTATGTCCCCTTCGTCAGTATTATCCGCATAAATAGTTATGTCCCCTACTGCAGTGTTAAACCTCCACACACAGGGTTATGTACCCCTACTGTCGTATTATCCTTGTACATACAGAGTTGTAACTTATTCCTCCACATAAAGAGCTATGTCCCCTACTGCAGTGTTAAACCTCCACATAAAGAGTTATTTCCCCTACTTTAATATTATCCTTGCACATATAGAGTTGTAACTTATTCCCCACATAAAGAGTTATGTCCCCCTATTACAGATTTATCCCTTCAGATACAGAGTTATCCCCCCTTACTGTAGAGCATAATGTAAACTTAAATAAATTACAGGCAGTACTAATTGGTTTGCAAAAAAAAAAATACTTTTCTTCCACATTTTCCATATTTTTCATATCTTTTCACAATTTTCTTCAATATTTTCAAATCTTTTCACTATTCGACTTGCTTTCTTCTATATTTTTCATACCATTTCACATTTCAACTTATCTTTCTTCCATATTTTCCATATCATTTCACAATTCAACTTTGGTTTCTTCTGTATTTTCCATATCTTTTCACTATTCAACTTGGCTTTCTTCCATATTTTCCATATCTTTTCACTGTTCAACTTGGCTTTCTTCCATATTTTTCATATCATTTCACTTTTCAACTTACTTTTCTTCCATATTTTCCATATCATTTCACTATTCAACTGATCTTTCTTCCATAGTTTCCAAATCTTATCACTATTCAACTTTCTTTTCTTCCATATTTTCCATATCTTTTTTCATTGTTTCTAATGATTCTTTCAAATCAGAAATAAGTTCATTATTAGAAAAGATATTATTGAAACAAGTCAGGTGGTGCTTAACTTTTGTCGGACTGTATTGAGAATGCAAAAGAAAACAAGAAAAATACAATTTTATCAAATAACAGACAAAGCTGAAAATATTAAACGAATACAAAGAAATGAGGAAAATGTATGTGTGTGTGTTTCTGTGTGTGTGTGTGCGTTTGGATGCTGGATGGTGTTTGGTTAGTACATTAAACGATTAGAAATCGCTTAGACTTTTATATGAATCGAAAAACGTAGAGTGAGTGAGTGATTGTTGTCTAACGCCAATTCAGCAATTTATCAGCTATATCATGGCGAGAACAAGTCAATTGTCAATGAGGTGATGATGATGTCCGATTTGTACTAGACCAACACGCTTAGTTG
Organism: Bathymodiolus brooksi; assembly: GCA_963680875.1. NCBI lineage: Eukaryota > Metazoa > Mollusca > Bivalvia > Mytilida > Modiolidae > Bathymodiolus > Bathymodiolus brooksi. Next base: position 91,477,626 of record OY804579.1, read on the forward strand.
GATTGTTATAGTGCTAGCTCATTGAAATAACCGTCCGCGGGTAGACATGTGGCTTCACTCGGACACATTATTATGATTCCGAGCCAACCAATCTTGCTCTTTCTCCTTAATGGTGCGTGCTTAGCCGAGAAGAAACAAATACCAATTTTATAGCCTTTGGTTTGACCCGACCGGGGATCGAACTCACAATCTACCGCACTGGAGGCGAGCACGCTAACCATTACACCACTGGTGCGGTTCGAAAAAACGTAGATATCAAATTAAATTTAAATGATCTTTTTATTCAATGCGTATTCAAATCGATGTGATTTTTATTACAATTAGAATATTAATTCAAATCTCGCTTTATCTTCTTTTTTTTTAATTATTGATTCAACTAACTAACAGTACTGCCTTTGGGTTTCGGGTCTGCATTTTGAAATCGATGAATGTAAGAGTTACTTTTCTTATATTGGTATATTTAATTTATCATTGCTCAATCGTCATTCATGTGAATCAAACATCCGATATTATTTTGGTGATTGATTTATTTTTCTCAATGGCACGATGCATATTTTAAAAGGTCTGCCTTTCAATAATGATTTAATTTAATAGATCCTGTTACCTGAAACTAGTTTGATTTCAGTACCCACAATAGTATTATTATTATTATTATTCAATGGCACATGGACTGTATAAGAACATTTATTTGTATAATAGTTATACAATAAGAAGTATAAAAACGGCCCAGCTGGCATACAGTTGAAACACGACAATTCTCTCCAAAAAAAATAACATGACGCCAATACATTTTAATAAGAAGTAAATATGTGTTTTTAATAATGATGCTCACAAGTTTTATGCGACACACCGATATGACAATTGTAGTGTTAATTTGCATTACAAATATCGTGTTTTAAGTAGCAATATGATTCATGACTGTCTGACATATTAAACCTTTTGAAACTGGAGACTTCGTCTGTCAATTTAAAAAGTGAGAAAAACAAAAAATAGCAGATTGTCGGAGCCATTCCAAAATCAAATATCAATAGCGCAGAAAGAGGCAAAATATATATCCCTAGCACACAAATATAAAAAGTGGCGGGGTTATACTAGTTTTTTGGGGTCAAATCCCCCTTTTAATGAAATAATGAGGTTATGCAAGTACTTGCCACATGCTGTTCAGATTTCGACAAATAAAACCGATAATTTTGTTAGCGTTTGTACATATATTATTTGTCCAATTCCATGTCTTCACGTTTTCAGTTCCGTGTTTTGATGTCCGTTACAGTTTCGGCTTAAAACAATATTCGATTGGTTTTTACTGCCATTTGTTTTGTATGGGGTGTAAGCTTTATTTATGTTATTTGTATTTAATTGATTTGATTTGATTTGATTTTTGGTGTTTTAGCGCCACTTTCAGCAATATTTCAGCTATATCATGGAGATGAGTTTTAGTGGTGGAAGAAGCCGGAGTACCCAGAGAGAACCACCGACCATGGGCAAGCAACTGGTAAATGTATCACTTGCGGCTGCCAGTCTAGTGCATCCTTTTTGTAATGTATAAAGCCGCACGCGAACCCACGCCGTATTGGTGATAGGCTTGTATGAGTTGTTAGATAATCCAACTACTTAACTCATTGAGCCACCCGGGCCCTTGCAAATTGTATTTAATTACATATACTGGTGTCCAACACGATTACATACATTGTGATGTTCTACTCATTTCTAGATAACACGACGAGTGTCATTAGTAGAGCAGGAACTGTTTACCTTTCCTACCCTTTATTTGGTTATTTCGATGTTGTCCTGTTTTCTTACACGAATTTTCCATTTAAAGTGTTGCTTATTAAATTCTTTTAACAATTGAGTTGATGGTCTTTAAGAAAAGCTTTTTGTTTAGAGTGACATATAGGACATTTCATTTTTCAAAATGAAAAGCTATTTTCCATTTTTCTTACGACACTGCAAGTTTATCGAGATGTTGTTGCAAACGTCACACCTTGTTCATATATTTTACAGCCAGGTATGCAATGTTGTCATATGCAAAGAGTCGTATGGTGGAGACATTGGCAGATCTTTTTCATCGTGGTTTGGTTTATGACATCTTGCATCCTGTTGCCAAAAGGTTTGCAATCATGTTTTTTTTGCGTTTCCATTAATTTTATGTTTAGGTTTATGCAAAATTCTAACATGACATCCTTCTTTCACTTTGTAAACAAACGAGCGATTTATTGATTGGGTATCATCTCATTAGCACATGCACCGGTGCATGTGACTGACTTTCCCGTCGTCAATGTACATGTTGATGAATTATCGTCTGCTCGAATTTGGCAACATAAATTGTGTGCGACATTTTCTGCAAGCGTATTTTTTTTTACCGTCTTCCAATCAAAGTATACTACACTGTAATATTGTTGAATGTGGCATTAAACACCATCAACCTAATCTTTTATTTACAAAGACATATACCTACCTACCTATCTATCTACATTTTTACGAGAATTATAGATTTTATTCAATTTTTGCTAGTTATTTTCCTATCTTGATGAGTTTCAAATTTCCACAATCAAATTTATTTTACATAACAGCCTAACACAGTGTTCTATTTTTAGAGCAGTAAGAAAACTTACTTCCTGAACAGGATTTTGGTACATATTCACCTACCAAAGGCAAGCAAATATCTGTATATAAGTTTAATCATATCTATTTTCCTGCCAAGGGCAAATAACTCTCTGTATATAAGTGTCCCTACGGCAGTGTTATCCCCACATAAATAGCTGTGTCCCCTACTGCAGTGTTAAACCTCCACATAAAGAGTTATTCCCCATACTTTGATATTATCCTTGCACATTATGTTGTAACTTATTCCCCACATAAAGAGATGTGTACCCTATTACAGAGTTATCCCTTCAGATACAGAGTTATGTACCCTACGGCAGTATTATCCGCATAAATAGTTATGTCCCCTACTGCAGTGTTAAACCTCCACACACAGGGTTATGTACCCCTACTGTAGTATTATCCTTGTACATACAGAGTTGTAACTTATTCCTCCACATAAAGAGCTATGTCCCCTACTGCAGTGTTAAACCTCCACATAAAGAGTTATTTCCCCTACTTTAATATTATCCTTGCACATACAGAGTTGTAACTTATTCCCCACATAAAGAGTTATGTCCCCCTATTACAGATTTATCCCTTCAGATACAGAGTTATCCCCCCTTACTGTAGAGCATAATGTAAACTTAAATAAATTACAGGCAGTACTAATTGTTTTGCAAAAAAAAAAATACTTTTCTTCCATATTTTCCATATTTTTCATATCTTTTCACAATTTTCTTCAATATTTTCCAAATCTTTTCACTATTCGACTTGCTTTCTTCCATATTTTTCATATCATTTCACATTTCAACTTACCTTTCTTCCATATTTTCCATATCATTTCACAATTCAACTTTGATTTCTTCTGTATTTTCCATATCTTTTCACTATTCAACTTGGCTTTCTTCCATATTTTCCATATCTTTTCACTGTTCAACTTGGTTTTCTTCCATATTTTTCATATCATTTCACTTTTCAACTTACTTTTCTTCCATATTTTCCATATCATTTCACTATTCAACTGATTTTCTTCCATAGTTTCCAAATCTTATCACTATTCAACTTTCTTTTCTTCCATATTTTCCATATCTTTTTTCATTGTTTCTAATGATTCTTTCAAATCAGAAATAAGTTCATTATTAGAAAAGATATTATTGAAACAAGTCAGGTGGTGCTTAACTTTTGTCGGACTGTATTGAGAATGCACAAGAAAACAAGAAAAATACAATTTTATCAAATAACAGACAAAGCTGGAAATATTAAACGAATACAAAGAAATGAGGAAAATGTATGTGTGTGTGTGTGTGTGTGTGTGTGTGCATGGATGCTGGATGGTGTTTGGTTAGTACATTAAACGATTAGAAATCGCTTAGACTTTTATATGAAATGAAAAACGTAGAGTGAGTGAGTGATTGTTGTCTAACGCCAATTCAGCAATTTATCAGCTATAGCATGGCGAGAACAAGTTAATTTTCAATGAGATGATGATGAGGTCCGATTTGTACTAGACCAACACGCTTAGTTGGATTGTTATAGTGCTAGCTCATTGAAACAACCGTCCGCGGGTAGACATGTGGCTTCACTCGGACACATTATTATGATTCCGAGCCAACCAATCTTTGCTCTTTCTCCTTAATGGTGTGTGCTTAGCGGAGAAGCAACAAATACCAATTTTATAGTCTTTGGTTTGACCCGACCGGGGATCGAACTCACAATCTACCGCACTGGAGGCGAGCACGCTAACCATTACACCACTGGTGCGGTTCGAAAAACGTAGATATCAAATTAAATTTAAATGATCTTTTTATTCAATGCGTATTCAAATCGATGTGATTTTTATTACTATTAGGATATTAATTCAAATTTCGCTTTATCTTCTTTTTTTTTTAATTATTGATTCAACTAACTAACAGTACTGCCTTATGGGTTTCGGGTCTGCATTTTGAAATCGGTGAATGTAAGAGTTACTTTTCTTATATTGGTATATTTAATTTGTCATTGCTCAATCGTCATTCATGTGAATCAAACATCCGATATTATTTTGGTGATTGATTTATTTTTCTCAATGGCACGATGCATATTTTAAAAGGTCTGCCTTTCAATAATGATTTAATTTAATAGATCCTGTTACCTGAAAATAGTTTGATTTCAGTACCCACAATATTATTATTATTATTATTATTCAATGGCACATGGACTGTATAAGAACATTTATTTATATAATAGTTATACAATAAGAAGTATAAAAACGCCCAGCTGGCATACAATTGAAACACGACAATTCTCTCCAAAAAAATATAACATGACGCCAATACATTTTTATAAGAAGTAATTATGTGTTTTTAATAATGATGCTCACAAGTTTTATGCGACACACCGATATGACAATTGTAGTATTAATTTGCATTACAAATATCGTGTTTTAAGTAGCAATATGATTCATGCCTGTCTGACATATTAAACCTTTTGAAACTGGAGACTTCGTCTGTCAATTTAAAAAGTGAGAAAAACAAAAAAATAGTAGATTGTCGGAGCCATTCCAAAATCAAATATCAATAGCGCAGAAAGAGGCAAAATATATATCCCTAGCACACAAATATAAAAAGTGGCGGGGTCATACTAGCTTTTTGGGATCAAATCCCCCTTTTAATGAAATAATGCGGTTATGCAAGTACTTGCCACATGCTGTTCAGATTTCGACAAATAAAACCGATAATTTTGTTAGCGTTTGTACATATATTATTTGTCCAATTCCATGTCTTCACGTTTTCAGTTCCGTGTTTTGATGTCCGTTACAGTTTCCGCTTAAAACAATATTCGATTGGTTTTTACTGCCATTTGTTTTGTATGGGGTGTAAGCTTTATTTATGTTATTTGTATTTAATTGATTTGATTTGATTTGATTTTTGGTGTTTTAGCGCCACTTTCAGCAATATTTCAGCTATATCATGGAGATGAGTTTTAGTGGTGGAGGAAGCCGGAGTACTCAGAGAGAACCACCGACCATGGGCAAGCAACTGGTAAATGTATCACTTGCAGCTGCCAGTCGAGTGCATCCTTTTTGTAATTTATAAAGCCGGACGCGAACCCACGCCGTATTGGTGATAGGCTTGTATGAGTTGTTAGGTAATCCAACTACTTAACTCATTGAGCCACCCGGGCCCTTGCAAATTGTATTTAATTACATATACTGGTCTCCAACACGATTACATACATTGTGATGTTCTACTCATTTCTAGATAACACGACGAGTGTCATTAGTAGAGCAGGAACTGTTTACCTTTCCTGCCCTTTATTTGGTTATTTCGATGTTGTCCTGTTTTCTTACACGAATTTTCCATTTAAAGTGTTGTTTATTAAATTCTTTTAACAATTGAGTTGATGGTCTTTAAGAAAAGCTTTTTGTTTAGAGTGACATATAGGACATTGCATTTTTCAAAATGAAAAGCAATTTTCCATTTTTCTTACGACACTGCAAGTTTATCGAGATGTTGTTGCAAACGTCACAACTTGTTCATATATTTTACAGCCAGGTATGCAATGTTGTCATATGCAAAGAGTCAAATGATGGAGACATTGGCAGATCTTTTTCATCGTGGTTTGGTTTATGACATCTTGCATCCTGTTGCCAAAAGGTTTGCAATCCATGTTTTTTGCGTTTCCATTAATTTTATATTTAGGTTTATGCAAAATTCTAACATGACATCCTTCTTTCACTTTGTAAACAAACGAGCGATTTATCGATTGGGTATCATCTCATTAGCACATGCACCGGTGCATGTGACTGACTTTCCCGTCGTCAATGTACATGTTGATGAATTATCGTCTGCTCGAATTTGGCAACATAAATTGTGTGCGACATTTTCTGCAAGCGTATTTTTTTTTACCGTCTTCCAATCAAAGTATACTACACTGTAATATTGTTGAATGTGGCATTAAACACCATCAACCTAATCTTTTATTTACAAAGACATATACCTACCTACCTATCTATCTACATTTTTACGAGAATTATAGATTTTATTCAATTTTTGCTAGTTATTTTCCTATCTTGATGAGTTTCAAATTTCCACAATCAAATTTATTTTACATAACAGCCTAACACAGTGTTCTATTTTTAGAGCAGTAAGAAAACTTACTTCCTGAACAGGATTTTGGTACATATTCACCTACCAAAGGCAAGCAAATATCTGTATATAAGTTTAATCATATCTATTTTCCTGCCAAGGGCAAATAACTCTCTGTATATAAGTGTCCCTACGGCAGTGTTATCCCCACATAAATAGCTGTGTCCCCTACTGCAGTGTTAAACCTCCACACAAAGAGTTATTCCCCATACTTTGATATTATCCTTGCACATTATGTTGTAACTTATTCCCCACATAAAGAGATGTGTACCCTATTACAGAGTTATCCCTTCAGATACAGAGTTATGTCCCCTACGGCAGTATTATCCGCATAAATAGTTATGTCCCCTACTGCAGTGTTAAACCTCCACACACAGGGTTATGTACCCCTACTGTAGTATTATCCTTGTACATACAGAGTTGTAACTTATTCCTCCACATAAAGAGCTATGTCCCCTACTGCAGTGTTAAACCTCCACATAAAGAGTTATTTCCCCTACTTTAATATTATCCTTGCACATACAGAGTTGTAACTTATTCCCCACATAAAGAGTTATGTCCCCCTATTACAGATTTATCCCTTCAGATACAGAGTTATCCCCCCTTACTGTAGAGCATAATGTAAACTTAAATAAATTACAGGCAGTACTAATTGTTTTGCAAAAAAAAAAATACTTTTCTTCCATATTTTCCATATTTTTCATATCTTTTCACAATTTTCTTCAATATTTTCCAAATCTTTTCACTATTCGACTTGCTTTCTTCCATATTTTTCATATCATTTCACATTTCAACTTACCTTTCTTCCATATTTTCCATATCATTTCACAATTCAACTTTGATTTCTTCTGTATTTTCCATATCTTTTCACTATTCAACTTGGCTTTCTTCCATATTTTCCATATCTTTTCACTGTTCAACTTGGTTTTCTTCCATATTTTTCATATCATTTCACTTTTCAACTTACTTTTCTTCCATATTTTCCATATCATTTCACTATTCAACTGATTTTCTTCCATAGTTTCCAAATCTTATCACTATTCAACTTTCTTTTCTTCCATATTTTCCATATCTTTTTTCATTGTTTCTAATGATTCTTTCAAATCAGAAATAAGTTCATTATTAGAAAAGATATTATTGAAACAAGTCAGGTGGTGCTTAACTTTTGTCGGACTGTATTGAGAATGCACAAGAAAACAAGAAAAATACAATTTTATCAAATAACAGACAAAGCTGGAAATATTAAACGAATACAAAGAAATGAGGAAAATGTATGTGTGTGTGTGTGTGTGTGTGTGTGTGCATGGATGCTGGATGGTGTTTGGTTAGTACATTAAACGATTAGAAATCGCTTAGACTTTTATATGAAATGAAAAACGTAGAGTGAGTGAGTGATTGTTGTCTAACGCCAATTCAGCAATTTATCAGCTATAGCATGGCGAGAACAAGTTAATTTTCAATGAGATGATGATGAGGTCCGATTTGTACTAGACCAACACGCTTAGTTGGATTGTTATAGTGCTAGCTCATTGAAACAACCGTCCGCGGGTAGACATGTGGCTTCACTCGGACACATTATTATGATTCCGAGCCAACCAATCTTTGCTCTTTCTCCTTAATGGTGTGTGCTTAGCGGAGAAGCAACAAATACCAATTTTATAGTCTTTGGTTTGACCCGACCGGGGATCGAACTCACAATCTACCGCACTGGAGGCGAGCACGCTAACCATTACACCACTGGTGCGGTTCGAAAAACGTAGATATCAAATTAAATTTAAATGATCTTTTTATTCAATGCGTATTCAAATCGATGTGATTTTTATTACTATTAGGATATTAATTCAAATTTCGCTTTATCTTCTTTTTTTTTTAATTATTGATTCAACTAACTAACAGTACTGCCTTATGGGTTTCGGGTCTGCATTTTGAAATCGGTGAATGTAAGAGTTACTTTTCTTATATTGGTATATTTAATTTGTCATTGCTCAATCGTCATTCATGTGAATCAAACATCCGATATTATTTTGGTGATTGATTTATTTTTCTCAATGGCACGATGCATATTTTAAAAGGTCTGCCTTTCAATAATGATTTAATTTAATAGATCCTGTTACCTGAAAATAGTTTGATTTCAGTACCCACAATATTATTATTATTATTATTATTCAATGGCACATGGACTGTATAAGAACATTTATTTATATAATAGTTATACAATAAGAAGTATAAAAACGCCCAGCTGGCATACAATTGAAACACGACAATTCTCTCCAAAAAAATATAACATGACGCCAATACATTTTTATAAGAAGTAATTATGTGTTTTTAATAATGATGCTCACAAGTTTTATGCGACACACCGATATGACAATTGTAGTATTAATTTGCATTACAAATATCGTGTTTTAAGTAGCAATATGATTCATGCCTGTCTGACATATTAAACCTTTTGAAACTGGAGACTTCGTCTGTCAATTTAAAAAGTGAGAAAAACAAAAAAATAGTAGATTGTCGGAGCCATTCCAAAATCAAATATCAATAGCGCAGAAAGAGGCAAAATATATATCCCTAGCACACAAATATAAAAAGTGGCGGGGTTATACTAGCTTTTTGGGATCAAATCCCCCTTTTAATGAAATAATGCGGTTATGCAAGTACTTGCCACATGCTGTTCAGATTTCGACAAATAAAACCGATAATTTTGTTAGCGTTTGTACATATATTATTTGTCCAATTCCATGTCTTCACGTTTTCAGTTCCGTGTTTTGATGTCCGTTACAGTTTCCGCTTAAAACAATATTCGATTGGTTTTTACTGCCATTTGTTTTGTATGGGGTGTAAGCTTTATTTATGTTATTTGTATTTAATTGATTTGATTTGATTTGATTTTTGGTGTTTTAGCGCCACTTTCAGCAATATTTCAGCTATATCATGGAGATGAGTTTTAGTGGTGGAGGAAGCCGGAGTACTCAGAGAGAACCACCGACCATGGGCAAGCAACTGGTAAATGTATCACTTGCAGCTGCCAGTCGAGTGCATCCTTTTTGTAATTTATAAAGCCGGACGCGAACCCACGCCGTATTGGTGATAGGCTTGTATGAGTTGTTAGGTAATCCAACTACTTAACTCATTGAGCCACCCGGGCCCTTGCAAATTGTATTTAATTACATATACTGGTGTCCAACACGATTACATACATTGTGTAATATGATGTTCTACTCATTTCTAAATAACACGACGAGTGTCATTAGTAGAGCAGGAACTGTTTACCTTTCCTGCCCTTTATTTGGTTATTTCGATGTTGTCCTGTTTTCTTACACGAATTTTCCATTTAAAGTGTTGTTTATTAAATTCTTTTAACAATTGAGTTGATGGTCTTTAAGAAAAGCTTTTTGTTTAGAGTGACATATAGGACATTGCATTTTTCAAAATGAAAAGCAATTTTCCATTTTTCTTACGACACTGCAAGTTTATCGAGATGTTGTTGCAAACGTCACAACTTGTTCATATATTTTACAGCCAGGTATGCAATGTTGTCATATGCAAAGAGTCGTAGGATGGAGACATTGGCAGATCTTTTTCATCGTGGTTTGGTTTATGACATCTTGCATCCTGTTGTCAAAAGGTTTGCAATCCATGTTTTTTGCGTTTCCATTAATTTTATGCTTAGGTTTATGCAAAATTCTAACATGACATCCTTCTTTCACTTTGTAAACAAACGAGCGATTTATCGATTGGGTATCATCTCATTAGCACATGCACCGGTGCATGTGACTGACTTTCCCGTCGCCAATGTACATGTTGATGAATTATCGTCTGCTAGAATTTGGCAACATAAATTGTGTGCGACATTTTCTGCAAGCGTAATATTTTTTACCGTCTTCCAATCAAAGTATACTACACTGTAATATTGTTGAATGTGGCATTTAAGACCATCAACCTAATCTTTTATTTACAAAGACATATGCCTACCTACCTATCTATCTACATTTTTACGAAAATTATAGATTTTATTCAATTTTTGCTAGTTATTTTCCTATCTTGATGAGTTTCAAATTTCCACAATCAAATTTATTTTACATAACAGCCTAACACAGTGTTCTATTTTTAGAGCAGTAAGAAAACTTACTTCCTGAACAGGATTTTGGTACATATTCACCTACCAAAGGCAAGCAAATATCTGTATATAAGTTTAATCATATCTATTTTCCTGCCAAGGGCAAATAACTCTCTGTATATAAGTGTCCCTACGGCAGTGTTATCCCCACATAAATAGCTGTGTCCCCTACTGCAGTGTTAAACCTCCACATAAAGAGTTATTCCCCATACTTTGATATTATCCTTGCACATTATGTTGTAACTTATTCCCCACATAAAGAGATGTGTACCCTATTACAGAGTTATCCCTTCAGATACAGAGTTATGTCCCCTACGGCAGTATTATCCGCATAAATAGTTATGTCCCCTACTGCAGTGTTAAACCTCCACACACAGGGTTATGTACCCCTACTGTAGTATTATCCTTGTACATACAGAGTTGTAACTTATTCCTCCACATAAAGAGCTATGTCCCCTACTGCAGTGTTAAACCTCCACATAAAGAGTTATTTCCCCTACTTTAATATTATCCTTGCACATACAGAGTTGTAACTTATTCCCCACATAAAGAGTTATGTCCCCCTATTACAGATTTATCCCTTCAGATACAGAGTTATCCCCCCTTACTGTAGAGCATAATGTAAACTTAAATAAATTACAGGCAGTACTAATTGTTTTGCAAAAAAAAAAATACTTTTCTTCCATATTTTCCATATTTTTCATATCTTTTCACAATTTTCTTCAATATTTTCCAAATCTTTTCACTATTCGACTTGCTTTCTTCCATATTTTTCATATCATTTCACATTTCAACTTACCTTTCTTCCATATTTTCCATATCATTTCACAATTCAACTTTGATTTCTTCTGTATTTTCCATATCTTTTCACTATTCAACTTGGCTTTCTTCCATATTTTCCATATCTTTTCACTGTTCAACTTGGCTTTCTTCCATATTTTTCATATCATTTCACTTTTCAACTTACTTTTCTTCCATATTTTCCATATCATTTCACTATTCAACTGATTTTCTTCCATAGTTTCCAAATCTTATCACTATTCAACTTTCTTTTCTTCCATATTTTCCATATCTTTTTTCATTGTTTCTAATGATTCTTTCAAATCAGAAATAAGTTCATTATTAGAAAAGATATTATTGAAACAAGTCAGGTGGTGCTTAACTTTTGTCGGACTGTATTGAGAATGCACAAGAAAGCAAGAAAAATACAATTTTATCAAATAACAGACAAAGCTGGAAATATTAAACGAATACAAAGAAATGAGGAAAATGTGTGTGTGTGTGTGTGTGTGTGTGTGTGTGTGTGTGTGCATGGATGCTGGATGGTGTTTGGTTAGTACATTAAACGATTAGAAATCGCTTAGACTTTTATATGAAATGAAAAACGTAGAGTGAGTGAGTGATTGTTGTCTAACGCCAATTCAGCAATTTATCAGCTATAGCATGGCGAGAACAAGTTAATTTTCAATGAGATGATGATGAGGTCCGATTTGTACTAGACCAACACGCTTAGTTGGATTGTTATAGTGCTAGCTCATTGAAACAACCGTCCGCGGGTAGACATGTGGCTTCACTCGGACACATTATTATGATTCCGAGCCAACCAATCTTTGCTCTTTCTCCTTAATGGTGTGTGCTTAGCGGAGAAGCAACAAATACCAATTTTATAGTCTTTGGTTTGACCCGACCGGGGATCGAACTCACAATCTACCGCACTGGAGGCGAGCACGCTAACCATTACACCACTGGTGCGGTTCGAAAAACGTAGATATCAAATTAAATTTAAATGATCTTTTTATTCAATGCGTATTCAAATCGATGTGATTTTTATTACTATTAGGATATTAATTCAAATTTCGCTTTATCTTCTTTTTTTTTAATTATTGATTCAACTAACTAATAGTACTGCCTTATGGGTTTCGGGTCTGCATTTTGAAATCGGTGAATGTAAGAGTTACTTTTCTTATATTGGTATATTTAATTTGTCATTGCTCAATCGTCATTCATGTGAATCAAACATCCGATATTATTTTGGTGATTGATTTATTTTTCTCAATGGCACGATGCATATTTTAAAAGGTCTGCCTTTCAATAATGATTTAATTTAATAGATCCTGTTACCTGAAAATAGTTTGATTTCAGTACCCACAATATTATTATTATTATTATTATTCAATGGCACATGGACTGTATAAGAACATTTATTTATATAATAGTTATACAATAAGAAGTATAAAAACGCCCAGCTGGCATACAATTGAAACACGACAATTCTCTCCAAAAAAATATAACATGACGCCAATACATTTTTATAAGAAGTAATTATGTGTTTTTAATAATGATGCTCACAAGTTTTATGCGACACACCGATATGACAATTGTAGTATTAATTTGCATTACAAATATCGTGTTTTAAATAGCAATATGATTCATGCCTGTCTGACATATTAAACCTTTTGAAACTGGAGACTTCGTCTGTCAATTTAAAAAGTGAGAAAAACAAAAAAATAGTAGATTGTCGGAGCCATTCCAAAATCAAATATCAATAGCGCAGAAAGAGGCAAAATATATATCCCTAGCACACAAATATAAAAAGTGGCGGGGTTATACTAGCTTTTTGGGATCAAATCCCCCTTTTAATGAAATAATGCGGTTATGCAAGTACTTGCCACATGCTGTTCAGATTTCGACAAATAAAACCGATAATTTTGTTAGCGTTTGTACATATATTATTTGTCCAATTCCATGTCTTCACGTTTTCAGTTCCGTGTTTTGATGTCCGTTACAGTTTCGGCTTAAAACAATATTCGATTGGTTTTTACTGCCATTTGTTTTGTATGGGGTGTAAGCTTTATTTATGTTATTTGTATTTAATTGATTTGATTTGATTTGATTTTTGGTGTTTTAGCGCCACTTTCAGCAATATTTCAGCTATATCATGGAGATGAGTTTTAGTGGTGGAGGAAGCCGGAGTACTCAGAGAGAACCACCGACCATGGGCAAGCAACTGGTAAATGTATCACTTGCAGCTGCCAGTCGAGTGCATCCTTTTTGTAATTTATAAAGCCGGACGCGAACCCACGCCGTATTGGTGATAGGCTTGTATGAGTTGTTAGGTAATCCAACTACTTAACTCATTGAACCACCCGGGCCCTTGCAAATTGTATTTAATTACATATACTGGTGTCCAACACGATTACATACATTGTGTAATATGATGTTCTTCTCATTTCTAAATAACACGACGAGTGTCATTAGTAGAGCAGGAACTGTTTACCTTTCCTGCCCTTTATTTGGTTATTTCGATGTTGTCCTGTTTTCTTACACGAATTTTCCATTTAAAGTGTTGTTTATTAAATTCTTTTAACAATTGAGTTGATGGTCTTTATGAAAAGCTTTTTGTTTAGAGTGACATATAGGACATTGCATTTTTCAAAATGAAAAGCAATTTTCCATTTTTCTTACGACACTGCAAGTTTATCGAGATGTTGTTGCAAACGTCACAACTTGTTCATATATTTTACAGCCAGGTATGCAATGTTGTCATATGCAAAGAGTCAAATGATGGAGACATTGGCAGATCTTTTTCATCGTGGTTTGGTTTATGACATCTTGCATCCTGTTGCCAAAAGGTTTGCAATCCATGTTTTTTGCGTTTCCATTAATTTTATATTTAGGTTTATGCAAAATTCTAACATGACATCCTTCTTTCACTTTGTAAACAAACGAGCGATTTATCGATTGGGTATCATCTCATTAGCACATGCACCGGTGCATGTGACTGACTTTCCCGTCGTCAATGTACATGTTGATGAATTATCGTCTGCTCGAATTTGGCAACATAAATTGTGTGCGACATTTTCTGCAAGCGTAATATTTTTTACCGTCTTCCAATCAAAGTATACTACACTGTAATATTGTTGAATGTGGCATTTAACACCATCAACCTAATCTTTTATTTACAAAGACATATGCCTACCTACCTATCTATCTACATTTTTACGAAAATTATAGATTTTATTCAATTTTTGCTAGTTATTTTCCTATCTTGATGAGTTTCAAATTTCCACAATCAAATTTATTTTACATAACAGCCTAACACAGTGTTCTATTTTTAGAGCAGTAAGAAAACTTACTTCCTGAACAGGATTTTGGTACATATTCACCTACCAAAGGCAAGCAAATATCTGTATATAAGTTTAATCATATCTATTTTCCTGCCAAGGGCAAATAACTCTCTGTATATAAGTGTCCCTACGGCAGTGTTATCCCCACATAAATAGCTGTGTCCCCTACTGCAGTGTTAAGCCTCCACATAAAGAGTTATTCCCCATACTTTGATATTATCCTTGCACATAGAGTTGTAACTTATTCCCCACATAAAGAGATGTGTCCCCTATTACAGAGTTATCCCTTCAGATACAGAGTTATGTCCCCTACGGCAGTGTTATCCGCATAAATAGTTATGTCCCCTACTGCAGTGTTAAACCTCCACACACAGGGTTGTGTACCCCTACTGTCGTATTATCCTTGTACATACAGAGTTGTAACTTATTCCTCCACATAAAGAGTTATGTCCCCTACTGCAGTGTTAAACCTCCACATAAAGAGTTATTTCCCCTACTTTAATATTATCCTTGCACATATAGAGTTGTAACTTATTCCCCACATAAAGAGTTATGTCCCCCTATTACAGATTTATCCCTTCAGATACAGAGTTATCCCCCTTACTGTAGAGCATAATGTAAACTTAAATAAATTACAGGCAGTACTAATTGTTTTGCAAAGAAAAAAATACTTTTCTTCCACATTTTCCATATTTTTCATATCTTTTAACAATTTTCTTCAATATTTTCCAAATCTTTTCACTATTCGACTTGCTTTCTTCCATATTTTTCATACCATTTCACATTTCAACTTACCTTTCTTCCATATTTTCCATATCATTTCACAATTCATCTTTGGTTTCTTCTGTATTTTCCATATCTTTTCACTATTCAACTTGGCTTTCTTCCATATTTTCCATATCTTTTCACTGTTCAACTTGGCTTTCTTCCATATTTTTCATATCATTTCACTTTTCAACTTACTTTTCTTCCATATTTTCGATATCATTTCACTATTCAACTGATCTTTCTTCCATACTTTCCAAATCTTATCACTATTCAACTTTCTTTTCTTCCATATTTTCCATATCTTTTTTCATTGTTTCTAATGATTCTTTCAAATCAGAAATAAGTTCATTATTAAAAAAGATATTATTGAAACAAGTCAGGTGGTGCTTAACTTTTATCGGACTGTATTGAGAATGCACAAGAAAACAAGAAAAATACAATTTTATCAAATAACAGACAAAGCTGAAAATATTAAACGAATACAAAGAAATGAGGAAAATGTATGTGTGTGTGTGTGTGTGTGTGTGTGTGTGCGCTTGGATGCTGGATGGTGTTTGGTTAGTACATTAAACGATTAGAAATCGCTTAGACCTTTATATGAATCGAAAAACGTAGAGTGAGTGAGTGATTGTTGTCTAACGCCAATTCAGCAATTTATCAGCTATATCATGGCGAGAACAAGTTAATTTTCAATGAGGTGATGATGATGTCCAATTTGTACTAGACCAACACGCTTAGTTGGATTGTTATAGTGCTAGCTCATTGAAATAACCGTCCGCGGGTAGACATGTGGCTTCACTCGGACACATTATTATGATTCCGAGCCAACCAATCTTGCTCTTTCTCCTTAATGGTGCGTGCTTAGCGGAGAAGCAACAAATACCAATTTTATAGTCTTTGGTTTGACCCGACCGGGGATCGAACTCACAATCTACCGCACTGCAGGCGAGCACGCTAACCATTACACCACTGGTGCGGTTCGAAAAAACGTAGATATCAAATTAAATTTAAATGATCTTTTTATTCAATGCGTATTCAAATCGATGTGATTTTTATTACAATTAGAATATTAATTCAAATCTCGCTTTATCTTCTTTTTTTTTAATTATTGATTCAACTAACTAACAGTACTGCCTTTGGGTTTCGGGTCTGCATTTTGAAATCGATGAATGTGAGAGTTACTTTTCTTATATTGGTATATTTAATTTGTCATTGCTCAATCGTCATTCATGTGATTCAAACATCCGATATTATTTTGGTGATTGATTTATTTTTCTCAATGGCACGATGCATATTTTAAAAGGTCTGCCTTTCAATAATGATTTAATTTAATAGATCCTGTTACCTGAAAATAGTTTGATTTCAGTACCCACAATATTATTATTATTATTATTATTCAATGGCACATGGACTGTATAAGAACATTTATTTATATAATAGTTATACAATAAGAAGTATAAAAACGGCCCAGCTGGCATACAATTGAAACACGACAATTCTCTCCAAAAAAATATAACATGACGCCAATACATTTTTATAAGAAGTAATTATGTGTTTTTAATAATGATGCTTACAAGTTTTATGCGACACACCGATATGACAATTGTAGTATTAATTTGCATTACAAATATCGTGTTTTAAGTAGCAATATGATTCATGCCTGTCTGACATATTAAACCTTTTGAAACTGGAGACTTCGTCTGTCAATTTAAAAAGTGAGAAAAACAAAAAATAGCAGATTGTCGGAGCCATTCCAAAATCAAATATCAATAGCGCAGAAATAGGCAAAATATATATCCCTAGCACACAAATATAAAAAGTGGCGGGGTTATACTAGCTTTTTTGGATCAAATCCCCCTTTTAATGAAATAATGCGGTTATGCAAGTACTTGCCACATGCTGTTCAGATTTCGACAAATAAAACCGATAATTTTGTTAGCGTTTGTACATATATTATTTGTCCAATTCCATGTCTTCACGTTTTCAGTTCCGTGTTTTGATGTCCGTTACAGTTTCCGCTTAAAACAATATTCGATTGGTTTTTACTGCCATTTGTTTTGTATGGGGTGTAAGCTTTATTTATGTTATTTGTATTTAATTGATTTGATTTGATTTGATTTTTGGTGTTTTAGCGCCACTTTCAGCAATATTTCAGCTATATCATGGAGATGAGTTTTAGTGGTGGAGGAAGCCGGAGTACCCAGAGAGAACCACCGACCATGGGCAAGCAACTGGTAAATGTATCACTTGCGGCTGCCAGTCGAGTGCATCCTTTTTGTAATTTATAAAGCCGGACGCGAACCCACGCCGTATTGGTGATAGGCTTGTATGAGTTGTTAGATAATCCAACTACTTAACTCATTGAGCCACCCGGGCCCTTGCAAATTGTATTTAATTACATATACTGGTGTCCAACACGATTACATACATTGTGTAATATGATGTTCTACTCATTTCTAAATAACACGACGAGTGTCATTAGTAGAGCAGGAACTGTTTACCTTTCCTGCCCTTTATTTGGTTATTTCGATGTTGTCCTGTTTTCTTACACGAATTTTCAATTTAAAGTGTTGTTTATTAAATTCTTTTAACAATTGAGTTGATGGTCTTTAAGAAAAGCTTTTTGTTTAGAGTGACATATAGGACATTGCATTTTTCAAAATG
This sequence comes from Bathymodiolus brooksi, assembly GCA_963680875.1. Classification (NCBI taxonomy): domain Eukaryota; kingdom Metazoa; phylum Mollusca; class Bivalvia; order Mytilida; family Modiolidae; genus Bathymodiolus; species Bathymodiolus brooksi. The sequence goes on from OY804579.1 coordinate 91,496,012, forward strand.
AAAAGCAATTTTCCATTTTTCTTACGACACTGCAAGTTTATCGAGATGTTGTTGCAAACGTCACAACTTGTTCATATATTTTACAGCCAGGTATGCAATGTTGTCATATGCAAAGAGTCGTAGGATGGAGACATTGGCAGATCTTTTTCATCGTGGTTTGGTTTATGACATCTTGCATCCTGTTGTCAAAAGGTTGGCAATCCATGTTTTTTGCGTTTCCATTAATTTTATGCTTAGGTTTATGCAAAATTCTAACATGACATCCTTCTTTCACTTTGTAAACAAACGAGCGATTTATCGATTGGGTATCATCTCATTAGCACATGCACCGGTGCATGTGACTGACTTTCCCGTCGCCAATGTACATGTTGATGAATTATCGTCTGCTAGAATTTGGCAACATAAATTGTGTGCGACATTTTCTGCAAGCGTAATATTTTTTACCGTCTTCCAATCAAAGTATACTACACTGTAATATTGTTGAATGTGGCATTTAAGACCATCAACCTAATCTTTTATTTACAAAGACATATGCCTACCTACCTATCTATCTACATTTTTACGAAAATTATAGATTTTATTCAATTTTTGCTAGTTATTTTCCTATCTTGATGAGTTTCAAATTTCCACAATCAAATTTATTTTACATAACAGCCTAACACAGTGTTCTATTTTTAGAGCAGTAAGAAAACTTACTTCCTGAACAGGATTTTGGTACATATTCACCTACCAAAGGCAAGCAAATATCTGTATATAAGTTTAATCATATCTATTTTCCTGCCAAGGGCAAATAACTCTCTGTATATAAGTGTCCCTACGGCAGTGTTATCCCCACATAAATAGCTGTGTCCCCTACTGCAGTGTTAAGCCTCCACATAAAGAGTTATTCCCCATACTTTGATATTATCCTTGCACATAGAGTTGTAACTTATTCCCCACATAAAGAGATGTGTCCCCTATTACAGAGTTATCCCTTCAGATACAGAGTTATGTCCCCTACGGCAGTGTTATCCGCATAAATAGTTATGTCCCCTACTGCAGTGTTAAACCTCCACACACAGGGTTGTGTACCCCTACTGTCGTATTATCCTTGTACATACAGAGTTGTAACTTATTCCTCCACATAAAGAGTTATGTCCCCTACTGCAGTGTTAAACCTCCACATAAAGAGTTATTTCCCCTACTTTAATATTATCCTTGCACATATAGAGTTGTAACTTATTCCCCACATAAAGAGTTATGTCCCCCTATTACAGATTTATCCCTTCAGATACAGAGTTATCCCCCCTTACTGTAGAGCATAATGTAAACTTAAATAAATTACAGGCAGTACTAATTGGTTTGCAAAAAAAAAAAATACTTTACTTCCACATTTTCCATATTTTTCATATCTTTTCACAATTTTCTTCAATATTTTCAAATCTTTTCACTATTCGACTTGCTTTCTTCCATATTTTTCATACCATTTCACATTTCAACTTACCTTTCTTCCATATTTTCCATATCATTTCACAATTCAACTTTGGTTTCTTCTGTATTTTCCATATCTTTTCACTATTCAACTTGGCTTTCTTCCATATTTTCCATATCTTTTCACTGTTCAACTTGGCTTTCTTCCATATTTTTCATATCATTTCACTTTTCAACTTACTTTTCTTCCATATTTTCCATATCATTTCACTATTCAACTGATCTTTCTTCCATAGTTTCCAAATCTTATCACTATTCAACTTTCTTTTCTTCCATATTTTCCATATCTTTTTTCATTGTTTCTAATGATTCTTTCAATTCAGAAATAAGTTCATTATTAGAAAAGATATTATTGAAACAAGTCAGGTGGTGCTTAACTTTTGTCGGACTGTATTGAGAATGCACAAGAAAACAAGAAAAATACAATTTTATCAAGTAACAGACAAAGCTGAAAATATTAAACGAATACAAAGAAATGAGGAAAATGTATGTGTGTGTGTGTGTGTGTGTGTGTGTGTGTGTGTGTGTGTGCGTTTGGATGCTGGATGGTGTTTGGTTAGTACATTAAACGATTAGAAATCGCTTAGACCTTTATATGAATCGAAAAACGTAGAGTGAGTGAGTGATTGTTGTCTAACGCCAATTCAGCAATTTATCAGCTATATCATGGCGAGAACAAGTTAATTTTCAATGAGGTGATGATGATGTCCAATTTGTACTAGACCAACACGCTTAGTTGGATTGTTATAGTGCTAGCTCATTGAAATAACCGTCCGCGGGTAGACATGTGGCTTCACTCGGACACATTATTATGATTCCGAGCCAACCAATCTTGCTCTTTCTCCTTAATGGTGCGTGCTTAGCGGAGAAGCAACAAATACCAATTTTATAGTCTTTGGTTTGACCCGACCGGGAATCGAACTCACAATCTACCGCACTGGAGGCGAGCACGCTAACCATTACACCACTGGTGCGGTTCGAAAAAACGTAGATATCAAATTAAATGTAAATGATCTTTTTATTCAATGCGTATTCAAATCGATGTGATTTTTATTACAATTAGAATATTAATTCAAATCTCGCTTTATCTTTTTTTTTTTTAATTATTGATTCAACTAACTAACAGTACTGCCTTTGGGTTTCGGGTCTGCATTTTGAAATCGATGAATGTGAGAGTTACTTTTCTTATATTGGTATATTTAATTTGTCATTGCTCAATCGTCATTCATGTGATTCAAACATCCGATATTATTTTGGTGATTGATTTATTTTTCTCAATGGCACGATGCATATTTTAAAAGGTCTGCCTTTCAATAATGATTTAATTTAATAGATCCTGTTACCTGAAAATAGTTTGATTTCAGTACCCACAATATTATTATTATTATTATTATTCAATGGCACATGGACTGTATAAGAACATTTATTTATATAATAGTTATACAATAAGAAGTATAAAAACGGCCCAGCTGGCATACAATTGAAACACGACAATTCTCTCCAAAAAAATATAACATGACGCCAATACATTTTTATAAGAAGTAATTATGTGTTTTTAATAATGATGCTCACAAGTTTTATGCGACACACCGATATGACAATTGTAGTATTAATTTGCATTACAAATATCGTGTTTTAAGTAGCAATATGATTCATGCCTGTCTGACATATTAAACCTTTTGAAATTGGAGACTTCGTCTGTCAATTTAAAAAGTGAGAAAAACAAAAAATAGCAGATTGTCGGAGCCATTCCAAAATCAAATATCAATAGCGCAGAAATAGACAAAATATATATCCCTAGCACACAAATATAAAAAGTGGCGGGGTTATACTAGCTTTTTGGGATCAAATCCCCCTTTTAATGAAATAATGCGGTTATGCAAGTACTTGCCACATGCTGTTCAGATTTCGACAAATAAAACCGATAATTTTGTTAGCGTTTGTACATATATTATTTGTCCAATTCCATGTCTTCACGTTTTCAGTTCCGTGTTTTGATGTCCGTTACAGTTTCCGCTTAAAACAATATTCGATTGGTTTTTACTGCCATTTGTTTTGTATGGGGTGTAAGCTTTATTTATGTTATTTGTATTTAATTGATTTGATTTGATTTGATTTTTGGTGTTTTAGCGCCACTTTCAGCAATATTTCAGCTATATCATGGAGATGAGTTTTAGTGGTGGAGGAAGCCTGAGTACTCAGAGAGAACCACCGACCATGGGCAAGCAACTGGTAAATGTATCACTTGCGGCTGCCAGTCGAGTGCATCCTTTTTGTAATTTATAAAGCCGGACGCGAACCCACGCCGTATTGGTGATAGGCTTGTATGAGTTGTTAGGTAATCCAACTACTTAACTCATTGAGCCACCCGGGCCCTTGCAAATTGTATTTAATTACATATACTGGTCTCCAACACGATTACATACATTGTGATGTTCTACTCATTTCTAGATAACACGACGAGTGTCATTAGTAGAGCAGGAACTGTTTACCTTTCCTGCCCTTTATTTGGTTATTTCGATGTTGTCCTGTTTTCTTACACGAATTTTCCATTTAAAGTGTTGCTTATTAAATTCTTTTAACAATTGAGTTGATGGTCTTTAAGAAAAGCTTTTTGTGTAGAGTGACATATAGGACATTTCATTTTTCAAAATGAAAAGCTATTTTCCATTTTTCTTACGACACTGCAAGTTTATCGAGATGTTGTTGCAAACGTCACAACTTGTTCATATATTTTACAGCCAGGTATGCAATGTTGTCATATGCAAAGAGTCGTATGATGGAGACATTTGCAGATCTTTTTCATCGTGGTTTGGTTTATGACATCTTGCATCCTGTTGCCAAAAGGTTTGCAATCCATGTTTTTTTTGCGTTTCCATTAATTTTATGTTTAGGTTTATGCAAAATTCTAACATGACATCCTTCTTTCACTTTTTAAACAATCGAGCGATTTATCGATTGGGTATCATCTCATTAGCACATGCACCGGTGCATGTGACTGACTTTCCCGTCGTCAATGTACATGTTGATGAATTATCGTCTGCTCGAATTTGGCAACATAAATTGTGTGCGACATTTTCTGCAAGCGTATTTTTTTTTACCGTCTTTCAATCAAAGTATACTACACTGTAATATTGTTGAATGTGGCATTAAACACCATCAACCTAATCTTTTATTTACAAAGACATATACCTACCTACCTATCTATCTACATTTTTACGAGAATAATAGATTTTATTCAATTTTTGCTAGTTATTTTCCTATCTTGATGAGTTTCAAATTTCCACAATCAAATTTATTTTACATAACAGCCTAACACAATGTTCTATTTTTAGAGCAGTAAGAAAACTTACTTCCTGAACAGGATTTTGGTACATATTCACCTACCAAAGGCAAGCAAATATCTGTATATAAGTTTAATCATATCTATTTTCCTGCCAAGGGCAAATAACTCTCTGTATATAAGTGTCCCTACGGTAGTGTTATCCCCACATAAATAGCTGTGTCCCCTACTGCAGTGTTAAACCTCCACATAAAGAGTTATTCCCCATACTTTGATATTATCCTTGCACATAGAGTTGTAACTTATTCCCCACATAAAGAGATGTGTCCCCTATTACAGAGTTATCCCTTCAGATACAGAGTTATGTCCCCTACGGCAGTATTATCCGCATAAATAGTTATGTCCCCTACTGCAGTGTTAAACCTCCACACACAGGGTTATGTACCCCTACTGTAGTATTATCCTTGTACATACAGAGTTGTAACTTATTCCTCCACATAAAGAGTTATGTCCCCTACTGCAGTGTTAAACCTCCACATAAAGAGTTATTTCCCCTACTTTAATATTATCCTTGCACATACAGAGTTGTAACTTATTCCCCACAAAAAGAGTTATGTCCCCCTATTACAGATTTATCCCTTCAGATACAGAGTTACTGTAGAGCATAATGTAAACTTAAATAAATTACAGGCAGTACTAATTGTTTTGCAAAAAAAAAAATACTTTTCTTCCATATTTTCCATATTTTTCATATCTTTTCACAATTTTCTTCAATATTTTCCAAATCTTTTCACTATTCGACTTGCTTTCTTCCATATTTTTCATACCATTTCACATTTCAACTTACCTTTCTTCCATATTTTCCATATCATTTCACAATTCAACTTTGATTTCTTCTGTATTTACCATATCTTTTCACTATTCAACTTGGCTTTCTTCCATATTTTCCATATCTTTTCACTGTTCAACTTGGCTTTCTTCCATATTTTTCATATCATTTCACTTTTCAACTTACTTTTCTTCCATATTTTCCATATCATTTCACTATTCAACTGATTTTCTTCCATAGTTTCCAAATCTTATCACTATTCAACTTTCTTTTCTTCCATATTTTCCATATCTTTTTTCATTGTTTCTAATAATTCTTTCAAATCAGAAATATGTTCATTATTAGAAAAGATATTATTGAAACAAGTCAGGTGGTGCTTAACTTTTGTCGGACTGTATTGAGAATGCACAAGAAAACAAGAAAAATACAATTTTATCAAATAACAGACAAAGCTGGAAATATTAAACGAATACAAAGAAATGAGGAAAATGTATGTGTGTGTGTGTGTGTGTGTGTGTGTGTGTGTGTGTGCTTGGATGCTGGATGGTGTTTGGTTAGTACATTAAACGATTAGAAATCGCTTAGACTTTTATATGAAATGAAAAACGTAGAGTGAGTGAGTGATTGTTGTCTAACGCCAATTCAGCAATTTATCAGCTATAGCATGGCGAGAACAAGTTAATTTTCAATGAGATGATGATGAGGTCCGATTTGTACTAGACCAACACGCTTAGTTGGATTGTTATAGTGCTAGCTCATTGAAACAACCGTCCGCGGGTAGACATGTGGCTTCACTCGGACACATTATTATGATTCCGAGCCAGCCAATCTTCGCTCTTTCTCCTTAATGGTGTGTGCTTAGCGGAGAAGCAACAAATACCAATGTTATAGTCTTTGGTTTGACCCGACCGGGGATCGAACCCACAATCTACCGCACTGGAGGCGAGCACGCTAACCATTACACCACTGGTGCGGTTCGAAAAACGTAGATATCAAATTAAATTTAAATGATCTTTTTATTCAATGCGTATTCAAATCGATGTGATTCTTATTACTATTAGGATATTAATTCAAATCTCGCTTTATCTTCTTTTTTTTTAATTATTGATTCAACTAACTAACAGTACTGCCTTTTGGGTTTCGGGTCTGCATTTTGAAATCGGTGAATGTAAGAGTTACTTTTCTTATATTGGTATATTTAATTTGTCATTGCTCAATCGTCATTCATGTGAATCAAACATCCGATATTATTTTGGTGATTGATTTATTTTTCTCAATGGCACGATGCATATTTTAAAAGGTCTGCCTTTCAATAATGATTTAATTTAATAGATCCTGTTACCTGAAAATAGTTTGATTTCAGTACCCACAATATTATTATTATTATTATTATTCAATGGCACATGGACTGTATAAGAACATTTATTTATATAATAGTTATACAATAAGAAGTATAAAAACGGCCCAGCTGGCATACAATTGAAACACGACAATTCTCTCCAAAAAAATATAACATGACGCCAATACATTTTTATAAGAAGTAATTATGTGTTTTTAATAATGATGCTCACAAGTTTTATGCGACACACCGATATGACAATTGTAGTATTAATTTGCATTACAAATATCGTGTTTTAAGTAGCAATATGATTCATGCCTGTCTGACATATTAAACCTTTTGAAACTGGAGACTTCGTCTGTCAATTTAAAAAGTGAGAAAAACAAAAAAATAGTAGATTGTCGGAGCCATTCCAAAATCAAATATCAATAGCGCAGAAAGAGGCAAAATATATATCCCTAGCACACAAATATAAAAAGTGGCGGGGTTATACTAGCTTTTTGGGGTCAAATCCCCCTTTTAATGAAATAATGAGGTTATGCAAGTACTTGCCACATGCTGTTCAGATTTCGACAAATAAAACCGATAATTTTGTTAGCGTTTGTACATATATTATTTGTCCAATTCCATGTCTTCACGTTTTCAGTTCCGTGTTTTGATGTCCGTTACAGTTTCGCTTAAAACAATATTCGATTGGTTTTTACTGCCATTTGTTTTGTATGGGGTGTAAGCTTTATTTATGTTATTTGTATTTAATTGATTTGATTTGATTTGATTTTTGGTGTTTTAGCGCCACTTTCAGCAATATTTCAGCTATATCATGGAGATGAGTTTTAGTGGTGGAAGAAGCCGGAGTACCCAGAGAGAACCACCGACCATGGGCAAGCAACTGGTAAATGTATCACTTGCGGCTGCCAGTCGAGTGCATCCTTTTTGTAATTTATAAAGCCGGACGCGAACCCACGCCGTATTGGTGATAGGCTTGTATGAGTTGTTAGATAATCCAACTACTTAACTCATTGAGCCACCCGGGCCCTTGCAAATTGTATTTAATTACATATACTGGTGTCCAACACGATTACATACATTGTGTAATATGATGTTCTACTCATTTCTAAATAACACGACGAGTGTCATTAGTAGAGCAGGAACTGTTTACCTTTCCTGCCCTTTATTTGGTTATTTCGATGTTGTCCTGTTTTCTTACACGAATTTTCCATTTAAAGTGTTGTTTATTAAATTCTTTTAACAATTGAGTTGATGGTCTTTAAGAAAAGTTTTTTGCTTAGAGTGACATATAGGACATTGCATTTTTCAAAATGAAAAGCAATTTTCCATTTTTCTTACGACACTGCAAGTTTATCGAGATGTTTTTGCAAACGTCACAACTTGTTCATATATTTTACAGCCAGGTATGCAATGTTGTCATATGCAAAGAGTCGTATGATGGAGACATTGGCAGATCTTTTTCATCGTGGTTTGGTTTATGACATCTTGCATCCTGTTGCCAAAAGGTTTGCAATCCATGTTTTTTGCGTTTCCATTAATTTTATGTTTAGGTTTATGCAAAATTCTAACATGACATCCTTCTTTCACTTTGTAAACAAACGAGCGATTTATCGATTGGGTATCATCTCATTAGCACATGCACCGGTGCATGTGACTGACTTTCCCGTCGTCAATGTACATGTTGATGAATTATCGTCTGCTCGAATTTGGCAACATAAATTGTGTGCGACATTTTCTGCAAGCGTATTTTTTTTTACCGTCTTTCAATCAAAGTATACTACACTGTAATATTGTTGAATGTGGCATTAAACACCATCAACCTAATCTTTTATTTACAAAGACATATACCTACCTACCTATCTATCTACATTTTTACGAGAATAATAGATTTTATTCAATTTTTGCTAGTTATTTTCCTATCTTGATGAGTTTCAAATTTCCACAATCAAATTTATTTTACATAACAGCCTAACACAATGTTCTATTTTTAGAGCAGTAAGAAAACTTACTTCCTGAACAGGATTTTGGTACATATTCACCTACCAAAGGCAAGCAAATATCTGTATATAAGTTTAATCATATCTATTTTCCTGCCAAGGGCAAATAACTCTCTGTATATAAGTGTCCCTACGGTAGTGTTATCCCCACATAAATAGCTGTGTCCCCTACTGCAGTGTTAAACCTCCACATAAAGAGTTATTCCCCATACTTTGATATTATCCTTGCACATAGAGTTGTAACTTATTCCCCACATAAAGAGATGTGTCCCCTATTACAGAGTTATCCCTTCAGATACAGAGTTATGTCCCCTACGGCAGTATTATCCGCATAAATAGTTATGTCCCCTACTGCAGTGTTAAACCTCCACACACAGGGTTATGTACCCCTACTGTAGTATTATCCTTGTACATACAGAGTTGTAACTTATTCCTCCACATAAAGAGTTATGTCCCCTACTGCAGTGTTAAACCTCCACATAAAGAGTTATTTCCCCTACTTTAATATTATCCTTGCACATATAGAGTTGTAACTTATTCCCCACATAAAGAGTTATGTCCCCCTATTACAGATTTATCCCTTCAGATACAGAGTTATCCCCCCTTACTGTAGAGCATAATGTAAACTTAAATAAATTACAGGCAGTACTAATTGTTTTGCAAAAAAAAAATAATACTTTTCTACCACATTTTCCATATTTTTCATATCTTTTCACAATTTTCTTCAATATTTTCAAATCTTTTCACTATTCGACTTGCTTTCTTCCATATTTTTCATACCATTTCACATTTCAACTTACCTTTCTTCCATATTTTCCATATCATTTCACAATTCAACTTTGGTTTCTTCTGTATTTTCCATATCTTTTCACTATTCAACTTGGCTTTCTTCCATATTTTCCATATCTTTTCACTGTTCAACTTGGCTTTCTTCCATATTTTTCATATCATTTCACTTTTCAACTTACTTTTCTTCCATATTTTCCATATCATTTCACTATTCAACTGATCTTTCTTCCATAGTTTCCAAATCTTATCACTATTCAACTTTCTTTTCTTCCATATTTTCCATATCTTTTTTCAATGTTTCTAATGATTCTTTCAAATCAGAAATAAGTTCATTATTAGAAAAGATATTATTGAAACAAGTCAGGTGGTGCTTAACTTTTGTCGGATTGTATTGAGAATGCACAAGAAAACAAGAAAAATACAATTTTATCAAATAACAGACAAAGCTGGAAATATTAAACGAATACAAAAAAATGAGGAAAATGTATGTGTGTGTGTGTGTGTGTGTGTGTGCGCGCGCTTGGATGCTGGATGGTGTTTGGTTAGTACATTAAACGATTAGAAATCGCTTAGACTTTTATATGAATCGAAAAACGTAGAGTGAGTGAGTGATTGTTGTCTAACGCCAATTCAGCAATTTTTCAGCTATATCATGGCGATAACAAGTTAATTTTCAATGAGGTGATGATGATGTCCGATTTGTACTAGACCAACACGCTTAGTTGGATTGTTATAGTGCTAGCTCATTTAAATAACCGTCCGCGGGTAGACATGTGGCTTCACTCGGACACATTATTATGATTCCGAGCCAACCAATCTTGCTCTTTCTCCTTAATGGTGCGTGCTTAGCCGAGAAGAAACAAATACCAATTTTATAGTCTTTGGTTTGACCCGACCGGGGATCGAACTCACAATCTACCGCACTGGAGGCGAGCACGCTAACCATTACACCACTGGTGCGGTTCGAAAAAACGTAGATATCAAATTAAATTTAAATGATCTTTTTATTCAATGCGTATTCAAATCGATGTGATTTTTATTACAATTAGAATATTAATTCAAATCTCGCTTTATCTTCTTTTTTTTAATTATTGATTCAACTAACTAACAGTACTGCCTTTGGGTTTCGGGTCTGCATTTTGAAATCGATGAATGTAAGAGTTGCTTTTCTTATATTTGTATATTTAATTTGTCATTGCTCAATCGTCATTCATGTGATTCAAACATCCGATATTATTTTGGTGATTGATTTATTTTTCTCAATGGCACGATGCATATTTTAAAAGGTCTGCCTTTCAATAATGATTTAATTTAATAGATCTTGTTACCTGAAAATAGTTTGATTTCAGTACCCACAATATTATTATTATTATTATTATTCAATGGCACATGGACTGTATAAGAACATTTATTTATATAATAGTTATACAATAAGAAGTATAAAAACGGCCCAGCTGGCATACAATTGAAACACGACAATTCTCTCCAAAAAAATATAACATGACGCCAATACATTTTTATAAGAAGTAATTATGTGTTTTTAATAATGATGCTCACAAGTTTTATGCGACACACCGATATGACAATTGTAGTATTAATTTACATTACAAATATCGTGTTTTAAGTAGCAATTATGCATGCCTGTCTGACATATTAAACCTTTTGAAACTGGAGACTTCGTCTGTCAATTTAAAAAATGAGAAAAACAAAAAAATAGCAGATTGTCGGAGCCATTCCAAATTCAAATATCAATAGCGCAGAAATAGGCAAAATATATATCCCTAGCACACACATATAAAAAGTGGCGGGGTTATACTAGCTTTTTGGGTCAAATCCCCCTTTTAATGAAATAATGCGGTTATGCAAGTACTTGCCACATGCTGTTCAGATTTCGACAAATAAAACCGATAATTTTGTTTGCGTTTGTACATATATTATTTGTCCAATTCCATGTCTTCACGTTTTCAGTTCCGTGTTTTGATGTCCGTTATTGGTTTTTACTGCCATTTGTTTTGTATGGGGTGTAAGCTTTATTTATGTTATTTGTATTTAATTGATTTGATTTGATTTGATTTGTGGTGTTTTAGCGCCACTTTCAGCAATATTTCAGCAATATCATGGAGATGAGTTTTAGTGGTGGAAGAAGCCGGAGTACCCAGGTATATAACTATTTATGCGGGATAACACTGCGTAGGGGACATAACTCTGTATCTGAAGGGATAACTCTGTAATAGGGGACATAGCTCTTTATGTGGGGAATAAGTTACAACTCTATGTGCAAGGATAATATCAAAGTAAGGAGGAATAACTCTTTATGTGGAGGTTTAACACTGCAGTAGGGGACATAGCTATTTATGTGGGGATAACACTGCCGTAGGGACACTTATATACAGAGAGTTATTTGCCCTTGGCAGGAAAATAGATATATTTAAACTTATATATAGATATTTGCTTGCCTTTGGTAGGTGAATATTTACTAAAATCCTGTTCAGGAAGTATGTTTTCTTTCTGCTCTAAAAATAGAACACTGTGTTAGGCTGTTATGTAAAATAAATTTGATTGTGGAAATTTGAAACTCATCAAGATAGGAAAATAACTAGCAAAATTGAATAAAATCTATAATTCTCATAAAAATGTAGATAGATAGGTAGGTAGGTATATGTCTTTGTAAATAAAAGATTAGGTTGATGGTGTTTAATGCCACATTCAACAATATTACAGGTATATCATGGCAGTTTGTACATAAAGGAGATATCATAACTGTTAAAGCTTGTTTCTGATAACTGGAAAACATTGTCCAATACTCTTTTCAAATAGCTGAAGAACACAATATATTTTAGAGCAATGGAAATTCTTTGAAATAAATTTAAATCACAGGGGAATATTAAAACTTAATTATGTTGGGAATATCATTGAGTGAGTTGTGTAAGTGAGTGAGTAAGAAATGAAGAAAAGTAAGATGAATAGTGAAATGATTTGGAAAATACAGAAGAAAAGTAAGTTGAATAGTGAAAATATCGTGAACATATGGAAGAAAGGTAAGTTGAATAGTGAAAAGATTTAGGAAATACGGAAGAAAGGCAAGTTAAATAGTGAAATGATATGGAAAATATGGAAGAAAATTGTGAAATGATATGGAAAATACGGAAGAAAAGCAAGTTAAATAGTGAAATGATATGGAAAATATGGAAGAAAATTGTGAAATGATATGGAAAATATGGAAGAAAATAGTGAAAAGATAGAGAAAATATGGAAAATATGGAAGAAAAGTAAATTGAATAGTGAAATGCTTTGGAAATTATGAAGGAAAGATAAGTTGAATAGTGAAATGATATGGAAAACACGGAAGAAATGTAAGCTGAAATGTGAAAACAGATGGAAAAAAACAGGGGAAAAGTAAGTTGAATAGTGGAAAAATAGGGAAAATGGGTGGTGGTAGTGGTGGTGGTGGTGGCAAACTTTTGTAAGAAATGTAGTCATTGAAATAAATAATGTAATTATGAAAATAAAATGGCGGGGAAGGGGCAGATAACCAGTAAAAGGGCTAGTTCGTAGAAAATAATAAGGTTATAGGACGCGGATAATGAAAATAAAATGCTCGCAGGTGAATATTGTCATGGTCTGTCAAAAAGACAAAATGCCAATGACGATTCTGTCACCGTATATATTGTTCGGACGTGGACGTATTACAAGTCACCCTCTCTTCTGATTGGTTCAATTCTTAGAATCTTTGAAATAAATAATATAATTATGAAAATAAAATGGCGGGGAGACAACCAGTGAAAGGGCTAGAAAATGACAATAGGACGCGGACATCCAAGAGAGGTGGTGGTGGTGGCAAACTTTTGTAAGAAATGTAATTATTGAAATAAATAATGTAATTATGAAAATAAAATGACGGGAAAGGGGCAGTTTCCTATGGTTATAGGATGCATATTATTTAATATGGAAGCGAAGCTCCCATAGCCGGAAGATCACTAGACCAACAGGGGTTAGGGTCCACTACGAAGTTAGCCGAGCGCCAATGGCGCGAGAATTATAACTAAAAACAAGTTTCTGGGTGAGGGTCTATTCTTTACAGTTAATTCTATAATATCAATGAGGAAGATCGATTGACGTCACCCAGCTTGCTTATGACGTCACTGAGAGGTTTGAAAGTACCATAGATCGAAAGATAAATGAAAGGGCTACAAGTTACGAAAAATGTATGAAGTGACGAAAAAGGTACGAAAGGGTTACAAAGATGCTACGAAATCAGTTACGAAGCTCCGAAAATGGTACGAAGCTACGAAAAAGGTGCGAAAGGGTTACGAAGAGGTTACAAAATAAGTTAACACGCTACGAAAAAGATATGAAGCTACGAAAAAGATACAAAGCTACGAAAGGGTACGAAAGGGTTAAAAAGGTACGAAGTTATGAAAAAGGTACGAAGCTACGAAAAAGGTACGAAGCTACGAAAAAGGTACGAAAGGGCTACGAAGAGGTCACAAAATTAGTTACCAAGTTACGAAAAAGGTACGAAGTTACGAAAAGATACGAAGCTACGAAAAAGGTATGAAGCGTTTACGAAATAAGTTACGAAAGGTCTTGGTTACGAAGTTACCAAGTTACGAGATAGTGACGCCACCTATCGGGATTATTTCTTATGACGTATAGTGATGCATTATATGAAAATAAAAGGGGCAGATAACCAGGGTTATTTCCAGTAACCATGCTAAATATAGGACGCAGACGTCCTAGAGGACACTTCCGAAGGGGTCACGTGCCTTCGGTCACTGCAGATGTTGCATAACATCCGGTTCCGCATGCGCACACCCAAGGGAACCCCGAAGGGGTCAAGTGACCTTTGGTAATTTTCGGTATCCATACTACTACTGTACTACTACTAAGAATAAAGCGCGGGTAAAACCGGGCATGCGCAGAACATACTTCCGATCAAAGGGCCGCCTCCGGATAGGGCCTCTTCCGATCATGTGACTTTGTCACTTCCGGTCAAAAGCCCCCTAGGGCGGATATTGCGCAACTTACGGTTGCGCATGCGCATAACATTCTTCCGGACAGGCCACGTGACTGACGTCACTTCCGGTCATGTGACTGACATCACTTCCGGTCACTTAACTTCCGGTCACGGGAGTTCGTGTAGCACCACCGCACAGCACCACCGCAAATGCGACTTGAGCTGTGCCCATATACTACTTAGACAGGTATATTCCCGGTTTTCTACTTGTTCAACAAAAGAACTATCTATAACTATGACTAAAATGTTCCATGCAGTCAAAGGAGGACTACTATCATACTGTGACAAAGTATATTCACGTCAATCAAACGCACCGCATCGGTGGCGTTATGGTTAACGCGCTCGCCTCGAGTGCGGTAGATCGTGGGTTCGAGCCCCGGTCGGGTCAAACCAAGGACTATAACATTGGTATTTGTTGCTTCTCCGCTAAGCAGGCAGCATTAAGGAGAAAGAGCAAAGATTGGTTGGCTCGGAATCAGAATAATGTGTCCGAATGGAGTGACATTTTTACCCGCGAACTGTTGTTTCAGTGAGCTAGCACTAAAAATATCCAACTCAGCGTGTTGATCTAGAACAAAGCGGACAGCATTATCATCTCATTGATAATTAACTTGTTCTCGCCGTAATATAGCTGAAAAATTGCTGAATTGGCACTCAATCAATCAAAAGTGGCTACTGAAAGAAGAGGATAATTTTAATTCTCGAAAATTTCATCTAGCCAAATATTTGACTGTTTTACATTTTACACTTTCATTTCCTCTTTAAAGTAAATTATTCACAACGCATTTTACATTAAAAAATGGTGGCAACGCTACAAGTTTATAGTATTTGGTCACGAATTAACTTATTTTGTCAAGCACGAAACGAAAGGTAAAAAGTGCTACACATAAAATGAAGTCATCAAAATGTTGGAGTTCCTTATCGATAACATATATTTGTCGAGTTCGAATGGCACATTTTTCAACAAATCATAGCTAGGCATCCCTATGGGAACAAACTATGCCCCTCTCCTCTCCAACTTTTTCTATATTCCTATGAGTCTGAGTTTATACAAAAACTTATCAAAGACAAAAAAAAGTAGAGAGGCTTAAGCCTTTAATTTCACTCCCAGGTATATTGATGATGTTCTGCCAATTAATAATACGAACTTTTTGCTAACTGGATTCCATTAATAGAGATTTCTCGATAACTGACGAACGAACGTATCTTCCCGTAACATAGCGAAACAGTGTTAATTTACGTAAAGATCTTTTGAGGGAAACCTTATTGCAACATTTGTCTTCAATTGTTCATTGAGTGTAAGTGATTAGATTTTTTTTTTCCATTTCGGTGTTTAAAACAGTTAAAAATTAATATCACTGGCCAAATAATGGTTTAACAGTGACATTACAGTCTGCATGCAAAATACATATTTTCTTCAAACGCTATTTATAGATATACTTCAAGGAGGGGTGCTTTTCAAATTTATTTATATTTTTTTTAAAGGGATATTAAAGCTCATTTTGATAATTCGTTGTATCTCTTGAAAACTTGCAATTGGTTCAATAAGTGATATTTATGAAACATTAACCCGTTTTTATCAATGAATCTTTGTAAAAGTGACATCATTCGTTGATAATTCTGCCATATCTTGCGGTCTTTGCCTTGCTAATAATTCATCGCTGCCAGTTACGATGTTTGCCGATGTTTGCCGAAGTTGGAACCGTATCATTTTTCTGTAAGCAAACATCATGGATGCTGACATAGAATTGGTAAGTGAATTTACTTGTTTCGTTTTAGAAATGATAATTAATTACTATTTGTTTACTTCAAAGGCAAATTGGAGTAAGCGGACATTTGAAACTTTACACAAAGTCAGAAAAAGACCTTGAAAGTGTTAAATAGCTGCATTATTTAAAGAAACATCAGATAACACGTGTGCGAGGGGCATCAATTGGGGTGAATAAAATACCGCTATGTGAGTTTTCAACCTCAGGGCTGTCTTTAAATCGTTCCAGCGATCGTACTCTTCTCCGACGTAAATCCTTGATAAGTGCATTTGTTTCTTTTTTCTTTCTTTTCAATGCTGAATCAGTCAAACGACGTTTTCGTCTACATTTACATGAAGTTGCAGCATCAGCCATATTAGCTTCATCAATAAGGTGATGCGCATTCAGCTTCCGAGTGGGGTCAAAGTCGAGGTCATCATGAATATGCGTATTCCAATGATTGAATTTTTGCTTCCTGGACAAAAATTCATTTCGACCCTTTTTCAAAGTGATATTTTAACGATATGAGGGATTATATGGGCGTGCAAAGTATTTTTGGATTGATTTTACAATTAAATTGAAAAGAAACAACCTTCGTCACGAGTTGAAAAAATATATGTTAAAATGAGCTTTAATATCCCTTTAATATTTCTGATTAAAATTTTCGCACAAATAAATAATTTTGCCAAACTTGGGGACAAAAAAATTATTTGAGTAAGGAAAATCAAGCAGTATAATAGTTATGTAAAACTGGATATTGAATGGAACATTTCTGATTTCATATGTAAAGAAAAATACATGATTCCATTCTCCCAAAACTTGTCTGTCCCATGATAAAATAGCCCCTTTTAGGCTTATTTATACCTTATCGGCGACGGTCGCCCGACCATTGACCGATTGTCGTGCAAAAATGGTACGATTTTCGCTTTCTATTGTTTTTATTAAATAAGAGAAATGTTTTAGAAAAATCTACTGTATACTAATTTAACCCCGTCACTTTTTATGAAGTACCTGAACTAAGCCAGGAGGGTCATTTATATGTGTGTTAGGGATATCGAATTTACATATCTCTATGATTTTTCTATTGAATGCTGGAACTGTTCCGACAGTGTGCTATATAATTTTTCATTTTGTTATAGGTTATGAAAAAAACCCAGCTGAGTTGCAATTGTTAAAAAAAAATATGGTTCCGATCATCTTCCGTAATTAAAATCGTCAAAATGAAATACAACCGAATCATACGGTGACTTGTTTCAACCTCATTTGAAATATACCTTGACATTCTTTCAAACTTGTACATCACGTTCACGATCTTTTATTACAACATTATTTCACTCAAGTGTACATTTTTTCCTGTTCTAGTTAAAGGACTTTATCAAACAGAATCATACAGTTTACATGTAATGCAGTTAATACGCATTTAAGAGCCCCAGCTTTATACTGCTCATACTCAGTCAGGGACCACCTTCGTCAATTGTTTTAGCTCATCGATGATCATGAGATTCACTAAGATAAATAGCACGGTCCGTGCAATATTTATTTATTTATTTATTTATTTATTTATTTATTTATTTATTTATTTATTTATTTATTTATTTATTTATTTATTTATTTATGCTTTGGTGTCAGTGTTTCAACTGTTGACAGAGTTTTAAATTCAACATGGGTAGACTTAATTATCTTTCATCTTAACTGAACTTGGGCCGTCGTGGTCGCATGGTAGTTGAATTTACAACTACCTGTGCAATCGTTGCCTATCACCACTATCGAATGCTGGAACTGTTCCGACAGTGTGCGATATATTTGTTCATTTTATTATAGGTTATGAAAAAAACCCAGCTGAGTTGCAATTGTTAAAAAAAAATATGGTTGTGATCGTCTTCCGTAATTAAAATCGTCAAAATGAAATACAACCGAATTAATATCAAATGGTGACTTGTTTCAACCTCATTTAAAATATACCTTGACATTCTTTCAAACTTGTACATCACATTCATGATCTTTTATTAGAACACTATTTCACTTAAGTGTACATTTTTTTCCTGTTCAAGTTAAAGGACTTTATTAAACAGAATCATACAGTTTACATGTAATGCAGTTAATACGCATTTAAACACAGAAGAATATTTCTATTTTCCACACCTTGTGGTGTGGGGTCGCTATTGTGCATGCGAAATATTAATTGCAAACCCCATTGACTGGCTATTTGCTGCCTGTCTAGAATATGTTATTTTTTTCTCGATCGACAGTTCAGAAGCTAGAAAACAATATGATGAATTTTGTCTGTCAATCATGCAAACTTATGCACATGACAGAACGCATTTTCAATGCACTACATACACAACATTTTGATCCATCATTTATCCATTGGAGGCTGATTTAAGAGAATGGAACTGTTAGAAGTTAACAAGTTTAATTTGGGCGCAAAAGGGGAAACTTTATATAATTTATGAAAATGTGATGTGAATTTTAGGGATCCTCAAATTCAAATCCATTCATCTACTTTTCTACACTTTTATACATATTATGCATATGTATACCCGTTATTTCAAATGATAGTAATGTTATTTTAAAATAGTTCCACTTGGTTTTACTTGTCGTTTTCTTTTAAGAGCCCCAGATTTATACTGCTTATGCTCAGCAACGGACCACCTTCGTCAATTGTTTTAGCTCATCGATGATCATGAGATTCACTAAGATAAATAGCACGGTCCGTACAATATTTAGGTATTTATTTATTTATGCTTTGGTGTCAGTGTTTCAACTGTTGACAGATTTTTAAATTCAACATGGGTAGACTTATAGAAAGTATGTAATCGTAAAATTCAGTGGCCAACCATCCCAGTCTGGTGGCAAAAGAAAAGATATTGTTCTAATATGTCTAACGTTGTGTCTGCAATTGACGGAACTTCACATGAGATACAAATTCCATCGAATGAACCCCAACAAAAAAAACATACTTTCAGCAAACCAAATCTTTTCATTGATTGATATGAAAAGAAAGTTTATAAACAGTGATAATTATAAATTCCATCAATATCAATAAAACAATTCCCTTTCATCTTAACTGAACTTGAGCCGTCGTGGTCGTATGGTAGTTGAATTTACAACTACCTGTGCAATAGTTGCCTATCACCACTTAAGTTGTGAGTTTGAACCCCATTCATGGCGAAGCGTACTCGATAAAACATTATGTGATAAAGTTTGTCAGTGACTTGCGACAGATCTGGATTTCTCTGGGTACTCCAATTTCCGCCACAAAAGTAGTAACTGAAATATTTTTGAAAGTGGTGTTAAACACCTAACCTCCAATGGACAAATGATGGATCAAAGGTAGTGCATAACATAAAACACCTTTGGGTCATAATGTGGCATATCTTTATAAGTACCAATAATACTACAACAATATTGTTTCCAACACAATTATGGGAACTGTTATACACATATCATGTCATTAAACAATGTACTGAAAAAGAAAAAACTTCACTTTCAAATTTGTTATTAACAATTAAATTAAATTATCTCCATGATCTCAAAATTATGCTTCAGTGTTTACTGCATCTTATCACATATTGTATTGAAATAACGCCGAATTTGCATGTGTAATAAAAGCATAATTTGCGGCGTGTTATTTGCCTCCGTATCATTTTTCTGTAAGCAAACATCATGGATGCTGACATATAATTGGTAAGTGAATTTACTTGTTTCGTTATAGAAATGATAATTAAATACTATTTGTTTATTTCAAAGGCAAATGGTAGTAAGCGGACTTTTGAAACTTTACCCAAAGTTAGAAAAAGACCTTGAAAGTGTTAAATAGCTGCATTATTTAAAGAAACATCAGATAACACGTGTGCGAGGGGCACCAATTGGGGTGAATAACATACTGCTATGTGAGCTTTCAACCTATGGGCTGTCTTTAAATCGTTCCAGCGATCGTACTCTTCTCCGAAGTAAATCCTTGATTTGTTGATAAGTGCATTTGTTTCTTTGTTTTTTCTTTTCCATGCTGAATCAGTCAAACGACGTTTTCGTCAACCATTACATGAAGTTGCAGCATCAGCCATATTAGCTTCATCAACAAGGTGATGCGCATTCAGCTTCCGAGTGGGGTCAAAGTCGAGGTCATCATGAATATGCGTATTCCAATGATTGAATTTTTGCTTCCTGGACAAAAATTCATTTCGACCCTTTTTCAAAGTGATATTTTAACGATATTAGGGATTATATGGGCGTGCAATGTATTTTTGGATTGATTTTACAATTAAATTGAAAAGAAACAACCTTCGTCACGAGTTGAAAAAATATATGTTAAAATGAGCTTTAATATCCCTTTAATATTTCTGATTAAAATTTTCGCACAAATAAATAGTTTTGCCAGACTTGGGAAAAAAATTTTACTAAGGAAAATCAAGCAGTATAATAGTTATGTAAAACTGAATATTGAATGGAACATTTCTGATTTCATATGTAAAGAAAAATAAATGATTCCATTCTCCCAAAACTTGTCTGGTCCATGATAAAACAATAGCCCCTTTTAGGCTTATTTATACCTTATCGGCGACGGTCGCCCGATCATTGACCGATTGTCGTGCAAAAATCGTGCGATTTTCGCTTTCTATTATTTTTATTAAGTAAGAGAAATGCCTTAGAAAAATCTACTGTATACTAGTTTAACCCCGTCACTTTTTATTGAAGTACCTGAACTAAGCCAGGAGGGGTCATTATGTCCCCCAAGCGAAGTTTGGGAGACATATTGTTTTTGTTCCGTTTCTATTTTTCTTCTTTCTTTCTTTCTTTCTTTCTTTCTTTCTTTCTTTCTTTCTTTCTTTCTTTCTTTCTTTCTTTCTTTCTTTCTTTCTTTCTTTCTTTCTTCGTCAAAAGTTTGTCCGACACATTTCTCGGAGATGCCTTGATCAAACTTTATGAAACCTTGTAGGAATATCATATGCCATGTGAAGTTCTGCCTTTAAGGGTTGATTTTTCCAAAAATGGCTGTCGTTGCCATGGAAATGGCCAAAATGCAAAATAAATGAAAAACACAAAAATGATCATAGGAGGTTACTCGCCAAACAGAAATTGATGAAACTTGATAGGAACAACATCCATATCAAGTGGAACGAGATAAGCTAAAAAAAATCGGAATCGATTGGACAAACTTTATCACAGTTGCCATGGAAACAAGAGGGGGGATTTAAAATATTTTTGGATTCCTTTCATCAAACTTCACGAAGCTTTGTAGGAATATCCACTGTAGTGTGTGGCAGCTTTTGAGGGGTTGAACAAAATTCAAAATGGCGGCCGTTGCCATGGTAACCAAGGTGCAAAAATGTTAAATTCACTCCAAACAGCGGATTCTTTTGAAACTTGACACAAAAATAGATCATCACTCAAAGTTGTGCTCTTTGTTTTTAAAATTTTCAAAATGGCCACCAATATAAAAATCAAAAAAATCGTTAATAATTCAAAAATGAAAAGATTTCAATGGAAATGGATATTTACAGGGAGTAAGACATGCTGCACTACATTGCGACCATTTCGGTTTGCTATGGCGGCCATTTTGAATCCAAAATGACCGCCAAAATACAAAAATCCTCCGATTTGGGAGAAATTTGGTACTACTCTAGACATGATAGAGTAAAACAATGGGCTCTAATTATTTCTTGCTATGTTCTCACACTATGTTTCATTCATACCACTAGTACTTGTATTGTTCGTTTGGGGAACATTTGTAACGCTCTGCGTTACAGTAACCAATATTTTATATGTGTGTTAGGGATATCGAATTTACATATTTCTACGATTTTTCTATTGAATGCTAGAACTGTTTCGACAGTGTGATATTTATTTTTTCATTTTATTATATGTTATGAAAAAAAACAGCTGAGTTGCAATTGTTAAAAAAAATATGGTTGTGATCCGTCTTCCGTAATTAAATCGTCAAAATGAAATACAGCCTAATTGAAATCAAATGGTGACTTGTTTCAACCTCATTTAAAATTTACCTTGACATGCTTAGAAACTTATACATCACGTTCACGATCTTTTATTACAAGATTAATTCACTCAAGTGTACATTTTTTTCTGTTCTAGTTAAAGGCCTTTATCAAACAGAATCATACAGTTTACATGTAATGCAATTAGTACGCATTTAAACCACAGAAGGATATTTCTATTTTCACACGTTGCGGTGTGGGGGTTGCTATTGTGCATGCGAAATATTAATTAACTGGCTATTTGTTGCCTGTCTAGAATATTTTATTTTTTTCTCGATCGACAGTTCATGTTATTTATAAAAAAGCATTGTAACATTTGCAAGCTCATTTACAAAGTATTAAAATATGGATTGAATTGCACAAGCTTGGCTGGGTATGAAGGTATAATTAGAATTTGTGAATACATTCTCTGTGGCTAATGCATGAAGTGGGTGTTACTGATTAGATTATATAAATTGGATTTGCATTGACAGACAGGACTGCATGAAGCATCTTAACATAAGTCAATATTTATATAGAGATACAGACAACCCCATTTAATTGAGGACGCGAGGACTCGTAGTTTGTATTTCTGTCTCTCCTGGTGGTAAGTATACTTATGTACATGTAGTATGCTAATAAAATTTAGAAGATACCCAAGAGGTAACCAGAATCCGTAAAATAGGACAGACAACATAATGGCCAAAAGAAAAAGGACAAACAACTATCTACACAACACTACACAGAACCACACTAAGCACCGGAGGTGAGCTCAGGTACTTCGGAAGGTAAGCAATTCCTGTTCCACTAGTGGCACCCGTCTTGAAGAACTTGTTTTAATACATGTTTTCTCGATAAAACGCTTGGTCCCTTTGCAAGGTTGTTGGTGGGAACAATGATTGGGTGTTGTTAATTTGTTTTTGCTGCAACACCGGGACCCCCCCTTTTTGCAACAAATATAGAACATGTTTTGATGTAGTCAATAATAATAAACTTCCGAGTACAATACATTTATTCTTGCTAATGTAAATCTCTTTACTACAAAAGAGTGAATGATTGATGTAAAATACAAGTGAGTCATATATGGATGGTCTATTTGGGAATAAGATACTTCTTTGATAGGATGATGATACCTGCTTTAACTTAGAGAACAATCCTTCAACTTAAAAACGTAGATATCTAATGTTGTGCACAAGACGCACTTCTGGAAAAACCTTCATCTCGTACGCTCAAAGTCAAAAGATTGAAAAACCAAAAAATTTGGGAACAATGAAACCAAAACCAATGACAACCAAACTCGACTAAGGTTATCCATGTCCGAGTATAAGTTTTACCATTATGTTTTATTTTTAACTGTGTAAAGATTTATCATAAGGTTTAAATATGCTAACGGTATACGTTGTTAATCTGTAATCTACTATCGGTTAAGGTTATCTATGCATAGAATATTTAAATATGTAAACGTTGTAGTTAGTCTGCATGGTTTAAAAACAATGCCACATTTGAATTTATGATAATAAAACATGTTTTCCTGACTCATCAACACATGAAATAATAGCACATTTGGAAAATATTGACAGACGATTTGGAATTTTTCTTTGATTTTAGTTTTATTGTGCTTAACGCCACTTTCAACAATATTTCAGTTATATCGTGGCGGTCAGTTTTATTGGTGGAGGAAAGGAGAGGACACGGAGAAAACCACCGACCTGTCGCAAGTCACTGACAAACTTTATCACATAATGGTGTATACCTCGCCCTGATCGGGATTCGAACTCACAACATCAGTGATGATAGTCACTGATTACATATGTAGTTATAAATCCAGCTACCATACGATCAATCGTGTTTTAATTAGGTTGTAGAAATGCATTTGACTATTTTTTTTCAGGGGTTTTGGATTAAGACTCGATCATGCTAAGCCGCAGAAAAGTGAAACAATTACAATTGTGTATAGTTGGTTTTATTATGGTAATGTTGTACAACTTAATAGAGAAACCAGTTAAACAGAATAATGTTTACAACCGACACAATTTAATAATGAAGCGGCCAGAAGCAACATTACTTTCTATTCACAAGAACAATTATATCGATTGTCACAAAATCATAGAAGGTAACGAAGAAGAAATATTGAAAGCAAATGTCTTTATGAAAGTAGTCCCGCCATTCCGTTTCACAGATGAGGAATATATTAACAAAACCAAAGATTGTGTTCAATTTCGAAGATCAATGAAATACGATACATACCACGTGACAGACGAGGAAAAGGAATTTCCGATTGCGTTTAGTATTCTTACCTACAAAGACTCTGACCAAACAGAACGTCTGTTGCGAGCAATTTACCGCCCACAGAATGTATACTGTATACATGTGGATGGTAACTCTCCGCCAGTTCTACATATAGCCTTGAATGGTATAGCCAACTGCTTTGAAAACGTTTTTATTGTGTCCAAAACTGAAAAGGTTTTTTATAAGCACATGACACGATTAAAAGCCGATTTAAACTGCATGACTGATCTTTTAGCAGTCTCACAAAAATGGAAGTATTTCATTAATTTACCACATCAAACGTTTCCGCTAAAAACAAATTTAGAGATAGTGAAGATACTGAAAATAAACAATGGTTCCAACGACATAGAAGGGATTATTACGCCAAAGCGAATGTCGCCATATCGTTTCAAATTTCGTCATAGGTACATACATAAAACTCATTCGTGGGTATCAATAGGTAGACAACATAGTAGGTTACCACACAACGCAGCCATGGTAAAAGGCAGTACTTATGGTATTTTTTCCCGTAGCTTTGTCCGATTTGCAATCCATGACAAAAAAGCGAAAGACATATTAGATTATTTAGAGGATGTCAAAAGCCCAGATGAATATTATTGGGCTATTCTGAACCATAATAAAGTTTTACAAGCCCCCGGGCAATTTACAGGTGAGATTTTGATTTTAGGGTGACAAGTATAACATTTAGCTTATATACATATAAATCATTAGTTTTACAGATGCAATTGCAATATATTATTGGCTATGCGTGTTTGAGGCCACATACAAAACATATAAAACAAACAAACAAACAAACAAACAAAAACACTGAGCTTAACAAATAGTTCTTTCAAACTTACATCATCAAACTGCTTGAGGTTTTGATTGGCAATTAACAACATATCTGCACTATTTGGTAGACGTGTTTTTCAGTAGACAGTCGCCATTCCTATGATACCAATTATATTCCGCTTCTTCTGTTTGTTTTTGATTATTCGTGTGAGGTTGGCTTCGTGTATGGGTTACTCTAGAAAAAGGAAAAGACGAAGCCCTGGTACATATGATTTCAGTTCCGTTACATACAATTATATGAAGTCCTTTAATAGAATAATTCAAGGTTTTGTGACTGACTATGTGCATTACATTTATCACATTGAATTTGCATAAAAGAATATAACTAGGTTGGTCTGCTTCATATCCTGATATATTTGTAATGTTTTATAGATCGTTGTTTGTCTCTTTATCCCTTTTTCTTTTGGTCACTGTGGTAGCAAGGACGTCACTGAACGAAGTATTCTTAGTGAGAAAGTTGAAGGGAAAGAGTTATGATCGCCATCATGAATTTGTTAGCCGTTACGGAACATCTATATTTACAGATGACAAAGGATATATTGTAGTAGCAACAAACCCATCATCCTTTTGCTTATTGACGACTTTTCGCAGAACAAATATATATCACGGCATTGTTATCAAGAGTAACACTACGGGTGTCACTAGTGTTGTTGGAACTGATTATCTCCCCTTAGCATCTGAGTTTACCCCGGTGTTTAGTTGTCCTCGTGTTGGTAAAAAATTCCAACAACTAATACTGAAATGTAATGTTGATACAATACACACAGTTATTATATGACTGCAGATAATGTCTTTTCTGATTGGCTGACGTCCCTAGTGACGTTCTGTGATAAAACGTTATATTCAACGCGCAAAATGTCACGAGAGGTGAACATATTATTCGAAAGCTCCTCCAGACACCTTAAAATAGAAATTGTGTTTCCCAATTATCTTAAAGGTAGTAGCCAATAATCATCGGGTTAAGTTTTGTCATCGACTAATCAGATGCTTCTTACTAATTACTTTCGGTACACTATTAAATTAATAATGGGAGACGTTGTGCAGACAGGGATGTCTGGGGAACAACGTCGGCGCTGTTTGTTATCCTTAGTAAGAATGTCATTGATATAGTCTCTCGTTTATGAGTCAGTGTTAAATGTGTAGTATTACTTGGAATTTTAGTGGTATGATTTTACTTCAATGGGCCATGACCGATAATACAGTATTACCAAGCATTCTATTTATATAATCTATCACGTTTTACTTTTCTCAACAACAAAAGTTTGAAGATACCGTAAATATAAATTACCGTCTTCCAATCAAAGTATACTACCGTATTTGTACTCTTAGACATATCAGAATCGAAATAAATCATAGAAGCCAGAATGTGTTGGGAATTGTAACATGGATTGGCGGATATTATACGTTATTAGTCTCGAGATGTTATATATTCCGTTTTACAGGGCAGTGATTTTGTTAAAATATTTGAATTTCCAATGATTAATTGGACCCTCCTCCATTTACGTTGCTAAGCAACAAAGGACAAAGTGAAATCATAAAAAAAATATTTTGTCTTACCTTTCAATGATTTTGTTTAATATTATATCTATATAAACAGTTTCTGAGATTGGGCCAAAATCTACCCTTATCATACTCACTCCTTTGATTTAATGTCATATAATAAAACAGTTAATGACTTTCCATTTCGGTGAATACAAGGATTGATCAACCCATGGAACATGATATTCACCTCGGCTGCCTCGGTGAATATCATGTTCCATGGGTTGATCAATCCTTGTATTCACCTCATCAAAAGTCATCAATTGTATAATATCCAATAATATGGGTTGGTTAGTGTTTTGTTTATCTTTATCTTCACTGTCAGCATTTTTTAAGCCACATGGTAAATACCAGTCGTAATAGAAACACCAAGACAGCTGTAAGGAACTGACCACTAAAAGTCTTAAGCCCCTTCATATGTACGTCCCTGAAAACCTTAATTCTTGAGATGGATATCGCCACGGGTGCGAACCCACCGTCAGTGGTGTTAATCTGTGATCAGACGTTAATGACGTATTAACAACCCGGCCATCCAAGTGAATATGAATGAGGTTTATAAAGCTCTGCGTTTAACATCAACATTGTCACATGTACACCATACTTACTCTGTCGTTTAACATCAACATTGTCACATGTACACCATACTTACTCTGTCGTTTAACATCAACATTGTCACATGTACACCATACTTACTCTGTCGTTTAACATCAACATTGTCACATGTACACCATACTTACTCTGTCGTTTAACATCAACATTGTCACATGTACACCATACTTACTCTGTCGTTTAACATCAACATTGTCACATGTACACCATACTTACTCTGTCGTTTAACATCAACATTGTCACATGTACACCATACTTACTCTGTCGTTTAACATCAACATTGTCACATGTACACCATACTTACTCTGTCGTTTAACATCAACATTGTCACATGTACACCATACTTACTCTGTCGTTTAACATGAACATTGTCACATGTACACCATACTTACTCTGTCCCCTCTAATAGAATATGAGCGTTTACAATATTAATATAAAACAAGGGAACAAATACACGATTAAAAGGAGTTGAAAACAAGTTAACGTCACGGTGCTTACTTAGTTGTGATAGGAACTCATTGCACAGGTAGATGTAAACCAGACTTCCATAATATCGGGTCGACGACGGGCCACTTCTCTATGAAGGAAATAACTTATCTCTTATTAGATACGTTAGCAGCCTTTTCTGATGCTATACCGGTATTGTACACACACAAAATATTGTCAAATAAATGCGTTACTAGCACTTTTTCTGTTTGGTTCATACTAGAAAGGGGCATTAACTGATGTGTCTGATTTTTTTCCAGGAAATCCAGAGAAAAAAACCTGGAATGCAGTTTATG
The DNA here is from genome assembly GCA_963680875.1 of Bathymodiolus brooksi. Taxonomy (NCBI): domain Eukaryota; kingdom Metazoa; phylum Mollusca; class Bivalvia; order Mytilida; family Modiolidae; genus Bathymodiolus; species Bathymodiolus brooksi. The sequence goes on from OY804579.1 coordinate 91,524,518, forward strand.
TATCATGGGGCGGGCCTTGTCATTGCAAATTTGTTCGAGGGATTTGTATCTTTGGTGTCGGCGATCTGAATCAACTCGTCTCCAGGAAAGAATTATTTGCCAATAAATGTTATCTTGATTATCAATATCTTGCCATGGATTGTATAGAAGAATATATATATAACAAGTCTTTCAGCAATCTACCTTTTGAAACTTTTTATTACAAAACCATGCCATTTATAAACAAATAAAGTGTTAGATTCTATACATTTAAACACCCTCTTCGATGGTAGGTCGTGGTCATACGAAAGATACCATTGGGTTGTTAAATGTAAACTCTATACATTTAAACACTCTCTTCGATGGTACGTCGTGGTCATACCAAAGAAACCGTGGGGTTGTTAAATGTAAGCTCTAAATATTTAAACACCCTCTTCGATGGTATGTCGTGGTCATAAGGGTAATAACAAAATTACCGAACTCCGAACAATCTTACAAAGGGAAAGTCAAAACTCATAATTATATAAACAGGCAAAATCAGTCAACAACCGGAGAACTGTGAAAACCGTAATGACCCTGACTTGGTACAGGCATTTCTAAAGAAATGGTGGGTTGGATCAGATTTTAAAGCGCCAAACCTCCCGCTCTCATTACGGTTCAAAGGTTCCGGCTGTCACTATAACAGTATTTAAGTACAAGAACAAAATAGGTAAAATAGTTGTCAAAGCAGTACCATATTCAGTGAAGTAAATGTCAAAAACATTTTTACGTCACACATTGATAAAACAATATTTGGACATTTTGCTTGACTTCTTTATCTTTATACATTTTCACAATATGAAAATGCATCGCTTATAAACCTTTCTGCAGAGACGGAATATATTTCGACAAGATCTTGGTATCGGAATATATACTTTTTAAGAGATCGAATAAGACGAATCTTTTCATAGCCCTGGTCCAGTAGCCTGTTTCTCAGATGAAGATGGCGTTTCAGGAAATCAGAATAATTGCTACTGCCCCTTGCATAGCGAATCAATTGCGAGATGTAAACACCATATGCAGGAGAAGCTGGTATATTGCTGCACATGTTTGGAAAATTTATGGTTTTAAAATTGAAGTCGTCCCGTTTATCATAAATATTAGTACTGAGTTGACCACTGTCGTGAAATTCGAGGTATAAGTCCAAAAATGATGCGGACGAAGCTGTATCTGTGGTCTCTTTAACTTCCAGCTCTGGAGGATATATCAATGGAAGAAATTCTGCAAATCTAGAATTATTGATAGATAAAACGTCACCAATATACTTGTATGTGAAATTAAAGGCTCTAGCCTCATGAATCTTCTTATCTTTTACAAGCTTTTGAAGAAACTCCGACTCATATGAGTATAAAAATAAATCGGCTAGAAGAGGGGCACAATTCGTACCCATTTGTATGCCGACGACCTGCTGAAACAGTGTTCCTCCAAAGGAGACAAATGAGTTATCGATGAAGAACTCCAGCATACTGATCACTTGTTCCTCGGAGTAGTATGTTTTACCTTTTTGAATTTGTTTGAAAAATATGTGGAATTGTAGCCTAACACAACAAATTTTGAGCCATAGTTTCTATGACTGAAAATTTATGAATTGTTTCTTTTAAGCGGGTTTTTAATTTGTCATGCGGTAGGGTGGTATATAGAGTTGAACAATCAAAAGTTTTGATGGAGGATACCTGAGAGAAAGATCTTGATTTCAGGTTATTCAAAAGATCTTTAGAGTTTTTCAAAATCCACATGTGATTTATGCCACTACGCGAGTAAACAGTTTCACAATATTTCTGTTGTCCCTCTTTTACTGCAGACATAATCTTTGTCAGGTGAATAGACAATTCTTTCGTCGAGCAAGTTGATGATCCCGCTATGTACCTTTCTTTGTATGGTGTCTTATGGAGTTTAGGTATCCAATATAAATAGGGTAAATCATCAGACTCTTTACCAGAGGGAATGTTTAAAGAGGTCATGAATGATCTGTGGTTAGCTAGGATTTCATCTTTGTCGAACGAAGTTGGTTTGTATGTGGTATTACTAGAGGTGTTGCTATTTATGCCTAATTCCTTGATTAGGCATTCGAAGTAATATGATTTACATACAAACACGATATTGTTGGAAGCCTTGTCCGCAGGAACGATAACATATTTGTCATGAAGAGAGGAAAAACACTTAACAGCTTCTTGGTCTTTAAATATAGACTTAGGTCGACTATTAACACAATTTTTGAGTTTGTGAATCCGACCTTGTACTAGAGACCTAATTGTTCTAACCCAGTCTGACAAGGACTCTAACTCAGGATCTTGGTCTACTTCTCTCTTTATCCACCTTCTGGCATAATCTTCAACAGCATCCATAATTATCTTGAAATTATGTTTCCAATTGATGTGTTGAGGTTCTCTGAATTTAGGACCATGAGAAATCACCTTTCGGAGACTCTCATGTTGAATGATATTCAGATCACCAGTGATTACATGTCCAGATGGGTTGTATTGAAAAGGAGAGTGGGAGCAGTCACAAGTCAAAGGGTTCTTAAGGTACTCTTCTATGTTAATATCTTGCAATGCTTCTGTCTAGTTGAAAATTTTACGGCCAATGCTGTTAGTTTAGCTAAAGGAGACAATGGGAACAGATTGATTTTTGAAATATGGTGGAATTTCTTTTACGATCTCTTGTCTATTAAGAATGTTGCTGATGTTAATAACATCGATTCCTTTGTTAGCAAAGAGAATATGGAGGAATGTTCTGTTGTTATCATGAAGAGGTTCAGATCGAACTGGTTTAAAAAGACGGAAGGACGCAACGTCACATATAATAGTAGACAATCTGTACTTAGGAGAAAAAGGATCTACGCCTCCTTTGTCAAGTCCAAAATCCCTAAGATCTTTGAGGTAGTTTACTGTGATGAATTCCAAGAGGTTTCTGAATATTAGAAAGTAAATCATTAAAAGTATCTTGTAACGTTCTTGGTTTAGAGGACTTTTTAACATTAGGATGTTGAATTCTGTTATGACCATGGCTACGTTTAGTTCTTGGAATAGAATTAAAAAGGCTCATCACGCTCATTTCGTTGCATCCAGGACTTGACAAATTTCCCACTCCTTTGATGGTATCATTGCAACCGTAAGGCATTGCAGTGCCTAACTCTTTAATCCAAAACAACTCTCTATCGGTACGGTAAGGTGTACTAAGTATAGGACTGTTTGTATGATGGTAAATCTTCTCGATGATTCGAACTTTCATCGTCGAACAGCGGTCATGACCCGGTTGATTGAAATGATTATACAAAATCCTGTATTTGGGATTTTTTGCATCATATCGATGTTGGCTCATCCTACCTCGCGATGTTTGACGAGTTTCACCAACATACACAAGTCCACAGAGTGTACATTCCATGTCGTAAATGCCATTTTAGTAGAACAGTCCAGAGGGTCAAGCGATTTGGTGTAGTACATTTTTCCAGTTAAATTACTTGTAAATTCAGGAGAAGTTATTAGCATGACGCATGTTTTACAAGTATTATTTTTGTCAGTTTTTATTTTGCAAGTAGTAATGCATGGAGAAGAGTCACAAGTACCTGGAGATTTAAGACAGTCCGAAATATTAATAGAACAAGATTTTAAAATTTGATACGAATCTGATGTTTTGAAATAATAATTACTTTCTGGCTCGACGTAAGACAAATCGAGGGTATCCCGTAGGATTTTCCGTGGAACGCATATATCATTTGCTACCCTGTTCCGTGTAGTAGCAAATGAGGACCTTGTTAACCCGGGTGACGTTCTAGCCGGTATGTTGTCCTTAATTTCGTTATTCATAAATGCTTAAGTAAAGCTACCAAGTTGCAATGGCCTCGGGGAAAAAAATCCACCAGCAGTGACATTGGGCATGGTTATAGTAAATAAGGATAATAACAAAATTACCGAACTCCGAACAATCTTACAAAGGGAAAGTCAAAACTCATAATTATATAAACAGACAAAATCAGTCAACAACCGGAAAACTGTGAAAACCGTAATGACCCTGACTTGGTACAGGCATTACTAAAGAAATGGTGGGTTGAATCAGATTTTAAAGCGCCAAACCTTCCGCTTTCATTACGGTTCAAAGGTTCTGGCTGTCACTATAACAGTATTTAAATACAGGAACAAAATAGGTAAAATAGTTGTCAAAGCAGTACCATATTCAGTGAAGTAAATGTCAAAAACATTTTTACGTCACACATTGATAAAAAATCCTGAGTTGACCACTGTCGTCAAATTCGAGGTATAAGTTCAAAAATGATGCGGACGAAGCTGTATCTGTGGTCTCTTTAACTTCCAGCTCTGGAGGATATATCAATGGAAGAAATTCTGCAAATCTAGAAACCGTGGGGTTGTTAAATGTAAACTCTATACATTTAAACACTCTCTTCGATGGTAGGTCGTGGTCATACCAAAGAAACCGTGGGGTTGTTGAATGTAAGCTCTATACATTTAAACACCCTCTTCGTTGGTATGTCGAGGTCATACCAAAGAAACCGTGGAGTTATTAAATGTAAACTCTATACATTTAAACACCCTCTTCGATGGTAGGTCGTGGTCATACCAAAGAAACCGTGGAGTTGTTAAATGTAAACTCTATACATTTAAACACTCTCTTCGATGGTAGGTCGTGGTCATACCAAAGAAACCGTTGTGTTGTTAAATGTAAACTCTATACATTTAAATACCCTCTTCGATGGTAGGTCGTGGTCATATTAAAGAAATTGTGGGGTTGTTAAATGTAAACTCTATACATTTAAACACCCTGTTTGATGGTATGTCGTGGTCATACTAAAGAAACCGTGGGGTTGTTAAATGTAAACTCTATACATTTAAATACCCTCTTCGATGGTAGGTCGTGGCATACCAAAGAAACCGTAGCGTTGTTAAATTTAAACTCTATACATTTAAACACCCTGTTTGATGGTATGTCGTGGTCATACTAAAGAAACCGTGGGGTTGTTAAATGTAAACTCTATACATTTAAATACCCTCTTCGATGGTAGGTCGTGGCATACCAAAGAAACCGTAGCGTTGTTAAATTTAAACTCTATACATTTAAACACCTTGTTTGATGGTAGGTCGTGGTCATACCAAAGAAACTATACAATTGGTATGTACTGCTTCTCCGTTAAACTCGTATCATTAAGTAGTAAGAGTAAGAACTTAGAATTAGGATAATGTGAGTGAGTGGGACGACATTTCTCCGCTCACTGTTGTTTCAGTGAGTTAGGACTATAAAACCAAAGTCAAATTAAGCATGTTGTTCTAGTACAAAGCGGGCATCATCTTCATCTCATCAACATACAACTTGTTCTCGCCATGATATGGCTGGGAAATTATTCACCTGGCATTAAGCAAAGATCACTCACTCGGAATAGTGTGTAAATAAAAACTGACGATGTGTTGAGCAACGATTTGAATAACCAATAATATGTCGAAAAGGAGACGGAAACACGAAGAAAAGATTGTAACTGAAGACCCAGAAGAGAGGTATTTTCTGAACCCAGAATCATTCAGTTCCCATTTATTTTTTTCGATTTGTCAGGATGTTTTCAACGAACCATACCGAGCACCTTGTGGTCATAGTTTTTGTAAGATGTGTATAACATCTTGGCTCCGGAACAGCAAGACTTGTCCGGAAGATAGAAAGAATCTACAAATCAATCAAATGCATCACGACTTTATAGTGGAAAATATTATTGGAGATCAAATGGTTGCATACCCTTTTAGAAAATCAGGCTGTGACTTCATAGGACAATTACAGATGCTGACATCACATAAAAAGTCATGTGATTTCAACCCAAATAATTTACCAGAATTTTTAAAGGGTAAAGAGGACAATAAGACAGATTTGAAAATAGCAGAAGATGAAGTGCTTCAATCTCCAGCGAAACCATCTTTGATGATGAGATTATTCCGCTCGGGAGACAGTCAGAAAACTCTCTTAAAGGCAATGTTTGATGAGAAAGAAAACACACCACATTCTTGATGATTTGTTAATGCACTTAGATTACAAGATTTAAAAAAAAATGTAATATATTGTATGATTTTTAGATTAAAAAATATTTTTTATATAATTTGTATGTGAAAAACGTGACATGATGTAATTTAATTTGTTTGATATACAATTGTATTGTATAAAATATCAGAAACACGTGACATGATGTAATTTAATTTGTTTGATATACAATTGTATTGTATAAAATATCAGAAACACGTGACATGATGTAATTTAATTTGTTTGATATACAATTGTATTGTATAAAATATCAAAAACACGTGACATGATGTAATTTAATTTGTTTGAAATGCAATTGTATTGTATAAAATATTAGAAACATTAAAAAAAAAGATCACTCACTCACTCTATTGAAACACCATTATATATTCCAATTCTGTATGAGGATACTAGGCAATAAAGGGGCCGTCGTGATCGTATGGTAGTTTTATTTACAACTACCTGTGCAATCAGTGCCTATCACCACAAAAGTTGTGAGTTCGAACCCCCGTTCATGGAGAGGTATACTCGATACAACATTATGCGATCAGGTTTATCGGTGACTTTCGACAGGTCGGTGTTTTGCCTGTTACTCCGGTTTCCTCCACCAATTAAACTGACCGCCACGATCTAACTGAAATATTGTTGAAAGTGGTGTTAAGCACCATAACCAAAACCCTAACACAAATTAGGCAATAATTAGATAAACAATATACACATTACATATATACAATCGAATTTCATTGTATTAGCAGTGGATTTTGATTTAATGTGTCTCGTCAAATGTCAGAAAGCCTAATGTTCAAAATAATATTAGACACCAACACGAAAGAACCAATTTGTGTCCGGACCACGTAACGTTAACCATGATCGAAGTTCACATGTTTACGGGAGTTTGTTGCAGTGCTAAAATCTAGTTTTATTTTGATTCGACCTTTGACCGTACATGTTGAAGGTTATTCCAGAAGGACGCCGTATTCATTAAATTAGATAGTTAAAGGGAAACTTCGCAAAAAAAATATTTTTTTATATGTTTTTCATGACTGTATAAATATGGATGTTTATATGCATATTAGCGTTTTATTATGTTGGATAAGGGAATGAAATCGATTTTAAAATTCTGTCAACGATACATGGAAGTCGCCATTTTGATAGCATCTCAATACCAAGTATTACGTGACATCTAAATACCACCACGCCCCAAAACAAGCATGACAAACCAGGGTCCTCATTCAGTGTCGATATGGCTTGTCAGGCGTACGGTTGTTTAACTTGATGGTAATTCTTTTTATTTTTCTTATTATTCTAAATATATGAATTTATTACACAATCACTTTTTGGCAGATTTACGTTTTGCTTCTATAGATTATGGCAAAACAAATGAATCGGGGGGGAAAGGTTCGTCTTTAAAGGACTAGTGATTTTACAAAAAAAATAATTATTGTTCAGCTGACTTATTTTATGGTTAATTAATAAATAAAAGCAAAAAAGCCGACAATCCTTGACTAATTAGTAAATTTCTCACTTTTTTGTTACCGGGGAGGCTATCTGATTAATATTAATGAGATAGTTGGTCACGTGACATTATGACGTCACTTGTTCTTTTGGAACAAAATGGCTGGATAAACACACGAGGAAGTTATTCACACGGAGGAAAGCATCGATTTATTGCTATGGCACACAGTAACAGCGACATGAACATTGATGAAGCTGTTTCTGATATACGTCCTTTGTTGGGCACTGCCAGTGTTGTTTTCAACGAAGAAAGTTCAGATTCCGACTCGGACATTGACCTTGAGAGGCTTGACCAACATTCGCAAAACCAAGATCGATTGATAAATACAACCTGGTAAGACGCATACAATTAATATTTTTTGTTATATTATTTGCAGAAATGTATTATACGATTCTTTTTTTTGCATTTCACTGATACCAGTTGAACTAGTGGTAAATGAAAGGAAAATAGGATCAATTATTCATGCTCGACATAGTAACCCATTTATTTCGCTGCAATGTATAGAATATATTGTCACAGGTGATTCAGTGTACTATTCAGGTTCTCTGCCCTATCGTAGAAGTCGTTTATATTCTGCAAATGTCATTATTCAGAACGTAAACTGAACAGAAAATAATGTGTACAGTCCCGGGACGTGAATAGCACACACTGTCATGCACTTTTGGGATATCAACAGTGTATATGCATATGCTGTGGTAAAATAATAGTGAACAATATTTTAAAATTTAAAGGTGTGGTTTCATTATTCATATTTGCTGACAATCATACATGTGCAACTGTTTATTAGGGTTAGAGTTGTTGTCACCAAGTACAATTGATCCGAATTCCTTACACAGCTCACAGGCATGTTAAATTACTTTATTGCCTACTTTCTTTTCAGCGCGGGCCGGATGGCTCAATGAGTTAAGTCGTTGGATCTAACAACTCATACAAGCCTATCACCAATATGGCGTGGGTTCGCACCCGGCTTTGTAAATTACAATAAAGGGTGCACTCGAATAGCAGCCGAAAGTGATAAAGTTTACCAGTTGCTTGCCCATGGTCGGTGGTTCTCTCCGGCTTCCTCCACCACTAAAACGGGTCGCCATGATATAGCTGAAATATTTTTGAAAGTGGCATTAAAACGCCAAAAATCAAATCCAATCTTTTCAGCGCATGCAAAGCTTTTTTTCAAGACATACCTGAAGATGTAATCTGCATTAATTTATTTAACAATTGCTCTAATCATCTTAGGTGCGAGTGTGGGTCATGTTCCACTATGGATACAGCAGAAGAATGCATCTGTTGTCAAGCTATTTCGGCAGTGAGCATCAACATGGAAGACAGTGATATTTCCTGCATAACAGAACATGACATATTTGTTGCCAACTGTCTGAACCGACATGTACTACATATCAGCATGTTGGAGTACTTAGAAAATGTGAGACCATTAGATGACAATGAACCAATAAATGAGTAAGTACATGTAGAATTTAATTTTTTATATAGCTGAAAGATTGCTGCAGTGACGTAATATAGTAGAAAAAAGGATGAGGGGAGAATGCCCATGAGACGACTTCAATGCAGAGAATAAACTCTCACTCTTCGGCAAGCTCTTATTGGTCCCTTATGTAAAAAATGACAAATTTTGTACAAAAACCACCACTCATCTGACAAAGACATCCCAAATTCAAATAATGTACACAAAACAATAAGAGACAGGACCATTACCAAGCAGATTCCTGACTTGGGACAGGCCCATAAAATGCAGTGGGGTTAAACCGGTTTGTGAGATCCCAACCCACACCCTATTAAACAAACAAACAAAACTTTGTGACATGTTGAAGGGTGTCCTTTATCACTTGTTTGCATTTGTGAGATAAAACACAAACTGTATTATATACATATATACAGAATTTATTATGATTCAATTAATATAATTTTTTACATACAGTAAAGTATTATAAGGCCAAAAAAAAAATATATGTGTGTTTACTGTCACATGTCAAAAAAATCTAAGGTCGGTCGGTCGGGATTAATTTTTTTTTTTTTATTATCGACAAAACCGGAAATAGTCGTTCCCGGTTCCGGAATCCGATTCCGGTATTTAATTTTCGAAAATTCCGGTAAAATGACGAATTATGCAGTTTTTCTACCTTCTTTGCTCTCAATTTCGACAAAAAGCTAGCAGTTGAATAAATAAAACATTGCTGCTGGTTAAACAACAAAAATGGTTATCCGAATTTTGTGTAAAAATGCATAGGGTTGCTAGCAAAAATTAGGGTAGGTCGGGTGACCGTAAACACACATATTTTTTTTTTGGCCTAATATATATAATTTACAGTTTTTTACAATATTTACAAGCTCTACAATTCATAACCCTCCTCCTTTTTACCCGGGCTTGGGACCGGCGTTGGCGAAGTTAAAAGTTTTTTTTTTTTTTTTTTTTTTGCGTATTGTACATATATATACAGAATCTCTTCTTTCTACCAGCACTGTCATAGTCCTTGGATCATACACTACCATGCTTATACTGGCATAAAGTCTGGTTTTATAAGCATGGATTGGAAGTCAATTAGGGAGAACCGGTAGCTGCAGTTAGTCCATATTTTTTTTCAGGAAATATATGATTCATGGCATACAGAAGATTTGTACAGTGGATTTGGAGACGTCTTGGAAGATACAACAGAAAATTTTTACCAGCATGTGTAGTTACGAAAATTAGACAGACATTTCCATCAGAACAATATTGTGGATTTAAATATGCACAAGTGTAATTTTAATACAGTTGACTCTCGTTAGCTCGAATTCGATGGGACCATGGAAAAACTTCGAGTCAACCGTAGTTCGACTCAAGAGGTGCTACGGAGATACCGGAAGTGTGGTTTGTTTAACAACGAAAGGGAGACAACTCGAGCGAAATTTTGAAGAGCTAAAACCAGCATCGCATGTCCCTATTCTCGGAACGATTTTAAACATATTCGATGTTTTTGTTGCTGTTTTTTTCTCTCCGTTAAATTCTTTGAATCTTGTGAAACGACTGATAACTTCTAGATATCTTTTTTTGTGTGAATGAATATGTTTATCCGTTTTGTTTATGTTTTTCACCTGTTGCATTGTCATTAAACTTCACCCATCATGACGTATTTTTCTTTGTGCAATACTGTTTATTTACAATAAATGGTGTATTTTTATTATTCAATAAAGTGTAGAAGAAAACTATTCTTCTTTAATCAAAATTAATTTCCGACAAATAATTCAATAGATAAAACGCTTCCTTTGTGTACTTTTCATAATCATTGATGTATGCCGACCCAAGTGCACTTATCATGAATCGATAATTTTTGATTGTACACATCTAACCTGTGTCATAATACCAAGCCAATTCAAATATTATCACTAATTAATTTGACAGATTGTGAAATAAACATTTGAAATAGCCTAAGGTAAAAATGTCAAATTCAATGACCGGATGTTTCACCTGTGATCCGATTTTAATCCTAAGGTAATACACATGTTTTGACAGGTAAATTTGACTTAACGAATGTAAATAATATGGCTTTCTACATCTCGGGACCAAAAGTTTTATTCGAGATAACCGAAATTTCGACTCAACAGGAGTCAAATTATATATATTTATACACAACGAAGTTCGGGACTTCGATAACAATTCGACTCAACCGGAAATTCGAGTCAACCGAATTCGAGACAATGAGAGTCAACTGTATATTCAGTGTCAATGGACAGAACATCATCTGATATTCCCAATTCAATGTCAATGGATAACACATCATCTATGATTTGTTACATACTAAAACGTGAACGATGTCTTTCAATTAATTGTCTCTTGGAGAACTGAACGAATTCTGATGTCAATGGAAGTGGAATGTGGTTGTTCATGATCTGAATATCATCGGTAGCAGATGAGTATGTTGGACACTCCACTTTTCTTCTTTCTATTACTGCCTGTTTTATCAGAGTCACATAATCTGTAAATAAAAATAAATTTTAAAAAATCCAAATAAAAATATATTGGTTATTACTTGAATAAAGTTTCACTTTACAAACATACATTGCAATTGTTTTTGGTTCCAGTTTGCATGAAAACATCTTGTATACTAGATAGGGAGTGTAGCGGACATAAGGTTAGGTTATTGTATCTATACATGTACATACTAAGGCATATTTTATGGTTATTTTTTGGAGATGTGTCCCGGGTGGCTCAATGAGTTAGATCGTTGGATCTACAACTCATACAAACCTATCACCAATACGGCGTGGGTTCGCGCCGGGCCTTGTAAATTACAAAAAGGGTGCACTCGACTCGCAACCGCAAGTGATAAAGTTTACCAGTTGCTTGCCTATGGTCGGTGGTTCTCTCCCGGTAGGTACTCCATATTCCTCCACCATTAAAACTGGTCGCCATGAAATAGCTGAAATATTGTTGAAAGTGGTGTTAAAACACCAAAAATCAAAATCAATCAATCTAGAAAATGGAAAAATTTACCATAAGTCGGAGGACCTTTTCGTGGCTTCACCACTGCTTCGGTACCCTTCTTTGCTTTTGGATAGCTGATGTTGTAGCATAAATCATCATTTTCTGTCACAAGTTGTTGTCTTTCACAATTCTCATTGTAATGAATGGCTGCTATAGATAACCTGTGAATAGTATAAAATACAACTTTAAATTTAAAGAACCGATTAAATAATTCTGTTCAACCAAATTATTGATTGATTGGTGATTAATTAATTTACATAATGTCAGCAATACTGCAGTTATCTCATGATGATCAACATAAATACAGATGTGACACAATTTACTCTATACTGCTATATATATTATATGCACAATTCAGTAGAAAGCTATAGAAATTCCAAAGAAAAGAATTACCTTGCTAGCATTGCTGCATAGAAAAAGTGGGTGCTCTTTGGTGCAAACTGGTTTACTATGGAGTGAAACACTTCTAAATAGTATGTCTGGTGCACTGGCGAAAGTTTTGGGACATCTCTCAGCAGGTGGCCGTTTTCCAAGACACCCTTCAGTAATTTATGTGGCACTGAACCTGAAACAAAAATAATGTGCAATGGTTAAATGTAGTTCCCAATGATTTAGAGTGGGAGGGAAATACATTTATTCCTTTGCTGCCTTTAACTGAAATGAAATAAGATTAAAGGCATATTTACACGATCTGCTTTTGCATATGGGCAAAGCAGACGCTACGTTTACACAGTATGCTTTCTACTTCTGCCATCAACTAATTAGCATCTTAGTTACTCGATCCTTATGCTTTTAGCAGACGGTTTTAGAGCAAGTACTAAATTGTCTGCTAGCTTTTTTGCAGTGCACAGGTCCAATTTACTCGAACTGATTTTGAATATACTGTTCGAAACATATACAAGCCTATCACCAATACGGCGTGGGTTCGTACCCGACTTTGTAAATTACAAAAAAAGGTGCACTCGACTCGCAGCCGCAAGTGATAAAGTTTACCAGTTTGCCCATGGTCGGTGGTTCTCTCCGGGTACTCCGATTCCTCCACCACTAAAACTGGTTGCCATTATATAGCTGAAATATTGTTGAAAGTGACGTTAAACACCAAAAATAAAAAAATAAATAAATCAATGTAAATAAAAATTTTGAAAATACAATAACATTTGTATTTCTTTTACAATATTAACTGTCTTTACCTTTCTGTAACCATTTCCGTTCCTGTGTAAGTGGTTCGTGGTCACACTGCTGATACTGGTCGGAGTGGCCCTCATGCTGGTTACATATATGGTTGGTAACAGGTAGCATAACAATGGACGTCTAGAATTTCGTAAGGGGAAAATCAGTTAAAATGTGGTTTCTAAAATAATCAAAATGTGCTCAAAACTGTATTACTAATTACAGAGACATTAGTGTTATCATCTGAAAATGGAATTTAAAAAAAAAAGGATTTAAATGCATCTTATGAACTGTGTATTATTATCAATCGAGATATGTGAGTAGCTATTGTTTACTTTGTACTCGAGTTCAACTCACCTGTGTGGATATACATGTACATATATCGTATAATATGACTACATACTAGTAAACTATAAATGACATTAAATAACATCATCTCAGTAACTACTATAGTATAATATAAGTATATGAGAAGAAATATTAGAATGGGCAAAAAAAATCAGGAACAAAATGGTGGCCGAACTAATAGTAGGAATAGAAGCAATAAACAACAGAAAACTGAATTTTCGGCCCTTACGTCTGAACAACGCAAACGTTTCCTCTCCAGTGAAACATCTGACATTGGCGAAGAAGCCGAGGTTTGATAGGGCATGCGCAGGTTGTGATAGTTCATGTTTTCACAAGAGCAGAAAATGTGAAAATTTGACATTTTACAAACTCCAGATTTGAGTTTTTTTCGGATATGGTTTATTCATTCTTGATCAAGTGTTAAAATATGTTATTCGATTTTGGAGAATCAACGGGATAATGAAAAAACCTGCATTTTATTAGTTTGTCTAATTCTATCTATAGTGGGTACTTTTCATACTATTCTTTACTATGTACACGGTGGTAGTCAGTGACCCGTACATTGTTTATAAACACTAGCAGCCATATTAAAATAATGTCAACATACTAAATCAACAGAATGGCAGCTTTGAAATATGTCAAGAATTGATGCAAATATAACAAAGCAAAAGCGTAGAAGACATTCTTCAGAACCTTCACCTAATAGTATACTTACACCAGACCATAAACCACTAAGGAAAAAATTAAATTTCGATTCTGACTTACACATCGACTTATTAGAAATGCAAGGAGACAACTCAGTTCTATCACCTCACGTCTCCGTGTCCTCTGAAAACTCTGTCAAGGCACCAACAGAAAAACATTCATTTGATGAAAAAAAATCTTTGTTCACCGACGATGATGTACAGCGACTTGCAATGGCCGTTAAAAATCTAATGCTTGATGACCTGCGTAAGGAACTCAGACAAGATATGTATTTGTGTATCAATAACGCCACATCACCGTTATACGCTGAAATTCAACAACTAAAACAAGAAAATTTCAACCTAAAAAAATCAATCGGTGAAATTCCAAAAATTAACTCCAAACTTGACGACCTTGAACAACATATTAGGAAAAGTTGTGTAAGAATTAGTGGTGTCCCAGAATCAGTTGGCGAGAATACTGCAGACATAGTATGTGATATCGCCAAAAAACTTAACGTCAATCTAGTCAGCAATGATATTAGTGTTTCTCATCGTTTACCAAGTGCAAAAGGTCAAAAACAAATAATTGCCCGGTTCACACATGCACAAAAACGCTCAGAACTCTTGAAGGCTACAAAAAATATACCAAAGATCCCAGATTTGAAAGGAATTGGAATAAGTCAAGACCTTACCAATAATAGGAGCAAAATAGCTTATCTTGCCAGACAGGCCGTACAGCAGAAACAAATCAAATCAACCTCGGTACGGGATGGAAAAATCTTCATAATCGACAAAGCTGACAACAGGAAAATTATAACATGTGAAGACGAACTTAATGCTATTCTGAATACTGGTTGTGTCAATCAGGATGGAACTTTCAACATTAACTTGAGTATTCCTCCACCCCAATCACATGGTATGTTTGTAGTGCGACCTCCCTCTCCAGCTCTTCTCTCTCAGCAAGGAATTCCATTGGGATTACCACAGATACCTTGTCAACCGCATATGCTGAACCAATTTATGCCAAACATGTTTGGTTCAGAGTTAATGTAAACTAACTCTCTTAATTATTTGAACTTGCCAATTAGTTACTTCCCTTTGTGCCTTCACATAAACATGTAATAATGTAATAACAAACTATATGTTAAAAGTTAAATTACCATATTTAGATAATGCTACCATAACAAATCAACGGGATTGCAACCCTGAGTATTGAAAAAAGTGTCAAATGTCAAATTCAAGTTGGAAACTAAATGGGTCTATCTTGTATTATGTACCTCATTCCTGTGACAATACTGCATATACTACATATGTGATTATCCAAATTTATTACTGACTAGTTTTCCACGCAATGATCTTATAAATTTGTTGTGGCTGACTAGAGTGTTCAACTTATACGTCCCTATTTGGGGGTCATCTTTATATACTTTAATCAAATTAGGTCGTATCGACTTTGCATAACAAAATACGGAATCTCGGTGGGAAATGTTAATTGTTTATTAATTACTGACAATAACCATCAATTAAATGGTAATGAAGGGGTGATTTAAGTAAATATATGAATATGGAAAATTTTTATAATTTACCTATAATGAAATAACTTTTCTGGAATATTCAACCCAGTCTAGATTAAATCAGCTTGTAAATATGTTATTTCAATGTTTTGTGTTTGTGTATATTATGTATTTATTCACATTATGTCTGTCTGTAAAACCAAACATTAATTTGTATATTGGTGTACTGCGTGAAAATATGCGTCAAATTAAACATAGGCCAGTCATGTAACCGTTTCTTTCTCACTAGGTAAATTCCCCCTACCCCACCAAAAAAAATATATATATAAAAAAATAAAAAAATTACAATAATATATATATAATAAAATAAATAATTTTTCAGATGTACGTGAGTTTGATGTGTGTATACCGTTGCCGTCAATTTGTTGACATAAATTGCAGGTTACAATTATATAAACTCGAAGCAAAATAAAATCCCATCCTTATCAAACAAAGCTCATTTCTGGAGTAATACTCTGTACTCCACATATTCCTAGAAGTTGATTGTAAATATGATTTTGATTTGTTCTTATGTATTTGTGTATAATTTTCTTAGTTTTTCCTTCTGTTAATCAAAGGGTGACATTTTTTTTCAATGTTGTATGTATGTCTTTATATCTAAATTGAGCAGTCCTGTTTCGAGTTCTTTCCACTATGCATGGGATACTAAAGTCTCATAATGGGTATTTCAAATTCAGAACATATAACTCGAATAGGTCTGTTCTATAGTAGAGCAACAAGAGTAAAAGCTAAAATGTTATTAAATATTAAATATTGAACATGTTATATTTATTAATTTGTATGTATCTATCAAGTCAAAATCTATTCCTTTGATGGTATTGTTCAACTTTCTGAAATTTTATCATGACAAAGTATATATACATTTAGATAGATCGAATAATACAAAACAAATTGTTAATTATACACCCCTTTACGAGAGGGACTCATACACACATGTATCTAATCTTACTAGTAATCAATTTTATTTCGCTTGTATGATATATTTTGACTTTATATGTACTTTCATCTTGTTAATGTTGTCTGGACCATCGTCTCAGTCCACTTCAATATCATCAGCCTCGTCAATATCAGATCCACTCTTAGACGAATTTGATGAATGCATTACCCAGTTTACCTCGTTCATGCATCTTAATGTCCAAAGCCTTGTCCCTAAAATTGATTTATTAAATGTAGAACTTCAAAAATTTGATATTCTGTGTTTTACAGAAACTTGGTTAAATACTAATGTTGCGAATCAAGATATTTCTCTCGATAATTTTCAATCACCGTTTAGAAAAGACCGTGTGGATAGGCTAGGGGGAGGTGTAGTAATTTATGTGAAAAACGATTATCATGTGGTCCATCGAAATGACTTAGAGGTCCTTGGAGTAGAATGTGTCTGGGTTGAAATCAAGATCAGCAAGAATCACCGTGTACTAATAGGGACCTTTTATAGGCCACCTGATTCTTTAAATTATACTTTCGATTTAATCGAACATTCGATAGATTTAGCTGTGGACACAGGTATAAATACAATTGTAGTGTTAGGTGACTTCAATGAAGATCAATTAAAGCCCCAGAACAATAAAATGTCCAATATATTTGTAAAATACAATATGATTCAATTTATTAACGAACCGACTCATTTTACGGAGAACTCTAGTTCATGTATTGATTTAATCTCGTCTAACGATCCGAATGTCATTGATCTTATCCATGTTGGCCAACCATTCCTTAACGTAAATGTCCGATATCACTGTCCTATATATGGTATATTTAAAGTCCCTAAAACATTGCATACATGTTTTAAGAGACGAATATGGTTATATGATGGTGGAAACTATAATCTATATGGTGAAAAATTGCAGCGTGTCGACTGGGATGAACTTATTAATTCTGGAAATAGCTTAGATGATTTATGAGAGTCATTCTCAAATGTAATATTACAAGCAGCAGGTGAATCAATTCCTAACAAATAATAACAGTACGAAAGACCGACCCTCCATGGATGAATGGTGCTATCCGTAGAGCCATTAGGAAACGGAACCGGTTTCAAAGACAAGCGAAAAAATCAAATCTTCCAGTTCATTGGGCAAACTTCAGAAAATCCCAGAACAAAACTATTAACATAATTCGTAGACAAAAAGAACTTTATTTTGATAACTTAATAGCCAAATTGAAATCGGGTCAAACCAGTGTAAGAGACTGGTGGAAATCCACGTCACAACTTGTTGGGCGAAACTCAAACAATTCTGTTATCCCCCCTCTAAATTGTTCTAATAATATTGTTTACGATGATGCAGAAAAGGCCGAAGCTTTTAATACCTTTTTTTCGTCTCAATCAAACATTGATGATACTGACAAATCAGTACCAGCTGACGATACACCGCCACCGAGATGTCTGGATCGTATTGTTCTTCGGCAACATGAAGTTCAAGATGTACTGAGACTTCTAAATACTAACAAGGCATCGGGCCCAGATGCTATTCATGCCAAACTGCTACAAGTGGCATACGATATTATTTATAAACCATTGTGTGCTATTTTTAACATTAGTCTGATAACTAAACATTTTCCAAATAAATGGAAACTGGCAAACGTTACCCCTGTCCACAAAAAAGAGGATAAAAACATAATTGGAAATTATCGACCTATTTCTTTGCTCCCTATTTCTAGTAAAGTTTTCGAAAAATGTATTTACAAACATATTTTTAATTTTATCAGGGACTTAATCACAGAACATCAGTCTGGTTTTACAATAAATGACTCGACCAGGAATCAACTTCTGTATATTGCGAATATGTTTAGCAAAGCTTTTTTGATATTAGCAAAGCCTTTGATAGAGTATGGCATAGGGGTCTTCTTTTTAAATTTAAAAAAAATGAGAATTGTTGAGGATTTGCTTTTATGATTTAAAGACTATTTATCCAATAGGAAACAAAGAGTCATTATAAATGGGAAAGAATCGTCTTGGAAAACTGTCAATGCAGGTGTTCCACAAGGGTCCATATTAGGCCCTTATTATTTCTTATATTTATCAGTGATATCGTTGACGAAGTAAATTGTCCTATCAAGCTTTTCGCAGATGACACCAGTATTTATGCAATCGTCGAAAACCCATTAATTACTTCTCTTTCTTTAACTTCAAACTTGCAAAAGGTTCAAAACTGCTCAAACAGATGGTTGGTTAATTTCAATCACAAGAAGACTGAATCGAAGATTATTTCGCAAAAGGTTGAGCCTCAATTCCATCCTCCACTTTATTTTAATAATGTTCCCATTAAAAATGTAAATACACATAAACGTCTTGGTCTCACTTTTTCTAATGATGGATCTTGGACCACACATATTAACGAAATTATAACAAAGGCGTCTTCTAGATTACATATTATTCGTAAGTTGAAATTTAAAGTAGACCGTAAATCGCTTGAGCATATGTACTTCAGTTATGTCCGCCCTATTCTAGAATATGCGGATGTAATCTGGGATAACTGTCCAAATTATATAAAGGAAAAACTTGAACACATTAACTATGAAGCCGCACGTATAATAACTGGTGCTACAAAATTGACAAGTATACGTATACTTTTACAAGATTGTGGATGGGGAAACCTTAGAGGAACGAAGAAACAAACATAAGATTTTATTATTTCACAAAATGGTTAACAAAACAGTTCCCGAATATGTATCCAATTTAGTTCCATCCTCCTTCGGACAAACTCATCAATGTAGCACTGGGAACAATTCTAATCTAGTTCTTGTACGTTCTCGTACAGCTTATTGTAATAATAGCTTTCTACCTTCAACCGTTCGACTCTGGAACGAACTTCCAGCAAATATCAAAAGTAATGTTTCAGCCAAGTCCATGAAATTATTTTTGAATAACGCAATAAATCCTGTCCCATCTTACTTCTATGCAGGTTCTAGAATTGGTCAAATGCTACATATTAGAATTCGAACCGAGATTAGTGCGCTTAAGGATAATCTTTATAAGAAAAATATCGAAGCTAATTCCTACTGTAGTTGTAAACTGGTAGAAACGTCCGAGCATTTTTTGCTAAAATGTGCTCTGTATGAAAGGTTAAGAAATGATTTATTTGTTAACCTGTCTTGTCATTTGAATATTAATAATCTACTCTTTGGTGATTCTAACCTCCCAGATTGTGAAAATGAAAGTAATTTCCTTATAATTCAAGATTTTATAATACAATCTAAACGTTTTACACCTAGTATATAAATTTATCTTGCTTTTACTTGTTGCATAATATTAGATCTGTCATTTTATTGTTCATTGTACAAATTGTCACCCTTTCACTTCATATCCTTATTAAAAGAGGCATTAGCTACGACTTTGACCAAAAATATTATATGTTTTGGAAATTGGTAAATAGCTTTAAAATGATGAAATAAAGGTAAATATTTCACATTAAACAGCTTATTGTACCACTTTTCGCCTTTTGAGAACGAAAATTACAATCGATTTATTATTTCCTTGCAAGCAAATAATTTGACCTCGCTTTCTCCGTATGCAGCTGACCTTACTAGTGATAGGTAAAAACGAATAATTTGTATTTTGTCGCTTATTAACTGCAAACTTGCATGGTTCTTTGTCCGTAATTAACGCCGACTAAAATCAGATTCACAGAAAATAAGAAATAAGTGTATTGTTGTACTGATTTAATGACGTTTCGGCAAACCCCGTAAACAATGGCGTCCATTTCTTGATCGATCTCAAAACACGAGCAGTTGCACCTTTTTTCCCCGATGCGCATACATTTCATAACATTTATAAGTTACAGAAACACGTTTTATTAAGGCATCAATCATATCTGATAGTTTTTATGGGTAACAAAAATTTACGATTTTGGCAGATAATTCCCCTTTAAACAAATGTGTGTATTATTAATGTGCATGTCCTAACCATCTTATATGTATTTTTCTTTTCTTTTCTTTTTTTGGTATCTGGGAGAAGAATTTATATAAGTGCTGCATCACTTGTTTTCTGATCCCTATGTATGTACTATTATTATAACTAATGCAATGTATTCAATACATATTATCCTGTATGGCCGTATGAAAACAGATATGTAAGCTTGGTATTGGCGAATTTGGCCACAGTTTAATATAGGAATATACAATGTAGATATATACAAACAACAATACAACAGAAAATACAAAAATATCACCGTGGGTACACAGGTGATGACAATTAACACAACGGCGCGAATGGCTACCGCAGATTATGGCAACCAAAAATATCAACTGTCAACTTGTATTGGCTGTGGGTTCACAAGCCATTCAACGTTTCAACTTTATATCAACTCAACTGTCAACTTGTATTGGATGTGGGTTCACAAGCCATTCAACGTTTCAACTTTATATCAACTCAACTGTCAACTTGTATTGGATGTGGGTTCACAAGCCATTCAACGTTTCAACTTTATATCAACCAACTTTCAACCTTCAACTGATAATGTCAACTGGTTTTGTTGTAACACCGACAATTCAACGTTAGTACTACATTGTATATCAAAGTACATGAAGAGTAGCTAAGACGGTTTCAACTTTACAACAATGTTAAATCATGTGCAGCGAAAAACGCCATATTGACTGTCTGAACCATAATTCAAGACAGTCAACCGCCATGAAATGGGGGTTCGCTGCGGACCAAAAACCCAATACCAAGAATTAAGTTCCATAAGAATGCAAAAATACAAAATTATCTTCATGAATAAACTTCTTTAATAAGTTCCTAGTACTGATTTAAAATTGATATTACATAGGAAAGGTACAGATGGTCCCTCCATAAGTAACAAACAGTTCAATAGTCCCTTGAATGTTATAAGAAACAGCTCGGTGGCCAAAGGAGTTAGGTCATAGGTGCACACCATCCTGCGAAGGGAATGTCTCATTAGTTTAATGTCTAGGTGACGTATGCAACAGCCCCCATCTCGTAATACGAATGATGCTAGCATTATTCACTCTATCTGCATCTAGACATGGCTACCTGGTTTTGATTATCGCCAGTGAAGACGTGGCAGAATCTGAGACCAATTTATAGTTGTATTTGGCATTATCTTGCCCATCCATCTGATAATTTCTTTGACATAGGCACGTAATTGACCAATTTTTGATAAACCAATATCGTTACCTGCTATGTGCAGGATCAAATCTATTCATGATTCTAATTTGATACTTCAATCTAGTAACTGACATGCTACTTAAACCTTGCCACCAAATAACTCTTATAAAATGTTTAAACTAATCTGCCAAATTGGCTCTAAAATCAAAATTATTTGTGCTATGAAAAAATATTTGTAATAAAATATTCAAACTAAGCTTATCTAATCAGCCAAATTGGCTCAATTCAAATAACTTGTGCTATATAACTCTGTCTTCAATAACAATTAGATTCCAAGCCAAATTGGCTATAAATGTGTAATTCTTACAACTCCACTTATATTAATTTCCAAACTAAACTAATCAGCCAAATTGGCTCAATTCAAATAACTTGTGCTATATAACTCTGTCTTCAATAACAAATAGATTCAAAGCCAAATTGGCTATAAATGTGTAATTCTAAACTAAACTAATCAGCCAAATTGGCTCAATTCAAATAACTTGTGCTATATAACTCTGACTTCAATAACAAATAGATTCCAAGCCAAATTGGCTATAAATGTTCATATCAGCTAAACATCTAATAATAGGTAAGTACATATCAGTTAAACATCTGAAAATAATATAAGTACTATCAGCTAAACATCTGATAATAAGATAAGTAAATATCAACTAAACATCTGATAATAAGGTTAGTTCATATCAGATAAACATTTGACAATAAGATATATACATAACAGCTAAACGTCTGATAATAAGATTGGTAATTATCGGCTAAACATCTGAAATAAAACATCTGTAAACAAGATTAGTTATTATCAGCTAAGCATCTGAAATAAGGTAACTTTATATGAGCTAAAACCTCTGACAATGCGATAAGTTCTTATCAGTTAAACATCTGAAAATAAAATAAATACATAACAGCTAAACATCTGAAATAAGATAAGTACATACAAGCTAAACAGCTGATAGTAAGATAAATAAATATTGGCCAAACATCTGATTATAATTTAAGTTCATATCAGCCAAACATCTTATAATAAGATAAGTTAATATCAACTAAGCATCTGATAATAAGATAAGTACATATCAGCTAGAACCTCTGATGATAAGATAAGTTAATATCAACTAAGCATCTGAAGATAAGATAAGTTAATATCAACTAAGCATCTGATAATAATATAAGTACATATCAGCTAGAACATCTGAAGATAAGATAAGTTAATATCAACTAAGCATCTGATAATAAGATAAGTACATATTAGCTAGAACATCTGAAGATAAGATAAGTTAATATCAACTAAGCATCTGATAATAATATAAGTACATATCAGCTAGAACATCTGAAGATAAGATAAGTTAATATCAACTAAGCATCTGATAATAATATAAGTACATATCAGCTAAACATCTCATAATAAGATAAGTACACATCTGCTAAACATCTGATAATAATATAAGTACATATCAACTAAACATCTGAAAATAAGATAAATACATATCAGCTAAACAAGTACATCTGATAATAAGGTTAGTAATTATCAGCTAAACATCTGATAATAATACAAGTACATATCAACTAAACATCTGAAAATAATACAAGTACATATCAACTAAACATCTGAAAATAATATATGTACATATCAGCTAAACATCTGATAATAATATAAGTACATATCAGCTAAACATCTGAAAATAATATAAGTACATATCAGCTAACACATCTGATAATAAAATATAAGTACATATCAACTAAACATCTGAAAATAAGATAAATACATATCAGCTAAACATCTGATAATAGGAGTAATTATCAGCTAAACATCTGAAATAAGGTAAGTTTGCATCAGCTAAACATCTGATAATAATATAAGTTCACATCAGCTAAACATCTGAAAATAAGATAAGTTCATATCAGCTAAACATCTGGTAATAAGATAAGTTCATATCAGCTAAACCTCTGATAATAAGATAAGTACATACATGTATCGGCTAAACATCTGATAATAAGATAAGTAGAATAATAACATATCAGCTAAACATCTGATAATAACTGTCATCGACTTTAGCAGTGGCCCGGTGGCCCATGGCCAGTGAAAATTGATTCGGACCAGTTACTTTTGCCAAATTTTTTCAATAGAATCTATATAAATATTCTAATTTTGAAGTTTTCTGGCCAGTAAATTCGAAAGTCTTATTTCGAAGACTGTAAATAAGGTAAGCACATATCAGCTAAACATCTGATAAGATAAGTTCATATCAGCTAAACATCTGATAGTAAGATAAGTACATATCTCATAATATGGTTAGTAATTATCCGTTAAACATATGATAATAAGGCAAGTTCATATCAGCTAAACATTTGAAATTAAGATAAGTTCATATCAGCTAAACATCTGAATTACTGAAAGTACTGTAAGATAAATATATATCAGATAAACATTTGATATTAAGGTTAGTAATTATCAGCTAAAGATCTGATCTGACAAGAAGATAAATTCATATCAACTAAACCTTTGAAAATAAGACAATTCATATAAGCGAAACATCTGATAAAAGATAAGTAAATATCAGTTTAACATCTAATAATAAGGTAGATACATATCAGATAATAAAGTTAGTAATTATCAGCTAAACATATAATAATAAGGTATATTTCTTTTGTAAGCTCATATCAGCTAAACATCTGAAATTAAGATAGGTACATATCAGCTAAACGTCTGATAATAAAGTTAGTAATTATCAGCTAAAAAATCTGATAATAAGGTTAGTACATATCAGTTAAACATCTGAAAATAAGGCAAGTACACTGCAGTTAAACATCTGATATGATAAGTTCATATCTGACAGCTAAATATCTGAAAATAAGATAACTACACATCAGTTAAACATCTGATAATAAGATAAGTACAAAATGTACTTGTACATATCAGCTAAACTTCTGATAATAAGGTTAGTACATGTCAATTAAACATCTGATAATCATGTTTTATGCACCATCTGTATAACACATTATATACTGAAATTTATCTGATAATCATGTTTTCGGAACCATTGGTATACCATGTTATATACTGAAATGTGTTCGATTATCATGTTTCTCCACCATCGGTATACATGTGTATCACTTTATATACTGAAATTTATCTGATAACATGTATATGCAACATCAGTATACCACGTTATAAACTAAAACATATCTAATAATTAAATTTAATTATATGCAACATCGTTATTCTGTGTAATATGCTTAAATTTATATGTATATAGTAACATTAGTAAAACATATTCTATTATTTATTTACCAATGAAGATCTTTCAATAATCAATATTTTTGGAAACTATATGATAGAGTGCCTTGAGACAAGAAAACTGAAACAGGGTTTATGATACTGAAATATTTTTTCTCTTTCTGTCTATATTATTAATTATTATTATTATTATTATTTTTTTTTTAAGGCTCTGAACCCAACAAGAAACATTGTATTTATATATATATATATTTTTTTTTTTTTTTTATATATACATTGTATATGTATAATTGCCTCCAATGACAATAATCAATGTATGCAATTTGTTTGCCCCCATTGATTGGAATAATAAATATTCTTATTCTTATTATATACTGAGTGAAACACCAGCAGTTGTTTACCAATATGAAAAGAATGTGAGCAAATTCTCAAGTGATCTAACCCAATTGCACTGGTCATGCATATTTATTTATATATATATATTTTTTTTTTTTATATATATATATATTTTTCTGAAAACTGATTACATGCAAGTGGTGAACCATCACATTGACAAATAACACAAGCAAATAGATATTATACTTCTCTTAAAGACATTCAATTATTGTTGATTTTCGCATTTTATTATGCAAGTCAAGACCACATTGAGTGTGCACAAATACCAACACTAGTCACTACGCTTCATAAAATATTTTAACTATGTGTATCTGTTAATTAAAGACAATCGTCGTCTTTTGCAGTAAATGTGTATACTCCCCATAAGCTGACAAAGCTAGGGTAGTCAAGCCAAAAATTGAAATGCTAATAAATCATCCAATTATAGTTTAGTATGACAGTACATACAAAATGGGAAATTTTGGTACAAAAAGTATTAAAATCGGTTGAGCTGTTCAAAAGTTATGGCCTTTTCGGTGAGCCAAAAGTGGTCGATTTTCTGTTTTTTTGAAAAATGTTAAAAAAATGACATTTTTGGACCAAAATATATTATTTTCACTACCTAATAGGTTATCATGCTTTCCTCTATAGTAATGTATCCTCCTTATGCTTCAAAAAGAGGTATTATACACACCTGTAGGTGTTATATGGAAAAAATGTCACAGAATTTAAAACATTGAAAATAGCCTTTGGACTTAGTTTTTTTTAATTTATGTGTCAGCCGTCTGCTTGTTCAAACTACTAGGTTTGTGGTCAAATATCTTCAAAAACCTTTAACTTGCAAGGCTGAAACTTGCAGCACTATCCACAAAGTGCCCAGTCTCTAGGTAAAAATATCAAGAATATCATTTATTCAATTAATATATATATTTTTTTAAAATTATTTCCTTTGCGCAGGCCTCCATAATTTTAACGTCAAATTTTATTCGAAAAATCAAGTTTTTGGTCATAAAAAATCTGAAAAAAGTACTAGAATTTTTCTGAATACTGATTTTGGTAAGGAAAAGAACCCTCTAACAGGGAACACCTATATTTATCAGCCAAAAAAATTCTCAAAGTCTGTAGCGCCAGAATCATAAACTCCGCAGCTTATTATTTTGAGCTCTGTAAAGTGTAAAAATAAGTTATTTCAGGGAATTAATTATATTTTTTATGTTCAAATTGATATTTTATGGTAAACAACCTCAATATCCATACATCAATGAAGTTATTATTACAGTTTGTGTAAAAACTGTCATTTTTTCCATTGAAAAGGTCAATTTTCTTTGTTCAATCAAAATTTCAGATAATTCCCGAAATTGATACAATTTCAATAATTGTCGAATATTATAATATTAAATGTTCAAGTGTTTGGTATTATTTTGATCCTATAACTGTATACTACAAGGAGAAAACTATCAGCAACCCCAATTCTGACACTGGTATGAACTATGTCCTGGTTCATTAGCCCTCTACCTGGAAATTTAGTAAAAATAATATTTCAATTATGGCCCCGTATTCCATGAAAAGTCTTATTTGGATTATCAGATATGTTCTCTGTACAATTGATAAGCCAGCCTTGAAGTTATGTTATCTTTTAAACATTTAATTAGCACATTTTATACATGATTTTCATCTTTTTGTCTGGGAAAAACTTCAAATTTGACAATTTTAGCTGATTTAAGCGAACAGTTCATGCGATTAGAAAGTCCCAAATTTTCAAAGTTATCATTTTTATTGTCACAAATCAATAAACTGTTATCTTCTACTATTATTTATAATCTTAATTCATAACAGCCTTCAATGTCACTCTCTTTTCCTTTATATACTATAATTTTACATTTGACGACTACAAATAGTGCTGTGTCCCAGTTCATGACCAACTTATTCCAAATGAAATCTTTGTGAATTCTTTAAATTGTGTGTTTTGTGATCCTATGCATATCCTATGCATATTTGATTAACTGAATCATAATCAATAGCATCAACTTTCAGAAGTGTCATTTTAATGATTTAAAACTCTTAATGATCTACTGAGATGTCACGATCACACCTGTAAAATAAAAATAAAAATAAACATTTAAAATATGTTATACAGAATAAAAATAAAGAACTAAAAATAATTGATCTTTTCCAGAAATAGTTTATCATACATGTACAAATGAAAAAAGCTTTAATACAATGCACTCTTCGACTAAAAATTATCTTTATGCATATATGCTTGGTGGCAAATAGATTCTATATGAAAAATAGCATTATTCCAGAAATGTTTGCTGCATGCATCATAAATGTTCTGTCATATCAAACAAGTTTGCACACAGTAATGGTGTAATGAAAAAAATGTAATTAATTAAACTTAGCATATCACATGCACTGCCACTGATTACAATGTATATAGCCAGAATGTTAATACATTCACATACTGTAATGTATGCATTAAGCATATATTTCATAAAGCTTCCCTAATAGCACTGAAACATAATAATTATGTTTTGTAACAATTTAAATAAATTGTTTCAAAAATGTTGCATGGAAATTCATGTTACTATTTAAAAACAATTGTCCTATGTATTGCTACAATATACACTAGGAACTTAATGAGAAATGCATAAACAGTTTTCATGTACACAAATTTTATTTAAAACCAAAAAATATAAAAAATCTTGAACATTTCACAAAAGTATCAAAGAATACCGGAACAATTCCTTTATATAGATGTATTAATAAATCCCGATAAATTCCGAACAGCCATGATTACGTCACCAAAGGTCTGCTTGGATAAAGTTATTTATAGATTGGGAGAATTTGACAACTTTATATTGATGCTTGCCGTTTTCGCCATTTTGCGAGTAAAATAATAAAATCGTGAATTAAATCCCATCTCTTTTTCATTTATCGAAACAAAGATATATATTTATTCAGTTCGTGTAAAGTTTCTGTGCGATTTTTGTGCATCTTTTGTTTTCAAAATTAACCCCCATTTGATCCGGTTGAAAACGATATTTCTTTTGAGAATAAAACTATATTTTAGAAGAAGTTTTGTTACTTACCGTGCATGATTGACCTCCGTGGTCTGAATACATCAATGCTAGATAATTATTGTATCAATTGGTAGAACAATACGTCGGTAAATTCTATTTTTCTTTGGTACAACTCTGAAATTGTCCTGGCCAAAATGGCGGAAGACATACATCCCGGTCATGCGCCACACAACGTCCGATAACTCTTCCCGCTCAACTCTGATTGCAAAGTCAGAAAATATGGACCGAACATCCAATGATTTCCGGGAGCTATTACTGCTTATCCATTGAAACCTTGGCGACATATCTTTAGAGGAAGGTCCAGTTTATTGATATTTGACCCCCAATATTTTTCGGAAGTGTGGTAAGCGAGTTTAAAAACACTGTTTTGTAAACTTTTATATTTTACGTTACGATTTCGATTGTTTTTAATTTTTGGCGGTCGGATTGGTAAAATTGAAGACTTTCTGCAAATTTTAAGCCATGCATGAAGAATATTGGTCCAGGGATAGCTCCCGGAATTATTTTTGAAAATGGGCTGTTCGTTGACACATAAATCAAGATGGCGTCCGATTTTCTCGAAACGACTTCACTTTGGACGTTCAGTAGTAGTACCCAATCATATTTTTAATGCTTATAACTACCAAATTAATAAAGATCTAGTTTTCAAGTTTTATCTGATATATTTTTTATCACGAAATAATAAATTTTAGGTGTTTTTCTAATGAAATGAAAAAGGTGAAAATTCGGGTTTTTCTACTCTGACAGAAAATAATAACGCTTTCGACGACTACGTTTGTCCTCCCTAACAAAGCACATGTCTCGCAAAGTTTTTTTTTTTTATTATACTGTGGCCGGACTTTGCAGGACTGTGATGTTTTAACATTGTCTTATATAAGTAAGTTAAAGTGCATCATTTATTTTATTATTATTATTATGTGTGCGTGTGTGTACGCCACGTGGCGACATTTTCAATGATTTTGGCAAGCATCCCTTGCGCTTGTCGGGGAATAAAACACATCTGCAAAGGAGTACGAATTATGTTTTCATTGATTTGATAATAAAATATAAATCGATACTTAATTTCGTGACCTGCTCTGTTGAAATCTTCATGAACTTTTACTTTGACAATTTATCTATCCAGCTAACGATTTCCAACGTACGCAGCAAAGTGCATTATGGGTAACGCTACATATGTATATCTAATAACCCTACCGTAGTAGCTATAACCGAAATGAACCACAACGGCCTAACCTGATAACGGAATTTAAGTTGAGCCTTAAATTCAATTGTTTACACTAAAGAAGAAAGAGAGGAGAAAGTACATGTAATTGATTAAAATAAGATTTCAACTCATTGAACATAGAAAACACCACGACATATGACGTTGTAAATCCAGGTCCTGACTTGGGACAGGCACAACAATGTGGCAGGGTTAAACTGGTTAAAGGGATTTATTAAACATTCCCCCTCTTGATAATTGGGTCTTCAACGGAAACACATATACTAACAAACAATAAAACACCTGTACAGATTCGCTTCCATTCAAGAAGACAGCAGAAATGAATGACAACATAAAGACGGACAGTACAATAGCAGGGTCAGTGAATGATCGTCGCTAACTAATTACGGATAATATGAAGCAGTCGGCCGCGATACTGGTATTACCAGTCTTGTAATATTTACAATACTGGTATTACCAGTATTATAATATTTACAATACTGGAAATACTAGTATTGTAATGTTACAATACTGGTAATACCAGTATCGTACATATACAATACTGGATGTACCAGTATCGTGCATTTGTAATACTGGAATAACAGGATCGTTGATCTATACACAATACCGGAGGCTCCAGTATTCTTCATCCAACAATACTGGTAATACTAGTATTGTAAAACACACGATACTGGAAGCTCCAGTATTCTTCATCCAGCAATACTGGTAATACTAGTATTGTAAAGCACACAATACTGGAAACGCTAGTATTCTTCATCCAGCAATACTGGTAATACTAGTATTGTAAAGCACACAATACTGGAAACTCTAGTATTCTTCATCCAGCAATACTGGTAATACTAGTATTGCAAAACACACAATACTGGAAACTCTAGTATTTGGCAATTTGACGCGAGTGGGCAGAGCCTAATTCTAACTGTAAATCACAGCTCATTGTATTTACCGTTAGTATTAGGCTCCGCCCAGTCATGTCAAATTACCTTACCAATATATATTTGATATTATTCAATCGAATTCGAAGCTATTACAACAATTAAAAAAACACTAATGTTAATTTATGTAATAACAATTCTAAATATTGCTTTAATAAACTTTATTATGATTGTAAACATTTAATCATGTGATTGTTTTAATTATTGTCGATGTCAGCTTGGTAGAATCATATTTCTTTATCTGGATTAATTATAATTAACAGTTAAAAATCATCATGCCACAGCTAAATAACCTTTAATTGTTGTGTAGACATTTATATAGTACCAGGTTTTTTTTAATCTGGATATAGTAATGAGGACTAATTAAATATTTGACACTTACGGCGGAATTGGAGGTATTTTGTACCGGACATTAAACATTTATATTCTGCGATATTAATTTCTGCGGTCCGGAGTTAACGCAGAATACCGCAGAAATTTGATTTCCGCAGAAATTACCGGTTATACGGGGTAATTAATCGTGCACAGTATGTCACGATTTTTCACAAAAATTGACTAAGTTCAACAACTCGAAAATTCGTCCGAATACCAATTCCAAACAATATGCACATCTTCAATATATAAATAATATATAAACTGAAACTTCTGTAAACCGTCCAGCGATGGGACCAGAAAATTCGGATGGTTTTGAGGGGTTGGCCAGATTGAGGGGTTAATTTTACATAGACATTTCTATGGCGGTTTCTTCTTCTTCTTCGTTATAGTATATAAACTCATTCAGAGTACTCAATACTTTTGTGCTTGCGCATGCGCGGAATAATATAAATATTTACAAATTACAAAATGCCAAAGCTTAGGTGAATATATACAAGTGCTCGGATAAAAACAAGTTGTCCTTCAATTTAGGCTGATATACAGGCCCTGAAAGCATCACATGTAGATGCTTTCACGGTGGCGTCCCGTAGTAGGTTCCACTGTACAACAGTTCTTGGGAAGAACGAATATTTGAAATAGTCGTGTCTGGTGCTGAATAACTGGAAGGATAAGCTTTTACTGTGTCTGGAAGGCCTGTTCAGTGGAATTAAGTATTGTTGCACTGGAATGGCAACTAAGCCGTTAACTGCCTTATAAAGTAGACATAGTCTGGTGTTCATACGTCTTTCTTTTAGTGGTTGCCATTTTAGATTTTCTAGCATAGTTGTTACACTAGAGCTGTAATCATAGTTGTTATACACATATCTGGCTGCTCTTCTCTGGACTCTTTCTATTTTGTCTATGTTCTCTTTAGTATATGGGTCCCAGACGGCTGAACTGTATTCTACTTTTGGTCTTATTAAAGTATTAACAGCCATTGCTTTGTTATGTTGTGGTGCTTTTTTGATGTTCCTTCTTAGCATGCCTTGGGCTTGATTTGCGCTCGCCTCGATGTTGTTGATGTGATTGTTCCAGCTGAAGTTGTTGCTTATTGTTATTCCTAAGTATTTTGTTTCTGTTACAATTTCCAGTTGTTGGTCATGCATCACGTATGGATGTTTCTTTGTTGTTCTTGCTCTGGTGATGTGCATGACATTACATTTATCCACGTTAAATGCCATTTTCCACTTTCCTTCCCATTTAATAAGTTTATTTACGTCATTTTGCAACAAAACCTGGTCTTCTTTGGTTCTGATTTGCCTGTAGATGGTACAATCATCAGCAAATAATCGGATGTTTGACGTAATATTATTTGTGATGTCGTTGATATATATGAGGAATAGAACAGGGCCCAGTACACTTCCTTGTGGTACTCCAGATGCAACATCTACATTGTCTGATATGGTGTTTTCTAGTGCTACTGCTTGTGTTCTGTTGTTGAGGGATGATTTAATCCAGTTCTTGTTGTTTCCACGGATTCCATAATGTTCTAACTTGTGCAGTAGTCTTGGATGGCTGACTTTATCAAACGCCTTCGTAAAGTCCAATACTATCATGTCTGTTTGATAGTTTTTATCCATGTTAGATGTTAAATCATGTACAAGTCCTATTAGCTGGGATTCACAGAACCTCTGATTTCTAAATCCATGTTGATATTCTGATAGTATTTTGTTTTCATCCAGATGTTTCATGACGCTTGATACTATTATATGCTCCATTAGCTTACAGAGAATGCAAGTCAATGAGACCGGTCTGTAGTTTGAGGGTAGATGTCGTGGCCCCTTCTTGTAGATCGGACATACTATAGCATGCTTCCAGTCAGATGGAGTTTTTCCTAATTCCAGTGATCGTTGAAAGATCATTGTCACGATGGGTGTAAGTTCGTGTGCAAGTTCTTTCAGTAACCTTGGTGTTAACTCGTCCGGACCACATGCTTTGTTTGGATTTAGGTTCCGTAGCAGTTTTTCTACACCGTTTTCTGTTATTGTTATTTCTGGCATTTCTTTAAAGACTTCCTTTGGTATGTCTGGCATTTTCTTGTCTGTGTCAGTGGTGAAAACTGATTGAAACTGCCTGTTTAACAGGTTTGTCTTGTCTTGAATTTCATTTACTGTTTCTCCAAAGATTTTTAAGGTTGGTACTCCATTTGATTCTTTCCTAATTGATTTTAAGTAGGTAAAGAATTTCTTTGGGTTTGGTCTTTCATTTGTGCTATCTACGGGGGCAATGCTGTCAGATATGTAATTCCAGTAAGCCTCTCTGGTCTTTTTTTGTGCTAGGTGTTTTAGCATCTTGAATTTATCTCGGTATTTTCCTTTGTTGCCATGTTTCTGCATTTTGCTGTATGCACGGTCTCTTTTTCTTATTACTTTGCGTAGATCTGATGTTATCCACGGATACCCGGTGTTATGTTTAATTGTGCATTTAGGTATGTATTTGTTGACTTGGTCTTTTACAAAGGTCTTAAGCTCATTCCATATTGTGTCGATGTCATTGTTGCTTTTCTTTTTCTCTATGAATGTATCTGAGAAAGCTTTTACTTCCCTTTTGATGGAGTCATAGTCGGCTTTTTTTTATACAAGAAGGCCTCCCTTGGTGCTGTTTTTATCTTAACTGGTTTGGTTGTGGCTTCTATATATACAAGGTCGTGATCTGATATGCCATGGCATACCTCAGTTCTATATATTGTAGAGGGTTTGTTGGTTAGAAACAGATCTAGTGTGTTGTCACTTCTTGTTGGTTTATTTACAAGTTGGTTTAATCCACAGTTTGTTGTAAGCTCTATAAATTCCTGGTGGATATCAGCATTCTTACTGTTTTCTTTGACATGTATGTTGACCAGGTCTTCCCAGTTTATCTCGGGTAGGTTGAAATCACCCCCTATCCAGACTGTGTGTTTGTCATTACTTGAAGCCAGCCTGATATTTCTCTGGTTTTCTTCCATGGATGCAGTGTTTGCTGTATGTGGGTGGTACATCGAGCCGATATATAGTTTACGACCATTTTCTTCGCGCTTGAGCAAACAGGGGTTTTACTTAGGGGTTTTACTGAGAGAGTGGACAGGGCATAGGGAGGCCCGGGGAAAGGAGAAGCGGAATACAAACGTTATATGCAAGATTTGGAAGATCTGTGTTGAAAAAACCCCCAATATAAAAGTACATTCCGCAACTTCATACCTAATCTTCCAGTATCTGCAATACTGGTATAACCAGTATTTTCCAGAATCTTCCAGTATCTGTAATACTGGTATTATCAGTATTTCCCAGAATCCTCCAGTATCTGCAATACTGGTATTACCAGTATTTCCCAGAATCTTCCGGTATCTACAATACTCATATTTTGCCAATGACCAGTATCTTCTAGTATTGCAGATACTGGAAAATTCTGGAGGATACTGGGATACTAGTATTTACCAGTATCTGTACCAGTATTGCAGATACTGGAAGATTCTGGTAAAATACTGGTATTACCAGTATTGTGTACCAGTATTGTAATACCAGTATCGCGGCCGGCTGCTTCATATTATCCCTAATTTCTGCCTAGGAAGGTAGAATCTATAGGGTAAAGACTATTATTCTTAGTTTGAATTGTCCCCAAAACTAGATGCGCGTACCACAAAAATGATTTATCTTAACTAACATTAGTTTGTTTAATAAAGATATGTTTGGAATCGACAACAGATTCAAATATAAGCATAGTAAACGTTGATCTGATTCCAGTGCATCATTTATTGCTAAAACAAATGTTGACAATATATTAGACAAATGTTTTGTGAAACACCTGGAAGTACATACAAACAACGGTGGATATAGTAATCGAATTGGAGCATAATTTGAGTTCGTAGTTTACTAACTGAAATATGAGTCGAGTTCATGAAATGTTAGATAAGATTAATAATGAATTATGTTATTGTATCCACTGCTTGGACAGCGGCATGCAAAAATGATCAAAACATTTAAACTGTAATTAGCACAAATATCAAAATAGCTACAACACGTTAAATACTTGTACCATAAAACGTAGTTAATTAAGTACGCACGGCGTGCTTCTAAAAATAACCTTCATTATGTACACTCAGTCAAAACATTGGAAAGCCAAATAATTTAAAAGTTTTTTGGGAGTAAGTAAAAACCAAATAACTTAAACAAGATAGCCAAAATTGGTCAAGGTCATCTATGACAGTAGTGTCGATCCAAGGTAGTAATATCTAGAATGCTAGTGATATTTCCTAGTATTAACCATCCATCATGACAGTGGTATCGACACGGAAATAACACGACCTATTTTAATGATACCCTGGGACACCAACAGTTCACAATGATAACGATATCAACACAGTGGTAGTAATATATACTAATATTAGACTAATGATATCCTCGGCATCAACAAAACTTCTTCATGACGGTGGTTTATGCATAAGATCTGATAGGCTAATGCTATCCTCGATACAGACTTTATTAACTTGTTATATGTGTATGGGATAGACAAAGTATGCTGATACACTGCACGGCACAGACTATGTTTACTAACTCCGGAATAGCAAAGACTAAGCTCACAAAGAAAAGATAGCAAAGGGGTAATCAGAAGCCGTAAATTGAAGAAGTACAGACAACACAATGGCCAAAAGAAAAAGGACAAAAGGACAAAGAACGATCTGCACAACATTACACAAAAAATTAAAGATCGAGCAACACGAACCCCACTAAGCTACGCGAGTGAATTCAGGTGCTTCGGAATGATAAACAGTCCCTGGTCTACATGTTGCTCTTGATACAAATCCTGTGATAAATCATGAAAGAGGAAAGAGAGAAGGGATTTTGACTACGACAAATGAAACATATCCATGGTCATCTGTGACAGTGATATTCAGTAAAGGTAAACCAGGTCATGATGGCGCCCGTGCTGACTTCAACATAGCAACTAGGAAGACGTGGTTCTATAGTTTCCTTGTTAGCAAGTTACAAGCTATGACAGCAGACCCTATGTTTGGCACAGCTAATTCCTTAATAAAAACGTAGATATCGCATTTGGTTTGCACGACGCGTTTCTTGGATAACCTTCATCAGGTATGCTCATCATGAGCATGGCAGATACTAAGTCACCTAACAATGTGGTAGAAACAGACTCTGTCTTCCTACAAGGTTACCCACTTTTAGAGTTAAAACATGTAGTGAGCTGCCTCTTTTTTAAAAGTCTGTGTCCGTCTCTTTCTATCTATGTTTGTTTTGTGATTTTTTTGTACTTTTCTTAACTAATTTTTGTATATAATCGACATTTTATACTTTACACCACCTTTGTCATACGCTTCATTCAAATATTTTATTTTTTGAAAAGCCGGAATTTTTAAGTCATTTCCAAGAAATGTGAATAAAATTCCACTTTCACCGTTTATGCATAACGTAAAACGTGAATACACAGGGTATGGTATTCTATTTCAATTTCTTTCGCAGAATTTTATGAATGAATATTCATTTCTAAAGATATGAATTTGCAAGCTACAGTTTACAATATCATGATTTAATACATTTTTCGGGTCTGTTTTTGCTGATTCATGGGTTTTTTGTGTTCACTCATGCAGATGAAATCCTTGAATAATATGTTTTGTATATTAACGGAAGATATACCATATATAAATATTTGTGTACATAGGATTAGTGAAATTGGATTTCGCTAATCGTTAATAGGATATACTATGGGTGATTTTCTTTACTTATTAAATTTATGGATTTTGCTATTTCTACAGATTTGTATCGGTAAGTTCTTAATATACAACGATAACTTAGACACAATTCGACTTCCTTGTCTTAATGTTTGGATATATATATACATGTGTGTGTGTTATTTTCATCTTCGAAAGGTAAAATATAATATATAGGGCATATAGTCAAAACGGTCCATATGGTCACCTCTATTAAGCAGTCACCTGTATTAACAGGTCACCTTTTTCTTGTCCTGTCTTAGAAAATTGGATATGAATTGAACCTCTTTTAACAGGTCACATGCCTTATAAGGCCACTTTTTCTTTGTCCCAAAGGTGACCTCTTAATACAGGTTTGACCGTAATTCTATTTTTAAAAAGTTTAATAAAAGTTACTGTACACTTTATTCAATATACATGTATATATGTATATGAAAACCAGCGTCTTCCTGGAAAATGACACAGCTTTCCTGGTTTGCATGTATATTGAAAAAGTATACAGTAACTTTTATTAAACTTTTTTAAAATAGAATTACGATCAAACCTGTATTAAGAGGTCACCTTTGGAACAAAGAAAAAAATGGCCTTATAAAACATGTGACCTCTTAAAAGAGGTTCAATTCATATGAAATTTTGGGTGCAGAATTTTTAAGTCATTTCCAAGAAATGTAAATAAAATTCCACTTTCACCCTTTATGCATAATGTAAAACGTGAATACACAGTGCATGGTATTCTATTTTAATTTCTTTCGCAGAATTTTATAAATGAATATTCATATCTAAAGATATGAATTTGCAAGCTACAGTTTACAATTTCATGATTTAATACATTTTTCGGGTCTGTCATAGCTGATTCATGGTTTTTTGTGTTCACTCATGCAGATGAATTCCTTGACACAGGGCATTGTATTCTATTTATATTTCTTTCGCAGAATTTTATGAATGAATATTCATTTCTAAAGATATGAATTTGCAAGCTACAGTTTACAATATCATGATTTAATACATTTTTCGGGTCTGTTTTTGCTGATTCATGGGTTTTTTGTGTTCACTCATGCAGATGAAATCCTTGAATAATATGTTTTGTATATTAACGGAAAATATACCATATATAAATAGTTGTGTACATAGGATTAGTGAAATTGGATTTCGCTAATCGTTAATAGGATATACTATGGGTGATTTTCTTTACTTATTAAATTTATGGATTTTGCTATTTCTACAGATTGGTATCGGTAAGTTCTTAATATACAACGATAGCTTAAGACACAATTCTATTTCCTGTACATATGTATATGAAAACCAGCGTCTTCCTGGAAAATGACACAGTTTTCCTGGTTTGCAAATGGTTTCGAATTGCCTAGTACACGGTAGTCTTGCATGACTAAAAAAAAATTCGTGCTCAATTAAAATTGCAACAAAAAAATGCATTTCAATCTGATCACATTTTTAATCAAGCAACAGAATTGTGTTACGCATTACCTGATTTGTGATGCCAGCAAATTGCCAAATTTTCAAACAATACGAATGCCACGATATTGCTGAAATACTGCTAAAGTTGGCGTTAAACACCAGTCAATCAATCAATCAATCAAACAACACGACGGAATATTATATTCGAGAGTTACGTTAGAAGTTAGCTATTTGTACATATAATTGCCACAGCTGTCTATCAAAGTAACAATTTCAGTAATTGATGGAGGTAAAATATTGTTAACCATACTTGATTAACGGGCTTTTTGGCCAAGACGATTCGTAGCGTATATCGAGCGTTTATTCCAGTGTTAGGATCAACATAGTCTACGTGAACGAACCTTTTATCAATCTGCATCATAGACCTCAATAATTCTTGTAAAATCCCCCGTTTAGGTTTACCAGTCTGACGTAAACATTTTAAATGCACCCGCCCCGTTTTAGAATTGCCAGTCTAGCGTAAACATTATCGTAAATATAGTAAATATATAGGTCATGTATTCTGTTATCAATAAGGGGTATTACTCTGTTTTGCTATAAGAGTGGATTGGAATTGTTCACTCTAGTCGCAGGTTAACGCCCTGCAGAACATTATGTTATCTATTTTGGCTTTGAGCGTACCTGATGAAGGTTATTCCAGAAACGCCTCGTGCGTACTAGATTTGATATCTACATTTTTATTGTATATACTAGATTGCAACCCGAACTCAATGGTTTAAATTTCTACAATAAAGCAATTATTACGTAGACGGGTTGTGTGTCTTCTTCTCATAAACTTTATAATTTTGTTTTTTTCAAAGAATACATGCATGATATTTTAGACCAGTTGTTAACAAATGAATTGTCAGTGTAAATCATCCCGTGGTAAGTATCCTGAAATTTAAATATCCAATAGAAAGGGTACGTTCATGTAAAGTACACTGCGACATTATATTTTTGTAAGCAGAAATAACAGCTGTTGTAAGGAATTATTTGGTCTCTAAATATTTGAGTTCCAACTTTGGTAAATATCCTGAAATACTCTCAGACCTATTATGTTTTGCAAAAAGTCATGATAACCGTAAATTTATGGAACTAGAATAACAATAGCCATGACATGCACGAATTTGTTTTCAAAATATTTTAATTCCATTATTAGTAAATTTCCTGGAAGACTCTCAGACCTATTAATTTTTGGAAAAGCATATCAACACCCGTGTATTTCTTCAATCAGAATAACAATAGCTATTTCATGGAACAATTGGTTTCAAAATTATTTGAATTCCATCTTTGGTCAATTTCCTGGAAGACTCTCAGACCTATTATTTGTTGTCATTGTAGTGAAAGGGAATTGTTGTGCAGTCTTCTAGACACAACCGTATAAGGTTATGTTTCCAAAAAAGTCATGCAAATGTACCATGAAAATAACTGATATTTTTTCAGGACATTATGCTATGCAAGTGGTTGTGGAAAGTCAAACCGAAACTAATAGCATCTCCTTCCCATTTGAGAATACAGTCCATGATAATATATATGCGGTGATTAATTGACTTGCCTCTTGTTTTTGTTTTACAACTGGCCACTTTTATGCAATTTCCGGAACTTATTTAGTAAGTCTCTCAGTGCATGTTTTGCTTGGAACATTAATGAATATCGCCCACAACAGAATTTATATCTGCAGTAACAGAGTCTCAATGGGGCAACCAACAAAAATGTCAAATGACAAGGGCCTAAGAGATCAAATCCTACGTCACTCAGAGACTTTTATTTCCATATAGGAGTGGTATTAGCTTTAATATGAGCTATAATTTAAAAATAATAGGGCACAAACTGAATCCATCCTGCCGATTTGAAAGACTGTATACTAGCATATTCTCCTTTCAGGGAATGCATTACACAGCGGAGCAAATAAACTGCAGAACCGTAGTTGTTATGGTCTTATTGTAATCATATGGTCACAAAAAAGAAAAAAAATACCATTATAGCTACGTTCCGCAGCTACGGAAGAACTATGTCACATTCCTATGCTCCGTGGGGCCTCGTTGTTTATATTTTATTCACACTTCTAAGATTCTACACATGGATTAATGAATTTCATGTTTATCTTATTTCAGATGGCTGTGTTAGAAATGTTC
Source organism: Bathymodiolus brooksi (assembly GCA_963680875.1). NCBI lineage: Eukaryota > Metazoa > Mollusca > Bivalvia > Mytilida > Modiolidae > Bathymodiolus > Bathymodiolus brooksi. The sequence goes on from OY804579.1 coordinate 91,564,977, forward strand.
CAACGGATTTGCCACAACCTACGCAAAAATCTGATAATGGATATAAAGTAGTCCCAGAAAATCACAGATTACCATGTACAATGAATGAGACACTAGCAAAATCATGTTTGAATGGAGGGACATGCTTCGCATCACATATAGCTACTAAGCTGAGGCAAATTTCGTGTCAGTAAGTATTTATACTAGTAGAGACATGGCCATCTTAACAGTATGATATGCCCCCGAGGAAAGTAGTGCACTGGGGCCCGTACCTACACAACCACCACTCATTGGAATAAAACTATAATTCATGATCAAATTAAACATATATCTATTGTATTGGTACTTCAAAAACAATCAGTGTTTAAACCTTAAAAATACATGTCATACACAACATACATAGATTAGCATGGCCCTATCCTCGTGGGACCCTCGTGCAACTGTCCATCGTGCCCATGCGCTAAGACGGCACTGAGTAGAGATACAATGTATCGGCCATCTTTGAATCTCGTGTTCTGTCACAGTGTTGTTCACTTGATAAAAGGAAGTTAAACTGCAATGGCCAAATATATAACTAGAACATTGATATGATACACTTGCCTGCATGTTCCATCATTTAAATACACTTGCCTGCATGTTCCATCATTTAGAATGAAATGTAGTTAATTGAAGAAACAAATCGTGGGTTATTAGTATGAGAAATCAATTAAATGGTTAGGGAGCTGACATTTAATATTTTAGTGAGGCAAGGGAGTCGTTTCAGATCCAGGATACTGTTTTGCGCGAAATGTTCCAAGACATTTTGATTCTTACGTTATAGTGTCTTACATCTTTTTTTTATTCCTGTTTGTTTATTTTGTTTTCTTGTTTCCTGGAATTTGTTTAGCTTTTATCTAAATCTGGAACTTTGTTTCTCTCGAAAATTCTTCTTTACCATCCCCTCTCAGAAAAATCAAATGACTGCTCCTAAATACCATCTTGAGATGACAGCACATGAATTGCGATTATGATATTTCGATACCCTTGTTCCATCGAAGAGTTCCTATTTAAAATGTTTGTGAATGGTGGTGAAAATTTAGTCAATGAAGAGAAGGGTCTATCTATTCAAGGCAAGGTTATCCAAGGGTGGCAGGGCAAATCTAGGTACACCATTCTGCAATTGATCGTCGTATGTAGTGTTTGCAAGCGACTGTAACGGTTGATGAACGTCAGGGATCTGACAGGTCCCGCAAAACTACACATAGAGAGGTTAGGATAATAGGACTCCCTAAGTTCTTAACAACATTATCCTCGTTACATTATATTTGAAAATAATTTTGTTTTCTTTATGCAAGAATAAAGAATACACAACTTGTGCACTGATATGGTTCATTAGATATATGTATGCTTGAAATTTAAAGTTCTCAAGTAATATAATTTATTAAAACAAAGTGCAGTCTCATTCGGTAATTGGTGACCTTAGCGTATTTTGGTTGTCCTATTAATGGCACTTTAATGTTGGTTTGCTTGCTCCCAAAGACTTTTGCCTTATTTTGAGATGTCGATCTTTCAACTGTGAGCATACCCAACGAAGATCATTCCAGAAACGTGTCATGTGCACTAAATTGGATATGTACGTTTTTATTAATTATTATAACATGAATTTTATCACCTTATTTTATATCATGTGACTTTTTCTTAGATGTCCAGATAAATATGTTGGTCACCGTTGTCAGATGATTGATACTACCATTATATTCGAAAGTAAGTGCGCATGTCTAATAATACATAAAATACTGGTTCGTATTCAAAAACAATTTACAATTTTACAGAAAGTGAAAAATAGGTATCTCTGAAATGTGCAGTGAGAGAAATAAGTTACTTAAGAGCAATGCAAAGTAACCTTAATATTTGAGCTACTTTCATATTAGTGTATTTATATTGTATTTGCTATAAGTTCATTATAGTGACTTTTTGCCGCCTCAGCCCTCATGCTACTTTTCGTTTTTAATTGTTTCATGTCTTGTGTATGTCTGTTGATTGTATTGTTGCTGATGACATCCCTTTGTTGGATTTCATATCAATAAAGAATTTATTTATTTATTCATTTTATTTTACTGTAGAAAGAAAAGGAATAATGTGTTTTATTTGTTCTACTTTAAAAAATCAAAGGAAAACGTTTTGATTTTTTCTATTTACAAAGCAGACATCATCATCACCATCATTTCAGCAAAAAATAATTTGTTTTCGCCACAATATGGCTGCAAAATTGCTCACTTGGCACTAAAGAACATTCATTGACTCACCCATACTAGTATTTGCAAGTTCTAAAGCATTTGATATGCTATATACAGCAATGAGGAGGCTATCTATATATTTGTCAGTTTTGAGACATATATTTATTTCGAATTGCCAGTCTTATATTGAAAGTGTTATGGGCGTGAATCGCCATTGTCAACAACATTTCAGTTATAACGTGGTGGCAAGTTTTGATGGTGGACGAAACTGTAGTACCCCTCCCCCCCCCACCCCCCCCCCCCCAATCTGTTGCATTTCTCTGACAAACTGTAGTACACGAAGTTGTATCGTGCACACTTGTGGGAATCAAACTCACCGGCACTGGTGCTGACTGCACGGACACGACGGTCCCAATCTCATATTTGGAAATGTTCGCTACATTTGTATATAATTTAATTTGACGTGAATATTGTAATCTGATTGGCTGATCTGCCTGGAGAAAAAATTGATTATACTTGATAACCTGGGTTGGTATTGTGACGTCACCACCATATTCATTCTCCAACGTCAAATTCAAATAGTCCCATGAAATAAGCGTAATTAAAATAGAAGAATCATTAAATTTTGTTGTAAAGATTAAATTATAAGGAATATTTTAATTTTTTGCACAGTTTATACTTGTATAACCTGGTTTGGAACAGTTTACGCTTTTCATAAATGGCTTCGCGGTTTATTAAGCGTAAACTGCCTCAAACCAGGTTATATCGTATAACCTGTTCAAAAATTTAAAATATTCCTTAATTAACGTATTTGCTGTTGTAGAGATACCAAAGATGTAAGGAGCGTCAGTGTTAATTTTTAACAAAGATATATTACTGAATACTGACTCTGTCATCATTTTAGTTGCACAAGTACGTGTTTCCCATTCCAAGGACTGAAGGTCTGTTTTCAAAATATAAATTGCCAGAACGGTGATTGTTATTACAAATTAATGTTTGTTGTCTATCCATTTTAGTTTTATCAAAATAATTTTAAATTGCATTTCAAAATGCAAGATCTGAAATTTTAAACAAGTAATCAAAATGGATAAAGAGATCTGACTGATGGGTGGATAGCAGGATGTCTTTGTTTCTAACTTTTACATTTTTTGCTATTTTTTTTCCCAGGGCAACCTAAGACATCTTTATCAACAGTAAGCCTGGTTGCAATTCTACTATATGGTGCTTTCATCATTTTGATTGTCAGGTAATATTTTCACTTTAGTGTGTAGCTTTTAAAATGAAATACAATGAAGCCTGTTTAAACCGAACCCTGAATAAATAGGAATCTTGTATAAACCGATATTTAAATAAAGTCCATATGTAAGACATATTTCCTAATTCGACCTGCTTAAATGAAACACCTGTTTATTCCGTATATAAACGATAGTCTGACGGATTCACTGCAATATGCTATAAATACATGTACATGGCGCTAGATGTGATTTAGACGGCAAATATCTCAATATAATATCTCAACAGTTCCATGCCGTTAATCTTTGAAAAGTCAAAAACGTTAAAAACAATATGAAGTCAAATGCGACAGAAATATGCATTACCAGATTATGTAAAGGAAAACGTCTAAGATTAGACGTCATCTTACGTTTCAATAATTCTATATTGATAATCTAAAATAGTGTGTAAAATGTTCATTTTATGCTGGGAATTCATCAGATTCACACGATAATGTATTCACCACCCGTTTCTAAACTGAATTCTTTGTACAACTCATGTTTTCAAAACGGCTATGCAAATCTTAATTTGATTCAAAACAAGCTTACAAGAATTGTCTGGGTTATTGCCCATTGCTAACTTTTCAGTATCATGTTTAATTAAGAAAGATGACAGAGATAAGAAGAGTTTGAAGATACCAAAACCCATAATCAGAATTCGTAAATCTAAGAAGGACAGACAACACAATAGCCAAAAGAAAAACGACAAATTGACAAACAACGATCTACAAAACACTACACAGAAAACTAAAGATTGAGCAACACAAACCCCACTAAGCAGGGGTTGAACTCGGGTACTCTGGAAAGGTAGGCAGTTCTTATTCCACATGTAGCACCCGTCGTGTTCCTCTTGTTAAAACCCGGTGATAAGTCATGAATGAGGAAATTACCAAATTATGATAACGACAAACGAAACATATCCGTGGTCATTTAGTCATTTGTTACACAGATATTCCGTAACGGTTAGCCAGGTCATGGTGGCGACTGTAAAACCTGGCTTTTAAGTGACTATGTCGGTCATATCTATCCCAGTGAAGGATACCACAGATACATCCAGGCCTGCTTCATATATATATTAACACCTAGAGATTGAGTTGTTTAAAAAACCGAAGTGATTTAAGTGACCACAGATACAGCTAGGCCTGCTTCATATACCGTATTGACATACACCTAGGAATTGAGTCGGTTAAAACCGAAACGATATACCCATTGTGAAATATCTGTTTAAATGTAGCAACATTTCAGTAGCATATGGAGTGATACGATATTCCTTGAGGCTTCTGTCAGGATTTCCTTGACCAGAGGGTTACTACAGAGCAAGCATATAGATTATGTGGACAGCTACAAAGCGATTGGAAAAATCATATTTCAGTCACATGCCCTCGAACACTGGACTCTCCTTGTCATCGTGTGAACACATATGCAAACATAGCCGAAGGAAAGCAAAATATATTGAAACGTAACCTTTTTAACAGATATGTTATGCTAAAATAAGAAACGCTAACCGTCATCATGCTGGATGAGTTGATGCCATTCGGAAAAAGTGAGGGTACTGAAAAGGGTTGGTTCAGTGCTCGAGTGCCTGTGATTTCAGTATCTTATTAAGATATTTTTAAAAGTTTCAGCTGTATGAAATGGAACAAGAAAGACCAACAACCACCTGCCTACAAGAAAACAAACAGTGAGGAAGAATGAATCGTACATTATATTGCCTTATGGGAAATATTGGTTTTATGTTCACATTCACGATTGGTTTATTTGAACTTTATAAGAAGACGGAACTTGAGTTTCTGAATTGGTTCATTAAAACTAATTCTAGTCAGATTTATTCTTTGTTGACCGTAAACTCACTCTCTTAATTACTTGAACTTGTCAATTAGTTACTTCCCTTTGTGCCTTCAGATATGTTTGTAATAATGTAATAACAAACTATATGTTAAAAGTTAAATTACCATATTTAAATAATGCTACCATAACAAATCAACGGGATTGCAACCCTGAGTATTGAAAAAAGTGTCAATTGTCAAATTCAAGCTGGAAAATCAATGTGTCTATCCTGTATTATGTACCTCATTCCTGTGACAATACTGCATATGCTACAACTTCTTTGCGCGACAAAAAGGAGAAATATTCTAACTCTTGTGTTGTTCGAAAAAAAATTTCTGAACGAAACAAAAAAACATACCCCCCCCCTCCCCCTCGTTCAAGTTAAATGGTCGGTCCCTTATGTACCTCATTCCTGTGACAATACTTCATATGCTACATCTTCTTCTTCTTCATCTTTCACGACGGAAAATCGTCAGCTTGATGAATGTTACTTTCCGGCGCATGCCTGGCATGACAATGTTTTTATTAATTTTCATTTTTGCAATTTTGTCTTTTTCTTTTTATTTAGTATAAGATAACAACATGTTGTAGCCTATTAGATCAGATATGGAAATGTTTTAAGGAGGGTATCATGTGTCAGTCTCTCCCTAAAAATTTCGGTAGAGGTACTGTTTGTAATATGTTCAGGTAATTTACTCCAATCTTTGATAGTTCTGCAGAAGAATGAAAAATTGAATGAGTCTTTGTTGCACTGTATTTGTCTGATGGTATTTGAATGGGTAGATCTTGCTCTGGATTGGCTAGGTATTAGGATGTTATCATATGGAACTGCAATTTTGTTGTTGATTATTTTGTAGAATATATGTAATCTAGTTTTTAGACGTCTTTCTTGTAGTGTTGGCCAATCAAGTGAGTGTATCATTTTTGTGATGCTGCTAGTATTGTGGTGTCTGTGGCATGCATATCTTGCTGCTCGTCTTTGGACCTGTTCGATTTTATAGATGTTTTCGGTGGTATATGGGTCCCAGACAGAGCAGCAGTATTCTAGTTTGGGTCGAACAAGAGATTGGTATGCTCTATCTTACTGATTTTGAATTAATTTGAAGGTTGCGTCTGATGAATGAAAGAGATTTATTTGCTTTGGGTGTTATTTGTTGAATGTGATTGTTCCATTTTAAATCTGCTGATAGTGTGACTCCCAGATATGTTGCTGGTTGTACTGATTCTAAGATGTGGCCATGCATGTTGTAGTAAAAATGTTGTGGCGATATTTTGGTTGTTACTCTTAAGATGTTACATTTGTCTGGATGAAATGCTATTAGCCAATCCTGTTCCCATTTGACAGCTGATTCAAGGTCTTCTTGTAGTTTTATGCAATCTGCTTGTGTTTTAATAGGTCTATATATAATGCTATCATCTGCAAAGAGTCTTATTTGGCTATATTTGATGTAATCTGGTAGGTCGTTTATGTATATTAGAAACAGTATGGGTCCTAGTACAGTTCCTTGGGGTACGCCGGAGATGACTGCAATTTTTTCAGATGTTGCGTTTTCTAAAAGTACTGTCTGTGTTCTGTTTGCAAGAAAAGATGTTATCCAGTTTGTTATTTGGTCAGATATACCATACAATTTTAGCTTGGAGATGAGTCTTTTGTGTGGCACTTTATCAAACGCTTTTGCGAAGTCCATTATTATTAAATCTGTTTGAATGTTTTAATCATTGATTTGTGCTAGTTGGTGAACAAGTGATATTATTTGTGATTCACATGACCTATTCGATCTAAAACCATGTTGCATTTCGTACAAGATGTTGTTTGATTCCAGGTATTCCATCATATTACTAGCCATTACATTTTCTAACAGTTTGCAGGAAATACAAGTTAGAGATATTGGCCTGTAATTTGCTGGGTGGTGCTTGTCTCCCTTTTTGCATACTGGTGCTACATTTGCATGGTTCCAATCAAGTGGAACTTTCCCTGTTTCCACTGATTTCTTGTAAATGATGGTAAGTATGTCTGAGCAAATGTCTGCATTATCTTTGAGTATTTTACCAGCAATGTTGTCTGGACCTACAGTTTTTTGGGGGTTGATGTTGTTGATGAGTTTCAGTATGCCTTTTTGGAAATTGAGATGTTTTTCATGATTGGATGTGTACTAGGACCCTTATCTGGAATTTCTGTGTTCGCTTCTGATGAAAAGGCTGATTGGAATTGCCTATTTAAGATATTGATTTTTTTCTGTTGGATCTGCATGTAAGACTCCTTCACATCTGAGAGGTACTATACTGGTGTTTTCTTTTTTCTGGCTTTCTATATAGGAGTATAATTTTTTGGGTTGTTTATTGAACTTTTGTTGGTCTGGTTTGTTTATGTCTAGGTCAAAAATCATATTTTCAATGTAATTCCAGTATGCATTATGCATTTCTTTATGGAGTTTTGATTTAACTTCTTTGTATATTTTAGTATTTTCACTGTTTGAGTTTTTCTTTTTGAATAATTTGTTTTTTCTTGTTTATTAGCTTTTTAATTTGAGGTGTTACCCATGGTAGTGTTGTTTTATTACCAATTGATTTTGTTGGAATGTTTTTCTTTATGGAATCAGAGTTTTTTAAATGAATCCATAGATGATTTACATCCATATGATTTTGATTTTCTTTCATATGTGAGTGAGTGGTTTGTAAGTAAGTTTGTACATATGTGATTATCCAAATTTATTACTGATTAGTTTTCCCCGCAATATCTCGTAAATTTGTGGTGGCTGACTAGAGTGTTCAACTTATGCGTCCCTATTACGGGGTCATCTTTATATACTTTAATTAAATTAGTTCGTATCGAATTTGCATAACAAAATACGGAATATTGGTGGGAAATGTTCATTGTTTAATAATTACTGACAATAACCATCAATTAAATGGTAATGAAGGGGTGATTTAAGTAAAAAATTCCACCCCCCCCCCACCCCCCCCCCCCCCCCCCCCCAAAGAAAAAAAATGAAATAAAAATACAATAATATATATATAATAAAATAAATAATTTTCAGATGTACATGAGCTTGTCTGCTTGATGTGGGTATACCGTTGTCGTCAATTTGTTGACATAAATTGCAGGTTACAATTATATAAAATCGAAGCAAAATAATAAAAAAATAAGATAAAAACAATTCCATTCTTAACAGACAAAGCTCATTTCTGGAGTAATACACTGTCCTCCACATATTCCTAGAAGTTGATTGTAAATATGATTTTGATTTGTTCTTATGTATTTGTGTAAAACATATTTTAGTTTTTCCTTCTGTCAATCAAAGGGTGACATTTTTTTTCAATGTTGTATGTATGTCTTTATATCTAAATTGAACAGTCCTGTTTCGAATTCTTTCCACTATGCATGGGATACTAAAGTCTCGTAATGGGTATTTCAAATTCAGAACATGTAACTCGAATAGGTTTGTTCTATAGTAGAGCAACAAGAGTAAAAGCTAAAATGTTATTAAATATTGAACATGTTATATTTATTAATTTGTATGTATCTATCAAGTCAAAATCTATTCCTTTGATGGTATTGTTCAACTTTCTGAAATTTTATCATGACAATGTCTATATACATTTAGATAGATCGAATAATACAAAACAAATTGTTAATTATACACCCCTTCACGAGAGGGACTCATACATACATGTATCTAATCTTACTAGTAACCAATTTCATTTCGCTTGTATGATATATTTTGACTTTATATGTACTTTCATCTTATTAATGTTGTCTGGTGATATCGAATCAATCCTGGACCATCGTCTCAGTCCACTTCAATACCATCAGCCTCGTCAATATCAGATCCACTCTTAGACGAATTTGATGGATGCATTACCCAGTTTACCTCGTTCATGCATCTTAATGTCCAAAGCATTGTCCCTTAAATTGATTTATTAAATGTAGAGCTTCAAAAATTTGATATTCTGTGTTTTACAGAAACTTGGTTAAATACTAATGTTGCGAATCAAGATATTTCTCTCGGTAATTTTCAATCACCGTTTAGAAAAGACCGTGTGGATAGGCTAGGGGGAGGTGTAGCAATTTATGTGAAAAACGATTATCATGTGGTCCATCGTAATGACTTGGAGGTCCTTGGAGTAGAATGTGTCTGGGTTGAAATCAAGATTAGCAAGAATCACCCTGTATTAATAGGGACCTTTAATAGGCCACCTGATTCTTTAAATTATACTTTCGATTTAATCGAACATTCGATAGATTTAGCTGTGGACACAGGTGTAGATACAATTGTAGTGTTAGGTGACTTTAATGAAGATGAATTAAAGCCCCACAACAATAAAATGTCCAATATATTTGTAATATACAATATGATTCAATTTATTAACGAACCGACTCATATTACGAAGAACTCTAGTTCATGTATTGATTTAATCTCGTCTAGACCGATCCGAATGTCATTGATCTTATACATTTTGGCCAACCATTCCTTAGCGTAAATGTCCAATATCACTGTCCTATATATGGTATATTTAAAGTCCCTAAAACATTCCATGCATGTTTTAAGAGACCAATATGAAACTATAATCAATATCGTGAAAAATTGCAGCGTGTCGACTGGGATGAACTTATTTTAATTCTGGAAATAGCTTAGATGATTTATGCGAGTCATTCTCAAATGTAATATTACAAGCAGCAGGTGAATCAATTCCTAACAAAATAATAACAGTACGAAAGACCGACCCTCCGTGGATGAATGGTGCTATCCGTAAAGCCATTAGGGAACGGAACCGGTTTCAAAGACAAGCGAAAAAATCATATCTTACAGTTCATTGGGCAAACTTCAGAAAATCCCGGAACAAAATTATTAACTTAATTCGTAGACAAAAAGAACTTTATTTTGATAACTTAATAGCCAAACTGAAATCGCGTCAAACCAGTGCAAGAGACTGGTGGAAATCCGCGTCACAACTTGTTGGGCGAAACTCAAACAATTTTGTCATCCCCCCCTCTAAATTGTTCTAATAATATTGTTTACGATGATGTAGAAAAGTCCGAAGCTTTTAATACCTTTTTTCGTCTCAATCAAATATTGATGATACTGACAAATCAGTGCCAGCTGACGATACACCGCCACTGAGATGTCTGGATCGTATTGTTCTTCGGCAACATGAAGTTCAAGATGTACTGAGACTTCTAAATACTAACAAGACATCGGGCCCAGATGCTATTCATGCCAAACTGCTAAAAGTGGCTTTCGATATTATTTCTAAACCATTGTGTGCTATTTTTAACATTAGTCTGATAACTAAACATTTTCCAAATAAATGGAAACTGGCAAACGTCACCCCTGTCCACAAAAAAGAGGATAAAAACATAATTGGAAATTATCGACCTATTTCTTTGCTCCCTATTTCTAGTAAAGTTTTCGAAAAATGTATTTACAAACATATTTTTAATTTTATCAGGGACTTAATCACCGAACATCAGTCTGGTTTTACAATAAATGACTCGACTAGGAATCAACTACTGTATATTGCGAATATGTTTAGCAAAGCTCTGGATGAGGGAAAGGAAATAAGAGTAATCTTTTTTGATATTAGCAAAGCCTTTGATAGAGTATGGCATAGGGGTCTTCTTTTTAAATTAAAAAAAATGGGAATTGTTGGGAATTTGCTTTTATGGTTTAAAGACTATTTAACCAATAGGAAACAAAGAGTCGTTATAAATGGGAAAGAATCGTCTTGGAAAACTGTCAATGCAGGTGTTCCACAAGGGTCCATCTTAGGCCCCTTATTATTTTCTAATATATATCAATGATATCGTTGACGAAGTAAATTGTCCTATCAAACTTTTCGCAGATGACACCAGTATTTATGCAATCGTCGAAAACCCATTGATTACTTCTCTTTCTTTAAATTCAGACTTGCAAAAGGTTCAAAACTGGTCAAACAGATGGTTGGTTAATTTCAATCCCGAGAAGACCGAATCGATGATTATTTCACGAAAGATCGAGCCTCAATTCCATCCTCCACTTTATTTTAATAATGTTCCCATTAAAAATGTAACTACACATAAACATCTTGGTCTCACCTTTTCTAATGATGGATCTTGGACCACACATATTAACGAAATTATAACAAAGGCGTCTTCTAGATTAAATATTATTCGTAAGGTGAAATTTAAAGTAGACCGTAAATCGCTTGAGCATATGTACTTCAGTTATGTCCGCCCTATTCTAGAATATGCGGATGTAGTCTGGGATAACTGTCCAAATTATATATAGGAAAAACTTGAACACATTAACTATGAAGCCGCACGTATAATAACTTGTGCTACAAAATTAACAAGTATACGTATACTTTTACAAGAATGTGGATGGGAAACCTTAGAGCAACGAAGAAACAAACATAAGATTTTATTATTTCACAAAATGGTTAACAAAACAGTTCCCGAATATTTATCCAATTTAGTTCCATCCTCCTTCGGACAAACTCATCAATATAGCACCCGGAACCATTCCAATCTAGTTCATGTACATTCTCGTACAGCTTATTATAGTAATAGCATTTTACCTTCAACCGTTCGACTCTGGAACGAACTTCCAGCGAATATCAAAAGTAATGTTTCAGTCAATTCCATGACAATATTTTTGAACAACACAATAAATCCTGTCCCATCTTACTTCTATGCAGGTTCTAGAATTGGTCAAATACTACATACTAGAATTCGAACTGAGAGTAGTGCGCTCAAGGATCATCTTTATAAGAAAAATATCGAAGCTAATCCCTACTGTAGTTGTAAACTGGTAGAAACGTCCGAGCATTTTTTACTCAAATGTTCTCTGTATGAAAGGTTAAGAAATGATTTATTTGTTAACCTGTCTTCTCATTTGAATATCAATAATCTACTCTTTGGCGATTCTAACCTCCCAGATTGTGAAAATGAAAGTAATTTCCTTGTAAATCAAGATTTTATAATAAAATCTAAACGTTTTACACCTAGAATATAAATGTACCATGCTTTTACTTGTTGCAAAATATTAGATCTGTCATTTTATTGTTCATTGTAAAAATTGTCACCCTTGCACTTCATATGCTTATTTAAACAAATGTGTGTATTATTAATGTGCATGTCCTAACCATCTTACATGTATTTTTCTTTTCTTTTCTTTTTTGGTATCTGGGAGAAGAATTTATATAAGTGCTGCGTCACTTGTTTTCTGATCCCTATGTATGTACTATTGTTATAACTCATGCAATTTATTCAATAAATATTGTTTACATTAAGAAGCCGAGGTACTTCTAGATGCAATTCTAGGCGCACTTAGTAGCAAAGAGACAATGGACCGCTTCGTATCTGCACTAGTCGGTATACCCGAAATAAAAGCAAAACTAATAGAGCACCTTGTTCCTTCCCTTGAAAATCGAATAGCTGAAGTTATACAGCCTTTAAAACAAGACATAATACATCTCGAAGACAAAATTACAGAAACTGACATGAGAACGGATGATCTTGAGCAGTATGGCAGACGGCATAGCTTAAGGATTTCTGGGATACCGGAATCGCATAAAGAACACACTGATATGCTCATCTGTGAATTTCTAAAGAATGAACTAAATATTGAAATATACATGGGCAATATTGATCGTTCGCATCGGGTAGGTCAGAAAAACTTAAATAGGCCTATAGCTGTACGGTTTATCAATTACCGCCTCAAAGAACACGTATACGCTAATCGAATGTACCTTAAAAAGGGTTATTATATTAATGAATCATTATCCAAAGGAAGATCTAGTTTATTCTATAAGGCTAGACAACTGAAGAAACAAAAGTTAATCCTTGATACGTGGACAAGAGATGGTAACATTTTTGTAAAAACCCTAGATAGTACCGTTAAAGTATGTTCACGGGAAAGTCAATTGCCGATCACATTTGCTCCAAAGACTTCGGTTCCTAAACCATTCAAAACTGGGCAGAAACCAAAACCAAACGAACAAGAACCAGCTCACAAGTCCAAGAATAATGCCGTAATTGTAACAGAAGTCCAGGTTCATTCCAATCCTGAACCTTGTACAGTAAACAACGGGGGTGAAGAAATTGAACTCCTTTCGTCTACAGTAATTAATACGTCGGACAATGTATATAAAAAAAAAAAAAAAAAAAAAATGATACCATAATAAACTTATTTTTTTTATAAATGTTTACTTCTCAGGGAAACTCCAATCTATACTCTTTACTTCTGTGTTACTTTAAGCAAATTAACATTCAGTCTATTAATAATATTAGTAAATAATAAGCTTCTTAAGTTGTTTGTCATATTATATGTAAATGTTTACTGTTTTCAGGGAAATTCCAATTTATACTGGTTACTCCTGTGTAATTTTAAACAAATTTACACTCTATTAATAATATAACCAGAGAGGTATCTCTGATATTAGTAAACCAGTCAAACCTATTCAATGTGCAAAGTTGGAATTTAATATTATTCTATAAATAGAAACTATATGGATTACCTTAATTGGCTTTCCCCTTATCTATCATTTATCTTTTAAATGCATGTGTATTATATTATTTTCTTATGTTTTTGTGTAACTCTTTGTTTGTATTCTCAATTCTTCAGAATACTTTTTGTTCGTTATTTTTCATTTCAAATTAATTGTGGTTTTTTGAGTCATGTGATATATGCAATCTACTTGGTCAAGGTCATGTCAGTATTATTATTAACACAAGATGGCCGCCCCCAGTGCAGCGAAGTTCTAATGTTTATTTCAGACACCAATGACTAGTTCTCTCATGAACAGATACTACAAAGGGTCGGCCATCGAATATGATGAACAAAATGCTTTAAAAAATGGCAAAACAAAAATTAGAAATCTCTTTTATTGTCAAAATAACTCGCACTATAAACAAGCTGTATTGTACTACATTCTATTAATAAGACATATTGAATCAAACCCTGGTCCAAATATTGTATCGGGCAAACCTAATTTGAAAAATGGTTCACTAAAAATTGCACATATTAATGCATGCAGTTTATTACCAAAAATTGACTTAATTGAATTAGAAATGTCAAATAATGATATCATACTTGTATCAGAAACACATTTAAGTCGGGATATTGACAACGGGGATATCCAATTAAGGTGTTTCCAAAACCCAATACGTGTTGACAGGAACCGCTACAGTGGCGGAGTGGCAATTTTCGCCAAACCTAATATATATATATGTGAAAAGCCGGAATTTCACACTAGTGAAATTGAAATCCTTTGGTTAGAAGTTATCATAAATAGGGTGGTCAAGCCAAAAATTGAAATGCTAATAAATCATCCAATTATAGTTTAGTAAGACAGTACATACACAATGGTAAATGTTGGTACAAAAATTATTAAAATCGGTTGAGCTGTTCAAAAGTTATGGCCTTTTCGGTGAGCCAAAAGTGGTCGATTTTCTGTTTTTTGGAAAAATGTTAAAAAAATGACATTTTTGGACCAAAATATATTATTTTCACTACCTAATAGGTTATCATGCTTTCTTCTATAGTAATGTATCCTCCTTATGCTTCAAAAAGAGGTATTATACACACCTGTAGGTGTTATATGAAAAAAATGTCACAGAATTTAAAACATTGAAAATAGCTTTTGGACTTAGTTTTTTTAATTTGTGTCAGCCGTCTGCTTGTTCAAACTACTAGGTTTGTGGTCAAATATCTTCAAAAACCTTTAACTTGCAAGGCTGAAACTTGCAGCACTGTCCACAAAGTGCCCAGTCTTTAGGTAAAAATATCAAGAATATCATTTATTCAATTAATATATAAATTTGTTTAATATTATTTCCTTTGCGCAGGCCTCCATAATTTTAACGTCAAATTTTATTCGAAAAATCAAGTTTTTGGTCATAAAAAAATCGGAAAAAAGTACTAGAATTTTTCTGAATACTGATTTTGGTAAGGAAAAGAACCCTCTAACAGGGAACACCTATATTTATCAGCAAAAAAAATTCTCAAAGTCTGTAGCGCCAGAATCATAAACTCCGCAGCTTATTATTTTGAGCTCTGTAAAATGTAAAAATAAGTTATTTTAGGGAATTAATTATATTTTTTATGTTCAAATTGATATTTTATGGTAAACAACCTCAATATCCATATATGAATGAAGTTATTATTACAGTTTGTGTAAAAACTGTCATTTTTTCCATTGAAAAGGTCAATTTTCTTTGTTCAATCAAAATTTCAGATAATTCCCGAAATTGATACAATTTCAATAATTGTCGAATATTATAATATTAAATGTTCAAGTGTTTGGTATTATTTTGATCCTATAACTGTATACTACAAGGAGAAAACTATCAGCAACCCCAATTCTGACACTGGTATGAACTATGTCCTGGTCCATTAGCCCTCTACCTGGAAATTTAGTAAAAATAATATTTCAATTATGGCCCCGTATTCCATGAAAAGTCTTATTTGGATTATCAGATATGTTCTCTGTATAATTTATAAGCCAGCCTTGAAGTTATGTTATCTTTTAAACATTTAATTAGCACATTTTATACATGATTTTCATTTTTTTGTCTGGGAAAAACCTCAAATTTGACAATTTTAGCTGATTTAAGCGAACAGTTCATGCGATTAGAAAGTCCCAAATTTTCAAAGTTATCATTTTTATTGTCACAAATCAATAAACTGTTATCTTCTACTATTATTTATAATCTTAATTCATAACAGTCTTCAATGTCACTCTCTTTTCCTTTATATACTATAATTTTACATTTGACGACTACAAATAGTGCTGTGTCCCAGTTCATGACCAACTTATTCCAAATGAAATCTTTGTGAATTCTTTAAATTGTGTGTTTTGTGATCCTATGCATATCCTATGCATATTTGATTAACTGAATCATAATCAACAGCATCAACTTTCAGAAGTGTCATTTTAATGATCTAAAACTCTTAATGATCTACTGAGATGTCACGATCACACCTGTAAAATAAAAATAAAAATAAACATTTAAAATATGTTATACAGAATAAAAATAAAGAACTAAAAATAATTTATCTTTTCCAGAAATAGTTTATCATACATGTACAAATGAAAAAAGCTTTAATACAATGCACTCTTCGACTAAAAATTATCTTTATGCATATATGCTTGGTGGCAAATAGATTCTATATGAAAAATAGCATTATTCCAGAAACATACAGTGACTGGAGTCTGGTATTAGTGCGTGAAGAGAACATCTGGAGGTTCATGTGCTCAAACATCTTCAAAGCTTTTGCCGCGTTGACACCACTACACATGATGGCTGTTGCTGTCATGAGGTTTGACCAAGGCATACTCTTGTGTGATGACTGACTTTTCCACATAGAAATATGACCATTGATGCACACTGATGTTGTTGCAATAAGAGTTCCTTTAGTGTACTGGATGTAGGGTTTGGCTTCGGAACAACAGTACTGGCAAACTGACAATATCTGGTATAATGCGACTCGCTAACTACAAACTGTTTCTCGTCAAGTGGAGATGATTCGGGACTAAATTTGTAGTTCATCTGTTGAACTTCGTAATCATTGTTTCATCATCGGTTGAACTTTCATCATAAGTAGTAGGTTGATAATTGTCGTCATCGTCATCACCATCAGTGTAATTATCATCTTCGTCTTCAACATGCTTTGTAAATGTGTCTGCATTGATGTGTTGGTCATCTTGGTCTGTTTGTGTACTGACAGTTTTATATGATACGATGGTTTGGGTACAACCTGTAATCTTTGAATTTGTTTGATGACCTCGAGTTCGTTGTGGTGGTTTCAGGTTAACTTGAAGTTTCTTGTTGACCATTTTGGCAGTTGTGACTGGTGGCGCAGGAACTGGATCATCATTAGTTGTACATAAAGCAGGCAGTGAGGATGATTCAGCTGGTAAAGGGTCATCATCAACTTGTGTATCTGGAGTTGATGCTCTTGCATGGTCCTCAAAAGCAAGCTGTAGTATCTGAAAGACAAATAAAATGTAAAGTCCTTGAATTTCATACAATACATGTATGTACACAATGCATTTTTTCCTCTTTGACCTGTTTCATACAGTAATGATACTTCATGTATAATTTGAAAAGGTAACGGACTAACAGCTAAGTGTAAAGGTACATTTCAAACACCATCATGAAAAGATGTATATTTCACCACTAAAACTGGTCACCATGATATAGCTAAGATATTTTTTTCAATTCCATGGCTTAGAAATATGTTAAACAGCAATAATATGCCGTTTTCTGATTGCATATTTCTAAGCCATGGAATTGAAGAAAAAAAAGGGGTAGGGTGTAAAAAGGGGGGTGCTGTGTCCTGTCCACAAGCACCTGTGGTCTACACAATGAATGTTGTTCATTTCAAATGAGTAATTAGCTTAGACAATATCAACAATTGCCTTTTTTCTAGTTTGTTTTTCTTTCTATCGGTGATATGACCGGAATAACTACCAGTATGCATTCTCGCTAGGGTAACAGTACGAGATTTTTTACAAAAGTCAAAACCAGGCAGCACTAGGAAATTTTCATATAATATATTTACCGTTAATATTATTACAAGTTGATTGCACATGTACAAATACAAGTTACATTGGAAACGACAATTATATATGCATAAATTTACTAACCTCGGCTTTCCTACGCTTTTCGAAAGCTCTTCTTGGCATCGGAAGTTGAATGAGTCGGCCATCTTTCACCTCTCTGTCGACTGTCAATGGTATCGATGGAACGCGTCTGGCTTCAACCGTGCCTGGAATTTACCGTAAACACCTAGCTCTGCCATCCCCAATGGGTCTTGTGCAAAACTGTCCTTGGAGAAATGCGCAGAACACAACCTGTGACTGGGACCGGGAACGAATTTCCATCTCTTGCAGTAATGTGTCCACACTTTTCTGAGATTACTGTCTTTCGGGAATGAAAAAAAATTAGTCCATTTCCATTTTGCGCTTGGTTATTACAACCAAATGCTGCACAATAAACCATGTTGGAATCGATCTCGGATATCCTCTATCTCTATCTCATCAGAACACGTGTTTATATTGTAAACAAAACACCGTTATTGAAAGGTAAATTAGCTGTCAATCAATCTGTTAATCACTTCCTTCTCGAAATTTATCAAAAGAACAAGTGACGTCACACACTATCAGCCTCGGTTTGGATTGAAAATTATGCATAAATTACAGGTAGCTCACTAGACAGTTATTATGGGCGTAAACTATTATTTATATATCCCAAATATGGGAATAGAGACGTTCTTTTTTTTATTCTTGATACCTACTAAGAGATTTAGTTGCAAAAAAACAGATATGAAAAAATCATGTCACTAGTCCTTTAATGAGACACATTTACAAAAGATTTTGTTCAAAAATTGAAGAACTACGAAATTAAGTTAAAAAGAGAACGGACATCGGAACAATGCCCTGAATTCGTTAAAAAAAATCCAAAAAGGCCTATACTACGGGACAAAATTGTTTTAATGACATTATTCAGTAAGATCGCACTTTGTAATCGATCGTGCATGCACTACAATAAAGATACACATAAGCTAAAAGCACAGAAAGTTACAGGGTAGGAAGCCATACAATTGAGAGGATTATGTAAACATATAATTTGTAATAGATTTCATTTGACAATTACAGACGATGAGTATTATAAATAAGTTTATTATACAAAAACAAAGCGTAACATATAATATATCTCTGCGTAACATATTTTGTTTATTTTAATCACGTCTTTCGAACTGGTGGACCCTTCTGATTAATCTCAGAATAGTCATAAATAAAAAATTTGTTCATCACAATTATTGATATTTAGTTTGATGTATTGTTGTTGTGTATCAACCATAATTGTTATTTGTATATGCCCTCCTGGGGCTCTGATTTGGTTAATAAACTTATCTTAATTTCTATTTCTATAAGGAAAAATTGCATACGAATGGTTTTTTGTCTATTTTGCAAGAAGAATTTCTACCCTGCCCTGTTCACCCTGCTTTATTTCATAATTTTGGTTGCTGCTACATCATTCTGATGGGGCACAAAAAAATCAAGATAAAAATGAACAATTCAATATAGCTTACGATCAATGGTAATCTTAAGATTTTTTTGTGAAAATAGCCCATGAATCATTGCTGCATTAGTTGCGGAACCAGCAGTTTTGAAAACGGGGTGCCAGGCTCTTGTTTGCCAATTTTTACCCAATTTATACACGAATTTTACTAAATTGTCGAACACCCCCTTGATCCGGCAGTGTGCATTAATATGCACCCATTCCTAATGTATACTTCAACGTGATCAGGGTCGTGTATTTTGATCACCTATTAGAACCTTTAAAATGTGTATTGCATCTCCTATTCTAGTCACGGGTAGCGTAATTTGTTTTCATTTTATTTTCTGTTCTTATTATGTTTTTGTCTATTTGACTTGTGTACGTTGTTTGTATATATTCCTTGTACATGCCTTCAACCCTTAGGGGTAACATTTTAGTTAGTTAACGGGTCACAAAATGTGCATTGCCTTTCTGATTATTGCCAAATATTGTGACACATGTATTCAGGTATTCGGTCAGAGGCCCGTCAACCGGATGTAAAATGACACTTGTATATTCTGCCTGGCGATTTCCGGTGTGGACCTAAACTCATTACGCAATATTAGGTACCCTGCTGAGTGAACCGGTGTGAATGTACCTGTCGTTTTCAGAATGAAGATAAAAATAAGTAAATCCCGCATTTCACTTCTTACTTCAGGAATTATTTGCCTTAATTTATTGAAGAATAAAATATTTAAAATTAAAATATGGTCTCTCGCTTCTGAAAATACATGAAAAATATAAGAAATATATTTTTCGCATAATATTTTACGTTTCGCTCATCAAAAATGACAAGCAAAAAAAGGAAAAGAAATTAACATTTTTAAATCACTTGCTCGCTCTGGACAACGTTTTTAGCACAAAATCCGAAGAACAAGAAGTAAATCTGGTGTGGCCTAATCTCTTTTTAATTTTTGACTGCCCTTCATCTGTTAATGCCGCTCATGATCATGATCTCTTCCGAACTTTGTCTAAATGAATATCAGTGGATATCAAATTTGTGTCGTTAAGACGTGGGGCACTCGCTGCCTCTTCCATTTGTCTGAGTTCTTATTCCGTATATTCTGGTTCAAGTTGGTAACCGAACTCTCCATAGTCGTCGAAATCTACATCACTTGAGGCGGAAGAGTCACTTTCCATACCTGAGCTCGACATATTTAAGCTATAACAAAAACGTTAATTTCGGTGCTTTATATAGAAATATTCCCAAACAAACAACACGCGTTGAACAAAAGAAAAGTACAGAAATGATGATTGAGTAAAATCACAATCATTTGATTAAATTAAATTAATTAAAACATCTTTTATGAACACCGACTGTTAAAATAATGATTGAGTAAAATCATAATCATTTTATTTAAAATTAAAATTAAAACATCTTTTATGAACATCGATCGTTAAATTATTATGATGAGACAGCTATATATAGTTAGACCAATTTGGCGCCTCTCTTAATGAAAACTTATAATTTCAAGGATGGTGTATACTTTTTTATCATCTAAGACATCAATTGTTCCTGTTATTTCAACATTATATTTATTCTAATGTTTTAAGAATATTTTTAAAATGGATTATGGCCCTTAGTTTGCTATGGCTTACTGAGATAGTACTCCAATATAAAACTTAATTTAGATAGAAATTCGGTAAGCAATGTCGTCAAAATTTGAGTTATTGTATAATCAATTGAGTGAAGATCAAATTAACCAAATCATTCAAGGATTGCGAGGGGAGCAACCGATGAATAATGGCATTGAAGTTGACGAACAACTTGTAAACAATGAAAAAATGGCGTCGTACTCCCAAGTTGTGTCCGGGAACAACCGTCAACATAAAAATCAAGATACAGATGATACAAATGAACACAATAATCAATTCCCAAAACAAGGCTATACCCAATCTCATTATAGAGAAAGTGAAAATGTGAAACCGATCTTTCTTAAAGATGAAGATGTGTTTGGGTCTCGCAAGCCTGAACGGTCGTTATGGTTAACAAATGTCGAAATTTATAAGGCCATAGGCGATAAAGTGCAAGCCCAATGAATAAAAGGGATTCAGCGTGTGCGCGAGATGTGGAGAATCTACATGGATAATGAGGAGGACAGACAGTCACTGTTGGTTCAAGGAATAAATCTGCGTGGCAGGCAGATCCCTTTGCACCTACAAAATCCTCACAATCCCTCTAGATATCAACCAGATACAATTAGAATAAAGATAAAAAATGTTCCCCTATCTGCTGATGATGGACAGATTGACCGAGCTTTAGCTATGGAAGGATGTGAAATCCAAGGAATATTTAGAGATAGGCTAAGAGTGGATGGAAAACTAACCAACTGTGAGACTGGTGATAGGTTGGTGATCAGTAAACTATTAAGCAAACCTATACCAAGAATGTTGAAAATAGGTAAATACATAGCAAGAGTATTTCATCCTGGGCAACCAGAGTTCCAAAACAGAAATTATACTCATGACAGTGACAAAACTTGTCATAAATGTTTAACTCCAGGACACTTTATATATGACTGTCCTAATGATTGGGTGTGTAGAAAGTGTCATGAAAGTGGGCATAAAATGATGGATTGTTCTAAAGATTTCAATGAAGAAAATAGTGAACCAGAACAACATCATGCAGGAACAGATGATGGGCAAGATGATGAAACAAAACAAGATGATTCCAAAGGTAGAAAAACAAATAAACAATCACATGTAGATGTTGATGTGACAATTACAAATAAAAACAAGTCAACAAAAGCTTCCACCAAAGAAGCTTCTTCCACTAAAGGTAATATAAACAAACCAGAACCAGCAAAAGATTCACCTAGAAAGGTCAGGACAACAAACAATAAAAACTCTGAAAAATCAGAAAAGGGTCAACACTCAATACAAACTTTTCTGAAAACACCAGGCAACACAAACAAACAGAATCAGCTACATGTATCGATTTATTTATTACAAACAGACCAAATCTTGTTCTTGATATTAAAGTTTCCCCGAACTTTTGCAGTGACCAATGCCCAGTCAGTGTAGACATTAATATCAAAACGAGTAAAGAGCAGTGTTATAAACGCACAATTAGAAAATATGATCAGGCTGATTATAATTCCATAATCCATGAAATGGAAGGCAAGAATTGGAGTATTCTCTTTGAAAATAAAACTGCCAATGAGAACTACTCTAATTTCCTTTCTATTTTAAATGAGACGTGTGATAAACACATACCTACTAAAACTGTAATTATTAGACCAGATGATAAACCGTTTATGAATAGCTCTATAAGGAAGGCGATTCGAAAGAGAAATCGCATTCATTATAGAGCTAAGTCTACCAACAACCCAGATCACTGGTCACAATATAGACATTTGCGAAATGATGTTATAAGATTGGTAAGAGAAGCCAAAACTGAATATAGAAATAAACTTACTTCTCAATTAATGGACAAAAGTATCCCACCAGACAAATGGTGGAGAATTGCCAAATCAGTTTGTAAACTAAACAAGTGTAATAAAGTTTCACCCCCTATAAAACATGAAAGTAGAATAATAATTCATCCCTCAGAGAAATGTGATATTTTTAATAAGTACTTTGCTGATATTTCAAATATTGAAAATGAACCAAATCTCCTGAATGAAGACTTTGCCCGTGACAATATTTGTCCTGAATTATTAATTACTGAACAAGAAGTAAAAGACCAATTAGAAATACTGAATAATTCCAAACCAAGTGGCCCCGATGGTGTTGCACCCAGGATCTTACGCAGTGTTTCTCAGTGCCTTGTTTCCCCCCTTACATTATTATTTAATCAGTCATTGCAATGTGGACAACTTCCATATATTTGGAAACGCTCACACGTAACCCCTGTGTACAAAAATAAAGGGGTTGCATCCGACATTACAAACTTTCGACCTATTGCCCTTACTTGTGTTCTGTGTAAGATGATGGAAAAAATAATTGTGAAACATTTGCATAACTATGTATTGGAGCATCATATTATTACAGAACACCAGTCAGGATTTCAACCAAAATATTCTACAGTAAATCAACTTGTATATATTTACAACACTATTATCAGTAACCTTGATATTGGTAAAGACATAAGGTTTATATTTTGTGATATTTCTAAAGCATTCGATAGGGTTTGGCATACAGGACTTTTATATAAATTACGCAAAATTGGTATAGATGGAAATTTACTAAGTTGGGTTACAGATTATTTAGATGATAGGAAACAAAAAGTGGTCTTAGATGGATTCTCATCTGGGTGGGAGGGAATTGATGGTGGGGTTCCCCAAGGGTCAGTGTTGGGCCCTTTCCTGTTCCTTATATACATAAACGATATTGTTGATGATCTTGATTGTAATATCAAACTCTTTTCCGATGATACATCTTTGTATGTAATAGTCGATGAACAAAATTATATACAAGCTGCAGATATGCTTTCGACAGACTTGTCTCATATTCATAACTGGTCACAAAACTGGGCTATTAAATTTAATCCTAATAAAACTGAATCAATTTTATTTACTAGACGAAATATAAATAACCCTCCAGTTTATTTTGGGAATATGGACAACAGAGTGAAAGATGTTAATGCTCACTGTCATCTGGGTCTGGATCTCCAAAGTAATTGTAAATGGGGTGATTATGTAAGTAAAATTTATAAGAAAGCATGTGACAGACTGAAAATTCTTAGAATGCTCAAATATCAAGAGAAGAGAGAAACAAAAGTTGATTTTACTCTATAAAATAATAAATGGTTTAACTCCGGACTATATGTATGACATGATCCAACCATACACAGAAAATATTCACGATTATAATCTACGACAACAAATATCGGGGGACAATTTTAGACTACCCTTTTGTAATACTGTATCATATAGCAAAAGTTTCATCCCTTGTACGTTACGACTCTGGAATGGTCTGCCTGCCTCAACAAAGTCCAGTCATTCTCTTAATATATTTAAGACAAGACTGAACTCTGGTACAAAAGCCTCGCCTAAATATTTTCATATAGGTGACAGAAAAGAAAATATCATACACTGTCAGATGAGGAATGATGCTAGCAATCTAAATCTACATTTGCAACAACATCACTTATCTGACAGACCATCTTGCCCACATTGCAATGATCCCTGTGAAAGCCCCTCCCATTATTTTATGTACTGCCCTTTATACAATATTCATAGGCAAGAACTTGTTGATTCCTTTAATAAACTTAACATAGAATTTACTATTCAAACCATTCTTTATGGAAGTGAAACCTCTGATTATAATCAGAATGTAAAACTTCTTCGTGCAGTATATTCCTTTATTAAGCGGAGCAAACGATTTGATAATAATATAGTAATATAAATTAAATTTTTTAAACATTTTAAACTATAACAGTATTCTCACATATGATGGACCATGATTGCAAATATCGGTACTATTCCTCTCACATGACTAAATTAAATTAACTTATTGATATTCTATTTATAATTTATTTTGTTTTATAAATATATACATGTATATATAATGTCATAAATCTCATATTTACACTATGATTACCTACTGCATGCTAATAAAAAAATTCTAAAATGAATTAAGTATTTAAATTAAATTGAGAGGTAATAAATCTAGCAACATCGTACACTGGTAACACTTTTAGATAGCAACTAATTGTATTTAAAAAAAATTAGTAGATCTCATATCAGCCAAATTGTCGATAAAATCTAATCAATGTTAATTACTTACATGTATCAATAACTGAATATATGAGATTTCTGACTGCTATTGTATACTCGAGTTATTTCCCTTTGAGTATGAAATTCTATATTGTGTATTATAAATATTAACTGCATGCATTATTGATTGTTGCTGTTGCCTTGTGTATGGAGAGGTTTTATATAGGCTATTGCCTGCTATCCAATCCATTTCATTTATTTATGAATAAAATATGTTTAAAATGAAAATATATGGTTGGTAATTGACAGCCATTTGGCAACCTTCAGGGATTGGTTGGTACCACATAAAGAAGAAACCCAGTATATGTGGTTGTTGATGGACTTTATCAAAGGTTGAATGTCTTTACCAGATTTCTTCTTTGAAACTGCTTCAAGTTTTTTAGTAACCCCTGTGGAAAAATTGTTTTTTTAATAAGTTTATATATACTAGTAATACTAGTAATCATGATAATTTCATATAAAGAAAAGTGTGCAATCATTTTTATTCACCCTGTCCGCCTGTCCATGCAAAAAAAAGTGCAATTCCTCCTAAACTGTTCAGTGGATTTTGATGAAACTTTATTACTTTTTAGCGAGATTTGCTCCTTCATAAGGCATGTAAGGTTACAAACAGACATAGCACATGTGTAATAAAGTTTACCAGGTACTTGATTAAGGTCAGTAGTTGTCCTTGCCATCAAGATATATGTGAAGCTGAAAGATTGCTGTATTGACATAACACTCCATGTATATAGAGCAGAGCATACATATGTATATATAATGTACGAAAACTATTTTGAGCTGTTTATTAAAGAAGTAAACTAATGATCATACCTTTAGCAACATGCCAAACATCAAAGTAGTGGTTCTTGTCTTTATAGTTCTCTCTCATATACTTCTTTACCATGGAGTGGCGATCTGTGCCAAGGTCTTTCACTTTAACATGTCTTTCAAGAAAAGTCATCCCTCTCTTTAAACCCTCCAGTTCCATATGTGTGGAGCCTTTGACCTCATTGCACTGGAATGATAATGCAGTGTGTTATAATTTTTAAGAAATGTGTGGATAAAAAAAATAATATACATCATGCATGTGGCATATTGACAACCAGACACCATTGGCTGTGTGTCGTATATACATATATTAATTGAATGTATTTCAATATTGAAATACTTAATTTTACCAGATTTATTGTCTGCTCTTATTCTGTTGTACTTTGTGTTGTTAGTTTATGTAACTTTCCTCGCCATGATATAGCTGAAATATTGCTGATGAGGCATTAAGCAAATATTATTATAGGATACATTGTCCACTCTCATTCTGTTGTACTTTGTTTTGTGAGTTATGTAACTTTCCTCACCGTGATATAGCTGAAATATTGCTGATGTGGCATTAACTTATATATTACTCACAACAATACTTCATTAATTTGATCTCAACATAAGAAAAATTAGACATACACACCTGTACCAGTTGGAAATCCAAAATATTCTTGGTCACCAGGTCCATGAGAGTATATGAACCATACTTGGCAGAGTACCCAGGGGAGTCACACCGAGCATCACCTCCCAGTACCACAGGTCTGTTGTGCATGTCTTGGAGCAGAGTGGCTTGTTCGGAAACCCAGGTTACTGTAGCAGATGGTGCAACATACAGTGACTGGAGTCTGGTATAAGTGCGTGAAGAGAACATCTGGAGGTTCATGTGCTCAAACATCTTCAAAGCTTTTGCCGCGTTGACACCACTACACATGATGGCTGTTGCTGTCATGAGGTTTGACCAAGGCATACTCTTGTGTGATGACTGACTTTTCCACATAGAAATATGACCATTGATGCACACTGATGTTGTTGCAATAAGAGTTCCTTTAGTGTACTGGATGTAGGGTTTGGCTTCGGAACAACAGTACTGGCAAACTGACAATATCTGGTATAATGCGACTCGCTAACTACAAACTGTTTCTCGTCAAGTGGAGATGATTCGGGACTAAATTTGTAGTTCATCTGTTGAACCTCGTAATCATTGTTTCATCATCGGTTGAACTTTCATCATAAGTAGTAGGTTGATAATTGTCGTCATCGTCATCACCATCAGTGTAATTATCATCTTCGTCTTCAACATGCTTTGTAAATGTGTCTGCATTGATGTGTTGGTCATCTTGGTCTGTTTGTATACTGACAGTTTTATATGATACGATGGTTTGGGTACAACCTGTAATCTTTGAATTTGTTTGATGACCTCGAGTTCGTTGTGGTGGTTTCAGGTTAACTTGAAGTTTCTTGTTGACCATTTTGGCAGTTGTGACTGGTGGTGCAGGAACTGGATCATCATTAGTTGTACATAAAGCAGGCAGTGAGGATGATTCAGCTGGTAAAGGGTCATCATCAACTTGTGTATCTGGAGTTGATGCTCTTGCATGGTCCTCAAAAGCAAGCTGTAGTATCTGAAAGACAAATAAAATGTAAAGTCCTTGAATTTCATACAATACATGTATGTACACAATGCATGTTTCCTCTTTGACCTGTTTCATACAGTAATGATACTTCATGTATAATTTGAAAAGGTAACGGACTAACAGCTAAGTGTAAAGGTACATTTCAAACACCATCATGAAAAGATGTATATTTCACCACTAAAACTGGTCACCATGATATAGCTAAGATATTTTTTTCAATTCCATGGCTTAGAAATATGTTAAACAGCAATAATATGCCGTTTTCTGATTGCATATTTCTAAGCCATGGAATTGAAGAAAAAAAAGGGTAGGGTGTAAAAAGGGGGGTGCTGTGTCCTGTCCACAAGCACCTGTGGTCTATACAATGAATGTTGTTCATTTCAAATGAGTAATTAGCTTAGACAATATCAACAATTGCCTTTTTTCTAGTTTGTTTTTCTTTCTATCGGTGATATGACCGGAATAACTACCAGTATGCATTCTCGCTAGGGTAACAGTACGAGATTTTTTACAAAAGTCAAAACCAGGCAGCACTAGGAAATTTTCATATAATATATTTACCGTTAATATTATTACAAGTTGATTGCACATGTACAAATACAAGTTACATTGGAAACGACAATTATATATGCATAAATATACTAACCTCGGCTTTCCTACGCTTTTCGAAAGCTCTTCTTGGCCATCTTTCACCTCTCTGTCGACTGTCAATGGTATCGATGGAACGGCGTCTGGCTTCAACCGTGCCTGGAATTTACCGTAAACACCTAGCTCTGCCATCCCCAATGGGTCTTGTGCAAAACTGTCCTTGGAGAAATGCGCAGAACACAACCTGTGACTGGGACCGGGAACGAATTTCCATCTCTTGCAGTAATGTGTCCACACTTTTCTGAGATTACTGTCTTTCGGGAATGAAAAAAAATTAGTCCATTTCCCTTTTTCGCTTGGTTATTACAACCAAATGCTGCACAATAAACCATGTTGGAATCGATCTCGGATATCCTCTATCTCTATCTCATCAGAACACGTGTTTATATTGTAAACAAAACACCGTTATTGAAAGGTAAATTAGCTGTCAATCAATCTGTTAATCACTTCCTTCTCGAAATTTATCAAAAGAAAAAGTGACGTCACACACTATCAGCCTCGGTTTGGATTGAAAAATATGCATAAATTACAGGTAGCTCACTAGACAGTTATTATGGGCGTAAACTATTATTTATATATCCCAAATATGGGAATAGAGACGTTCTTTTTTTTATTCTTGATAACTACTAAGAGATTTAGTTGCAAAAAAACAGATATGAAAAAATCATGTCACTAGTCCTTTAATGAGACACATTTACAAAAGATTTTTTTCCAAAATTGAAGAACTACGAAATTAAGTTAAAAAAAGAACGGACATCGGAACAATGCCCTGAATTCGTTAAAAAAAATCCAAAAAGGCCTATACTACGGGACAAAATTGTTTTAATGACATTATTCAGTAAGATCGCACTTTGTAATCGATCGTGCATGCACTACAATAAAGATACACATAAGCTAAAAGCACAGAAAGTTACAGGGTAGGAAGCCATACAATTGAGAGGATTATGTAAACATATAATGTGTAATAGATTTCATTTGACAATTACAGACGATGAGTATTATAAATAAGTTTATTATACAAAAACAAAGCGTAACATATAATATATCTCTGCGTAGCATATTTTGTTTATTTTAATCACGTCTTTCGAACTGGTGGACCCTTCTGATTAATCTCAGAATAGTCATAAATAAAAAATTTGTTCATCACAATTATTGATATTTCACCGCGAATATTTAGTTTGATGTATTGTTGTTGTGTATCAACCATAATTGTTATTTGTATATGCCCTCCTGGGGCCCTGATTTGGTTAATAAACTTATTTTAATTTCTATTTCTATAAGGAAAAATTGCATACGAATGGTTTTTTTGTCTATTTTGCAAGAAGAATTTCTACCCTGCCCTGTTCACCCTGCTTTATTTCATAATTTTGGTTGCTGCTACATCATTCTGATGGGGCACAAAAAAATCAAGATAAAAATGAACAATTCAATATAGCTTACGATCAATGGTAATCTTAAGATTTTGTTGTGAAAATAGCCCATGAATCATTGCTGCATTAGTTGCGGAACCAGCAGTTTTGAAAACGGGGTGCCAGGCTCTTGTTTGCCAATTTTTACCCAATTTATACACTAATTTTACTAAATTGTCGAACACCCCCTTGATCCGGCAGTGTGCATTAATATGCACCCATTCCTAATGTATACTTCAACGTGATCAGGGTCGTGTATTTTGATCACCTATTAGAACCTTTAAAATGTGTATTGCATCTGTTATTCTAGTCACGGGTAGCGTAATTTGTTTTCATTTTATTTTCTGTTCTTATTATGTTTTTGTCTATTTGACTTGTGTACGTTGTTTGTATATATTCCTTGTACATGCCTTCAACCCTTAGGGGTAACATTTTAGTTAGTTAACGGGTCACAAAATGTGCATTGCCTTTCTGATTATTGCCAAATATTGTGACACATGTATTCAGGTATTCGGTCAGAGGCCCGTCAACCGGATGTAAAATGACACTTGTATATTCTGCCTGGCGATTTCCTGTGTGGACCTAAACTCATTACGCAATATTAGGTACCCTGCTGAGTGAACCGGTGTGAATGTACCTGTCGTTTTCAGAATGAAGATAAAAATAAGTAAATCCCGCATTTCACTTCTTACTTCAGGAATTATTTGCCTTAATTTATTGAAGAATAAAATATTTAAAATTAAAATATGGTCTCTCGCTTCTGAAAATACATGAAAAATATAAGAAATATATTTTTCGCATAATATTTTACGCTTCGCTCATCAAAAATGACAAGCAAAAAAAGGAAAAGAAATTAACATTTTTAAATCACTTGCTCGCTCTGGACAACGTTTTTAGCACAAAATCCGAAGAACAAGAAGTAAATCTGGTGTGGCCTAATCTCTTTTTAATTGTTGACTGCCCTTCATCTGTTTATACCGCTCATGATCATGATCTCTTCCGAACTTTGTCTAAATGAATATCAGTGGATATCAAATTTGTGTCGTTAAGACGTGGGGCACTCGCTGCCTCTTCCATTTGTCTGAGTTCTTATTCCGTATATTCTGGTTCAAGTTGGTAACCGAACTCTCCATAGTTGTCGAAATCTACATCACTTGAGGCGCAAGAGTCACTTTCCATACCTGAGCTCGACATATTTAAGCTATAACAAAAACGTTAATTTCGGTGCTTTATATAGAAATATTCCCAAACAAACAACACGCGTTGAACAAAAGAAAAGTACAGAAATGATGATTGAGTAAAATCATAATCATTTGATTAAATTAAATTAATTAAAACATCTTTTATGAACACCGACTGTTAAAATAATGATTGAGTAAAATCCTAAACCTTTGATTAAAATTAAATTAATTAAAACATCTTTTATGAACACCGACTGTTAAAATAATGATTGAGTAAAATCATAATCATTTTATTTAAAATTAAAATTAAAACATCTTTTATGAACATCGATCGTTAAATTATTATGATGAGGCAGCTATATATAGTTAGACCAATTTGGCGCCTCTCTTAATGAAAACTTATAATTTCAAGGATGGTGTATACTTTTTATCATCTAAGACATCAATTGTTCCTGTTATTTCAACATTATATTTATTCTAATGTTTTAAGAATATTTTTAAAATGGATTATGGCCCTTAGTTTGCTATGGCTTACTGAGATAGTACTCCAATATAAAACTTAATTTAGATAGAAATTCGGTAAGCAATGTCGTCAAAATTTGAGTTATTGTATAATCAATTGAGTGAAGATCAAATTAACCAAATCATTCAAGGATTGCGAGGGGAGCAACCGATGAATAATGGCATTGAAGTTGACGAACAACTTGTAAACAATGAAAAAATGGCGTCGTACTCCCAAGTTGTGTCCGGGAACAACCGTCAACATAAAAATCAAGATACAGATGATACAAATGAACACAATAATCAATTCCCAAAACAAGGCTATACCCAATCTCATTATAGAGAAAGTGAAAATGTGAAACCGATCTTTCTTAAAGATGAAGATGTGTTTGGGTCTCGCAAGCCTGAACGGTCGTTATGGTTAACAAATGTCGAAATTTATAAGGCCATAGGCGATAAAGTGCAAGCCCAATGTATAAAAGGGATTCAGCGTGTGCGCGAGATGTAGAGAATCTACATGGATAATGAGGAGGACAGACAGTCACTGTTGGTTCAAGGAATAAATCTGCGTGGCAGGCAGATCCCTTTGCACCTACAAAATCCTCACAATCCCTCTAGATATCAACCAGATACAATTAGAATAAAGATAAAAAATGTTCCCCTATCTGCTGATGATGGACAGATTGACCGAGCTTTAGCTATGGAAGGATGTGAAATCCAAGGAATATTTAGAGATAGGCTAAGAGTGGATGGAAAACTAACCAACTGTGAGACTGGTGATAGGTTGGTGATCAGTAAACTATTAAGCAAACCTATACCAAGAATGTTGAAAATAGGTAAATACATAGCAAGAGTATTTCATCCTGGGCAACCAGAGTTCCAAAACAGAAATTATACTCATGACAGTGACAAAACTTGTCATAAATGTTTAACTCCAGGACACTTTATATATGACTGTCCTAATGATTGGGTGTGTAGAAAGTGTCATGAAAGTGGGCATAAAATGATGGATTGTTCTAAAGATTTCAATAGAGAAAATAGTGAACCAGAACAACATCATGCAGGAACAGATGATAGGCAAGATGATGAAACAAAACAAGATGATTCCAAAGGTAGAAAAACAAATAAACAATCACACGTAGATGTTGATGTGACAATTACAAATAAAAACAAGTCAACAAAAGCTTCCACCAAAGAAGCTTCTTCCACTAAAGGTAATATAAACAAACCAGAACCAGCAAAAGATTCACCTAGAAAGGTCAGGACAACAAACAATAAAAACACTGAAAAATCAGAAAAGGGTCAACACTCAATACAAACTTTTCTGAAAACACCAGGCAACACAAACAAACAGAATGTGAGAACCCATACCCCACCAACACCTACAGAGAGACTCTATGATAGAAATAGTGATAGTAATGGACCAAAGAAAGCCAAAACTGCAGATGGAAAGTCAAATTAATTCTTTGTAACTGTAATATTTATGTTGACAATTGTCTTTTACAAAAAAAATATATATATATATATATATATATATTGATATATACAAAAAAAAATGCATTATTATAAATGTCCCAAGCTCAATAATAGAGTAAAATTAATGTTGATGAATAAAAAACTAAATAATTACCTATTCATGCTGTTCCTTGTAAAGAAGTTATACCACGTATACATCTTAATATTTATTGTTATTCTTTTTTATCTTATGTTACGAAAAGATTTAAAAAAATCAAAAAATAAAACAATTTTTCAGCTCAAACATAGAGTAAAATTATTTGTGAACGTAGTAGATGATAAACAAACTGATAGTACGTCAGAAAATATATGTATGAATATAGATATGAGTATAAATGATGATGAGTGTATAATATTGTATACATGTACAAAATCGATGTGTAATATATTATCAATTTGTCATAATTCAGTGTCAAGTTTAATGTTGATGAGACAGTATAATAATAATTCAGTTTATAAACATGTGAAAGCTTCTATGATTTTTAATGTAAACAAATATCCGCGTAAAAATTCTCCATTCAAATATGGAAAAAATTCTCAGCTGATTACTGTTTACATATATCATAAACACGAACGACCTTGGTTTTTCCCCCAGACTATTAATAGTAACGACCTTGATTAAGTCTATCAAAAAATTTCAACAGACCGATGAGATTTACGCCAATCGATATAATTATGAATACAATAATAATTACTTGCGTTTGTATGCAACATGTACAATTAAAAACAAATGTGCACTGCTGAGAGATGTTTGTGAACAAGAGAAACTATTGGTTAATATGAAAATACAGTACCAGTTTAAACACAGAAAAATGTTTAAAAATATATACATGTACTTACCTGTACAGGCTCAGTCAAATCCGAAACTTTCATATTTTTCTAGTGATATAACTGTCAATAGGTCAATCAGTGATTCAAGTGATATAACTGTCGATAGGTCAATCAGTGATTCTAGTGATATAACTGTCAATAGGTCAGTCAGTGATTCTAATGATATAACTGTCAATAGGTCAATCAGTGATTCTAATGATATAACTGTCAATAGGTCAATCAGTGATTCTAATGATATAACTGTCAATAGGTCAACCAGTGATTCTAATAATATAACTGTCAATATGTCAATCAGTGATTCTAATGATATAACTGTCAATAGGTCATTCAGTGATTATAATGATACATGTATAACTGTAAATACTAGTCATACTTCTGATATAACTATCAATAGGTCAGTCAATGATTCTAATAATAATTGTATTAATTTGTTAAGTTTGAACTGTTGTGGGATCAAGTCAAGGTTGCAGTATCCGGAATTTCAAAACATGATTAGAAATCATGATATCTTATGTTGTGTCGAGACAAAAACTGACGACTTGGATGTTATTAATTTTCCTGGTTTTAAGTTCATAATGAAAAACCGAAAGAATATAGCTTATCGTCGGTCAGGTGAGATTATGGTCGGATATAAAGACACTTTAGTGAACATGATTGAAATAAAAGAAACTAGTTGTAAATATGTTCTGTGGTTTAAGTGTAAGGGGGAGTTATTCAAACTAGACCAACCGGTAATTTTTGGTGTAGTTTATATACCTCCTGAATACACAAAGTACTCATCAGACGAAGCATTTAATGAAATTCAACAGGAATACTTATCACTTTTAAATATTTCGAAATATATTTGCCTTGTCGGGGATTTTAATGCAAGGACAAGTAATTGTGATGATTTTATTATTCTAGATGACAACAATCATAATAATAATAATATTTCAGATTATGTCGATAACTATACTGAAGTATTAGAATCATTGTCTCTCCCTGTTGAACGAAGTAGTATGGATATGATAAGAAATAGGTATGGAAATATGTTGTTAGAATTTTGTAAAGGTAATAGCCTATTTATAGTGAATGGTAGAGTAGGTAAGGATAAAAATATTGGAAGATTTACTTGTAGAAACGCCAGTGTAGTAGATTACTGTATTAGTAGTCCATATTTGCTGAAATCATTCAAAGATTTTGACATCCTTGATTCTAGTAAGCTATATTCAGATGTTCACTCGCCTATTACGATATGTTTTTCTTCTGATAATTTTTCACAAAGCAGCAAAGATGAATATGTGGATTCTCGAAACCATACTGTTGAAAATATAATAAAAACTAAAAGATGGGACCCCCAAAAACAAATTCATTTTCAGAACAATATTGATATTGAAAAAATGTTAGAATTAGAACATATGCTTACTCTATGTGGCACAGAAAAAGATATGATTACTCAAGATACTGTTGACATATTGATAGAAAATTTATGTAATATATTTGTCACATCTGGCCAAAAAACTTTTGGATCTTATAATGTTAAGGAAAAAAACAAGAATAATACTTTCAAAAAAGAAAATAAACCCTGGATTGATTTAGACTGTAGATTTGCACGTCAAAACTACAGAAAACTTAAGAAACGTTTTAAACGTTCAACTTCTCCACAAAATCGCTTAGCTATGATTGACGCTGAAAAACATTACAAACATACATTGGACAGAAAATATAAAAATTATCGAAAGAAATTTTCAGAAGATATACACAATATGAGTAAGAACAATCCTAAAGAATTTTGGAAACTTTTGAACAAAGGTAAAAGAAAGAAGCAACCGAATATTGAAATTGATAAACTTTATGATTTTTTTCAAAATTTGAATACAAGAGACATTTGTGATGGTAACAACGGCTTACCAGAGGTTAATATTCTACAGAATG
This sequence comes from Bathymodiolus brooksi, assembly GCA_963680875.1. NCBI lineage: Eukaryota > Metazoa > Mollusca > Bivalvia > Mytilida > Modiolidae > Bathymodiolus > Bathymodiolus brooksi. The sequence continues at coordinate 91,600,510 of OY804579.1, forward strand.
AACCAATCAATGAACACATAAACGCCTATATCTCAAAGGAAGAAATTTTAAAATGTATACAAGAATTAAAGAATGAAAAAGCTTATGGTGAGGATGAAATTATAAACGAATACATCAAGTCGACATCAAATCAATTTATAAATATTTATGAGAAGTTATTTAACATTATCTTTGATAAGGGTTTTGTTCCTCATATTTGGTTGATTGGTACAATCAAGCCTATTTATAAGAATAAAGGCGATATTTATGAACCCAAGAACTATAGGCCTATCACAATTGTAAGTTGCTTGGGAAAATTATTTACATCAATTCTGAATACAAGACTCAATAACTTTTCTGAGGAATACAGACTTATAAAAGAAACCCAATAAAACTTAAAAAAAGCAAATTATTTTGTGCCTTTATAGATTTCGAAAAGGCCTTTGATAAGGTATGGAGGGAAGGGCTTTTCTATAAAATGATGTTAAATAAAATCAATGGCAAAATGTATAATGTTATTATTAATATGTATGATAGTATAAAATCTTGTATCTCATATAATAATTGTATATCAGAATACTTTGATTGTGCAAATGGAGTCAGACAAGGGGAAAACCTGTTTCCTTTTCTTTTTTCATTGTTTTTAAATGACGTTGACACTTTTGTAGAAAACTAAAATATTACAGGACTACAAACTATCTCAGATGAAATAGAAAACAATTTAGACATTTACCTTAAACTTTTTATTCTGTTATATGCTGATGACACTGCATTGTTAGCTGAGACAGCAAATGATCTCCAAACTCAACTGGATGCTTTTTATGAATATTGTAATTTGTGGAAATTAAAAGTAAATGCAGATAAAACCAAAGTAATGGTGTTTGGAAATGGGAGATTACCACAAAATTTGAGCTTCAGCTATGATAATCTAAATCTTGAGATAGTTAAAAATTTCAACTATCTTGGGATTATTTTTACTAGAACAGGAAATTTTAGTTTAACAAAAAAACATCTAGCTGATAAAGCACTAAAAGCTATGTATGAAGTTTTGAAAATGGGAAGAATGTATAAACTATCGATAAAATGTCTACTTGATCTATTTGACAAAGTGATTAAACCCATCCTGTTATATGGCTGTGAAGTGTGGGGCTTTAGTAACAGTGATATTCTGGAAAAATTACATCTAAAATTTTGTAAGATTCTTTTAAATTTAAAAACATCAACGCCTAGCTATATGGTGTATGGTGAACTAGGGCGATACCCTATATATATTGATATTAAAATCAGAACCGTATGTTACTGGGCAAGACTTATAGTTGGTAAACAAACAAAGTATTCTAATATATTGTATAGACTATGTCGTCAATTGAATGAAAATCATAATATGCAGTTTAGTTGGATATTGTTTGTAAAACAAATATTTAATGAGTGTGGCTTCCCCAATATATGGGAAACAGAACTTTTTGACAATGTAGATTATTTGAAATGTGTAATTAAACAGCGATTAGAGGATCAGTTTCTTCAAAATTGGAATTCTTTAGTACAAAATTCACCTAAAGCCATAAATTATAAAACAATTAAAAAAGAGTTTAAATATGAAGAATATTTAAATATTTTAGAAATAAAAGATGCAATTTTGCTTTGCAGATTTAGAACAACAAATAATAAACTCCCCATCGAAACAGGGCGATGGCAGAACATTCCAAGAGAAAATCGTAAATGTATATTATGTAATAGATCCCAAATTGGAGATGAATACCATTATATTTTTGAATGTATTTATTTTAACCAAAAACGTAAGCAGTCACTGTTAAATTATTTCATATATAGACATAATATTATCAAATTTTCTGAACTTATGTCAAGTAAAAGAAAACCAATACTGAAGAAACTCTGTCATTTTATAAGTGCTATCAATACCGGTGTTTGTCCTCCAGGCTCTTAATCCTTTGTAACCTCTCTCCTAATTTATATATATGTTGTAAATAGTTGTTGTTATTTTGATTTTATTGTTATATCTCTGTACCATTGCTATACATTGGCTTTATGAGAATAAAGATATATAGCACGTGCGCAATTTTTCAGATATATTCCAAAGTATAAATAACATAACTATGGTCGTTATTGGAATCTATATTCTTACACAAATTATATCCCATCACTATGGTGAACTTAAAAGTACGTTATGTATATTATATCACACGTGCACACTTTCAAACAGACAACTACACGCAATAGTCGTGTTGGTCAGCTGCCACGAAATTGTCGAAGGTCAAGATTCATGTACATGTAAACTATTAAAACCCTTTAATTGTATAAAACATGTCAAAATTACGGGTTATAAAACATTGATGAAAATATATGTAGATAAACTATGCAAATATTCGAAAAGTATTGTCATGTATTGTTAAACATTCGATGTATTTTTTTAATGATGGTGTTAAATTATAGTTATGTATACTATTTATATTACGATTGATGTGACTCATAAACAATATGATTTCTAAAAATATGATAAATTTGTGTAGTTTGAATGTTAATGGTATTCACGGGAGAGAAAAACGAAATAGGGTAGTTGAGTGGATAAAAACACAAAAGTGTTCAATAGCTTTTTTACAGGAAACTCATTTAGATGAAAATATTGAAAATGAAATAAAAAACAAAACAAATTTCGCTATTTATTGTAGTAACGGTACATCCGCAAGTAGGGGGGTAGGTATAGTTATCAATAAATCATGAATTACGAAATTATGGATAAGTTTACGGACGAAGATGGTAGAATGATACTTATAAACATACAAATTGAAAACACCGTGTTTTCAATGGTAAGTATATATGCACCTAACTGCAGAACATTGAGAAATGTGTTTTTTTTAAAATGTAAGTAGATTCTTAAAGGAACATGGGACTGGAATACCAATAGTTGGGGGTGATTTTAACGAAACTCTTATGCCAATTGATAGGAAAAGTAAAGGTAAAAATGGTACATTTATGCAACCAGTAGCAAGTTTAAAAACGTTTATAAAAACAAATAATTTAACAGATATTTGGAGAAAATTTAATCAAGATAAACAACAATTTACTTGGCGACGGAAGGATAAAACACAGGCCAGTCGTATAGATATGATATTTATTGGGACAGATTTTTGTTCTCTTGTAGAAACATGTGAAATTAAACCTGTAACCATACAATCTACTGATCACCAAAGTGTATATATAAATTTTATACCAGGGGTTTCAGAAAAGGGTAGGGGTTATTGGAAAATCAATAATTCAATACTACAGGAAGTAGAGTACCAACTATTGATTAATAATCTGATTGATAAATATATTTACGATAAGGTAAACAATAACGTAGATTGTCGGCTTTTATAGGACGTTCTAAAAATAGAAATTAGAGAAGCAACTATTATATATTGTAAAAGTAAATCAAAATTTAAACGAGAAGCTAGAAGATATTTAGAAAAAGAACTACAAGATTTATCATCACATCGGGACTCTTTAGATATCACAGACGAAAGTTAAGATAAACGAATTAATGATATTGAGAAAGAACTAAAACAAATTTATAACCAAAAGGCAAAAGGGGCGCAAATTAAGTCGAGAGAAAAATGGGTAGAATTGGGTGAAAAAAATAATTCATACTTTTTGGGTTTAAAAAAGCAAAGACAAGTTAAAAAATCTATAAGTAAGTTAGTAGATGAAAACAATAAAGTTATTAAAGAACAAGGGGAAATACTTAACACAATTAAGGACTACCATGAAAAACTTTATACATCGAAAAAAACAGATGAAATTTCATCAAAAGAATATATTTTTGATACAAAATTAGATAAAATTTTAAACGACAAAGAAAAATTAGATTGTGATGGGGAGGTAACTGATACCGAATGTTCTGAGGCTATAGGAAACATGAAATTGAATAAATCTCCAGGGTTAGATGGGTTAACCGTAGAATTTTACAGAGCATTTTGGGGGAAATTAAAAATTGTTCTTACGGATATCTATAATAAGAGTTACAATGAAGCTTTAATGTCTTATTCACAACGGTCAAGTATTTTATCGTTACTATTTAAAAAGGGGGATCCTTTATGTCTTGATAACTATCGTCCGATTTCTCTTTTGAATGTAGATCTTAAACTGATTTCACATGTATTGGCACAACGTTTGAAAAAAGTTTTACCAAAAATAATTAACGTAGATCAAACAGGGTATGTAAAAAATAGATTTATTGGTTTTAATCTTAGACAAATACAGGATATCATAGACTATGCAGACATATATAAAATAGAAGGGGCTATAATTTTCGTTGACTTTACAAAGGCTTTTGATTCTTTGGAATGGAATTTCATGCTAAATACTCTTAAGCATTTTGGATTCAATGAATCTTTCAGTAACTGGGTAAAAACTTTATATACAGACATACAAACGTGTGTAATGAACAATGGGTGGGTCTCAGAAATGTTTAAGAATACAAGAGGAATTCGTCAAAGGTATCCTTTATCAGCTTTGTTGTTTGTCTTGTCAGTGGAAATCATGGCTTCAAGACTTAGAAACAATAAAGATATTAAGGGATTTCAAATAAAAATAGACGAAAAAACTCATAGCATTAAGATATCGCAACTCGCTGATGACACAACTTTATTTTGTACGTCTAAAGAAGAAATATATATAGCATTTAATGAAATAGAAACTTTCGGGTCTTTTTCTGGATTATTAATGAACAAAAATAAAACTGGGGGAATTTGGGTAGAGAAACTTAAGCACAGTAAAGATAAAATAGAGGGCATTAAATGGTATGAAAAACCTATTAAAACATTGGGTGTATATTTTGGTAACAATAAAGAAGAGTGTGAAAAATTAAACTGTAAAATAAAATAGATAAAATGAATACTTTATTCTTCTCTTGGGGAAAACGAAATTTAACTATTCTTGGGAAAATTATGATTATTAAAGCGTTAGTCATAGCTATATTTACTTTTGTTGCTAGTGCATGTGTCGTGCCAGACAAATATAGAAAAGAAATTGAAAGTAAATGTTTCAAATTCATATGGGATGGTAAACCAGACAAAGTTAAAAGAAACACTATGATAGGTAATTTTGAAATGGGGGGTTTAAATATGATAGACATAGGAAGTTACTTTGCATCACTGAGAGCATCATGGGTAAGTAGATTTGTTAGTGGAGAAATGGACAATTGGAAATTGATACCATATAAATACTTTAGACAATTTGGTAAGAATTGGTTGATATTTTCAATGAATATCGAATACAAAAAAATGAAAGATTATTTAAGATATATTCCTGATTTTTATAAAGAAATATTGCAAACCTGGATAAAAATGGGTGGGGGTCAAACAAAAACGCTATCACATTTTGCAGAGATTAGAAAACAGCTTATATGGGGAAATAAATTTATAATGTTTAAAAATAAAAGTTTAATGTTTGATAATTGGATAAATAGTGATTTAATTTATATCAATGATATTTTAAATGAAAACGGGGAAATAAGTCAGAATTTAATTTTAGATAAATTAAAATACAAGAATAATTGGATATCTGAATATATCAGCCTAAAAAAAGCGATACCTAATGAATGGTATCATACATTACAGGCTCAAAACTCTATGAAAAGTGTTGTAAATTTTAAAAAAGATAAACTTATAGTAAATGGAAAATGTATAGACCCGTCACAACTGTCCAACAAATATTTTTATAATGAATATATTAATGTAAAATTTTTGAAACCAATAGGTATGAATACATGGTTAAGGTACTTGTCTATAAATGAAAAACCAAACATGAGTCAGCTTTACTCTTTCATTTTTCATTATCTAGAAGAAAATAAGCTAAAAATATTCAGATGGAAATTATTGCAATATATAATTCCTACAAAGAAACTATTAATGAAATGGAGAATTGCTATTAATATCCAATGTAATTTCTGTGGTCAAGATGAAGACTATCTACATTACTTTATGTCTTGTCCCTACCTGAAAGAATTTTGGGTGAAAATACAACAAATATTGAAAAAATCTAACATAGAAAATTTTGTCACATTAAAACATATTGTTTTTGGGTACAAGATATTTGATAAAGATTATTTTGATTTCAACTATTTTTTAACAATTTTAGGATTTTCTATATACAAAGCATATTATGTATCTGAACAAAAGACCAAACAAGTAAACATATATTCTTTATTTGTGAGAGAATATATTACGAGAATAAACCAGGTGCAAAAACTCCAAAATAGTAAACTGTTAGCAAAAATAAGGGAAAATATTGAAATGTAAATATGTAAGCATTGTATATACATGTATGTATAGGTATATGTATGCATGCATATGTATGTGTGTATATGCATGGATGTATGTGTGTAGATGTAGGTGCGTATGTATAGGTATATTTAATTAAAGTCTGATACTCATCAGTTATATTATATTATTTGAAAGTATTTTAATTATATAAGAAAATATTAATATGAAATACTTCATAAGTAGCTTGGGCTTTTGAAGTAAGAATGTAACAAGCATTTTGAATAAAAATATATTGTTAAAAAAAAAAGAAGAATATTTTATCTTTAATAGATAATAAACGATACCAACTCGTCCTGGAAAGCAAATAGTGTGTATTCAAATTCCCATTTGATTAATCCGGTCACCTTGAATTTTACACCTGTATAATTTTACCCTCCGGCTAGAAAACACCCAAGCGGACATCTACATGCGGAGATCAAAATAACAGTAAACAGCATGCCGAATAATGATTATAAAAAAGGGATTAAAACAGAATCTAGAAATCAATACACAAGTTACGCGTTGTCAAAATTATCCATTATAATGTTCAGCACATTAGCAGTAAAACAAAATGAACATAATTGTAAAAGGGATCCGATATATAGCGAATATAGGTGACTGTTGTAAAACACTCTTTCCGTTGTAAATATAAAGGAAATGAAACATTTTGTTTATTTAAAATAGTTGTTTGTCAAAAAGGTACGTATAGCTGTTCACTTCAGTATTTAATTTTCCAACGGTTATTAGATTTAAATTACAGTCCTCTGAACGCTTTAAATGAAGCGAATTTAACATCAGCGACCCAGACTTTAAATTTCAATCCCACAATGCATTTTTAGTTTAAAACGTCACAGCCTGGTTGAAAAATTAGAAATTAAAATTACAAATTTGCGATTTGCTTCGATATTTGTGGAAATGTGTCGATAACACTTTGTGAATATGTATTTTATATCACCAGGAACATATATAGCTAACATATAAAGTTCCATTGGTGGAGGAAACCAGAGTACCCAGAGAAACCACCGACCTGTCATGTTAAGGTTGTCCATCAATTGAAAATCCATTAAAAAAAACGTGTTTTTACTTTTTGGTTCAATACACGCGAAAATGCATTAATTTTACTCATTTAAGCCATAAACCAAGAACATTATGTGTGATCTACTCACAATGAAAAAAATAAAATATTAGGAATCAATCACAGAGGTCACGTGATCACATTAAAGAGAAAGTAGCATCGTGACCACTAAAACCGAGCAGAACAACGGCATTACGAGCTTCTAGTTTCGGCTTCCAAACACCAAAAGTGGAGTTAGCTGCACTTTCAAGCACCAGGATGACTCTCTCTGGCGCATGCAATTACCAAGAGGAGTCTCTCTGGCGCTTGCAAATACCAAGAGGAATCTCTCTTGGCGCTTGCAAGTTGTGCATGGCGCTTGTAAGTTGTTTATGATGTTACAAGCTGTTATTTGTGTAATAATACTTAAATAAGTTGATTATGAAGTTCCTATTTGTATTAAATGCATATAATTACATACGCAGATACCAATTTACTTCTCAGCATTGTTTTATTTAGTGCATACTATGCCATAAAAGCAGTATTAATTTCAAAGGGTATTGAGTCACTGGACTTTGTCGCATAGCTAAAAATTCATATATTTAATGTGATATCCGTACGACAAAGAGCCTTATTCATAGCAAGCCTTTACTATCTTTAAATGAAATGTGTTTGTTATACCATAATTACAAAATTAATTTCAAAAATATATCTCAGTTAACTCCACAGCTAACTCCACTTTTGGAGCTTCAAAGTGGAGTTAGCGGGAGCTTCAAAGGCGGCGTTAGCTGGTATTTGACAGTAGTTTATATGCCTTTAGTGCTTGTTATACCATAATTACAGCATTAATTTCAAAAAGATATCTTATATTGTCGAGTCTGTATTTAAAGACCAAGAAGCTGTTAAGTGTCTTTCCTCTCTTCAAGACAACTATGTTATCGTTCCTGCGGACAAGGCTTCCAACAATATCGTGTTTGTATGTAAATCATATTACTTCGAATGCCTAATCAAGGAATTAGGTATAAATAGCAACACCTCTAGTAATACCACATACAAACCAACTTCGTTCGACAAAGATGAAATCCTAGCTAACCACAGATCATGCATGACCTCTTTAAACATTCCCTCTGGTAAAAAGTCTGAGGATTTACCCTATTTATATTGGATACCTAAACTCCATAAGACACCATACAAAGAAAGGTACATAGCGGGATCATCAACTTGTTCGACGAAAGAATTGTCTATTCACCTAACAAAGATTCTGTCTGCAGTAAAAGAGGGACAACAGAAATATTGTGAAACTGTTTACTCACGTAGTGGCATAAATTACATGTGGATTTTGAAAAACTCTAAAGATCTTTTGGATAACCTGAAATCAAGATCTTTCTCTCAGGTATCCTTCATCAAAACCTTTGATTTTTCAACTCTATATACCACCCTACCGCATGACAAATTAAAAACCCGCTTAAAAGAAACAATTCATAAAGCTTTTAGTCATAGAAACTATGGCTCAAAATTTGTTGTGTTAGGCTACAATTCCACATATTTTTCAAACAAAATTCATAAAGGTAAAACATGCTACTCCGAGGAACAAGTGATCAGTATGCAGGAGTTCCTCATCGATAACATATTTGTCTCCTTTGGAGGGACACTGTTTCAGCAGGTCGTCGGCATACCAATGGGTACGAATTGTGCCCCTCTTCTAGTCGATTTATTTTTATACTCATATGAGTCGGAGTTTCTTCAACAGCTTGTAATAGATAAGAAGATTCATGAGGCTAGAGCCTTTAATTTCACATACAGGTATATTGATGACGTTTTATCTATCAATAATTCTAGATTTGCAGAATTTCTTCCATTGATATATCCTCCAGAGCTGGAAGTTAAAGAGACCACCGATACAGCTTCGTCCGCATCATTTTTGGACATATACCTCGAATTTGACGACAGTGGTCAACTCAGTACTAAAATTTATGATAAGCGGGACGACTTCAATTTTAAAATCATAAATTTTCCAAATATGTGCAGCAATATACCAGCTTCTCCTGCATATGGTGTTTACATCTCGCAATTGATTCGCTATGCAAGGGGCAGTAGCAATTATTCTGATTTCCTGAAACGTCATCTTCATCTGAGAAACAGGCTACTGGACCAGGGCTATAAAAAGATTCGCCTTATTCGATCTCTTAAAAAGTTTATATTCCGATACCAATATCTTGTCGAAATATATTCCGTCTCTGCAGAAAAAATTATAAGCGATGCATTTTCATATAGTGAAAATGTATAAAGATAAAGAGTCAAATATGTCAAGAATTTTTTTTGTCAATGTGTGACGTAAAAATATTTTTGACATTTACGTCACCGAATATGGTACTGCTTTGACAACTATTTTACCTATTTTGTTCCTGTATTTAAATACTGTTACAGTGACAGCCGGAACCTTTGAACCGTAATGAGAGCGGGAGGTTTGGCGCCTTAAAATCTGATTCAACCCACCATTTCTTTAGAAATGCCTGTACCAAGTCAGGGTCATTACGGTTTTCACAGTTTTCCGGTTGTTGACTGATTTTGTCTGTTTATATAATTATGAGTTTTGACTTTCCCTTTGTAAGATTGTTCGGAGTTCGGTAATTTTGTTATTACCTTTATTGTCAAGTGAATCAGTTAATTCCGCAGCTAACTCCGCTTTTGGAGCTTTAAAGCGGAGTTAGCTGGTATTTGACAGTAGTTTATATGCCTTTGGTGCTAATTATACCATATTTACAGCATTAATTTCAAAAAGATATCTTATATTTTCAATTGAATCAGTTAACTCCGCAGCTAACTCCGCTTTTGGAGCTTTAAAGGCGGAGTTAGCTGGAGCTTCAAAAGCGGAGTTAGCTGGAATTTGACAGTAGTTTGTATGCCTTTGGTGCTTGTAATACCATAATTACAGCATTAATTTCAAAAAGATATCTTATATTTTTGTTGTGAATAAGAGTAATAATACTTAAATGTAGCTTGTATGCCTTTGGTACTTACAAGTACAAAAAGCGGAGTTAGCTGGAATTCGACAGTACCAAAGATGTTTATGATGTTATTTTTGTTTTGTTTTAATATCAAAAAGATATCTTATATTTTCAAGTGAATCAGTTAACTCCACAGCTAACTCCAGCTTCAAAACCGGAGTTAGCTGGAGCTTCAAAAGCGGAGTTAGTTGGTGTTTGACAGTAGTTTGTATGCCTTTTGTGCTTGTTATACCATAATTACAGCATTAATTTCAAAAGGATATCTTATATTTTTGTTGTGAATAAGAGTAATAATACTTAAATGTAGCTTGTATGCCTTTGGTACTTACAAGTACAAAAAGCGGAGTTAGCTGGAATTCGACAGTACCAAAGATGTTTATGATGTTATTTTTGTTGTGAATAAGTGCACTCGAAGGAAATCGCATTACAACTCTAACCATAACTTACAATACAACTGAGATCTTTTTGAAAAAATATTGGTGGCCCTGAAAAGGGCCGTTGATTTGTAAGACTCCTGTTCCACCAGCAGTTCTTTACATCTCTCTGCCAATTTTTCATAGGCGTGCACGTCATACTCAGCACGATATTTAAGTACTATAGGTCTTGCCTCTGGATCTATGCTGCACTTGTCAAAGAATAGGATGCGGTTATGGTACAACAGCCTCCTATACTTCCTTGCCATCCGCAGTAAAATTGCGTCCTCGTTGCTCTCACCATGGAAAACTTGATATTGTCCTTCCAGATGGTCTGGTTGAAGACGTATTGACCTCATCGTCAACGAACATCTTTCTTTCAACTTTGTGCGATCCATCTTGAAGCACGGCGTAGTCACAACTTGGAGCTTGAAGTTACATCCATATATATAGTGATAAAACACGTGATAAATCAGTAACCAATCAAATTCTCGGAAATGAACCTTTCCCTTAACTGTATTTTTTCACATTAGGTTCGTTTTACAGTGAGCGGGAATTTTATGAATTAAATTAAAAACAAATATTAAGTAAAATTTATAATATAAATCTTAAAATGTGTGAATTTATCTTTCAAAATAAAATCCCATATACCGATATATATGTTTAAGATTTATATATGGTAAGAAGTGCCGTATTTGTAAATTATATTCAAACGTCATATATACTCATTTGTTTTGATTAGTTTCGCCTTCTAAATCAAAAATTTGAAAATCGATCGTGTAACTATGAAATCGGCATTTGGACTGTATATATAAATAATTTTCAAACGGTAACAGATATTGTGGTAATTCTTTTTAGATTGATAGGTTTCGCCTTTATAAATCAAAATAAATATAAGGAAAATGGGATGAAATAATAAAGAAATTAATATAAATATGTAAACAGAAAGTTATTTTCATAAATTAAAATGATTTTTAATACAATTTATTAAGAAATACCCATCACAATATCGTTATTTAGTTAAATACTTATTAGACTGATTTTTTAATTGATAACTGACCCAAGTTAGCCTAAATAAATGAAATGTGAAATGTGTTAATTATATAAATCCTTGCCTCCTATAAATTTCTTATCTAATTCTTATGTAACATTGAATGGTATCTCAAAATAGATGGCTTCTTGTATATTGGTTACATCATGTATATTGCAACTGACAGCTAATGCATGACAAACAATTTTAAGCAATATCGTATTTTTTTTAAATCTTTATAAGAGTGAAATCAATTCAAGCTTTTATTTACTTTCCAATTTCGAAATAAAAATCAATATGTTTTAATATTTAAAAATAAGTATTTCGCTTAAAATATAAAATTCCTTCATTACCATCAAATCGGAGTTTGGGAAAAACTATTTCAAGTCCCGTATATGTAAATAATTTTCAAACGGTAAAATATATCGTGGTAATTCTTTTTAGGGTAGGTTTCGCCTTTTTAAATAAAAAAACAAATTAAGAATATTGTAACAGATATTGTAGTAATTGTTTTTTTTTAGATCTAGATAAGAATTGCAGTTTTAAATTGAAAAGACCTTTATAATTGGTGTACTATTTCGGTCATAATATGGTTAGAGTTGTAATGAGATTTCCTTCGAGCGCACTTATTTACAACAAAAATAACATTAATACATCATAATGAGTTAGCTGCGGAGTTGCCAGTGTCTTCAGCTACCTTTTAGCATGCCATAGGAATCCCAGGGTACAGGATCGAGGACGTTAGTGGCTAGTGTACCCCACTCTGAAAAGAAAAGATAGGAAAAACAGGCAAAATACCATCAATAATGAATTAGAAGTATACATATTATATTTTGGCTGGTGAACATTGTGTGTTGCAGATATGATATCCAGAGTACAGGACCTTGGCAGCAAGCGTATCTCACCCTGAAAAGAAAAGAAGGCAAAATAGCATTAGTATGTATTAATTTTATACAGTGTTCTATTGCGCAGAATAACTACCTTTTTGCATGACATTTAATTGTGTCACCCCAGGGTACAGTATCGTGGACCTTGGCAGTTGGCGTACCCCATAGAGTAGAAGATAGATAGACAAAAAAAAAAGAAAAACTGCTAGACTTGACTTCTCGTAATATTGACGTAGGTCAAGTGGCACCAGAAAAGTTGGTAGAGGTGGGGCTAATACTACAGGCATATCTAGTTGACGGGATGGGTATTACACTCTCACATAATACTGGTTAGGGATGACGAATATGAAAAACTGCATAATAGAGTAGAAGATAAATACACAAAGGAAAGAAATATTGCTAGTCTTGACTTCTCGTAATATTGACAGGTCAAGTAGCACAAGAAAAGTTGGTTCGGGGGAGGGGGCTATTCATCTAATGGCAGAGAGTAAATACTACAGTACTTTACAAAAATAATATGCTACACCCAACTTGGCAGCTGATATATGAACACTTGTTCATTCGGTATTGGGTTTTTCGCGTTTTCCTCGCTATAGAAGTAAAACTAGACATATTTATAAGGCATAGACCATTGTGCATATTTAGTAGCTGCACCCAACTTGGCAGATACTAAACAAACAAGTATATGAAAAGACTGCTAGACTTGACTTCTCGTAATATTGACGTAGGTCAAGTAGCACAACACTTGTTCCTTCGGTATTGGTTTTTCGCGTTTTCCTCGCTAACGGAGAGCCAAAGAAATAAAAATATTTATCAGGCAGAGACCATTGTGCACATATTTAGTAGCTGCACTCAACTTGGCAGATGTTAAACTAACAAGTATATGAAAAGACTGCTAGACTTGACTTCTCGTAATACTGACGTAGGTCAAGTAGCACAACACTTGTAACTTCGGTATTGGTTTTTCGCGTTTTCCTCGATAACGGAGGTCCATAGAAATAACAATATTGATCAGGCAGAGACCATTGTGCACATATATAGTAGCTGCACCCAACTTGGCACCAGATACACTGAAACTTGTTGCCTTCGGTATGGCATGGCCGAATTTAGTAGTGAAAACTAAGTCATCAGAAAAGATAGTCTACTACCCTCGTCGTCACTTCGGACACCGTAATCGAACACAAATTCTTCGTTCGGATTGACGTCCGTCGTGGCGACGAGTAACAAATGGACGCGGTCACCAATCCTGCTACAAACCGTGCGTAGGTTCGGATGGACCCCTGATTGGTTCACCATCCGCCCAAAAGTGGTCGGAATGCTCGGGTGGCAGACACAAGGCAAAGCCGCTGAGAGTCATATTTAAAAAAAAATACATATAATTAGACTCTGCAGCAGACATGGATCTACGCAGTGACTCCGCTTGGTCTTTCTTCAGGACAGGCCCGTGGTAGTCACACACCACTGAACCCGACCTGAAGAAACGGGTGGCCATGACGCCTCTGCCTATGTCTAATGTGGGCTTCAAAGCAAAACCTGACCAATCCTGAGAAGTGATTCTCTCAAGAATCTGCTCCTTATCGTGCAGATTTAAAAATCCGCTCACATCCTGCATGAACCTAGCCAAGCGATGTGGCATAACCCTCCTTACCAACCTGTCCTGCACTCTGTGTACCTGTCCCCGTACCGTGAATTCAGCATCGCTGAATCTGGACAAAAATAGGACAACTCAGTCTCGTCCAAGTCAAGAAGAGAAATCTTTCTCTTTTTGACTACGCTCTGAATAATCTGATCTGCCACCTGCTCATGAAAGCTCTTACGCTTCGCGTATCTGAGCCTTTCATGTACTGTAATAGCCCAAACCTTCCCCAGACCAGAAAATCGTCCCTGAAGCTCAATAATACTGGTGACAACGGTCGTATCGCTGATGGGGCTCAACTCACTAAGCAAATGGGAAAACGCCTGCTCCTTGCGCCTAGCTCTCTCTGTAGTGGGGGATGTAACCTGAGGAGGGGGAGTAAGAGAGCGAGGTGCAGGTGCAGTAGGTGGCGGAGACCGGAGAGAACCATCAGTGTGGGGTAAATGACCTGGAACCCGGCAGTACCAAATATGATTATAATGTGTTAATGTTATTTTTGTTGTGAATAAGTGCACTCGAATGAAATCGCAACCATAACCCATATTAATATATGAAATTTGGGGAAAACATATACATGTATTTTTCGTAAAAATCAATAAGACAGGACGACGCATTTAGGGAAAGCCTATAATATTTATATATAAATTGAAATCTGTATTAATTAGTTCTGACTATGCCCTAATTGAAGCATTAATTTCACAAAGAGATGTATCTAAGGGTATGGGATTACTGGACTTTGCTGCACAGCTACGCATTTCTACCAAAATGACCAATAATTAAAGGGGGATAACTGTATTTTTCAATCCTTACCGGCAGCCTATGATACATATTTACCCAAAATCTGACTAAAAATCGTGGGGAATCAATGGGCTAATTTATAAATCTTATTTGAACGGCATGGTGCCTGAAACAAATCTAATATCTTTATTTACCAAATGAAATTCGGAGAAAAATCCATATATTGAACGTGAAATCAGTAAGAGATAAAAACGTATTTATGGAAAGCCTTAAATATTTATATATTAAATGAAATATGTAATGTTTAGTGTATAATATGCCGTAAAAGCAGCATTAATTTCAATGAGATATCTTTAAGGGTATTGAGTCACTGGACATTGCCGCATAGCTAAAAAATCATAAGTACAACAAGTGGAGTTAGCTGGAACCCGGCAGTACCAAAGATGATTATGATGTGTTAATGTTATTTTTGTTGTGAATAAGTGTACTCGAAGGATGCATATTATTTAATATGGAAGCGAAGCTCCAATAGCCGGAAGATCACTAGGCCAACAGGGGTTAGGGTCCACTACGAAGTTTTTTTAGGCGAGCGCCAATGGCGCGAGAATTAGAACTAAAAACAAGTTTCTGGGTGTGGGTCTATTCTTTACAGTTAATTCTATAATATCAATGAGGAAGATCGATTGACGTCACCCAGCTTGCTTATGACGTCACTGAGAGGTTTGAAAGTACCACAGATCGAAATATAAATGAAAGGGCTACAAGTTACGAAAAATGTACGAAGTGACGAAAAAGGTACGAAAGGGTTACAAAGATGCTACGAAATCAGTTACGAAACTACGAAAATGGTACGAAGCTACGAAAAAGGTGCGAAGTTACGAAAAAGGTACGAAAGGGTTACGAAGAGGTTACAAAATAAGTTACCAAGTTACGAAAAAGGTACGAAGCTACGAAAAAGATACAAAGCTACGAAAAGGTACGAAAGGGTTACAAAGATGGTACAAAATTACGAAACAGGTACGAAGTTATGAAAAAGGTACGAAGCTACGAAAAAGGTACGAAAGGGCTACGAAGAGGTCACAAAATAAGTTACCAAGTTACAAAAAAGGTAGGAAGTTACGAAAAAGATACGAAGTTGCGAAAAAGATACGAAGTTACGAAAAGATACGAAGATACGAAAAAGGTAGGAAGCGGTTACGAAATAAGTTACGAAAGGTCTTGGTTACGAAGTTACCAAGCTACGAGATAGTAACGCCACCTATCGGGATAATTTGCTATGACGTATAGTGATGCATTATATGAAAATAAAAGGGGCAGATAACCAGGGCTATTTCCAGTAACCATGCTAAATATAGGACGCGGACGTCCTAGAGGACACTTCCGAAGGAGTCACGTGTCTTCGGTCACTACAGATGTTGCATAACATCCGGTTCCGCATGCGCACATCCAAGGGAACCCCGAAAGGGTCAAGTGACCTTTGGTCACATTCGGTAGTCATGTTACTACTGTACTACTACTAAGAAAAAAGCGCGGGAAAAAACCGGGCAAGCGCAGAACATACTTTCGGTCAGGGCCGCTTCCAGATAGGGCCTCTTCTGATCATGTGACTTTGTCACTTCCGGTCAAAAGGCCCCACTAGGGCGGATATTGCACAACTTACGGTTGCGCGTGCGCAGAACATTCTTCTGGACAGGTCACGTGACTGACGTCACTTCCGGTCAGGTGACTGACAACACTTCCGGTCACGTCACTTCTGGTCACGTCACTTCCAGAAGCACCACCGCACAGCCCCACCGCACAGCACCACCGCAAATGCGACTTGAGTTGTGCCCATATACTACTTAGACAGGTATATTCCCGGTTTTCTACTTGTTCAACAAAAGAACTATCTATAACTATGACTAAAATTGTGCATGCAGTCAAAGGAGGACTACTATCATACTGTGACAAAGTATATTCACGTGGTAACATCAATCAAAAGCACCGCATCGGTGGCGTTATGGTTAGCGTGCTCGCCTCGAGTGCGGTAGATAGTGGGTTCGAGCCACGGTCGGGTCAAACCAAGGACTATAAAATTGGTATTTGTTGCTTCTCCGCTAGGCACGCAGCATTACGGAGAAAGAGCAAAGATTGGTTGGCTCGGAATCGGAATAATGTGTCCGAATGGAGACGTTTGACCCCACTCGGAAGCTGAATGCGCATCACCTTATTGATGAAGCTAATATGGCTGATGCTGCAACTTCATGTAATTGTAGACGAAAACGTCGTTTGACTGATTCAGCATGGAAAAGAAAGAAAAAAGAAACAAATGCACTTATCAAGGAATTACGTCGGAGAAGAGTACGATCGCTGGAACGATTTAAAGACAGCCCTGAGGTTGAAAATTCACATAGCGGTATTTTATTCACCCCAATTGGTGCCCCTCGCACACGTGTTATCTGATGTTTCTTTAAATAATGCAGCTATTTAACACTTTCAAGGTCTTTTTCTGACTTTGGGTAAAGTTTCAAATGTCCGATTACTCCCATTTGCCTTTGAAGTAAACAAATAGTAATTAATTATCATTTCTATTACGAAACAAGTAAATTCACTTATTAATTCTATGTCAGTATCCATGATGCTTGCTTACAGAAAAATGATACGGTTCCAACTTCGGCAAACATCGGCAAACATCGTAACTGGCAGCGATGAATTATTAACAAGGCAAAGACCGCAAGATATGACAGAATTATCAACGAATTATGTCACTTTTACAAAGATTCATTGATAAAAACCGGGTTAATGTTTCATAAATATCATTTATTGAACCAATTGCAAGTTTTCATGAGATACAACAAATTATCAAAATGAGCTTTAATATCCCTTTAAAAAATATATAAATAAATTTGAAAAGCACCCCTCCTTGAAGTATATCTATAAATAGCGTTTGAGGAAAATATGTATTTTGCATGCAGACTGTAATGTCACTGTGAAACCATTATTTGGCCAGTGATATTAATTTTTAACTGTTTTAAACACCGAAATGAAAAACAAAATATCTAATCACTTACACTCAATGAACAATTGAAGACAAATGTTGCAATAAGGTTTCCCTCAAAAGATCTATACGTAAATTAACATTGTTTCGATATGTTACGGGAGGATACGTTCGTTCGTCAGTTATCGAGAAATCTCTATTAATGGAATCCAGTTAGCAAAGTTCGTATTATTAATTGGCAGAACATCATCAATATACCTGGGAGTGAGATTAAAGGCTTAAGCCTCTCTACTTTTTTTTTGTCTTTGATAAGTCTTTGTATAAACTCAGACTCATAGGAGTATAGAAAAAATTGGAGAGGAGAGGGGCATAGTTTGTTCCCATAGGGATGCCTAGCTATGATTTGTTGAAAAATGTGCCATTCGAACTCTACAAATATATGTTATCGATAAGGAACTCCAACATTTTGATGACTTCATTTTATGTATAGCACTTTTTACCTTTCGTTTCGTGCTTGACAAAATAAGTTATTTCGTGACCCAATACTATAAACTTGTAACGTTGCCACCATTTTTTAAAGTTAAATGCGTTGTGAATAATTTACTTTAAAGAGGAAATGAAAGTGTAAAAGGTAAAAAAGTCAAATATTTGGCTAGATGAAATTTTCGAGAATTAAAATTATCCTCTTCTTTCAGTATCCACTTTTGATTGATTTAGTGCCAATTCAGCAATTTTTCAGCTATATTACGGCGAGAACAAGTTAATTATCAATGAGATGATGATGATGTCCGCTTTGTTCTAGACCAACACACTGAGTTGGATATTTTTAGTGCTAGCTCACTGAAACAACAGTTCGCGGGTAATAATGTCACTCCATTCGGACACATTATTCCGAATCCGAGCCAACCAATCTTTACTCTTTCTCCGTAATACTGCGTTCTTAGCGGAGAAGCAACAAATACCAATTTTATAGTCCTTGGTTTGACCCGACCGGGGCTCGCTAACCATAACGCCACCGATGCGGTGCTTTTTATTGATGTTACCACGTGAATATACTTTGTCACAGTATGATAGTAGTCCTCCTTTGACTGCATGCAAAATTTTAGTCATAGTTATAGATAGTTCTTTTGTTGAACAAGTAGAAAACCGGGAATATACCTGTCTAAGTAGTATATGGGCACAGCTCAAGTCGCATTTGCGATGGTTCTGTGCGGTAGTGCTACTGGAAGTCACGTGACCGGAAGTGACGTGACGGAAGTGACGTCAGTCACGTGACCTGTCCAGAAGAATGTTCTGCGTATGCGCAACCGTAAGTTGTGCAATATCCGCCCTAGTGGGGCCTTTTGACCGGAAGTGACAAAGTCACGTGATCGGAAGAGGTCCTATCCGGAAGCGGCCCTGACTGGAAGTATGTTCTGCGCATGCCCGTTTTTTCCCCCGCGCTTTTTTCTTAGTAGTAGTACAATAGTAACATGGCTACCGAATGTGACCAAAGGTCACTTGACCCCTTCGGGGTTCCCTTGGGTGTGCGCATGCGGAACCGGATGTTATGCAACATCTGTAGTGACCGAAGGAACGTGACCCCTTCGGAAGTGTCCTCTAGGACGTCCGCGTCCTATATTTAGCATGGTTACTGGAAAGAGCCCTGGTTATCTGCCCCTTTTATTTTCATATAATGCATCACTATACGTCATAACAAATTATCCCGATAGGTAGCGTTACTATCTCGTAACTTGGTAACTTCGTAACCGAGACCTTTCGTAACTTATTTCGTAACAGCTTCGTACCTTTTTCGTAGCATCGTATCTTTTCGTAACTTCGTATCTTATTCGTAACTTCGTACATTTTTCGTAACTTGGTAACTTATTTTGTGACCTCTTCGTAGCCCTTTCGTACCTTTTTCGTAGCTTCGTACCTTTTTCATAACTTCGTACCTTTTTCGTAATTTCGTACCATTTCGTACTATATAAATATTGACTTATGTTAAGATGCTTCATGCATTCCTGTCTGTCAATGCAAATCCAATTTATATAATCTAATCAGTAACACCCACTTCATGCATTAGCCACAGAGAATGTATTCACAAATTCTAATTATACCTTGATACCCAGCCAAGCTTGTGCAATTCAATCCATAGTTTAATACTTTGTAAATGAGCTTGCAAATGTTACAATGCTTTTTTTAAATAACATGAAATGTCAATCGAGAAAAAAATAAAATATTCTAGACAGGCAGCATATAGCCAGTCAATGTGGTTTACAATTAATATTTCGCATGCACAATAGCAACCCCCACACTGCAACGTGTGACAATATAAATAGTCTTTTGTGGTTTAAATGTCTACTAATTGCATTACATGTAAACTGTATGATTCTGTTTGATAAAGGCCTTTAACTAGAACAGGAAAAAAATGTACACTTGAGTGAACTAATCTTGTAATAAAAGATCGTGAACGTGATGTACATGTCTTTAAGAATGTCAAGGCAGATTTTAAATGAGATTGAAACAAGTCACCATTTGATTTCAATTCTGCTGTATTTCATTTTGACGATTTAATTACGGAAGACGGATCACAACCATATTTTTTTTGACAATTGCAACTCAGCTGGTTTTTTTTAATAACTTATAATAAAATGAAAAAATATATATCACACTGTCGAAACAGTTCTAGCATTCAATAGAAAAATCGAAGAAATATGTAAATTCGATATCCCTAACACACATATAAAATATTGGTTACTGTAACGCAGAGCGTTATAAATGTCCCCCAAATGAACAATACAAGTACTAGTGGTATGAATGACAAATAGTGTGAGAACATAGCAAACAATAATTAGAGCCCAGTTTTTGACTCTATCATGTCTATAGTAGTGCCAAATTTCGCCAAAATCGGATGATTTTTGTATTTTGGCGGTCATTTTGAATTCAAAATGGCCGACATAGCAAACCAAAATGGTTGCAATGTGGTGCAGCATGTCTTACTCCCTGTAAATATCCATTTCCATTGAAATCTTTTCATTTTTGAATTTTTTACGATTTTTTTAATTTTTATATTGGTGGCCATTTTGAAAATTTTAAAAACAAAGAGCACAACTTTGAGTGATGATCTATTTTTGTGTCAAGTTTCAAAAGGATCCGCTGTTTGGAGTGAATTTAACATTTTTTGCACCTTGGTTACCATGGCAACGGCCACCATTTTGAATTGTTTTCAACCCCTCAAAAGCTGGCACATACTACAGTGGATATTCCTACAAAGTTTCATGAAGTTTGATGAAAGGAATCCAAAAATATTTTAAATCACCCCCTTTTTTGTTTCCATGGCAACTGTGGCAAAGTTTGTCCAATCGATTCTGATTTATTTAGCTTATCTCGTTCCACTAGATGTGGATGTTGTTCCTATCAAGTTTCATCAATTTCTGTTTGGCGAGTAACCTCCTATGATCATTTTTGTGTTTTTCATTTTTGTTTTTGCATTTTGGCCGTTTCTATGGCAACGGCAGTCATTTTGAAAAATCAACCCATAAAGGCAAAACTTCACATGGCATATGATATTCCTACAAGGTTTCATAAAGTTTGATCAAGGCATCTCCGAGAAATATGTCGGACAAACTTTTGACGGAAGAAAGAAAGAAAGAAAGAAAGAAAGAAAGAAAGAAGAAGAAAGAAACGGAGCAAACACAATATGTCTACCAAACTTCGCTTGGGGGACATAATGACCCCTCCTGGCTTAGTTCAGGTACTTCAATAAAAAGTGACGGAGTTAAACTAGTATACAGTAGATTTTTCTAAGGCATTTCTCTTACTTAATAAAAATAATAGAAAGCGAAAATCGCACGATTTTTGCACGACAATCGGTCAATGATCGGGCGACCGTCGCCGATAAGGTATAAATAAGCCTAAAAGGGGCTATTGTTTTATCATGGGACAGACAAGTTTTGGGAGAATGGAATCATTTATTTTTCTTTACATATGAAATCAGAAATGTTCCATTCAATATCCAGTTTAACATAACTATTGTACTGCTTGATTTTCCTTAGTCAAATTATTTTTTTTCTCCCAAGTTTGGCAAAATTATTTATTTGTGCGAAAATTTTAATCAGAAATATTAAAGGGATATTAAAGCTCATTTTAACATATATTTTTTCAACTCGTGACGAAGGTTGTTTCTTTTCAATTTAATTGTAAAATCAATCCAAAAATACTTTGCCCATATAATCCCTAATATCGTTAAAATATCACTTTAAAAAAAGGGTCGAAATGAATTTTTGTCCAGGAAGCAAAAATTCAATCATTGGAATACGAATATTCATGATGACCTCGACTTTGACCCCACTCGGAAGCTGAATGCTCATCACCTTATTGATGAAGCTAATATGGCTAATGCTGCAACTTCATGTAATTGTAGACGAAAACGTCGTTTGACTGATTCAGCATGGAAAAGAAAGAAAAAAGAAACAAATGCACTTAACAAGGATTTACGTCGGAGAAGAGTACGATCGCTGGAACGAATTAAAGACAGCCCTGAGGTTGAAAACTCACATAGCGGTGCTTTATTCACCCCAATTGGTGCCCCTCGCACACGTGTTATCTGATGTTTCTTTAAATAATGCAGCTATTTAACACTTTCAAGGTCTTTTTCTGACTTTGGGTAAAGTTTCAAATGTCCGATTACTCCCATTGCCTTTGAAGTAAACAAATAGTAATTAATTATCATTTCTAAAACGAAACAAGTAAATTCACTTACCAATTCTATGTCAGCATCCATGATGTTTGCTTACAGAAAAATGATACGGTTTCAACTTCGGCAAACATCGGCAAACATCGTAACTGGCAGCGATGAATTATTAACAAGGCAAAGACCGCAAGATATGACAGAATTATCAACGAATTATGTCACTTTTACAAAGATTCATTGATAAAAACCGGGTTAATGTTTCATAAATATCATTTATTGAACCAATTGCAAGTTTTCATGAGATACAACAAATTATCAAAATGAGCTTTAATATCCCTTTAAAAAATATATAAATAAATTTGAAAAGCACCCCTCCTTGAAGTATATCTATAAATAGCGTTTGAGGAAAATATGTATTTTGCATGCAGACTGTAATGTCACTGTGAAACCATTATTTGGCCAGTGATATTAATTTTTAACTGTTTTAAACACCGAAATGAAAAACAAAATATCTAATCACTTACACTCAATGAACAATTGAAGACAAATGTTGCAATAAGGTTTCCCTCAAAAGATCTTTACGTAAATTAACATTGTTTCGCTATGTTACGGGAAGATACGTTCGTTCGTCAGTTATCGAGAAATCTCTATTAATGGAATCCAGTTAGCAAAGTTCGTATTATTAATTGGCAGAACATCATCAATATACCTGGGAGTGAGATTAAAGGCTTAAGCCTCTCTACTTTTTTTTTGTCTTTGATAAGTTTTTGTATTGGAATCCAGTTAGCAAAGTTCGTATTATTAATTGGCAGAACATCATCAATATACCTGGGAGTGAGATTAAAAGCTTAAGCCTCTCTACTTTTTTTGTCTTTGATAAGTTTTTGTATAAACTTAGACTCATAAGAGTATAGAAAAAGTTGGAGAGGAGAGGGGCATAGTTTGTTCCCATAGGGATGCCTAGCTATGATTTGTTGAAAAATGTGCCATTCGAACTCGACAAATATATGTTATCGATAAGGAACTCCAACATTTTGATGACTTCATTTTATGTGTAGCATATTTTACCTTTCGTTTCGTGCTTGACAAAATAAGTTAATTCGTGACCCAATACTATAAACTTGTAACGTTGCCACCATTTTTTAAAGTAAAATGCGTTGTGAATAATTTACTTTAAAGAGGAAATGAAAGTGTAAAAGGTAAAACAGTCAAATATTTGGCTAGATGAAATTTTCGAGAATTTAAATTATCCTCTTCTTTCAGTATCCACCTTTGATTGATTTAGTGCCAATTCAGCAATTTTTCAGCTATATTACGGCGAGAACAAGTTAATTATCAATGAGATGATGATGATGTCCGCTTTGTTCTAGACCAACACACTGAGTTGGATATTTTTAGTGCTAGCTCACTGAAACAACAGTTCGCGGGTAAAAATGTCACTCCATTCGGACACATTATTCCGATTCTGAGCCAACCAATCTTTGCTCTTTCTCCGTAATACTGCGTTCTTAGCGGAGAAGCAACAAATACCAATTTTATAGTCCTTGGTTTGACCCGACCGGGGCTCGCTAACCATAACGCCACCGATGCGGTGCTTTTTATTGATGTTACCACGTGAATATACTTTGTCACAGTATGATAGTAGTCCTCCTTTGACTGCATGCAAAATTTTAGTCATAGTTATAGATAGTACTTTTGTTGAACAAGTAGAAAACCGGGAATATACCTGTCTAAGTAGTATATGGGCACAGCTCAAGTCGCATTTGCGGTGGTGCTGTGCGGTAGTGCTACTGGAAGTCACGTGACCTGTCCAGAAGAATGTTCTGCGTATGCGCAACCGTAAGTGTGCAATATCCGCCCTAGTGGGGCCTTTTGACCGGAAGTGACAAAGTCACGTGATCGGAAGAGGTCCTATCCGGAAGCGGCCCTGATTGGAAGTATGTTCTGCGCATGCCCGTTTTTCCCCCCGCGCTTTTTTCTTAGTAATAGTACAATAGTAACATGGCTACCGAATGTGACCAAAGGTCACTTGACCCCTTCGGGGTTCCCTTGGGTGTGCGCATGCGGAACCGGATGTTATGCAACATCTGTAGTGACCGAAGGAACGTGACCCCTTCGGAAGTGTCCTCTAGGACGTCCGCGTCCTATATTTAGCATGGTTACTGGAAAGAGCCCTGGTTATCTGCCCCTTTTATTTTCATATAATGCATCACTATACGTCATAGCAAATTATCCCGATAGGTAGCGTTACTATCACGTAACTTGGTAACTTCGTAACCGAGACCTTTCGTAACTTATTTCGTAACAGCTTCGTACCTTTTTCGTAGCATCGTATCTTTTCGTAACTTCGTATCTTATTCGTAACTTCGTACATTTTTCGTAACTTGGTAACTTATTTTGTGACCTCTTCGTAGCCCTTTCGTACCTTTTTCGTAGCTTCGTACCTTTTTCATAACTTCGTACCTTTTTCGTAATTTCGTACCATTTCGTACTATATAAATATTGACTTATGTTAAGATGCTTCATGCATTCCTGTCTGTCAATGCAAATCCAATTTATATAATCTAATCAGTAACACCCACTTCATGCATTAGCCACAGAGAATGTATTCACAAATTCTAATTATACCTTGATACCCAGCCAAGCTTGTGCAATTCAATCCATATTTTAATACTTTGTAAATGAGCTTGCAAATGTTACAATGCTTTTTTTAAATAACATGAAATGTCGATCGAGAAAAAAATAAAATATTCTAGACAGGCAGCATATAGCCAGTCAATGTGGTTTACAATTAATATTTCGCATGCACAATAGCAACCCCCACACTGCAACGTGTGACAATATAAATAGTCTTTTGTGGTTTAAATGTCTACTAATTGCATTACATGTAAACTGTATGATTCTGTTTGATAAAGGCCTTTAACTAGAACAGAAAAAAAATGTACACTTGAGTGAACTAATCTTGTAATAAAAGATCGTGAACGTGATGTACATGTCTCTAAGAATGTCAAGGCATATTTTAAATGAGGTTGAAACAAGTCACCATTTGATTTCAATTCTGCTGTATTTCATTTTGACGATTTAATTTCGGAAGACGGATCACAACCATATTTTTTTTTAACAATTGCAACTCAGCTGGTTTTTTTCATAACTTATAATAAAATGAAAAAATATATATCACACTGTCGAAACAGTTCTAGCATTCGATAGAAAAATCGAAGAAATATGTAAATTCGATATCCCTAACACACATATAAAATATTGGTTACTGTAACGCAGAGCGTTATAAATGTCCCCCAAACGAACAATACAAGTACTAGTGGTATGAATGAAAAATAGTGTGAGAACATAGCAAAAAATAATTAGAGCCCAGTTTTGGACTCTATCATGTCTATAGTAGTGCCAAATTTCGCCAAAATCGGATGATTTTTGTATTTTGGCGGTCATTTTGAATTCAAAATGGCCGACATAGCAAACCAAAATGGTTGCAATGTGGTGCAGCATGTCTTACTCCCTGTAAATATTCATTTCCATTGAAATCTTTTCATTTTTGAATTTTTAACGATTTTTTTAATTTTTATATTGGTGGCCATTTTAAAAACAAAGAGCACAACTTTTGAGTGATGATCTATTTTTGTGTCAAGTTTCAAAAGGATCCGCTGTTTGGAGTGAATTTAACATTTTTTGCACCTTGGTTACCATGGCAACGGCCGCCATTTTGAATTGTTTTCAACCCCTCAAAAGCTGCTACATACTACAGTGGATATTCCTACAAAGTTTCATGAAGTTTGATGAAAGGAATCCAAAAATATTTTAAATCACCCCCTTTTTTGTTTCCATGGCAACTGTGGCAAAGTTTGTCCAATCGATTCTGATTTATTTAGCTTATCTCGTTCCACTAGATGTGGATGTTGTTCCTATCAAGTTTCACCAATTTCTGTTTGGCGAGTAACCCCCTATGATCATTTTTGTGTTTTTCATTTTTGTTTTTGCATCTTGGCCGTTTCTATGGCAACGGCAGTCATTTTGAAAAATCAACCCATAAAGGCAAAACTTCACATGGCATATGATATTCCTACAAGGTTTCATAAAGTTTGATCAAGGCATCTCCGAGAAATATGTCGGACAAACTTTTGACGGAAGAAAGAAAGAAAGAAAGAAAGAAAGAAAGAAAGAAAGAAAGAAAGAAAGAAAGAAGAAGAATAGAAACGGAGCAAACACAATATGTCTACCAAACTTCGCTTGGGGGACATAATGACCCCTCCTGGCTTAGTTCAGGTACTTCAATAAAAAGTGACGGGGTTAAACTAGTATACAGTAGATTTTTCTAAGGCATTTCTCTTACTTAATAAAAATAATAGAAAGCGAAAATCGCACGATTTTTGCACGACAATCGGTCAATGATCGGGCGACCGTCGCCGATAAGGTATAAATAAACCTAAAAGGGGCTATTGTTTTATCATGGGACAGACAAGTTTTGGGAGAATGGAATCATTTATTTTTCTTTACATATGAAATCAGAAATGTTCCATTCAATATCCAGTTTTACATAACTATTATACTGCTTGATTTTCCTTAGTCAAATTATTTTTTTTCTCCCAAGTTTGGCATAATTATTTATTTGTGCGAAAATTTTAATCAGAAATATTACAGGGATATTAAAGCTCATTTTAACATATATTTTTTCAACTCGTGACGAAGGTTGTTTCTTTTCAATTTAATTGTAAAATCAATCCAAAAATACTTTGCCCATATAATCCCTAATATCGTTAAAATATCACTTTAAAAAAAGGGCCGAAATGAATTTTTGTCCAGGAAGCAAAAATTCAATCATTGGAATACGAATATTCATGATGACCTCGACTTTGACCCCACTCGGAAGCTGAATGCTCATCACCTTATTGATGAAGCTAATATGGCTAATGCTGCAACTTCATGTAATTGTAGACGAAAACGTCGTTTGACTGATTCAGCATGGAAAAGAAAGAAAAAAGAAACAAATGCACTTAACAAGGATTTACGTCGGAGAAGAGTACGATCGCTGGAACGATTTAAAGACAGCCCTGAGGTTGAAAACTCACATAGCGGTGCTTTATTCACCCCAATTGGTGCCCCTCGCACATGCGTTATCTGATGTTTCTTTAAATAATGCAGCTATTTAACACTTTCAAGGTCTTTTTCTGACTTTGGGTAAAGTTTCAAATGTCCGATTACTCCCATTGCCTTTGAAGTAAACAAATAGTAATTAATTATCATTTCTAAAACGAAACAAGTAAATTCACTTACCAATTCTATGTCAGCATCCATGATGTTTGCTTACAGAAAAATGATACGGTTCCAACTTCGGCAAACATCGGCAAACATCGTAACTGGCAGCGATGACTTATTAGCAAGGCAAAGACCGCAAGATATGACAGAATTATCAACGAATTATGTCACTTTTACAAAGATTCATTGATAAAAACCGGGTTAATGTTTCACAAATATCATTTATTGAACCAATTGCAAGTTTTCATGAGATACAACAAATTATCAAAATGAGCTTTAATATCCCTTTAAAAAATATATAAATAAATTTGAAAAGCACCCCTCCTTGAAGTATATCTATAAATAGCGTTTGAGGAAAATATGTATTTTGCATGCAGACTGCAATTGTCACTGTGAAACCATTATTTGGCCAGTGATATTAATTTTTAACTGTTTTAAACACCGAAATGAAAAACAAAATATCTAATCACTTACACTCAATGAACAATTGAAGACAAATGTTGCAATAAGGTTTCCCTCAAAAGATCTTTACGTAAATTAACATTGCTTCGCTATGTTACGGGAAGATACGTTCGCTCGTCAGTTATCGAGAAATCTCTATTAATGGAATCCAGTTAGCAAAGTTCGTTTTATTAATTGTAAAATGCGTTGTGAATAATTTACTTAAAAGAGGAAATGAAAGTGTAAAAGGTAAAACAGTCAAATATTTGGCTAGATGAAATTTTCGAGAATTAAAATTATCCTCTTCTTTCAGTATCCACTTTTGATTGATTTAGTGCCAATTCAGCAATTTTTCAGCTATATTACGGCGTGAACAAGTTAATTATCAATGAGATGATGATGATGTCCGCTTTGTTCTAGACCAACACGCTGAGTTGGATATTTTTAGTGCTAGCTCACTGAAACAATAGTTCGCGGGTAAAAATGTCACTCCATTGAGTCCATTCGGACACATTATTCCGATTCCGAGCCAACCAATCTTTGCTCTTTCTCTGTAATGCTGCGTTCTTAGCGGAGAAGCAACAAATACCAATTTTATAGTCCTTGGTTTGACCCGACCGGGGCTCGAACCCACGATCTACCGCACTCGAGGCGAGTACGCTAACCATAACGCCACCGATGCGGTGCTTTTGATTGATGTTACCACGTGAATATACTTTGTCGCAGTATGATAGTAGTCCTCCTTTGACTGCATGCAAAATTTTAGTCATAGTTATAGATAGTTTTTTTGTTGAACAAGTAGAAAACCGGGAATATACCTGTCTAAGTAGTATATGGGCACAGCCCAAGTCGCATTTGCGGTGGTTCTGTGCGGTGGTGGTACTGGAGGTCACGTGACCGGAAGTGACGTGACCGGAAGTGTTGTCAGTCAGAAGTCAGTCACGTGACCGGAAGTGACGTCAGTCATGTGACATGTCCCGAAGAATGTTCTGCGCATGCGCAACCGTAAGTTGCGCAATATCCGCCCTAGTGGGGCCTTTTGACCGGAAGTGACAAAGTCACGTGATCGGAAGAGCCCTATCCGGAAGCGGCCCTGACCGGAAGTATGTTCTGCGCATGCCCGTTTCCCCCCCGTGCTTTTTTCTTAGTAGTAGTACAGTAGTAACATGGCTACCGAATGTGACCAAAAGTCACTTGACCCCTTCGGGGTTCCCTTGGGTGTGCGCATGCGGAACCGGATGTTATGCAACATCTGTAGTGACCGAAGGAACGTGACCCCTTCGGTAGTGTCCTCTAGGACGTCCGCGTCCTATATTTAGCATGGTTACTGGAAATAGCCCTGGTTATCTGCCCCTTTTATTTTCATATAATGCATCACTATACGTCATAACAAATTATCCCGATAGGTGGCGTTACTATCTTGTAACTTGGTAGCTTCGTAACCAAGACCTTTCGTAACTTATTTCGTAACCCCTTCGTACATTTTTCGTAGCTTCGTATCTTTTTCGTAACTTCGTACCTTTTTCGTAACTTCGTACCGTTTTCGTAACTTGGTAACTTATTTTGTGACCTCTTAGTAGCCCTTTCGTATCTTTTTCGCAGCTTCGTACCTTTTTCATAACTTCGTACCTTTTTCGTAATTTCGTACCATCTTTGTAACCCTTTCGTACCTTTTCGTAGCTTCGTACCTTTTTCGTAATTTGGTAGCTTATTTTGTAACCTCTTCCTAACCCTTTCGTACCTTTTTCGTAACTTCGTACCTTTTTCGTAGCTTCGTACCATTTTCGTTGCTTCGTAACTGATTTCGTAGCATCTTTGTAACCTTTTCGTACCTTTTTCGTCACTTCGTACATTTTTCGTAACTTGTAGCCCTTTCATTATCTTTCGATCTATTGTACTTTCAAACCTCTCAGTGACGTCATAAGCAAGCTGGGTGACGTCAATCGATCTTCCTCATTGATATTATAGAATTAACTGTAAAGAATAGACCCACACCCAGAAACTTGTTTTTAGTTCTAATTCTCGCGCCATTGGCGCTCGCCTAACTTCGTAGTGGACCCTAACCCCTGTTGGCCTAGTGATCTTCCGGCTATGGGAGCTTCGCTTCCATATTAAATAATATGCATCCTTCGAGTGCACTTATTCACAACAAAAATAACATTAACACATCATAATCCTCTTTGGTACTGCCGGGTTCCAGCTAACTCCACTTTTTGTACTTATGATTTTTTAGCTATGCGGCAATGTCCAGTGACTCAATACCCTTAAAGATATCTCATTGAAATTAATGCTGCTTTTAGGGCATATTATACACTAAACAATACATATTTCATGTTCAGGGAAAGGACTTCACTAATGTTGTCATAACTTGTGTCCAATCCCATTTGCAACTTTTATGCAAATAAAATATGTTTAAACAAACATATTTCATTTAATATATAAATATTTAATGCTTTCCATAAATACGTTTTTATCTCTCACGTTAAATATATGCATTTTTCTCCGAATTTCATTTGGTAAATAAAGATATTAGATTTGTTTCACGTTAAATATATGCATTTTTCTCCGAATTTCATTTGGTAAATAAAGATATTAGATTTGTTTCAGGCACCATGCCGTTCACATAAGATTTATAAATTAGCCCATTGATTCCCCACGATTTTTAGTCAGATTTTGGGTAAATATGTATCATAGGCTGCTCGTAAAGAATGAAAAATACAGTCATCCCCTTTCATTATTGGTCATTTTGGTAGAAATGCGTAGCTGTGCAGCAAAGTCCAGTAATCCCATACCCTTAGATACATCTCTTTGTGAAATTAATGCTTCAATTAGGGCATATTAAGAACTAATTAATACAGATTTAAATTTATATATAAAGATTATAGGCTTTCCCTAAATGCGTCGTCCTGTCTTATTGATTTTTACGAAAAATACATGTATATTTTTTCTCCAAATTTCATATATTAATATGGGTTATGGTTAGAGTTGTAATGCGATTTCATTCGAGTGCACTTATTCACAACAAAAATAACATTAACACATTATAATCATATTTGGTACTGCCGGGTTCCAGGTCATTTACCCCACATTGATGGTTCTCTCCGGTCTCCGCCACCTACTGCACCTGCACCTCGCTCTCCTACTCCCCCTCCTCAGGTTACATCCCCCACTACAGAGAGAGCTAGGCGCAAGGAGCAGGCGTTTTCCCATTTGCTTAGTGAGTTGAGCCCCATCAGCGATACGACCGTTGTCCCCAGTATTATTGAGCTTCAGGGACGATTTCCTGGTCTGGGGAAGGTTTGGGCTACTACGGTACATGAAAGGCTCAGATACGCGAAGCGTAAGAGCTTTCATGAGCAGGTGGCAGATCAGATTATTCAGAGTGTAGTTAAAAAGAGAAAGATTTCTCTTCTTGACTTGGACGAGTCTGAGTTGTCCTATTTTTGTCCAGATTGAGCGATGCTGAATTCACGGTACGGGGACAGGTACAGAGTGCAGGACAGGTTGGTAAGGAGGGTTATGCCACATCGCTTGGCTAGGCTCAAGCAGGATGTGAGCGGATTTTTAAATCTGCACGATAAGGAGCAGATTCTTGAGAGAATCACTTCTCAGGATTGGTCAGGTTTGACTTTGAAGCCCACATTAGACATAGGCAGAGGCGTCATGGCCACCAATTTCTTCAGGTCGTGTTTAGTGGTGTGTGACTACCACGGGCCTGTCCTGAAGAAAGACCAAGCGGAGTCACTGCGTAGATCCATGTCTGCTGCAGAGTCTAATTATATGTATTTGTTTTAAATATGACTCTCAGCGGCTTTGCCTTGTGTCTGCCACCCGAGGATTCCGACCACTTTTGGGCGGATGGTGAACCAATCAGGGGTCCATCCGAACCTACGCACGGTTTGTAGCAGGATTGGTGGCCGCGTCCATTTGTTACTCGTCGCTACGACGGACGTCAATCCGAACGAAGAATTTTTGTTCGATTACGGTGTCCGAAGTGACGACGAGGGTAGTAGACTATCTTTTCTGATGACTTAGTTTTCACTACTACATTCGGCCATGCCATACCGAAGGCAACAAGTTTCAGTGTATCTGGTGCCAAGTTGGGTGCAGCTACTATATATGTGCACAATGGTCTCTGCCTGATCAATATTTTTATTTCTATGGACCTCCGTTATCGAGGAAAACGCGAAAAACCAATACCGAAGTAACAAGTGTTGTGCTACTTGACCTACGTCAATATTACGAGAAGTCAAGTCTAGCAGTCTTTTCATATACTTGTTAGTTTAATATCTGCCAAGTTGGGTGCAGCTACTAAATATGTGCACAATGGTCTCTGCCTGATAAATATTTTTATTTCTCTGGCTCTCCGTTAGCGAGGAAAACGCGAAAAACCAATACCGAAGGAACAAGTGTTGTGTTACTTGACCTACGTCAATATTACGAGAAGTCAAGTCTAGCAGTCTTTTCATATACTTGTTTGTTTAGTATCTGCCAAGTTGGGTGCAGCTACTAAATATGCACAATGGTCTATGCCTTATAAATATGTCTAGTTTTTACTTCTATGACTCTCCGTTAGCGAGGAAAACGCGAAAAAACCAATACTGAATGAACAAGTGTTCATATATCAGCTGCCAAGTTGGGTGCAGCATATTCTTTTTGTAAAGTACTGTAGTATTTACTCTCTGCCGTTAGATGAATAGCCCCCTCCCCCCGAACCAACTTTTCTTGTGCTACTTGACTTACATCAATATTACGAGAAGTCAAGACTAGCAATCTTTCTTTCCTTTGTGTATCTATCTTCTACTCTATTATGCAGTTTTTCATATTCGTCATCCCTAACCAGTATTATGTAAGAGTGTTATACCCATCCCGTCAACTAGATATGCCTCTAGTATTAACTCTCTTCCATTAGATGAATAGCCCCCCCCCCCCCCCCCTCACCTCTACCAACTTTTCTAGTGCTACTTGACCTACGTCAATATTACGAGAAGTCAAATCTAGCAGTCTTTCTTTCTTTTGTGTATCTATCTTCTACTCTATGGGGTCTTCCAACAGCCAAGGTCCACGATCCTGTACCCTGGGGTGACACAATTAAATGTCATGCAAAAAGATAGTCTTTTTGTAAAGTACTGAGCAATACCTCTAGTATTTACTCTCTGCCAATAGATGAATAGCCCCTCCCCCCGAACATCTACCAACTTTTCTTGTGCTACTTGACCTACGTCAATATTACGAGAAATCAAGTCTAGCAGTTATTTCATTCTTTTGTCTATCTCTGTCTTCTACTCTATGCAGTTTTTCATATTCGTCAACCCTAACCAGTATTATGTGAGAGTGTTATACCCATCCCGTCAACTAGATATGCCTGTAGTATTAGCCACCCCCCCCCCTCCCACCTCTACCACCTTTTCTGGTGCTACTTGACCTACGTCAATATTACGAGAAGTCAAGTCTAGCAGTTTTTCTTTCTTTTGTCTATCTATCTTCTACTCTATGGGGTACGCCAACTGCCAAGATCCACGATACTGTACCCTGGGGTGACACAATTAAATGTCATGCAAAAAGGTAGTTATTCTGCGCAATAGAACACTGTATAAAATTAATACATACTAATGCTATTTTGCCTTCTTTTCTTTTCAGGGTGAGATACGCTTGCTGCCATGGTCCTGTACCCTGGATATCATATCTGCAACACACAATTTTCACCAGCCAAAATATAATATGTATGCTTCTAATTCATTATTAATGGTATTTTGCCTGTTTTTCCTATCATTTCTTTTCAGAGTGGGGTACACTAGCTACTAAAGTCCTCGATCCTGTACCCTGGGATGCCTATGGCATGCTAAAAGGTAGCTGAAGACACTGGCAACTCCGCAGCTAACTCGTTATGATGTATTAATGTTATTTTTGTTGTGAATAAGTGCGCTCGAAGGAAATCGCATTACAACTCTAACCATAATATGAACGAAATAGTACACCAATTATAAAGGTCTTTTCAATTTAAAACTGCAATTCTTATCTAGATCTAAAAAAAACCAATTACTACAATATCTGTTACAATATTCTTAATTTGTTTTTTTATTCAAAATGGCGAAACCTATCCTAAAAAGAATTACCACGATATATTTTACCGTTTGAAAATTATTTACATATACGGGACTTGAAATAGTTTTTCCCAAACTCCGATTTGATGGTAATGAAGGAATTTTATATTTTAAACGAAATACTTATTTTTAAATATTAAAACATATTGATTTTTATTTCGAAATTGGAAAGTAAATAAAAGCTTGAATTGATTTCACTCTTAATGCTATTTTGCCTTCTTTTCTTTTCAAGGTGAGATACGCTTGCTGCCAAGGTCCTGTACCCTAGATATCAAATCTTCAACACACAATGTTCACCAGCCAAAATATAATATGTATACTTCTAATTCATTATGATGTATTAATGTTATTTTTGTTGTGAATAAGTGCGCTCGAAGGAAATCGCATTACAACTCTAACCATATTATGAACGAAATAGTACACCAATTATAAAGGTCTTTTCAATTTAAAACTGCAATTCTTATCTAGATCTAAAAAAAACAATGACTACAATATCTGTTACAATATTCTTAATTTGTTTTTTATTTAAAAAGGCGAAACCTATCCTAAAAAGAATTACCACGATAGCTGTTACCGTTTGAAAATGATTTACATATACGGGACTTGAAATAGTTTTTCCTAAACTCCGATTTGATGGTAATGAGAGAATTTTATATTTTAAACGAAATACTTATTTTTAAATATTAAAACATATTGATTTTTATTTCGAAATTGGAAAGTAAATAAAAGTTTGAATTGATTTCACTCTTAATGCTATTTTGCCTTCTTTTCTTTTCAAGGTGAGATACGCTTGCTGCCAAGGTCCTGTACCCTACACTAGGAAATAGAAAATGCAAATATCCCCGGTAAAATGCAAATATTCCCGGTAAAATGCAAATAATTAAAGATTACCAGTTATATTAGCGTTTACCAGTTAAATTAGCGAATTGTCTTGTTATATTTGCGTTTTACCTTTTAAATTTGCATTGTCGTGGGATTTTAGCGTTTTTCCTTTTATATTTGCTTTTTTCCTTTTAAATTTGCATTGTCGTGGGATTTTAGCGTTTTTCCTTTTATATTTGCGTTTTTCCTTTTAAATTTGCATTGTCGTGGGATTTTAGCGTTTTTCCTTTTATATTTGCGTTTTTCCTTTTAAATTTGCATTGTCGTGGGATTTTAGCGTTTTTCCTTTTATATTTGCGTTTTTCCTTTTAAATTTGCATTGTCGTGGGATTTTAGCGTTTTTCCTTTTATATTTGTGTTTTTCCTTTTAAATTTGCATTATCGTGGGATTTTAGCGTTTTTCCTTTTATATTTGCGTTTTTCCTTTTAAATTTGCATTGTCGTGGGATTTTAGCGTTTTTCCTTTTATATTTGCGTTTTTCCTTTTAAATTTGCATTGTCGTGGGATTTTAGCGTTTTTCCTTTTATATTTGCGTTTTTCCTTTTAAATTTGTATTATCGTGGGATTTTAGCGTTTTACCTTTTAAATTTGCATTTTACCAGTTAAATCGCACGGTCATCTAAATCACCCGCTGAGTAGAGATTACGTAATACTGTAGTCGTCACTAGCCCATTGAATATGACGATCTATAGTATTATATTATCGTGTATCTATCTATACGTATTTATTTATTTATTTATTTATTTATATATTATTATTTATGTTATACTAGTCTGGCCCTTAATAAATTTAGTGTATTCAATACACAATAATCCATCAATTGTTGCGTATTTGATTTTTATGTCGTATTTTAACTTAATGCGATGTTTATTAAGAAATGTGACTTTAAATGTATTAAAATATTAGCAAAGTGTGATACACGTACAGAATACGTATACTGTTGTCACTTCACTATTACTTGTTTTTGATTATCATGCGAGAAACACATTAACCTTGTATTACCTATGCTGGGACTATTTACTAAAAAATGAATTAAGTATATATTAAACTATCGGTCTCTATTAAGCTATTTATGTCTTGTTTTATAGCACAGGATTGTGTATGTACAGCGTCAAAGTTATTGTGCTTTAAAAGTTCTGATTATTGTAATGAGACACCTTAATGAACAATAAATATTTTTGTTTATGATATAAAACAAATAATCATATCCCTATGTAAACGCCGTAAAGCGAGAGACCATATTTTAATTTGAAATATTTTATTCTTCAATAAATTATGGCAAATAATTCCTGAAATAAGAAGTGAAAGGCGGGTTTACTTATTTTTATTTTCATTCTGAAAACAACAGGTACATTCACACCGGTTCACTCAGCAGGGTACCTAATATTGCCAGGCAGAATATACAAGTGTCATCTTACATCCGGTCGACGGGACTCTGACCGAAGACATGAATACATGTGTCACAATCTTTGGCAATAATCAGAAACGCAATACACATTTTGTGACCATTTAACGGTACCCGTGACTAGAATAGGAGATGCAATACACGTTTTAAAGGTTCTAATAGGTGATCAAGTATACATTAGGAATGGGTGCATATTAAAGCACACTGGCGGAGCAAGGGGGTGTTCGACAATTTAGTAAAATTCGTGTATAAATTGGGTAAAAATTGGCAAACAAGAGCCTGGGTCCCTGTTTTCAAAACTGCTGGATCCGCACCTGATGCAGCAATGATTCTGGGGCTATTTTCACAAAAAAATCTTAAGATTAACATTGATCGTAAGTTATATTGGATTGTTCATTTTTATCTTGATTTTTTTGTGCATCATCAGAATGATATAGCAACAACCAAAATTATGAAGTAAAGCAGGGTGAACAGAGCAGGGTAGAACATTCTTCTTGCAAACCCCAAAAAGAAAAATAGACCAAAAACATTCATATGCAATTTTTCATTATAAAAACAACAATCATATTTTTTATGACTATTCTGAGATTAATCAGAAGGGTCCGCCAGTTCGAAAGACGTTATTAAAATAAACAAAAAATGTTTTCT
This sequence comes from Bathymodiolus brooksi, assembly GCA_963680875.1. Lineage (NCBI taxonomy): Eukaryota > Metazoa > Mollusca > Bivalvia > Mytilida > Modiolidae > Bathymodiolus > Bathymodiolus brooksi. The sequence goes on from OY804579.1 coordinate 91,637,955, forward strand.
TTACGCAGACATATTACGCTTTGTTCAAATCAGAAATAACCGTTATGAAAACAGATTAATCTTTTTACTGTTGGCAAGTAAGAATATTGTATTTCCATAAACAAATCATTATAAGAGATGTACCCTGAAGTTTTGTATAATATACTTTAAAAGTATTTATAATACGCATCGTCTGTAATTGTCAAATGAAAACTATTACAAATTATATATTTACATAATCCTCTCAATTTTATGGCTCCCTACCCTGTAACTTTCTGTGCTTTTAGCTAAGAAGCAGAGCTTATGTGTAGCTTTATTGTAGTGCATGAACGATCGATTACAAAGTGCGATCTTATAAATAATAGCATTAAAACAATTTTACTCCGTAGCATAGGCCTATTTTTATTTTTTTACGAATTCATGGCATTGTTCCGATGTCTGTTCTTTTTTTTCACATTATTTCGTAGTTCTTCAATTTTCGAAAAAAATCTTTTGTAAATGTGTCTCATTAAAGACGGATCGTTTTCTCCGATTCGTTTGTTTTGCCATAAGTATATAGAAACAAAACGTAAATCTGCAAAAAGTGATTGTGTAATAAATTCATAAAAGATGTTAAAGTTTGCTTTTAAAGACGCAAGTACCAAAAACAGTGAACCTACCTACTGAACCGTACTTTTTGTAATGCTAAAAATTTACTTCATTTATAAAGTAGCTGGAAAAAAATCCAGAAGGGCTATATACAATTGAACTTACTATGTCGTCTGCCTCTCGGACACCGGCTCTTTCTATTATGTAACTGTCATGGGGTCACTGATCGTACTTGTAAACAAAAGAGCTGACTGAAATATGCCTGTTTCTTATATAAAATACATGTCACTTTGCAGTGCATTGTGGTTTCAATACTAAGAAAAACATCAAAAGTAAACACAATTTTGAAAGTGGTCATTTTCAAACATTCTGTTATTTTATTTAGATGTAATATGATTTGGTAGATGGCCAGAACCATGAAATTTTAAAACCAGCCATTTCCGGATTTTATATTCGTTTCCATCCCGTATATCGGCCCTGTTTTTACTTCATACGAAAACAGATGACGCCATTTTACTGACAGCAAAAGTTGCCAGATAATCGAGAGTATATTAAAATACAAGAATGACTTTAAAAACAATCTTATGTACAAAGAAATATTTAACTAGGCATTCTTTGAAAATTCCAATCGTCATATGAATGAAGGGTTAACACTGTTAATCGCTATATCTGAAAATCGATAATAGCACGAAAACCGATAACACGATGCTAATAATCGAATATTCTTCTACATATTTGTGGACAGGAAGAGCTCAGATCACATACTCCATTCATTATTGTATTTTTATCCAATAAAATATTTTAAAAAGTTGTACTTCAATTTTCTATTTCATTAGTTAACGATATTTTTTTATTTTTTTTTTTATAGCGTCACGTGTTTTGTTGGTTATGCGTGTTGTTTGTTAACATCCTAGTTTTAGTAATAGTGTGATCTCGGGGTGAAATTTAAATGTATAACAAGCTTGCTTGCTGTATTTATCCTTTCTTAAGAAAAGAATGTCATTATTCCTACAATGTAGCGTCAATTTATGTGTTTTCATCCGTATTTTTACATCCGACATTTTTTTTTTATTGACATGTACAAGGTTACATAATATAGTCTCTGATCCATTCATACACTTTGCTAATAAGTAATATTTTCTTTACAATAGTTTATTTTTGTTAATAAAATAGACGAATTATTGAATAACGATTTATATAAATGAAACGATTAAAATTGATTGCTAAAAAAAAGTGTTATTATTAAATACCCGGATATGTTTGGATAAGAGAATAACATTCGGGTCATCGAGGGGTCATGTAGTCTCGTGGTTATAAATGCGAAAACTTTTCTCAAATTTTGAACAACTACCTGTCAACCTCTCCTGTAAACTCTTTGACACGCTGATCCGTCCCATTATACGCTATAATTGTGAAATATGGTATATGGACGAATACCTCCCCTTATATAGAGCCATGCTTCGAACAATCAGAAATAATACTTTTTGTGATACTTTAGGCCTACAGGAAAAATCATCATATGAAAAAATACATACAAAATATTGTAAAACAGTTTTAGGTCTTAAAAAAACTGCATGTAACATTTCGACATTATCAGAGTTGGGGCGACTCCCTATTGCTTCCTTTATTAAAACTCAAGTTATGATGTATTTTGTAAGAATAAATACTAATAATATAAACCCATTAATTAAAGAATCCCTTAATGTTAATAAATCTTTACATCGATTTTCAAGCCGTCTTCCAATTTATTTGTACTTAAAAAATAAATTTATAACTGACCCAAGCTAAATAAATGAAATGTGACTTAATGTGTTAATTATATAAATCCTTGCCTTTTATAAATTTTAATTTCTTATCTAATTCTTATTCTTATTATGTAACAATATGGTCAGGTTGTTATTTTCATTGAATGACATCTCAAAATAGATGGCTTCACAGTAGGAGCTCTTCCTGTATATTGGTTACATCCTGTATATTACAACTGACAGCCAATGCAGGACAAACAATTTTAATCAGCCATCATTATCATAAAATACTTTATTTTGATGATGACACCTAATTCCCATCACCTAATCCAAATTAGTATAGTAGAGGAGTACCGTATTTTTAGGACAATACATTTGTTTACAGTATACCTTTATTTTGCTGTAGGTTTATTTCTGAATAAGAACACTCGTATCATCGATGTTCTTGGTGTTATTTTTTTTTAAATAAAGCAATAAAATTTATGTATACTAACAGGGGGTGCAATTCTGGGGAAAACATATTTAACATCCGAAAAAAATCAATATTCAATGATTAAAGTGTTAGCGAAAATCAGTTCAATATTGTATTTAATAATAAAATATATACTATAAAAAATGTATCTTGCTGAAAAAAATCACAGGGTGGATCGAAATTTACAATATAAAATTATTATCACAAAATATCTAAATATAGCTATAGCTTTTCTATCAAACACGAGCATGCGCACGTGGTTGTAGTAAAAAAATGGCGGTTGCAATACATCTCACAGTAAACGTGTAAAACAACTTTTTATATTAAATAAACTGGAAAATAATTTATATCGATTTCGTTACTTAATCGATATTTTATTGCAATAATTCATATGAGGCTATGGGTGTTTAAACGTCACTTTTCAACAATATTTCAGTTATTTATTGACCTTTGAGCTACCTTTCCTGGCGCGAATATGGGGCAAGGTAGAAATACACTAGTGTATTTACGTACAAAATAAATACAAAAATATCTCATATTTATATAAGTAAGAAAATTTAACAGAACATTTGCATGAATGTTTGTCGGAAAAGGTTGATAGTTTCAGTAAATTTCAACACACAATGTATCAGTCATATTTACTGTGCTCTCACGGGCTTCTTGATTGATTTAATAAACTATGTTATGTTATGTTATGTTATGTTATACATGAACATGCGAAGATATATGTTTACACCTAATCATTTTTCAAATTTTTGTTTCAACTTTATTCGTAAAGTCTAATGCTAATTCCGTCTAGTATGAGATATATACAAAAAAATATACATGTAAATATTTACGTTGCCGTAAATTTGATGATTGGTGGTCCCGATATTTCAGGTACAGGTTGAATGCGTGTCAATGATTTGTAATCACATGAAATTAATTTCAGTAATTTCAAATGCAAAAGTTAAATGGGATTGACTGAACAAAGTAAACTGTACGACTTTTACGTTTGCACCGGTGGGCATCATTTGTAATTTATTTTAAAAGTCGGTACATGAGTACAACAATAACATAAGCTCTAATGTGCTTTTAAGTCCGACATTAAAAAATATATACATAATTTCTTTTTTTCCCCTTGTTAATTGTATATGCCCTCCTGGGGCCCTAATTTTGTTAATAAACTTATATTTATTCTATTTCTATATCTGTACAATAAGCACCGCCTATTTGTCAGTCAATTATACACCAAAGAGACCGATAAGGAGCAATTAACACATGATTGACAAGGTGAGAGAGTTGTAAAATAAATCGATTATGGATGTACAAAACAGAGAATCCTTTTTTTGTTTTGGTAACGGAGAAAGATAATTTCATTGCATACATATAAACAAGTTTTATTCTAAAAAAAAAAAATGAAGAAAACAAATAAAAGTAAATAATAATAATAAACAAAGATCGTTTCTGTATGACTGCAACACAACTATTGTTATGTGGTTACTTTCCTCGCTTGCCGCGCTAATAACGTGTTGTCCGCGAATGTCCTGATGGACAATTTGACTGCCGCGGTCGGCCGCGAGACGATCGCGGACTTCCCGATGCTAATTAGTCAATTTCCACGCCGCGATTGTCCGCGAAACCGCGCGGATTTGGCGTAATCCATGCTGGCTGTAGTGAGGACTGACATTTTTTTTCACTAGGACCACCAAACCCATATGCAATTTAGCGAACTCTGTAGTATTAATGTTTAATATAAATATTAATTATTATGTTTTCATATTTGATGTGTGTTTATATTGGTGTAAAATTAATAATAAATATTCAGTATTATATTTTCATATTTCATGTGTAATTTTATAGTTTTAGAGTTTAATAATACATATTCATTAATTTGTTTTCGTATTTTATGTAATTCCATTTATGTAGAAAAAGCAAAAAAGAGAATCAAATTTACCTTTATTAACATGTGATTACCCTGATAATTCACCCTTAATGGGACCCCTTAATTCCTCTTAATTAGGAAGGACACCATTCTTTGATATTTTGTTATAGTTAGAGTATATTAAGTGAAATGTTAATGGTTAAGAAGGCGGAGCGAGCGAAGCGATGCGACCCCCTTCTTAACCAATAAAATTTCACTTGATATACTCTAACTTTCACGTGCATTGCTTGACCACTTCAATACATACATACATATATAAATAAAACTGAAGTCGTATCAAAATCTTTTAATTATTAAACATGTCCAAGAGAAAGCCAAACTGGACCGATTGAGAGAAGATGATACTAATGGAGGAATACGAGAAAAGAAAGGACGTTTTAAGAGCAAAATTTTCGTCAACAATTATATTTCTTTAAAATTTAGGTACATGTATGTTTAACAGGGACACAATCATAATGTTCCTCAACTTCCCACTTTTGAGTTTGGATGCACCTCCCTCATCTATTTGGAGGATTTTACGTTCAACAGTTATATACGAAACTAATTTTAATGACTGTATGGAAATATCATGTAAATAAAACATAAAAAAAAAAATAGGCTCGATTCCTAAATGTACTGCTTTCTAAGTCATCCTGTAACATATCACATATCATCATAATAGACTGTCGGTCAAATCTATATTTGTCTATTAACTCGAAGTCATCGTAGATATCAAGAGGTTTTGTACGATCTCTGAATACTCGCTCTCTACGTAAAGCTCTTCTCCCAGCATGAAACAACCGAAAACGTCCGACATGGAACATGTTTGTATTGGTAATAATGCAATACTAATATGCTTTAATTATACCTATTTCATATACCCGCAAAGCACGTGCCATCAAATGGTACAGTTGTAAAAATATTTACTCATCCGGAAAATGACCTTGATGGTGAATTTTATGTACATGTAAGATATGATATGGATTTGATGATAAACTCGAATGCCTATGAAATATTGCTAATATGGTTTGTTGTTATCTTTTTATTCATACAATATCACTTTCATAACTCACAATCAATATAAAATAGCAATTCAAGAAAACTTAAGGAACCTACCCATCTACCTTAAAGCTAAGGGAAATCTTAAGTGTTTTCTTAGTTTAAGGACGTTTATGAATACCACTTAAGTATGATGGGCGGAGTTTCCTTAGCTTAAGGTTATTCTTAGGAAATACTTAAAATAAGAAGTTTTATGAATACCACTCAAGTAAAATGGGCGGAGTTTCCTTAACTTAAGTGTTTCCTTAGGAAAATCTTAACTTAAGTGGCTTTATGAATACGGGCCCAGCTGCATTAAAAATGAAACGCATGTGCGCGAAGCCGAAGGAATTTTTAAAATTGAAGTGCCCGACAACGTAATTTTGGTATAAAATAATCATAAATCTCTATAAATCAATATAGAGAGAAAGAAATAGTAGATTTATGATTATTTGATACCAAAATTATGTTGAGAAGTGTATGGAAAAAAAAATGAAAAAAAAGGGAGGGGGGGGTAATGTAGGTCATGACCCCATGTACCTGTGCTTTTACGATCACAATTTTCCTTACGTTGTCAGGCACTTCAATTAAAAAAAATTCTCCGGCTTCGCGCACACGCGTTTCATTTTTAATGCAGCTGTTGCAGCTCGCTCCGCCCCTTCTTAACCATTAAAATTTCACTTAATATACTCTAACTATAACTTGGCCTTGAGGGATACACGAAATCATAACATTTTATTATTTTGGTATAAATTCATTACTTACAGCTCACTCCAATACAATATACACTTTAGCAGTAAACACCTGAGGAAAAGGCCTCTAGGCATGTAACTCTTGTGGGGACAACAAATGTGTTCCCTCTCTGAATTATAGAAAATTCAATTGTTTTACACTATTTCAACACATATTTTAATACAAGGCCTATAAAACAGATGTTTACAGAAGTGAATTTCATTTTTTTAAACGTTAAACTTAACGTAAAATATTCATATGAATAATTTCTTAGCTCCGAGCTTTGCTTTCAGATGCATACAAATCTATGTTTAACACTGTATTAGCGATTATTTAAAAAAAATATCCATATACATATTTTTTTTTATCGAAAACAAGCCCGTAATAAATTAAAGAGTTATCGAAGCGAATCATGATTTAGTTGGATATAATGTCGCACAATAGGCTACCCGATTTGTAAGGCTTGAAGTAATTTACCATATAACAATTTTGTAAGGCTTGAAGTAATTTACCATATAACAATATGTTCGTAATGATGAACGGTAAGGCCACTAAAATGCATCAATCGCCTGTAAAATAAATAAACATAAATTATAATGTTGAATCTCCGTGAAAATATTAAACGTTTACATTTAAATCAACATCAAATTGAAATAAATATGAGTGCATAGTTCTAGATCCTGAAAAACAAAATCAAGAAATAAAATATACATAACTACTGTAAAATACACAACGATTGATGGATTATTGTAATAAATAAACAATAATATAATACTATTATAGATTGTTCTTATATTTATCAGGGAATTATATAAACATTTCAAGAAAAAAAAATCCTGTATTTATTGTTCAATCTAATTAACTGACAAAATAGTGTTTACATGTAAATTGCATATTTCTGTTGGATCAGACAAGGGCGCGTACGTTATGTAAACGGCGTTTACACAGGGTTATGATTATTTGTTTTATATCATAAACACAAATATTTATTGTTCATTAAGGTGCCTCATTACAATAATCAGAACTTTTAAAGCACAATAACTTTGACGCTGTACATACACAATCCTGTGCTATAAAACAAGACATAAATAGCTTAATAGAGACCGATAGATTAATATATACTTAATTCATTTTTTAGTAAATAGTCTCAGCATAGGTATTACAAGGTTAATGTATTTCTCGCATGATAAACAAGTAATAGTGAAGTGACAACAGTATACGTATTCTGTACGTGTATCACACTTTGCTAATATTTTAATACATTTAAAGTCACATTTCTTAATAAACATCGCATTAAGTTAAAATACGACATGAAAATCAAATACCAACAATTGATGGATTATTGTGTATTGAATACACTAAATTTATTAAGGGCCAGACTAGTATGACATAAATAATAATAATATATAAATAAATAAATACGTATAAATATACGATAATATAATACTATAGATCGTAATATTAAGATAAGATAAGATAAGATAAGAAAACTTTATTTGAATTCGGTTTTTGTAAACAATAAACACAAGCTCTCAGGAGCTTTTTACCGAATATACATAGTAGCACAAGATACATACACATATTAACATAATCACATAAACACACATATAAAGCACATACAGTTAGCAAATGCAACATAAAAAGCACAAAAATAAAAGACATTCTAAAACATGCTGAAGCAATATCAAGCAAACATAAAATAACTAAGCAGCATTAAAACTTGGAAAAAGCACTAGAAATAAAACAGGAGCTGAATATGTTATCTGCATGCAGAACAACGACATACTGAGCCATTCCAGGACTGAATCAAACTTTTAAAGTGGTTGAAACTGTTTTCAGTTCTGAAATGGTTCGGAAGGTCGTTCCACAGAGTTGCAGCTGCAAACGTGAATGATTTTTTGCCATACCTTGTAGTTCTAACTTGAGGTACATCTAATATGTTCGAATACCTGAAAGCATATTTAGAATTCTTCACATTAACCAAATCATGAAGGCATACAGGAGCTAATTTGTTAACGATTTTATATGTCTCCAAGGCCATTGTCCTAATACGTCTGATCTGTAAGGAGGGCACTAGAGCTTTTTCAAGAAGGTTGATATATGAACTGGTGTAGTCATCGTATACAAAGCGAAGTGCTCTTTCCTGCACTTTCTCTAATTTTTTTGAATTTTTATCGGTACAAAAATGCCAAACCAAAGGGCAGAAGTTAAAGTTACTGAGAATGAAAGTGTGGAATATAGTTAATTTGCTTAATCTGTCTAAATATCGGCCCAAACGTTTAAGTATATTCAGTTGCTGTGATGCCTTCCTACAGATTGAACTGATATGAATGTCAAAATTTAATTGATAATCTATTTCAATTCCTAAAAGTTTTACTGTCTCTTTACATGAAAGTGTAGAATTCTGTATACAAATCTTCATGTTTTTGTCAAAAGTCTTCTTCCCAACCGCAAGTACCTGAAATTTATCTGGATTAGCCTGCATTTTGTTAACTTTAAACCAATTAATAAGAACATTTGACTCTGATTCTAAAACTGAGGTAAGTACATTAAAATCAGGATGACCATAAGACAAAGTATTGTCATCCGCATAATTATATAAAGTACCCTTTTTTACAAAATAAAAAATATCATTAATAAAGACATTAAAAAGTAGAGGGCCCAAGATTGACCCTTGGGGTACCCCTTTTTGGATGTCAGACCAACTGCTCAGGATACCATTAATTTTAATTTGCTGTTTCCTACTTGATAAGTAGGACTCAAGAAGGGATACAGAATCAGTGGACATACCATAGGCCGAAAGTTTATCCAATAAAATATCATGGGGTAGACAATCAAATGCCTTGGAAAGATCCATTAGGACTGCAGCAACATACTGATTTTTTTCAAGGGCATTCCGCCAGTCCTCTAATAACCTGAGCAGGGTTGTGTGACATCCATGACCTCTTCTAAAAGCACATAAATAAGGATTAAAAATATTTTCAAAAAAATCAGACAATTGCTGTTCTAAAATTTTCTCAAAAATCTTTGAAAAAATACATAGTACACTTACGGGTCTGTAGTTAGTCTTCAAAAGTGGATCATTCTTTTTATATAAAGGTGTTACAATACTGGAATATTTACAATATTCAATGAGCTAGTGACGACTACAGTATTACGTAGTTTCTCTACTCAGCGGGTGATTTAGATGACCGTGCGATTTAACTGGTAAAATGCAAATTTAAAAGGTAAAACGCTAAAATCCCACGATAATGCAAATTTAAAAGGAAAAACGCAAACATAAAAGGAAAAACGCTAAAATCCCACGACAATGCAAATTTAAAAGGAAAAACGCAAATATAAAAGGAAAAACGCTAAAATCCCACGACAATGCAAATTTAAAAGGAAAAACGCAAATATAAAAGGAAAAACGCTAAAATCCCACGACAATGCAAATTTAAAAGGAAAAACGCAAATATAAAAGGAAAAACGCTAAAATCCCACGACAATGTAAATTTAAAAGGAAAAACGCTAAAATCCCACGACAATGCAAATTTTAAAGGAAAAACGCAAATATAAAAGGAAAAACGCTAAAATGCCACGACAATGCAAATTTAAAAGGTAAAACGCAAATATAACAAGACAATTCGCTAATATAACTGGTAAACGCTAATATAACTGGTAATCTTTAATTATTTGCATTTTACCGGGAATATTTGCATTTTACCGGGGATATTTGCATTTTCTATTTCCTAGTGCTAGATATCAAATCTTCAACACACAATGTTCACCAGCCAAAATATAATATGTATACTTCTAATTCATTATGATGTATTAATGTTATTTTTGTTGTGAATAAGTGCGCTCGAAGGAAATCGCATTACAACTCTAACCATATTATGAACGAAATAGTACACCAATTATAAAGGTCTTTTCAATTTAAAACTGCAATTCTTATCTAGATCTAAAAAAAAACAATGACTACAATATCTATTACAATATTCTTAATTTGTTTTTTTATTTAAAAAGGCGAAACCTATCTTAAAAAGAATTACCACGATAGCTGTTACCGTTTGAAAATTATTTACATATACGGGACTTGAAATAGTTTTTCCTAAACTCCGATTTGATGGTAATGAGAGAATTTTATATTTTAAACGAAATACTTATTTTAAATATTAAAACATATTGATTTTTATTTCGAAATTGGAAAGTAAATAAAAGCTTGAATTGATTTCACTCTTATAAAGATTTAAAAAAAAATATGATATTGATTAAAATTGTTTGTCATGCATTAGCTGTCAGTTGCAATATACATGATGTAACCAATATACAGGAAGCCATCTATTTTGAGATACCATTCAATGTTACATAAGAATTAGATAAGAAATTTATAGGAGGCAAGGATTTATATAATTAACACATTGCACATTTCATTTATTTAGGCTAACTTATGTCAGTTATCAATTAAAAAATCAGTTTAATAAGTATTTACCTAAATAACGATATTGTGATGGGTATTTCTTAATAAATTGTATTAAAAATCATTTTTATTTATGAAAATAACTTTCTGTTTACATATTTATATTAATTTCTTTATTATTTCATCCCATTTTCCTTAAATTTATTTTTGATTTAAAAAGGCGAAACCTATCAATCTAAAAAGAATTACCACAATATCTGTTACCGTTTGAAAATTATTTATATATACAGTCCAAATGCCGATTTCATAGGTACACGATCGATTTCAAATTTTTGATTTAGAAGGCGAAACTAATCAAAACAAATGAGTATATATGACGGTTTGAATATAATTTACAAATACGGCACTTTTTACCATATATAAATTTTAAACATATATATCGGTATATGGGATTTTATTTTGAAAGATAAATTCACACATTTTTAGATTTATATTATAAATTTTACTTAATATTTGTTTTTAATTTAATTCATAAAATTCCCGCTCACTGTAAAACGAACCTAATGTGAAAAAATACAGTTAAGGGAAAGGTTCATTTCCGAGAATTTGATTGGTTACTGATTTATCACGTGTTTTTATCACTATATATATGGATGTAACTTCAAGCTCCAAGTTGTGACTACGCCGTGCTTCAAGATGGATCGCACAAAGTTGAAAGAAAGATGTTCGTGGACGATGAGGTCAATACGTGTTCAACCAGACCATCTGGAAGGACAATATCAAGTTTTCCAATGTGAGAGCAACGAGGACGCAATTTTACTGCGGATGGCAAGGAAGTATAGGAGGCTGTTGTACCATAACCGCATCCTATTCTTTGACAAGTGTAGCATAGATCCAGAGGCAAGACCTATAGTACTTAAATATCGTGCAGAGTATGACGTGCACGCCTATGAATTGGCAGAGAGATGTAAAGAACTGCTGTTGGAACAGGAGTCTTACAAATCAACGGCCCTTTTCAGGGCCACCAATATTTTTTCAAAAAGATCTCAGTTGTATTGTGGGTTATGGTTAGAGTTGTAATGCGATTTCCTTCGAGTGCACTTATTCACAACAAAAATAACATCATAAACATCTTTGGTACTGTCGAATTCCAGCTAACTCCGCTTAGATATCTTTTTGAAATTAATGCTGTAATTATGGTATAACAAGCACCAAAGGCATACAAACTACTGTCAAATACCAGCTAACTCCGCTTTTGAAGCTCCAGCTAACTCCGCCTTTGAAGCTCCAAAAGCGAGTTAGCTGCGGAGTTAACTGATTCACTTGAAAATATAAGATATCTTTTTGAAATTAATACTGTAAATATGGTATAATTAGCACCAAAGGCATATAAACTACTGTCAAATACCAGCTAACTCCGCTTTAAAGCTCCAAAAGCGGAGTTAGCTGCGGAATTAACTGATTCACTTGACAATATAAGATATCTTTTTGAAATTAATGCTGTAATTATGGTATAACAAGCACTAAAGGCATATAAACTACTGTCAAATACCAGCTAACTCCGCTTTTGAAGCTCCAGCTAACTCCACTTTGAAGCTCCAAAAGTGGAGTTAGCTGTGGAGTTAACTGAGATATATTTTTGAAATTAATTCTGTAATTATGGTATAACAAACACATTTCATTTAAAGATAATAAAGGCTTGCTATGAATAAGGCTCTTTGTCGTACGGATATCACATTAAATATATGCATTTTTAGCTATGCGACAAAGTCCAGTGACTCAATACCCTTTGAAATTAATGCTGCTTTTATGGCATATTATGCACTAAATAAAACAATGGTGAGAAGTAAATTGGTATCTGCGTATGTAATTATATGCATTTAATACAAATAGGAACTTCATAATCAACTTATTTAAGTATTATTACACAAAAAACAGCTTGTAACATCATAAACAACTTACAAGCACCATGCACAACTTGCAAGCGCCAAGAGAGATTCCTCATGGTATTTGCAAGCGCCAGAGAGACTCCTCTTGGTAATTGCACGCGCCAGAGAGAGTCATCCTGGTGCTTGAAAGTGCAGCTAACTCCACTTTTGGTGTTTGGAAGCCGAAACTAGAAGCTCGTAATGCCGTTGTTCTGCTCGGTTTTAGTGGTCACGATGCTACTTTCTCTTTAATGTGATCACGTGACCTCTGTGATTGATTCCTAATATTTTATTTTTTTTCATTGTGAGTAGATCACACATAATATTCTTGGTTTATGGCTTAAATGAGTAAAATTAATGCATTCTCGCGTGTATTGAACCAAAAAGTAAAAAAAACGTTTTTTTAATGGATTTTCAATTGATGGACAACCTTAACATGACAGGTCGGTGGTTTCTCTGGGTACTCTGGTTTCCTCCACCAATGGAACTTTACATGTTAGCTAAATATGTTCCTGGTGATATAAAATACATATTCACAAAGTGTTATCGACATATTTCCACAAATATCGAAACAAATCGCAAATTTGTAATTTTAATTTCTAATTTTTCAACCAAGTTGTGACGTTTTAAACTAAAAATGCATTGTGGGATTGAAATTTAAAGTCTGGGTCGCTGATGTTAAATTCGCTTCATTTAAAGCGCTCAGAGGACTGTAATTTAAATCTAATAACCGTTGGAAAATTAAATACTGAAGTGAACAGCTACGTACCATTTTGACAAACAACTATTTTAAATGAACAAAATGTTTCATTTCCTTTATATTTACAACGGAAAGAGTGTTTTACAACAGTCACCTATATTCGCTATATATCGGATCCCTTTTACAATTATGTTCATTTTGTTTTACTGCTAATGTGCTGAAAATTATAACGGATAATTTTGACAACGCGTAACTTGTGTATTGGTTTCTAGATTCTGTTTTAATCCCTTTTTTTTTAATCATTATTCGGCATGCTGTTTACTGTTATTTTGATCTTCGCATGTAGATGTCCGCTTGGGTGTTTTCTAGCCGGAGGGTAAAATTATACAGGTGTAAAATTCAAGATGACCGGATTAATCAAATGGGAATTTGAATACACACCATTTGCTTTCCAAGACGAGTTGGTATCGTTTATTATCTATTAAAGATAAAATATTCTTAAAACATTAGAATAAATATAATGTTGAAATAACAGGAACAATTTATGTTTTAGATGATAAAAAAGTATACACCATCCTTGAAATTATTAGTTTTCATTAAGAGAGGCGCCAAATTGGTCTAACTATATATAGCTGTCTCATCATAATAATTGAACGATCGATGTTCATAAAAGATGTTTTAATTTTAATTTCAAATAAAATGATTATGATTTTACTCAATCATTATTTTAACAGTCGGTGTTCATAAAAGATGTTTTAATTAATTTAATTTTAATCAAAGGATTAGGATTTTACTCAATCATTATTTTAACAGTCGGTGTTCATAAAAGATGTTTTAATTAATTTAATTTTAATCAAAGGGTTAGGATTTTACTCAATCATTATTTTAACAGCCGGTGTTCATAAGAGATGTTTTAATTAATTTAATTTAATCAAATGATTATGATTTTACTCAATCAATATTTCTGTACTTTTCTTTTGTTCAACGCGTATTGTTTGTTTGGGAACATTTAATTCTATATAAAGCACCGAAATTAACGTTTTAGTTATAGCTTAAATATGTCGAGCTCAGGTACGGAAAGTGACTCTTGCGCCTCAAGTGATGTAGATTTCGACCACTATGGAGAGTTCGGTTACCAACTTGAACCAGAATATACGGAAGAAGAACTCAGACAAATTTGATATCCACTGATATTCATTTAGACAAAGTTCGGAAGAGATCATGATCATGAGCGGTATAAACAGATGAAGGGCAGTCAAAAATTAAAAAGAGATTAGGCCACACCAGATTTACTTCTTGTTCTTCGGATTTTGTGCTAGAAACGTTGTCCAGAGCGAGCAAGTGATTTAAAAATGTTAATTTCTTTTCCTTTTTTTGCTTGTCATTTTTGATGAGCGAAACGTAAAATATTATGCGAAAAATATATTTCTTATATTTTTCATGTATTTTCAAAAGCGAGAGACCATATTTAATTTTAAATATTTTATTCTTCAATAAATTAAGGCAAATAATTCCTGAAGTAAGAAGTGAAATGCGGGATTTACTTATTTTTATCTTCATTCTGAAAACGACAGGTACATTCACACCGGTTCACTCAGCAGGGTACCTAATATTGCGTAATGAGTTTAGGTCCACACAGGAAATCGCCAAGCAGAATATACAAGTGTCATTTTACATCCCGTCGACCGGCCTCTGACCGAATACCTGAATACATGTGTCACAATATTTGGCAATAATCAGAAACGCAATGCACATTTTGTGACCCGTTAACTAACTAAAATGTTACCCCTAAGGGTTGAAGGCATGTACAAGGAATATATACAAACAACGTACACAAGTCAAATAGATAAAAACATAATAAGAACAGAAAATAAAATGAAAACAAATTACGCTACCCGTGACTAGAATAGCAGATGCAATACACATTTTAAAGGTTCTAATAGGTGATCAAAATACACGAACCTGATCACGTCGAAGCATACATTAGGAATGGGTGCATATTAATGCACACTGCCGGATCAAGGGGATGTTCGACAATTTAGTAAAATTCGTGTATAAATTGGGTAAAAATTGGCAAACAAGAGCCTGGCACCCCGTTTTCAAAACTGCTGGATCCGCACCTAATGCAGCAATGATTCATGGGCTATTTTCACAAAATAATCTTAAGATTACCATTGATCGTAAGCTATATTGAAATGTTCATTTTTATCTTGATTTTTTTGTGCCCCATCAGAATGATGTAGCAACATCCAAAATTATGAAATAAAGCAGGGTGAACAGGGCAGGGTAGAAATTCTTCTTGCAAAATAGACAAAAAACCATTCGTATGCAATTTTTCCTTATAGAAATAGAAATTAAAATAAGTTTATTAACCAAATCAGGGCCCCAGGAGGGCATATAAAAATAACAATTATGATTGATACACAATAACAATACATCAAACTAAATATTCGCGGTGAAATATCAATAATTGTGATGAACAAATGTTTTATTTATGACTATTCTGAGATTAATCAGAAGGGTCCACCAGTTCGAAAGACGTGATTAAAATAAACAAAATATGTTACGCAGAGATATATTATATGTTACGCTTTGTTTTTGTATAATAAACTTATTTATAATACTCATCGTCTGTAATTGTCAAATGAAATCTATTACAAATTATATGTTTACATAATCCTCTCAATTGTATGGCTTCCTACCCTGTAACTTTCTGTGCTTTTAGCTTATGTGTATCTTTATTGTAGTGCATGCACGATCGACTACAAAGTGCGATTTTACTGAATAATGTCATTAAAACGATTTTGCCCCGTAGTATATAGGCCTTTTTTGATTTTTTTTAATGAATTCAGGGCATTGTTCCGATGTCCGTTCTTTTTTTAACTTAATTTCGTAGTTCTTCAATTTTTGAAAAAAATCTTTTGTAAATGTGTCTCATTAAAGACGAACCTTTCCCCCCCCCCCCCGATTCATTTGTTTTGCCATAATCTATAGAAGCAAAACGTAAATCTGCAAAAAAGTGATTGTGTAATAAATTCATATATTTAGAATAATAAGAAAAATAAAAAGAATTACCATCAAGTTAAACAACCGTACGCCTGACAAGCCATATCGACACTGAATGAGGACCCTGGTTTGTCATGCTTGTTTTGGGGCGTGGTGGTATTTAGATATCACGTAATACTTGGTATTGAGATGCTATCAAAATGGCGACTTCCATGTATCGTTGACAGAATTTTAAAATCGATTTCATTCCCTTATCCAACATAATAAAACGGTAATATGCATATAAACATCCATATTTATACAGTCATGAAAAACATATAAAAAAATATTTTTTTTGCGAAGTTTCCCTTTAACTATCTAATTTAATGAATACGACGTCCTTCTGTAATAACCTTCAACATGTACGGTCAAAGGTCGAATCAAAATAAAACTAGATTTTAGCACTGCAACAAACTCCCGTAAGCATGTGAACTTCGATCATGGTTAACGTTACGTGGTCCGGACACAAATTGGTTCTTTCGTGTTGGTGTCTAATATTATTTTGAACATTAGGCTCTCTGACATTTGACGAGACACATTAAATCAAAATCCACTGCTAATGCAATGAAATTCGATTGTATATATGTAATGTGTATATTGTTTATCTAATTATTGCCTAATTTGTGTTAGGGTTTTGGTTATGGTGCTTAACACCACTTTCAACAATATTTCAGTTAGATCGTGGCGGTCAGTTTAATTGGTGGAGGAAACCGGAGTTACAGGCAAAACACCGACCTGTCGAAAGTCACCGATAAACCTGATCACATAATGTTGTATCGAGTATACCTCTCCATGAACGGGGGTTCGAACTCACAACTTTAGTGGTGATAGGCACTGATTGCACAGGTAGTTGTAAATCAAACTACCTTACGATCACGACGGCCCCTTTATTGCCTAGTATCTTCATATAGAATTGGAATATATAATGGTGTTTCAATAGAATGAGTGAGTGATCTTTTTTTTTAATGTTTCTAATATTTTATACAATACAATTGCATTTCAAACAAATTAAATTACATCATGTCACGTTTTTCACATACAAATTATATAAAAAATACTTAATGATACGAGTTTAACGGAGAAGCAGTACATACCAATTGTATAGTTTCTTTGGTATGACCACGACCTACCATCAAACAGGGTGTTTAAATGTATAGAGTTTAAATTTAACAACGCTACGGTTTCTTTGGTATGCCACGACCTACCATCGAAGAGGGTATTTAAATGTATAGAGTTTACATTTAACAACCCCACGGTTTCATTGGTATGACCACGACCTACCATCGTAGAGAGTGTTTAAATGTATAGAGTTTACATTTAACAACCCCACGGTTTCTTTGGTATGACATCGACATGCCATCAAACAGGGTGTTTAAATGTATAGAGTTTAAATTTAACAACGCTACGGTTTCTTTGGTATGCCACGACCTACCATCGAAGAGGGTATTTAAATGTATAGAGTTTACATTTAACAACCCCACGGTTTCATTGGTATGACCACGACCTACCATCGAAGAGAGTGTTTAAATGTATAGAGTTTACATTTAGCAACTCCACGGTTTCTTTGGTATGACCACGACCTACCATCGAAGAGGGTGTTTAAATGTATAGAGTTTACATTTAACAACCCCACGGTTTCCTTGGTATGACCACGACCTACCATCGAAGAGGGTGTTTAAATGTATAGAATTTACATTTAACAACCCCACGGTTTCTTTGGTATGACCACGACCTACCATCGAAGAGGGTGTTTAAATGTAGAGTTTACATTTAACAACCCCACGGTTTCTAGATTTGCAGAATTTCTTCCATTGATATATCCTCCAGAGCTGAAACTTAAAGAGACCACAGATACAGCTTCGTCCGCATCATTTTTGTACTTATACCTCGAATTTCACGACAGTGGTCAACTCAGTACTAAAATTTATGATAAACGGGACGACTTCAATTTTAAAATCATAAATTTTCCAAACATGTGCAGCAATATACCAGCTTCTCCTGCAATTGATTCGCTATGCAAGGGCCAGTAGCAATTATTCTGATTTCCTGAAACGTCATCTTCATCTGAGAAACAGGCTATTGGACCAGGGCTATGAAAAGATTCGCCTTATTCGATCTCTTAAAAAGTATATATTCCGATACCAAGATCTTGTCGAAATATATTCCGTCTCTGCAGAAAGGATTATAAGCGATGCATTTTCATATAGTGAAAATGTATAAAGATTAAAGAAGTCAAGAAAAATGTCAAAAATATTGTTTTATCAATGTGTGACGTAAAACTGTTTTTGACATTTACTTCACTGAATATGGTACTGCTTTGACAACTATTTTACCTATTTTGTTCCTGTATTTAAATACTGTTATAGTGACAGCCGGAACCATTGAACCGTAATGAGAGCGGGAGGTTTGGCGCTTTAAAATCTGATTCAACCCACTATTTCTTTAGAAATGCCTGTACCAAGTCAGGGTCATTACGGTTTTCACAGTTTTCCGGTTGTTGACTGATTTTGCCTGTTTATATAATTATGAGTTTTGACTTTCCCTTTGTAAGATTGTTCGGAGTTCGGTAATTTTGTTATTACCCTTATGACCACGACCTACCATCGAAGAGGGTGTTTAAATATTTAGAGCTTACATATAACAACCCAACGGTTTCTTTGGTATGACCACGACCTACCATCGAAGAGGGTGTTTAAATATATAGAGTTTACATTTAACAACCCAATGGTTTCTTTCGCATGACCTCGACCTACCATCGAAGAGGGTATTTAAATGTATAGAGTTTAACACTTTATTTGTTAATAAATGGCATGGTTTGGTAATAAAAAGTTCCAAAAGGTAGATTGCTGAAAGACTTGTTATATATATATTCTTCTATACAATCCATGGCAAGATATTGATAATCAGGATAAAATTTATTGGCAAATAATTCTTTCCTGGAGACGAGTTGATTCAGATCGCCGACACCAAAGATACAAATCACTCGAACAAATTTGCCATGACAAGGCCCGCCCCATGATACATAAACTGCATTCCAGGTTTTTTTCTCTGGATTTCCTGAAAAAAAATCAGACACACCAGTTAATGCCCCTTTCCAGTATGAACCAAACAGAAAAAGTGCTAGTAACGCATTTATTTGACAATATTTTGTGTGTGTACAATACCGGTATAGTATTAGAAAAGGCTGCTAACGTATCTAATAAGAGATAAGTTATTTCCTTCATAGAGAAGTGGCCCGTCGTCGACCCGATTTTATGGAAGTCTGGTTTACATCTACCTGTGCAATGAGTTCCTATCACAACTAAGTAAGCACCGTGACGTTAGCTTGTTTTCAACTCCTTTTAATCGTGTATTTGTTCCCTTGTTTTATATTAATATTGTAAACGCTCATATTCTATTAGAGGGGACAGAGTAAGTATGGTGTACATGTGACAATGTTGATGTTAAACGACAGAGTAAGTATGGTGTACATGTGACAATGTTGATGTTAAACGACAGAGTAAGTATGGTGTACATGTGACAATGTTGATGTTAAACGACAGAGTAAGTATGGTGTACATGTGACAATGTTGATGTTAAACGACAGAGTAAGTATGGTGTACATGTGACAATGTTGATGTTAAACGCAAAGTTTTATAAACCTCATTCATATTCACTTGGATGGCCGGGTTGTTAAAACGTCATTAACGTCTGATCACAGATTAACACCACTGACGGTGGGTTCGCACCCGTGGCGATATCCATCTCAAGAATTAAGGTTTCCAGGGACATACATATGAAGGGGCTTAAGTGGTCAGTTCCTTACAGCTGTCTTGGTGTTTCTATTACGACTGGTATTTACCATGTGGCTTAAACAATGCTGACAATGAAGATAAAGATAAACAAAACACTAACCAACCCCTATTATTGGATATTATACAATTGATGACTTTCGATGAGGTGAATACGAGGATTGATCAACCCATGGAACATGATATTCACCGAGGCAGCCGAGGTGAATATCATGTTCCATGGGTTGATCAATCCTTGTATTCACTGAAATGGAAAGTCATTAACTGTTTTATTATATGACATTAAATCAAAGGCGTGAGTATGATAAGGGTAGATTTTGGCCCAATCTCAGAAACTGTTTATATAGATATAATATTAAACAAAATCATTGAAAGGTAAGACAAATTTGTTTTTTATGATTTCACTTTGTCCTTTGTTGCTTAGCAACGTAAATGGAGGAGGGTCCAATTAATCATTGGAAATTCAAATATTTTAACAAAACCACTGCCCTGTAAAACGGAATATATAACATCTCAAGACTAATAACGTATAATATCCGCCAATCCATGTTAAAACTCCCAACACATTCATGCTTCCATGATTTATTTCGATTCTGATATGTCTAAGAGTACAAATACGGTAGTATACTTTGATTGGAAGACGGTAATTTATATTTACGGTATCTTCAAACTTTTGTTGTTGAGAAAAGTAAAACGTGATAGATTATATAAATAGAATGCTTGGTAATACTGTATTATCGGTCATGACCATTGAAGTAAAATCATACCACTAAAATTCCAAGTAATACTACACATTTAACACTGACTCATAAACGATAGACTATATCAATGACATTCTTACTAAGGATAACAAACAGCGCCGACGTTGTTCCCCAGACATCCCTGTCTGCACAACGTCTCCCATTATTAATTTAATAGTGTACCGAATGTAATTAGTAAGAAGCATCTGATTAGTCGATGACAAAACTTAACCCGATGATTATTGGCTACTACCTTTAAGATAATTGGGAAACACAATTTCTATTCTAATGTGTCTGGAGGAGCTTTCGAATAATATGTTCACCTCTCGTGATATTTTGCGCGTTGAATATAACCTTTTTGTCACAGAACGTCATTTGGACGTCAGCCAATCAGAAAAGACATGATCTGCAGTCATATAATAACTGTGTATATTGCATCAACATTACATTTCAGTATTAGCTGTTGGAATTTTGTAGCAACACGAGGACAACTAAACACCGGGGTAAACTCAGATGCTAAGGGGAGATAATCAGTTCCTACAACACTAGTGACACCCGTAGTGCTACTCGTGATAACAATGCCGTGATATATATTTGTTCTGCGAATAGTCGTCAATAAGCAAAAGGATGATGGGTTTGTTGCTACAACAATATATCCTTTGTCATCTGTAAATATAGATGTTCCGTAACGGTTACCAAATTCATGATGGCGATCATAACTCTTTCCCTTCAACTTTCTCACTGAGAACACTTGGTTCAGTAACGTCCTTGCTACCACAATGACCAAAAGAAAAAGGGATAAAGAGACAAACAACGATCTACAAAACATTACAAATATATCAGGATATGAAGCAGACCAACCTAGTTATATTCTTTTATGCAAATTCAATGTGATAAATGTAATCAACATAGTCAGTCACAAAACCTTGAATTATTCTATTAAAGGACTTCATATAATTGTATGCAACGGAACTGAAATCATATGTACCAGGGCTTCGTCTTTTCGTTTTTCTAGAGTAACCCATACCCGAAGCCAACCTCATACGAATAATCAAAAACAACCAGAAGAAGCGGAATATAATTGGTATCATAGGAATGGCGACTGTCTACTGAAAAACACGTCTACCAAATAGTGCAGATATGTTGTTAATTGCCAATCAAAACCTCAAGCAGTTTGATGATGTAAGTTTGAAAGAACTATTTGTTAAGCTCAGTATTTTTGTTTGTTTGTTTGTTTGTTTGTTTTATATGTTTTGTATGTGGCCTCAAACACGCATAGCCAATAATATATTGCAATTGCATCTGTAAAATTAATGATTTATATGTATATAAGCTAAATGTTATACTTGTCACCCTAAAATCAAAATCTCACCTGTAAATTGCCCGGGGGCTTGTAAAACTTTATTATGGTTCAGAATAGCCCAATAATATTCATCTGGGCTTTTGACATCCTCTAAATAATCTAATATGTCTTTCGCCTTTTTGTCATGGATTGCAAATCGGACAAAGCTACGGGAACAAATACCATAAGCACTGCCTTTTACCATGGCTGCGTTGTGTGGTAACCTACTATGTTGTCTACCTATTGATACCCACGAATGATTTTTGTGTATGTACCTATGACGAACTTTGAAACGATATGGCATCATTCGCTTTGGCGTAATAATCCCTTCTATGTCGTTGGAACCATTGTATGTTTTCAGTATCTTCACTATCTCTAAATTTGTTTTTAGCGGAAACGTTTGATGTGGTAAATTAATGAAATACTTCCATTTTTGTGAGACTGCTAAAAGATCAGTCATGCAGTTTAAATCGGCTTTTAATCGTGTCATGTGGTTATAAAAAACCTTTTCAGTTTTGGACACAATAAAAACGTTTTCAAAGCAGTTGGCTATACCATTCAAGGCTATATGTAGAACTGGCGGAGAGTTACCATCCACATGTATACAGTATACATTCTGTGGGCGGTAAATTGCTCGCAACAGACGTTCTGTTTGGTCAGAGTCTTTGTATGTAAGAATACTAAACGCAATCGGAAATTCCTTTTCCTCGTCTGTCACGTGGTATGTATCGTATTTCATTGATCTTCGAAATTGAACACAATCTTTGGTTTTGTTAATATAGTCCTCATCTGTGAAACGGAATGGCGGGACTACTTTCATAAAGACATTTGCTTTCAATATTTCTTCTTCGTTACCTTCTATGATTTTGTGACAATCGATATAATTGTTCTTGTGAATAGAAAGTAATGTTGCTTCTGGCCGCTTCATTATTAAATTGTGTCGGTTGTAAACATTATTCTGTTTAACTGGTTTCTCTATCAAGTTGCACAACATTACCATAATAAAACCAACTATACACAATAGTAATTGTTTCACTTTTCTGCGGCTTACCATGATCGAGTCTTAATCCAAAACCCCTGAAAAAAAATAGTCAAATGCATTTCTACAACCTAATGAAAACACGATTGATCGTATGGTAGCTGGATTTATAACTACATATGTAATCAGTGACTATCATCACTGATGTTGTGAGTTCGAATCCCGATCAGGGCGAGGCATACACCATTATGTGATAAAGTTTGTCAGTGACTTGCGACAGGTCGGTGGTTTTCTCCGTGTCCTCTCCTTTCCTCCACCAATAAAACTGACCGCCACGATATAACTGAAATATTGTTGAAAGTGGCGTTATGCACAATAAAACTAAAATCAAATAAAAATTCCAAATCGTCTGTCAATATTTTCCAAATGTGCTATTATTTCATGTGTTGAGGAGTCAGGAAAACATGTTTTATTATCATAAATTCAAATGTGGCATTACATACATTGTTTTTAAACCATGCAGACTAACTACAACGTTTACATATTTAAATATTCTATGCATAGATAACCTTAACCGATAGTAGATTACAGATTAACAACGTACATCATTAACATATTTAAACCTTATGATAAATCTTTACACAGTTAAAAAAAAAACATAATGGTAAAACTACTCAGACATGGATAACCTTAATCGAGTTTGGTTGTCATTGGTTTTGGTTTCATTGTTCACAAATTATTTGGTTTTTCAATCTTTTGACTTTGAGCGTACGAGATGAAGGTTTTTCCAGAAGTGCGTCTTGTGCACAAAATTAGATATCTACGTTTTTCAAGTTGAAGGATTGTTCTCTAAGCTAAAGCAGGTATCATCATCCTATCAAAGAAGTATCTTATTCCCAAATAGACCATCCATATATGACTCACTTGTATTTTACATCATTCATTCACTCTTTTGTAGTAAAAAGAGATTTACATTAGCAAGAATAAATGTATTGTACTCGGAAGTTTATTTTTATTGACTACATCAAAACATGTTCTATATTTGTTGCAAAAAGGGGGGGTCCCGGTGTTGCAGCAAAAACAAATTAACAACACCCAATCATTGCTCCCACCAACAACCTTGCAAAGGGACCAAGCGCTTTATCGAGAAAACATGTATTAAAACAAGTTCTTCAAGACGGGTGCCACTAGTGGAACAGGAATTGCTTACCTTCCGAAGTACCTGAGCTCACCTCCGGTGTTTAGTGTGGTTCTGTGTAGTGTTGTGTAGATCGTTGTTTGTCCTTTTTCTTTTGGCCATTATGTTGTCTGTCCTATTTTACGGATTCTGGTTACCTCTTGGGTATCTTCTAAATTTTATTAGCATACTACATGTACATAAGTATACTTACCACCAGGAGAGACAGAAATAAAAACTACGAGTCCTCGCGTCCTCAATTAAATGGGGTTGTCTGTATCTCTATATAAATATTGACTTATGTTAAGATGCTTCATGCAGTCCTGTCTGTCAATGCAAATCCAATTTATATAATCTAATCAGTAACACCCACTTCATGCATTAGCCACAGAGAATGTATTCACAAATTCTAATTATACCTTCATACCCAGCCAAGCTTGTGCAATTCAATCCATATTTTTATACTTTGTTAATGAGCTTGCAAATGTTACAATGCTTTTTTTTAAATAACATGAACTGTCGATCGAGAAAAAAATAAAATATTCTAGACAGGCAACATATAGCCAGTCAATTAATATTTCGCATGCACAATAGCAACCCCCACACCGCAACGTGTGAAAATAGAAATATCCTTCTGTGGTTTAAATGCGTACTAATTGCATTACATGTAAACTGTATGATTCTGTTTGATAAAGGCCTTTAACTTGAACAGGAAAAAATGTACACTTGAGTGAATTAATCTTGTAATAAAAGATCGTGAACGTGATGTATAAGTTTCTAACCATGTCAAGGTAAATTTCATATGAGGTTGAAACAAGTCACCATTTGATTTCAATTCTGCTGTATTTCATTTTGACGATTTAATTACGGAAGACGGATCACAACCATATTTTTTTTAACAATTGTAACTCAGCTGTTTTTTTTCATAACTTATAATAAAATGAAAAAATAAATATCACACTGACGAAACAGTTCTAGCATTCAATAGAAAAATCGTCCCCCAAACGAACATTACAAGTACTAGTGGTATGAATGAAACATAGTGTGAGAACATAGCAAGAAATAATTAGAGCCCATTGTTTTACTCTATCATGTCTATAGTAGTACCAAATTTCTCCCAAATCGGAGGATTTTTGTATTTTGGCGGTCATTTTGGATTCAAAATGGCCGCCATAGCAAACCGAAATGGTCGCAATGTGGTGCAGCATGTCTTACTCCCTGTAAATATCCATTTCCATTGAAATCTTTTCATTTTTGAATTATTAACGATTTTTTTAATTTTTATATTGGTGGCCATTTTGAAAATTTTAAAAACAAAGAGCACAACTTTCAGTGATGATCTATTTTTGTGTCAAGTTTCAAAAGAATCCGCTGTTTGGAGTGAATTTAACCTTTTTGTACCTTGGTTACGATGACAACGGCCGCCATTTTGAATGTGTTCAACCCCTCAAAAGTTGCCACACACTACAGTGGATATTCCTGCAAAGCTTCGTGAAGTTTGATGAAAGGAATCCAAAAATATTTTAAATCCCCCCTCTTTTGTTTCCATCGCAACTGTGATAAAGTTTGTCCAATCGATTCCGATTTTTTTGGTTATCTCGTTCCACTTGATGTGGATGTTGTTCCTATCAAGTTTCATCAGTAACACCCACTTCATGCATTAGCCACAGAGAATATATTCACAAATTCTAATTATATCTTCATACCCAGCCAAGTTTGTGCAGTTTAATCCATATTTTTATACTTTGTAAATGAGCTTGCAAATGTTACAATGCTTTTCTTTGAATAACATGAACTGTCGATCGAGAAACAAATAAAATATTCTAGACAGGCAGCATATAGCCAGTCAATGTGGTTTACAATTAATATTTCGCATGCACAATAGCAACCCCCACACTGCAACGTGTGACAATTGAAAGTCTTTTGTGGTTTAAATGCCTATTAATTGTATTACATGTAAACTGTATGATTCTGTTTGATAAAGGCCTTTAACTAGAAGAGGAAACAAATGTACACTTGAGTGAACTAATCTTGTAATAAAAGATCGTGAACGTGATGTACAATGTTCTACGAATGTCAAGGCAGATTCTAATATGACGTCTATAAAACGGCACACATGATAATACTCAACACCTCTATATTTAGCGCATGTGCAGTACACAACAAATCTGGCTGTTCCAATGTGACTCCCGCTGTGAACTTACCGTGACGACCGAGTGTAAACGAACAAAACACCGGCATATAGCGTATTTTTAAAGTCCTTAAAATAAAAATTCCCCCTAAGTTATAGATAAATATTCTGTAACTAAGTATTTTTTTATCATTTGTTTCGAAAATTTACATTTGGGGATCCCCAGTGGCAGTACGCACACATACATTCCATTGATATGCTTCGGCCATGAATAACAAAATACACTAACCTTATGTTCCTACGTATACATTGATGACTAGCCGGTGATGTAATTAAGTTACTGATATTTTCCAATTTTGCTACTCAAACAAGTAAAATGCTCACAAAATCGTAAAATAAATCAGCAACCAGCTTGTGTCAATCAGCGTCCCTTGTAAACAACGTCACAGGATGACGATATATTACAAAAGTGAAAGTCGATAGATGGTTGTCTTAAATATTTATTCCGAATTTTTTTGCATGTCAACAATACAAGCTTTTTTTTCCATTGACAATTATTTTTTATTTCATATCTAACAATAATTGTAGATTATTAACAACTGTTCAAGTGAATTTAACATTTTTGGCACCTTGGTTACCATGGCAACGGCCGCCATTTTGAATTGTTTTCAACCCCTCAAAAGCTGCCACATACTACAATGGATATTCCTACAAAGTTTCATGAAGTTTGATGAAAGGAATCCAAAAATATTTTAAATCCCCCATTTCTTGTTTCCATGGCAACTGTGGCAAAGTTTGTCCAATCGATTCCGATTTTTTTAGCTTATCTCATTCCACTAGATGTGGATGTTGTTCCTATCAAGTTTCATCAATTTCTGTTTGGCGAGTAACCTCCTATGATCATTTTTGTGTTTTTCATTTTTTTTTCATTTTGGCCGTTTCAATGGCAACGGCAGCAATTTTGGAAAAATCAACACATAAAGGCAGAACCTCACATGGCATATGATATTCCTACAAGGTTTCATAAAGTTTGATCAAGGCATCTCCGAGAAATATGTCGGACAAACTTTTGACGGAAGAAAGAAAGAAAGAAAGAAAGAAAGAAAGAAAGAAAGAAGAATAGAAACGGAGCAAACACAATATGTCTCCCAAACTTCGCTTGGGGGACATAATTACCCCTCCTGGCTTAGTTTAGGTACTTCAATTAAAAGTGACGGGGTTAAACTAGTATACAGTAGATTTTTCTAAGGCATTTCTCTTATTTAATAAAAATAATAGAAAGCGAAAATCGCACGATTTTTGCACGACAATCGGTCAATGATCGGGCGACCGTCGCCGATAAGGTATAAATAAGCCTAAAAGGGGATATTGTTTTATCATGGGACAGACACGTTTTGGGAGAATGGAATCATTTATTTTTCTTTACATATGAAATCAGAAATGGTCCATTCAATATCCAGTTTTACATAACTATTATACTGCTTGATTTTCCTTAGTCAAATTATTTTTTTTCTCCCAAGTTTGGCAAAATTATTTATTTGTGCGAAAATTTTAATCAGAAATATTAAAGGGATATTAAAGCTCATTTTAACATATATTTTTTCAACTCGTGAGGAAGGTTGTTTCTTTTCAATTTAATTGTAAAATCAATCCAAAAATACTTTGCACGCCCATATAATCCCTAATATCGTTAAAATATCACTTTAAAAAAGGGTCGAAATGAATTTTTGTTCAGGAAGCAAAAATTCAATCATTGGAATACGCATATTCATGATGACCTCGACTTTGACCCCACTCGGAAGCTGAATGCGCATCACCTTATTGATTAAGCTAATATGGCTGTTGCTGCAACTTCATGTAATTGTAGACGAAAACGTCGTTTGACTGATTCAGCATGGAAAAGAAAGAAAAAAGAAATAAATGCACTTAACAAGGATTTACGTCGGAGAAGAGTACGATCGGTGGAACGATTTAAAGAAAGCCCTGAGGTTGAAAACTCACATAGCGGTATTTTATTCACCCCAATTGGTGCCCCTCCCACGCGTGTTATCTGATGTTTCTGTAAATAATGCAGCATTTTAACACTTTGAAGGTCTTTTTCTGACTTTGGGTAAAGTTTCAAATGTCCGATTACTCCCATTTGCCTTTGAAGTAAACAAATAGTAATTAATTATCATTTCTATAACGAAACAAGTAAATTCACTTGCCAATTCTATGTCAGCATCCATGATGTTTGCTTACAGAAAAATGATACTGTTCCAACTTCGGCAAACATCGGCAAACATCGTAACTGGCAGCGATGAATTATTAG
Source organism: Bathymodiolus brooksi (assembly GCA_963680875.1). Taxonomy (NCBI): domain Eukaryota; kingdom Metazoa; phylum Mollusca; class Bivalvia; order Mytilida; family Modiolidae; genus Bathymodiolus; species Bathymodiolus brooksi. Next base: position 91,666,958 of record OY804579.1, read on the forward strand.
CAAGGCAAAGACCGCAAGATATGACAGAATTATCAACGAATTATGTCACTTTTACAAAGATTCATTGATAAAAACCGGGTTAATGTTTCATAAATATCATTTATGGTCCCATCCTATAGTGTTGTGCTTTGTTTGACGGTATAACTCAATAAGAAAACAATTGTTGAAATTGAAAATGGTCATTTATTATTAAATGACATAATTAAAAATGCACTAAACTACAAAACTACACTTCATTAAAATTGCAGTAAACTACACAACAATAACTACACATAATAACCAGATATTATATGAATCATATATAAAACATTTTCAAGACAAAGTTCTAGATATTTACTAGCAACTAAAAAAACCGTAAACAATGGGGTTAAAACCGCCAACATCAAAGATACATTTTCACAAAATAGGGAGGGTGGGAGGGTGTTTGTAAAATGAAGTTTCAAAACATGAAATTGATGATGATGTGAACTGTGTAATGATGGCTAGCGAGAATGACCAGTTGTTTCTAGGGCATGCGCAAATAGTTAAACCATTAATGAACTCTGAAAAATTTTACTTTTCAAAGGGAAGTAATTTAGATAATTTTAATGGGATGTGCCATAAAAATATTTATAAAATATAAAATGCCTTTATGGTCCCATCCTATAGTGTTGTGCTTTGTTTGACGGTATAAGTCAATAAGAAAACAATTGTTGAAATTGAAAATGGTCATTTATTATTAAATGACATAATTAAAAATGCACTAAACTACAAAACTACACATAATTAAAATTGCAGTAAACTCCACAAAAATAACTACACATAATAACCAGATATTATATGAATCATATAAAAAACATTTTCAAGGCAAAGTTCTAGATATTTACTAGAAACTAAAAAACCGTCAAAGATGGGGGTAAAACCGCCACATTATTGTGCATTGAGCAATATGTAATTTTGCTCAATAGACATATTGTGAAAGAAACAATATACCCCATCCACAACACTTTCATTAAACTGAAAATGTGCATTGCATACAAGATTTATTTTAACATAAACTATTTAACACAGGAGAATGTTTGTAATCAATAAACCGCATAATGATAAAATTACTATATTTTAAACACTGAGGCCCTTGTCCCCAAGTGTTTACTTAAGACTCAACCCAGGTATTTAACTTGCATCATTCATCAGTACTGAGGCCCTTGTCGCCAGTATTGTACTATACACAAGCCATAATTAAAAATATGTACATAGGAAAAATAAATATTGCACAATAAAATCAATAAAAGACATTAAACAATAATAATCATATACCCACTGGCTGGCCAAAGAAAAACTAGAACACTGAGGCCCTTGTCCCCAAGTGTTTACTGAAGACTCAATAAAGGTATTCGAATATATTTCTTAAATGCTTTGCTATTCCAACGACCCATTGTTGAATTTGTTCTTCGGAAAAGCCCAAGCAGTCGTAGCTGCTCCAATTCGAAAACTATGGGATTTGTAGTTTTTAACATTTAAACCTGCAAATTTTAAGGATAGCTGCAATTGGCTATTGAAAAATGATCTTGTAATGGGGGCATTGTCCATGAAGAAGAAAAGGGGCTGGACATTGGAAGATTCCTTATCCCTTAGTTGTGAATAAGACCATAGAGAATGAACCGGACAAACTGCCTTATTACTGTTGTTACTAGAAAGAAACAGCACAGGTATATGTTTACCTGTACTATGCTTAAATTTAGACATTTGAATTTCAAGGCCCTCACTATCACCATGAAGAAATTTGATATCATTTACACTAAGACAATTACCTAGTGGTGGGGGTAATCCAGTTATTTCTCCAATTCTTAAAAATGCATGAAATGCAAGCAAATACATTGCATGCAACATTAATTGTAAAAACCTTGATGAACAGGTTTTGGGTAGAGATTGACATAAACCTTTTCATATTGATGGCGTAATGGGCAGTCTGCTGTCTTTAGCAGCCTTTTCTTTATGATAGCCTCGAAGAGCTTTACTGATAATAAAGTGACCCGTTAAGTCTTCATAACCACCTAATTGTAACAAGAAGCTTATAGCTGACATATAAGTTAAAACAGTAGATGAAGCTAATTTTTTCTGAAAACAGTAAGCAATAAATAAAGTAAGATGTTCCAAAGAAACTGGAAAGACCATTTCTTGTGGGAAGTACAAAAGCATAAATTCCTTATAAAAGGCAAATACTCGTCTATAAGACTCTTTAGACGATTTTGCTAAGGACCCATGAATCAGATTTGTAGCTACATTTTGTATTTGTTTCAAAGTTGCGGAATGTCCACAGAGTTCACTATTGGAAGTGGATCCATCAATGGAAATTCTTCTCTGAACTTCTGAATCTGCAAACGAGAAAGATGATCTGCTGCATTGTTTTTTATACCGGGTATATGGACAGCATTAAATAAAATATTAAATTGTAATGTGAGAACAACAAATTTCCTTACTAATTTCATAATTGTAGGATCCTTATAGGACTGCTTATTGATGATATGCACAACCCCTGAATTATCTGTGAAAAATGTGACACATTTGTTACTCAAGGCATTACCCCATAATTGTATTGCTACTACAAAAGGAAAAATTCCCGAATAGTAATATGGTACTTCAACCAGTCAGTAGGCCATTTGATTGCGAACCAATGTTTTCGAAACAGACCCCCAAATCCAATATTGCTTGCATCTGTGTACAAGTTTAATTGTTCAGATGTTTCCCATCTATCTGATAAGAAGAGACATTTTCCATTAAAACTTTCCACAAAGATCAGCCAAGCCTGTATATCTGACCTAGCCTCCTTATTAAGGCGGCGATGATGGTGAGGTTTTGATAAGCCAATGGTAAGGTCTATAAGTCGCCTTAAAAATGCACGAACTGGAGGGACCACTGAACATGCAAAGTTTAATAGGCCTATTAATGACTGTAGTTCTCTCAATGTGGCTTTTTTCGTGAACTTAAAATGATTCAATTGATCCTTCAATTTGCCTAGTTTGTCAAGAAGTAAACGGATTTCCATCAACTCAGAGTCAAGCTCGAGACCCAAAAAAGTCAAAGTTGTAGTTGGAAAAACAGTTTTGTCTGCTTTAATAGGCAAACCTATCTGTTTTGACATTGTCAAAAAAATTTCTAACGTTTGCAGACAAAGTGGGGAATTAGCTGGCCCTTCAAAAAGAAAATCATCTAAAAAATGAACACAGCCCGAGACTCCTAGCTTATGATCAATAATCCAGTGAACTGCTGTACTAAAAGTTTCAAAAAGTTTACAAGAAAAGCTTAACCCCATAGGTAATGTTTTATCAAAATAATACTGATCCCCTAGTGGGAATCCTAAAAGCTCATGGTCATCTGGATGTATCGGTATTATTTTGAAACTATTCTCAATGTCAGTTTTAGAAAGTAGGCAGCCTTTGCCATACAATTTCATCAGTTTAACAGCATCCTCAATGGTCTGATATTTTACTGTACATTTGCTTTCAGGAATCCCACTATTGATAGACTCATTTTCTGGATAGGATAGATGATGGATAACTCTGAACTCCCCTGGATTTTTCTTTGGAACTAATCCCAAGGGAGATACTTGAATATTGGGAAAGGGGGGTTCATCAAATGGACCAGATGCCCTGCCAGCTGTAACTTCCTTTGAAATTTTTTGTTTGAGAATATCTAAATTTTTTGTTGCTGATGGGAGGTTCCTATTAAAACGAATTTTCCTAATTCCCTCATAAGGTATCCTAAACCCTTGAGTGAAACCTGTAAATAAAAAGTTTGTTGAAGTTTTGTCATACCCTACAAGGTAATGCTTAATGAGTTCTGGATGAATAGGGGTTACCACTTTAGGGGACGGCAATAATTAATTTTTTATTGGGGACATTGTCGTTCTTTGGTCTGTTGGTAAACTTTGGTTGACTCTTTCCTTTATATGGCTGTCTGCACAGTCTCTTAAAATGACCCCCGCCACACTTTTCGCATACATGTGGGTATTTGCAGTTTTGCCCGCGCTCACATCTGCCATCGTTGTTGTTAAAGCTGTAACAATATTTCTTGGAGCTCCACAAAGAGCTCCTTTGTGGAGCTCCACTGACTGGAAAGGGCAATGATTTTAAATTTTTACTGAGATTGTCAAACTTAATTTTTAGACCTAAGGACATAGCCTCTGAGTAGAGTTCATTATTGACTTGGTCCCAAGGTAAACTTTCATAATCATGTTCGTCCCATTCTCTATAAGTACGATCATATATATAAGCAGCCACATCACATGATCTGCGGGCTAGAGTCTGAATTATATCCGCATATTTCATAAGGGATCCTGTTTCCTTAGGATATTTTTCAGAATAAATACTGACAAAAATATGAAATGGAGACAGCCAGGGGGAAATATTTTCAAACCTATAAGTGGGTGGGTGTTGTTTTTCCCAAGCCATACCCCCTTCACTTGTCTCAATAGGCTGAAATTTCACTTTAGACTGCTTCTTATTTAATAGACAGCCTAAATCAATGTATTCTAGAGCCCAACGTTTTGTTTTTATCTTGGGGTCAATGCCCAAAGCAAGTGGTTTTGAAATACTGGCACGAGAATAATTTACTGAGTTGTCAGCTTTACGTAAATCAGCCTCCAATGTAATCGGCTGTACAATTGAATTTCCGATATTTGGTCTTGTAATATCATGAATATTGTCAATACCTGAATTCAAAAAGTGATGTAGTGTTTCAGCATTTGCAACATTATTGTCTCTCTGATCAGTAGGCCTGTTTAACACAGGATAAGTTGTAGTTTCGTTCTGAAGAGGAGTCTGTGAAGGCTGCAGAGGTGTGCTGTTAGTATCCGGTTCAGCATGTACAGCTGTATTATTTACACCCGGTGTAGTTGGAAATGTTAGGCCATGTACCTTTAACGCGGAAATAACAGAATTTGTTATATCCGGTATAGCAGCTTGTATGCCTGCTTGAATTTTTTCAGTAATGTCAGAACCCTCAGACTGAGCAGTCCTACATGTATTTGATTGAGCTGGTATATGTACCTCCTGATTATCTTCTATGTGGAGGGCTCGAGACCTTTTTGAGGAAATTCTTCTGGATTTACGTGGTGGTTCTGCCATCTCCTAAGAAATTAAAATATTGGTTTATTGTACCCATGTACATAATAATCTGTTGTACAAATGTATGTAAATGTTTAAATGTAAAGTGTGCTTATATCATGAAAGTGTGTACAAGTGTACCCAGTGATATTCATATGTATATAATGTAATGTTGTATCAATGTATACAGCTTTATCAGTCCCACTGTACAAAATGAACTGCTGTATGTAAATGTTTTAATGTATATTGTATTTATGTCATGGAATTGTGCACAAGTGCTCTAAGTTAGAACAATGTTATTGATACAATTATAAATGTATACTGTAATATCATTCATTGCAGTTGTTGTCATGATTATATTGTAACTGTCGGTATTCCTTTCATTTGGATTGCATACCAATAAATAATCGAATGGAATTACAAAGTTTGATTTGCATGGATATACTGGTAATGTTTTGCTGTACCAATGTACAGTTTTATCCCAGTATATTTAATGTATCATTAAATTTGTGTACCAGTGCACAAAATTACATGTACAAATGTACATACCACTGTATAAGCAATGTATCATCAGATTGTTTTGCAATGTGTACCAGTGTACAATCATTTCATATTGCAATTGTGTACCAGTATATGATCATTTATTTCTTCTTTTGCCATTGTGTACTAGTGTACCCAACTACGTACCAGTGTACGAAATGCAAATGTGTACAAGTGTACAGTTTTGTAAACACAAAGACAAGTGTACCAGTGTACACTAAGTACATGCTTTAAAAAGCAGTGGAGTATGCACTAATGTACAACTCATGTAATTAATTAAGAAGTCTAAAATTTCAATGAGGAAATAACCTTACATCAAAGTCTGTAAGACTGTTTAAACTAACAAGGTGGAGTTAATGTGGTGTCTGCAACCTGTCAGACTTGTTTTAATCCTGAAATATAATACTGAAACTGAAAATATGTGTTAAATTGAAAATAATAATAACAAAAATATGCACCAGTAAAACAGACAATAAATACCACCTATTCATTGTACCTATGCATTTTCAAAAAGCATAACAGGAAAAGGGGGACCCCAAAACCGCTTGCAAATTTACAATAGTAAAATTATTATTCACATATAACAATAACAAATTACTTTATCAGATGATAACAGTAAACTAATTATGTCAAGCAGAACGGATGGCATTTATAATAGCTCCTCTAACATTCCTGTAATAGCGGAAGTTGCCTTCTGCGTTGAAGTGGACACCATCCAAGTATATGTTGGATATACAGTTTTTCATATTCCGAGATTCCAGTATATAATTGTAGAATGGGATTTCAATTCTCGTTTTAAATGCTGATTAAACTGACACACACTAAAGTTGTAGTTGTCTACTGGTACATTGTATGTAGATCTACGACCTGTTAGCTGTAAGACAGTAATAGTCTTAATATTGTATCTGCCTTTCCATGATGATAGTATGGACCAAATCCGGAACACCATTTCCTCAGTAAAACCCTCACATCTGTTTTGATCTAAATCATTTCCACCAGCATGAAAAACTAAATGATGTGGACGGATATCCGAAATCACTCTCTCCCATCTGGTACAACGTTCCTTCTTATTCGCTCTACCGCCACTAATTCCGTAAAAACGTACCAAAGGGTCATTCCCAAATGAAAAGTTTCTTGTAGAGCAATTGGAATTCACATATGTCCTTAACCTATTTACGTGTGAACTGCCTATTATCAATACACGCGTCATGATGCTGATTGTAAACAAAGTCTAATAAATATTCATAAATCTCGTACAATCTAAGTAAGCCTTTTATAATTAGTGTCTCATGAATATTCATATATGGTAGTTTGACCTACTTGGACACCAGCGTCTCTGTGTGTATGTTTGTTTATCACAAGTGAAGATCAGAAGCAGTTGTGACATAATACTAATATTCGAACAAAACTAATGTCAAATATTTACCTCAAAATAAACGAATATCAAAATCATGGTTGATTCTAAATCGAGTTTTGAATAACTGTAGTTTTGGCCAGTTTTATAGTTCTAAGTAACACAAGTTGAAGAGAATCTGTATGGATATATATGTTAGGTAACGGACTTCATATCGACGAGAATGTCAAATAAAACAGTTTGTTATTGTCCAAGACAATAATTATGTACATCCACAAAAGATAATTTAACACATCCTATGTGTAAACTTCTCGCTTTAAATATCGGTATAGAAATCCTTTTACGTGTTTGTAAAATGAAGTTTCAAAACATGAAATTGATGATGATGTGAACTGTGTAATGATGGCTAGCGAGAATGACCAGTTGTTTCTTGGGCATGCGCAAATAATTAAACCATTAATGAACTCTGAAAAATTTTACTTTTCAAAGGGAAGTAATTTAGATAATTTTAATGGGATGTGCCATAAAAATATTTATAAAATATAAAATGCCTTTATTGAACCAATTGCAAGTTTTCATGAGATACAACAAATTATCAAAATGAGCTTTAATATCCCTTTAAAAAATATATAAATAAATTTGAAAAGCACCCCTCCTTGAAGTATATCTATAAATAGCGTTTGAAGAAAATATGTATTTTGCATGCAGACTGTAATGTCACTGTGAAACAATTATTTGGCCAGTGATATTAATTTTTAACTGTTTTAAACACCGAAATGGAAAAAAAATCTAATCACTTACACTCAATGAACAATTGAAGACAAATGTTGCAATAAGGTTTCCCTCAAAAGATCTTTACGTAAATTAACATTGTTTCGCTATGTTACGGGAGGATACGTTCGTTCGTCAGTTATCGAGAAATCTCTATTAATGGAATCCAGTTAGCAAAGTTCGTATTATTAATTGGCAGAACATCATCAATATACCTGGGAATGAGATTAAAGGCTTAAGCCTCTCTACTTTTTTTTGTCTTTGATAAGTTTTTGTATAAACTCAGACTCATAGGAGTATAGAAAAAGTTGGAGAGGAGAGGGGCATAGTTTGTTCCCATAGGGATGCCTAGCTATGATTTGTTGAAAAATGTGCCATTCGAACTCGACAAATATATGTTATCGATAAGGAACTCCAACATTTTGATGACTTCATTTTATGTGTAGCACTTTTTACCTTTCGTTTCGTGCTTGACAAAATAAGTTAATTCGTGACCCAATACTATAAACTTGTAACGTTGCCACCATTTTTTAAAGTAAAATGCGTTGTGAATAATTTACTTTAAAGAGGAAATGAAAGTGTAAAAGGTAAAAAAGTCAAATATTTGGCTAGATGAAATTTTCGAGAATTAAAATTATCCTCTTCTTTCAGTATCCACTTTTGATTGATTGAGTGCCAATTCAGCAATTTTTCAGCTATATTACGGCGAGAACAAGTTAATTATCAATGAGATGATGATGATGTCCGCTTTGTTCTAGATCAACACGCTGAGTTGGATATTTTTAGTGCTAGCTCACTGAAACAACAGTTCGCGGGTAAAAATGTCACTCCATTCGGACACATTATTCCGATTCCGAGCCAACCAATCTTTGCTCTTTCTCGTAATGCTGCGTGCTTAGCGGAGAAGCAACAAATACCAATTTTATAGTCCTTGGTTTGACCCGAGCGGGGCTCGAACCCATGATCTACCGCACTCGAGGCGAGCACGCTAACCATAACGCCACCGATGCGGTGCTTTTGATTGATGTTACCACGTGAATATACTTTGTCACAGTATGATAGTAGTCCTCCTTTGACTGCATGCAAAATTTTAGTCATAGTTATAGATAGTTCTTTTGTTAAACAAGTAGAAAACAGGGAATATACCTGTCTAAGTAGTATATGGGCACAGCTCAAGTCGCATTTGCGGTGGTGCTGTGCGGTGGTGCTACTGGAAGTGACGTGACCGGAAGTGACGTGACCGGAAGTGATGTCAGTCACGTGACCGGAAGTGACGCCAGTCACATGACCTTTCCGAAAGAATGTTCTACGCATGCGCAACCGTAAGTTGCGCAATATCCGCCCTAGTGGTACCTTTGGACCGGAAGTGACAAATTCAAGTGAACGGAAGAGGCCCTATCCGGAAGCGGCCCGGACCGGAAGTATGTTCTGCGCATGCCCGGTTTTTTTCCGCGCTTTTTTCTTTGTAGTAGTACAGTAGTAACATGGCTACTGAAAGTGACCAGAGGTCACTTGACCCCTTCGGGGTTCCCTTGGGTGTGCGCATGCGGAACCGGATATTATGCAACATCTGTAGTGACCGAAGGCACGTGACCTCTTTGGAAGTGTCCTCTAGGACGTCCGCGTCCTATATTTAGCATGGTTACTGGAAATAGCCCTGGTTATCTGCCCCTTTTATTTTCATATAATGCATCACTATACGTCATAACAAATTATCCCGATAGGTGGCGTCACTATCTCTTAACTTGATAACTTCGTAACCAAGACCTTTCGTAAATTATTTCGTAACCGCTTCGTACCTTTTTCGTAGCTTCGTATCTTTTCGTAGCTTCGTACCTTTTCGTAGCTTTGTATCTTTTTCGTAGCTTCGTACCTTTTTCGTAACTTGGTAACTTATTTTGTAACATCTTCGTAACCATTTCGTACCTTTTTCGTAATTTCGTACCTTTTTCGTAGCTTCGTACCATTTTCGTAGCTTCGTAGCTGATTTCGTAGCATCTTTGTAACCCTTTCGTACCTTTTTCGTCACTTCGTACATTTTTCATAACTTGTAGCCCTTTCATTTATCTTTCGATCTATGGTACTTTCAAACCTCTCAGTGACGTCATAAGCAAGCTGAGTGACGTCAATCGATCTTCCTCATTGATATTATAGGATTAACTGTAAAGAATAGACCCTCACCCAGAAACTTGTTTTTAGTTCTAATTCTCGCGCCATTGGCGCTCGCCTAACTTCGTAGTGGCCCCTAACCCCTGTTGGCCTAGTGATCTTCCGGCTATGGGAGCTTGGCTTCCACATTAAATAATATGCATCCTATAACCATAGGAAACTGCCCCTTTCCCGCCATTTTATTTTCATAATTACATTATTTATTTCAATAATTACATTTCTTGCAAAAGTTTGCCACCACCGCCACCTCTCTTGGATGTCCGCGTCTTATTATCATTTTCTAGCCCGTTCACTGGTTGTCTCCCCGCCATTTTGTTTTCATAATTACATTATTTATTTCAAAGATTGCAAGAATTGATCCAATCAGAAGAGGGGGTGACTTGTAATACGTCCGCGTCCGAACAATATATACGGTGACAGAATCGTCATTGGCATTTTGTCTTTTTGACAGACCATGACCATATCCACCTGCGAGCATTTCATTTTCATTATCTGCGTCCTATAACCTTATTATTTTCTACGAACTAGCCCTTTTACTGGTTATTTGCCCCTTCCCCGCCATTATATTTTCATTATCCGCGTCCTATAACCTAATTATTTTTTACGAACTAGCCCTTTCACTGGTTATCTGGCCCTTCCCCGCCATTTTATTTTCATAATTACATTATTCATTTCAATGATTACATTTCTTACAAAAGTTTGCCACCATCATCACCACCACCACCCATTTTCCCTATCTTTTCACTATTCAACTTACTTTTCCTCTGTTTTTTTCCATCTCTTTTCACATTTCAGCTTACATTTCTTCCGTGTTTTCCATATCATTTCACTATTCAACTTATCTTTCCTTCATAATTTCCAAAGCATTTCACTATTCAATTTACTTTTCTTCCATATTTTCCATATTTTCCCTATCTTTTCACTATTTTCTTCCATATTTTCCATATCATTTCACAATTTTCTTCCATATTTTCCATATCATTTCACTATTCAACTTGCCTTTCTTCCGTATTTCCCAAATCTTTTCACTATTCAACTTACCTTTCTTCCATATTTTCCCGATCTTTTCACTATTCAACTTACTTTTCTTCTGTATTTTCCAAATCTTTTCACTTTTCATCTTAATTTTCTTCATTTCTTACTTACTCACTTATACAACTCACTCAATGATATTCCCAATATAATTAAGTTTTAAAATTCTCGTGTGATTTAAATTTATTTCAAAGAATTCCCATTGCTCTAAAATATATTGTGTTCTTCAGTTATTTGAAAAGAGTATTGGGCAATGTTTTCCAGTTATCAGAAACAAGCATTAACAGTTATGATATCTCCTTTATGTACAAACTGCCATGATATAACTGTAATATTGTTGAATGTGGCATTAAACACCATCAACCTAATCTTTCATTTACAAAGACATATACCTACCTACCTATCTATCTACATTTTTATGAGAATTATAGATTTTATTCAATTTTGCTAGTTATTTCCCTATCTTGGTGAGTTTCCAATTTCCACAATCAAATTTATTTTACATAACAGCCTAACACAGTGTTCTATTTTTAGAGCAGTAAGAAAACTTACTTCCTGAACAGGATTTTAGTACATATTCACCTACCAAAGGCAAGCAAATATCTGTATATAAGTTTAATCATATCTATTTTCCTGCCAAGGGCAAATAACTATCTGTATATAAGTATCCCTACGGCAGTGTTATCCCCACATCAATAGCTATGTCCCCTACTGCAGTGTTAAACCTCCACATAAAGAGTTATTTTCCCCTACTTTGATATTATCCTTGCACATATAGTTGTAATTTATTCCCCACATAAAGAGATATGTCCCCTATTACAGATTTATCCCTTCAGATACAGAGTTAGGTCCCCTACGGCAGTGTTATCCGCATAAATAGTTATGTCTCCTACTGCAGTGTTAAACCTCCACACACAGGGTTATGTACCCCTACTGTAGTATTATCCTTGCACATACAGAGTTGTAGCTTATTCCTCTACATAAAGAGTTATGTCCCCTACTGCAGTGTTAAGCCTCCACTTAAACAGTTATTTCCCCTACTTTAATATTATCCTTGCACATACAGAGTTGTAACTTATTCCCCACATAAAGAGTTATGTCCCCCTATTATAGATTTATCCCTTCAGATACAGAGTTATTCCCGTTTACTGTAGAGCATAATGTAAACTTAAATAAATTACAGGCAGTACTAATTGTTTTGTAAAAAAAAAAATATTTTTCTTCCATATTTTCCATATTTTCCATATCTTTTCACTATTCGACTTGCTTTTCTTCCATATTTTCCATATCATTTCACATTTCAACTTACCTTTCTTCCATATTTTCCATTTCATTTCACAATTCAACTTTGGTTTCTTCTGTATTTTCCAAATCTTATCACTATTCAACTTTCTTTTCTTCCATATTTTCCATATCTTTTTTCATTGTTTTTAATGATTCTTTCAAATCAGAAATAAGTTAATTATTAGAAAAGATATTATTGAAACAAGCCAGGTGGTGCTTAGCTTTTGTCGGACTGTATTGAGAATGCACAAGAAAACAAGAAAAATACAATTTTATCAAATAACAGACAAAGCTGTAAATGTTAAACGAATACAAAGAAATGAGGAAAATGTATGCGTGTGTGTGTGTGTGTGTGTGTGTGTGTGTGTGTGTGCTTGGATGCTGGATGGTGTTTGGTTAGTACATTAAACGATTAGAAATCGCTTAGACCTTTATATGAATCGAAAAACGTAGAGTGAGTGAGTGATTGTTGTCTAACGCCAATTCAGCAATTTATCAGCTATATCATGGCGAGAACAAGTTAATTTTCAATGAGATGATGATGAGGTCCGATTTGTACTAGACCAACACGCTTAGTTGGATTGTTATAGTGCTAGCACATTGAAACAACCGTCCGCGGGTAGACATGTGGCTTCACTCGGACACATTATTATGATTCCGAGCCAACCAATCTTTGCTTAATGGTGCGTGCTTAGCGGAAAAGAAACAAATACCAATTTTATAGTCTTTGGTTTGACCCGACCGGGGATCGAACCCACAATCTACCACACTGGAGGCGAGCACGCTAACCATTACACCACTGGTGCGGTTCGAAAGACGTAGATATCAAATTAAATTTAAATGATCTTTTTATTCAATGCGTATTCAAATCGATGTGATTTTTATTACTATTAGGATATTAATTCAAATCTCGCTTTATCTTTTTTTTTTTAATTATTGATTCAACTAACTAACAGTACTGCCTTTGGGTTTCGGGTCTGCATTTTGAAATCGATGAATGAAAGAGTTACTTTTCTTATATTGGTATATTTAATTTATCATTGCTCAATCGTCATTCATGTGATTCAAACATCCGATATTATTTTGGTGGTTGATTTATTTTTCTCAATGGCACGATGCATATTTTAAAAGGTCTGCCTTTCAATAATGATTTAATTTAATAGATCCTGTTACCTGAAAATAGTTTGATTTCAGTACCCACAATATTATTATTATTATTATTATTATTCAATGGCACATGGACTGTATAAGAACATTTATTTATATAATAGTTATACAATAAGAAGTATAGCTGGCATACAGTTGAAACATGACAATTCTCTAAAAAAAAAATATAACATGACGCCAATACATTTTTATAAGAAGTAATTATGTGTTTTTAATAATGATGCTCACAAGTTTTATGCGACACACCGATATGACAATTGTAGTATTAATTTGCATTACAAATATCGTGTTTTAAGTAGCAATATGATTCATGCCTGTCTGACATATTAAACCTTTTGAAACTGGAGACTTCGTCTGTCAATTTAAAAAGTGAGAAAAACAAAAAATAGCAGATTGTCGGATCCATTCCAAAATCAAATATCAATAGCGCAGAAAGAGGCACAATATATATCCCTAGCACACAAATATAAAAAGTGGCGGGGTTATACTAGCTTTTTGGGGTCAAATCCCCCTTTTAATGAAATAATGAGGTTATGCAAGTACTTGCCACATGCTGTTCAGATTTCGACAAATAAAACCGATAATTTTGTTAGCGTTTGTACATATATCATTTGTCCAATTCCATGTCTTCACGTTTTCAGTTCCGTGTGTTGATGTCCGTTACGGTTTCCGCTTAAAACAATATTCGGTTGGTTTTTACTGCCATTTGTTTTGTATAGGGTGTAAGCTTTATTTATGTTATTTGTATTTAATTGATTTGATTTGATTTGATTTTTGGTGTTTTAGCGCCACTTTCAGCAATATTTCAGCTATATCATGGAGATGAGTTTTAGTGGTGGAAGAAGCCGGAGTACCCAGAGAGAACCACAGACCATGGGCAAGCAACTGGTAAATGTATCACTTGCGGCTGCGAGTCGAGTGCACCCTATTTGTGATTTATAAAGCTGGACGCAAACCCACGCCGTATTGGTGATAGGCTTGAATGAGTTGTTATGTAATCCAACTACTTAACTCAATGAGCCACCCGGGCCCTTGCAAATTGTGTTTAATTACATATACTGGTGTCCAACACGATTACATACACTGTGTAAGATGATGTTCTACTCATTTCTAAATAACACGACGAGTGTCATTAGTAGAGCAGGAACTGTTTACCTTTCCTGCCCTTTATTTGGTTATTTCGATGTTGTCCTGTTTTCTTAAACGAATTTTCCATTTAAAGTGTTGTTTATTAAATTCTTTTAACAATTGAGTTGATGGTCTTTAAGAAAAGCTTTTTGTTTAGAGTGACATATAGGACATTTCATTTTTCAAAATGAAAAGCTATTTTCCATTTTTCTTACGACACTGCAAGTTTATCGAGATGTTGTTGCAAACGTCACAACTTGTTCATATATTTTACAGCCAGGTATGCAATGTTGTCATATGCAAAGAGTCGTATGATGGAGACATTGGCAGATCTTTTTCATCGTGGATTGGTTTATGACATCTTGCATCCTGTTGCCAAAAGGTTTGCAAACCATGTTTTTTCCGTTTCAATTAATTTTATGTTTAGGTTTATGCAAAATTCTAACATGACATCCTTCTTTCACTTTGTAAACAAACGAGCGATTTATCGATTGGGTATCATCTCATTAGCACATGCACCGGTGCATGTGACTGACTTTCCCGTCGTCAATGTACATGTTGATGAATTATCGTCTGCTCGAATTTGGCAACATAAATTGTGTGCGACATTTTCTGCAAGCGTAATTTTTTTTACCGTCTTCCAATCAAAGTATACTACACTGTAATATTGTTGAATGTGGCATTAAACACCATCAACCTAATCTTTTATTTACAAAGACATATACCTACTTACCTATCTATCTACATTTTTACGAGAATTATAGATTTTATTCAATTTTTGCTAGTTATTTTCCTATCTTGATGAGTTTCAAATTTCCACAATCAAATTTATTTTACATAACAGCCTAACACAGTGTTCTATTTTTAGAGCAGTAAGAAAACTTACTTCCTGAACAGGATTTTGGTACATATTCACCTACCAAAGGCAAGCAAATATCTGTATATAAGTTTAATCATAACTATTTTCCTGCCAAGGGCAAATAACTCTCTGTATATAAGTGTCCCTACGGCAGTGTTATCACCACATAACTAGCTGTGTACCCTTCTGCAGTGTTAAACCTCCACATAAAGAGTTATTCCCCATACTTTGATATTATCCTTGCACATAGAGTTGTAACTTATTCCCCATATAAAGAGATGTGTCCCCTATTACAGAGTTATCCCTTCAGATACAGAGTTATGTCCCCTACGGCAGTGTTATCCGCATAAATAATTATGTCCCCTACTGCAGTGTTAAACCTCCACACACAGGGTTATGTACCCCTACTGTAGTATCATCCTTGTACATACAGAGTTGTAACTTATTCCTCCACATAAAGAGTTATTTCCCCTACTTTAATATTATCCTTGCACATACAGAGTTGTAACTTATTCCCCATATAAAGAGTTATATCCCCCTATTACAGATTTATCCCTTCAGATACAGAGTTATTCCCCCTTACTGTAGGGCATAATGTAAGCTTAAATAAATTACAGGCAGTACTAATTGTTTTGCAAAAAAAAAAATATTTTCTTCCATATTTTCCATATTTTGCATATCTTTTCACAGTTTTCTTCAATATTTTCCAAATCTTTTCACTATTCGACTTGTTTTCTTCCATATTTTTCATATCATTTCACATTTCAACTTACCTTTCTTCCATATTTTCCATATCATTTCACAATTCAACTTTGGTTTCTTCTGTATTTTCCATATCTTTTCACTATTCAACTCGAATTTCTTCCATATTTTCCATATCTTTTCACTGTTCAACTTGGCTTTCTTCCATATTTTTCATATCATTTCACTTTTCAAGTGACTTTTCTTCCATATTTTCCATATCATTTCACTAGTCAACTGATTTTTCTTCCATACTTTCCAAATCTTATCACTATTCAACTTTCTTTTCTTCCATATTTTCCATATCTTTTTTCATTGTTTCTAATGATTCTTTCAAATCAGAAATAAGTTCATTATTAGAAAAGATATTATTGAAACAAGTCAGGTGGTGCTTAACTTTTGTCGGACTGTATTGAGAATGCACAAGAAAACAAGAAAAATACAATTTTATCAAATAACAGACAAAGCTGTAAATGTTAAACGAATACAAAGAAATGAGGAAAATGTATGTGTGTGTGTGTGTGTGTGTGTGTGTGTGGGTGTTTGTGCTTGGATGCTGGATGGTGTTTGGTTAGTACATTGAACGATTAGAAATCGCTTAGACCTTTATATGAATCGAAAAACGTAGAGTGAGTGAGTGATTGTTGTCTAACGCCAATTCAGCAATTTATCAGCTATATCATGTCGAGAACAAGTTAATTTTCAATGAGATGATGATGAGGTCCGATTTGTACTAGACCAACACGCTTAGTTGGATTGTTATAGTGCTAGCACATTGAAACAACCGTCCGCGGGTAGACATGTGGCTTCACTCGGACACATTATTATGATTCCGAGCCAACCAATCTTTGCTTAATGGTGCGTGCTTAGCGGAAAAGAAACAAATACCAATTTTATAGTCTTTGGTTTGACCCGACCGGGGATCGAACCCACAATCTACCGCACTGGAGGCGAGCACGCTAACCATTACACCACTGGTGCGGTTCGAAAAACGTAGATATCAAATTAAATTTAAATGATCTTTTTATTCAATGCGTATTCAAATCGATGTGATTTTTATTACTATTAGGATATTAATTCAAATCTCGCTTTATCTTTTTTTTTTTTAATTATTGATTCAACTAACTAACAGTACTGTCTTTGGGTTTCGGGTCTGCATTTTGAAATCGATGGATGTAAGAGTTACTTTTCTTATATTGGTATATTTAATTTGTCATTGCTCAATCGTCATTCATGTGAATCAAACATCCGATATTATTTTGGTGATTGATTTATTTTTCTCAATGGTACGATGCATATTTTAAAAGGTCTGCCTTTCAATAATGATTTAATTTAATAGATCCTGTTACCTGAAAATAGTTTGATTTCAGTACCCACAATAGTATTATTATTATTATTCAATGGCACATGGACTGTATAAGAACATTTATTTATATAATAGTTATACAATAAGAAGTATAAAAACGGCCCAGCTGGCATACAGTTGAAACACGACAATTCTCTCCCAAAAAATATAACATGACGCCAATACATTTTAATAAGAAGTAATTAGTGTGTTTTTAATAATGATGCTCACAAGTTTTCTGCGACACACCGATATGACAATTGTAGTATTAATTTTCATTACAAATATCGTGTTTTAAGTAGCAATATGATTCATGCCTGTCTGCCATATTAAACCTTTTGAGACTTCGTCTGTCAATTTAAAAAGTGAGAAAAACAAAAAATAGCAGATTTTCAAAATGAAAAGCTATTTTCCATTTTCGATTTATCGATTGGGTATCATCTCATTAGCACATGCACCGGTGCATGTGACTGACTTTCCCGTCGTCAATGTACATGTTGTTGAATTATCCTCTGCTCGAATTTGGCAACATAAATTGTGTGCGACATTTTCTGCAAGCGTAATTTTTTTTACCGTCTTCCAATCAAAGTACTACACTGTAATAGTGTTGAATGTGGCATTAAACACCATCAACCTAATCTTTTATTTACAAAGACATATACCTACCTACCTATCTATCTACATTTTTACGAGAATTATAGATTTTATTCAATTTTTGCTAGTTATTTTCCTATCTTGATGAGTTTCAAATTTCCACAATCAAATTTATTTTACATAACAGCCTAACACAGTGTTCTATTTTTAGAGCAGTAAGAAAACTTACTTCCTGAACAGGATTTTGGTACATATTCACCTACCAAAGGCAACCAAATATCTGTATATAAGTTTAATCATATCTATTTTCCTGCCAAGGGCAAATAACTCTCTGTATATAAGTGTCCCTACGGCAGTGTTATCCCCACATAAATAGCTGTGTCCCCTACTGCAGTGTTAAACTTCCACATAAAGAGTTATTCCCCATACTTTGATATTATCCTTGCACATAGAGTTGTAACTTATTCCCCATATAAAGAGATGTGTCCCCTATTACAGAGTTATCCCTTCAGATACAGAGTTATGTCCCATACGGCAGTGTTATCCGCATAAATAATTATGTCCCCTACTGCAGTGTTAAACCTCCACACACAGGGTTATGTACCCCTACTGTAGTATTATCCTTGTACATACAGAGTTGTAACTTATTCCTCCACATAAAGAGTTATTTCCCCTACTTTAATATTATCCTTGCACATACAGAGTTGTAACTTATTCCCCATATAAAGAGTTATATCCCCCTATTACAGATTTATCCCTTCAGATACAGAGTTATTCCCCCTTACTGTAGGGCATAATGTAAGCTTAAATAAATTACAGGCAGTACTAATTGTTTTGCAAAAAAAAAAATATTTTCTTCCATATTTTCCATATTTTGCATATCTTTTCACAGTTTTCTTCAATATTTTCCAAATCTTTTCACTATTCGACTTGTTTTCTTCCATATTTTTCATATCATTTCACATTTCAACTTACCTTTCTTCCATATTTTCCATATCATTTCACAATTCAACTTTGGTTTCTTCTGTATTTTCCATATCTTTTCACTATTCAACTCGAATTTCTTCCATATTTTCCATATCTTTTCACTGATCAACTTGGCTTTCTTCCATATTTTTCATATCATTTCACTTTTCAAGTTACTTTTCTTCCATATTTTCCATATCATTTCACTAGTCAACTGATTTTTCTTCCATACTTTCCAAATCTTATCACTATTCAACTTTCTTTTCTTCCATATTTTCCATATCTTTTTTCATTGTTTCTAATGATTCTTTCAAATCAGAAATAAGTTCATTATTAGAAAAGATATTATTGAAACAAGTCAGGTGGTGCTTAGCTTTTGTCGGACTGTATTGAGAATGCACAAGAAAACAAGAAAAATACAATTTTATCAAATAACAGACAAAGCTGTAAATGTTAAACGAATACAAAGAAATGAGGAAAATGTATGTGTGTGTGTGTGTGTGTGTGTGGGTGTGGGTGTTTGTGCTTGGATGCTGGATGGTGTTTGGTTAGTACATTGAACGATTAGAAATCGCTTAGACCTTTATATGAATCGAAAAACGTAGAGTGAGTGAGTGATTGTTGTCTAACGCCAATTCAGCAATTTATCAGCTATATCATGTCGAGAACAAGTTAATTTTCAATGAGATGATGATGAGGTCCGATTTGTACTAGACCAACACGCTTAGTTGGATTGTTATAGTGCTAGCACATTGAAACAACCGTCCGCGGGTAGACATGTGGCTTCACTCGGACACATTATTATGATTCCGAGCCAACCAATCTTTGCTTAATGGTGCGTGCTTAGCGGAAAAGAAACAAATACCAATTTTATAGTCTTTGGTTTGACCCGACCGGGGATCGAACCCACAATCTACCGCACTGGAGGCGAGCACGCTAACCATTACACCACTGGTGCGGTTCGAAAAACGTAGATATCAAATTAAATTTAAATGATCTTTTTATTCAATGCGTATTCAAATCGATGTGATTTTTATTACTATTAGGATATTAATTCAAATCTCGCTTTATCTTTTTTTTTTTTTAATTATTGATTCAACTAACTAACAGTACTGTCTTTGGGTTTCGGGTCTGCATTTTGAAATCGATGGATGTAAGAGTTACTTTTCTTATATTGGTATATTTAATTTGTCATTGCTCAATCGTCATTCATGTGAATCAAACATCCGATATTATTTTGGTGATTGATTTATTTTTCTCAATGGTACGATGCATATTTTAAAAGGTCTGCCTTTCAATAATGATTTAATTTAATAGATCCTGTTACCTGAAAATAGTTTGATTTCAGTACCCACAATAGTATTATTATTATTATTCAATGGCACATGGACTGTATAAGAACATTTATTTATATAATAGTTATACAATAAGAAGTATAAAAACGGCCCAGCTGGCATACAGTTGAAACACGACAATTCTCTCCCAAAAAATATAACATGACGCCAATACATTTTAATAAGAAGTAATTAGTGTGTTTTTAATAATGATGCTCACAAGTTTTCTGCGACACACCGATATGACAATTGTAGTATTAATTTTCATTACAAATATCGTGTTTTAAGTAGCAATATGATTCATGCCTGTCTGCCATATTAAACCTTTTGAGACTTCGTCTGTCAATTTAAAAAGTGAGAAAAACAAAAAATAGCAGATTTTCAAAATGAAAAGCTATTTTCCATTTTCGATTTATCGATTGGGTATCATCTCATTAGCACATGCACCGGTACATGTGACTGACTTTCCCGTCGTCAATGTACATGTTGTTGAATTATCCTCTGCTCGAATTTGGCAACATAAATTGTGTGCGACATTTTCTGCAAGCGTAATTTTCTTTACCGTCTTCCAATCAAAGTACTACACTGTAATAGTGTTGAATGTGGCATTAAACACCATCAACCTAATCTTTTATTTACAAAGACATATACCTACCTACCTATCTATCTACATTTTTACGAGAATTATAGATTTTATTCAATTTTTGCTAGTTATTTTCCTATCTTGATGAGTTTCAAATTTCCACAATCAAATTTATTTTACATAACAGCCTAACACAGTGTTCTATTTTTAGAGCAGTAAGAAAACTTACTTCCTGAACAGGATTTTGGTACATATTCACCTACCAAAGGCAACCAAATATCTGTATATAAGTTTAATCATATCTATTTTCCTGCCAAGGGCAAATAACTCTCTGTATATAAGTGTCCCTACGGCAGTGTTATCCCCACATAAATAGCTGTGTCCCCTACTGCAGTGTTAAACTTCCACATAAAGAGTTATTCCCCATACTTTGATATTATCCTTGCACATAGAGTTGTAACTTATTCCCCATATAAAGAGATGTGTCCCCTATTACAGAGTTATCCCTTCAGATACAGAGTTATGTCCCATACGGCAGTGTTATCCGCATAAATAATTATGTCCCCTACTGCAGTGTTAAACCTCCACACACAGGGTTATGTACCCCTACTGTAGTATTATCCTTGTACATACAGAGTTGTAACTTATTCCTCCACATAAAGAGTTATTTCCCCTACTTTAATATTATCCTTGCACATACAGAGTTGTAACTTATTCCCCATATAAAGAGTTATATCCCCCTATTACAGATTTATCCCTTCAGATACAGAGTTATTCCCCCTTACTGTAGGGCATAATGTAAGCTTAAATAAATTACAGGCAGTACTAATTGTTTTGCAAAAAAAAAAATATTTTCTTCCATATTTTCCATATTTTGCATATCTTTTCACAGTTTTCTTCAATATTTTCCAAATCTTTTCACTATTCGACTTGTTTTCTTCCATATTTTTCATATCATTTCACATTTCAACTTACCTTTCTTCCATATTTTCCATATCATTTCACAATTCAACTTTGGTTTCTTCTGTATTTTCCATATCTTTTCACTATTCAACTCAAATTTCTTCCATATTTTCCATATCTTTTCACTGATCAACTTGGCTTTCTTCCATATTTTTCATATCATTTCACTTTTCAAGTTACTTTTCTTCCATATTTTCCATATCATTTCACTAGTCAACTGATTTTTCTTCCATACTTTCCAAATCTTATCACTATTCAACTTTCTTTTCTTCCATATTTTCCATATCTTTTTTCATTGTTTCTAATGATTCTTTCAAATCAGAAATAAGTTCATTATTAGAAAAGATATTATTGAAACAAGTCAGGTGGTGCTTAGCTTTTGTCGGACTGTATTGAGAATGCACAAGAAAACAAGAAAAATACAATTTTATCAAATAACAGACAAAGCTGTAAATGTTAAACGAATACAAAGAAATGAGGAAAATGTATGTGTGTGTGTGTGTGTGTGTGTGGGTGTGGGTGTTTGTGCTTGGATGCTGGATGGTGTTTGGTTAGTACATTGAACGATTAGAAATCGCTTAGACCTTTATATGAATCGAAAAACGTAGAGTGAGTGAGTGATTGTTGTCTAACGCCAATTCAGCAATTTATCAGCTATATCATGTCGAGAACAAGTTAATTTTCAATGAGATGATGATGAGGTCCGATTTGTACTAGACCAACACGCTTAGTTGGATTGTTATAGTGCTAGCACATTGAAACAACCGTCCGCGGGTAGACATGTGGCTTCACTCGGACACATTATTATGATTCCGAGCCAACCAATCTTTGCTTAATGGTGCGTGCTTAGCGGAAAAGAAACAAATACCAATTTTATAGTCTTTGGTTTGACCCGACCGGGGATCGAACCCACAATCTACCGCACTGGAGGCGAGCACGCTAACCATTACACCACTGGTGCGGTTCGAAAAACGTAGATATCAAATTAAATTTAAATGATCTTTTTATTCAATGCGTATTCAAATCGATGTGATTTTTATTACTATTAGGATATTAATTCAAATCTCGCTTTATCTTTTTTTTTTTTTAATTATTGATTCAACTAACTAACAGTACTGTCTTTGGGTTTCGGGTCTGCATTTTGAAATCGATGGATGTAAGAGTTACTTTTCTTATATTGGTATATTTAATTTGTCATTGCTCAATCGTCATTCATGTGAATCAAACATCCGATATTATTTTGGTGATTGATTTATTTTTCTCAATGGTACGATGCATATTTTAAAAGGTCTGCCTTTCAATAATGATTTAATTTAATAGATCCTGTTACCTGAAAATAGTTTGATTTCAGTACCCACAATAGTATTATTATTATTATTCAATGGCACATGGACTGTATAAGAACATTTATTTATATAATAGTTATACAATAAGAAGTATAAAAACGGCCCAGCTGGCATACAGTTGAAACACGACAATTCTCTCCCAAAAAATATAACATGACGCCAATACATTTTAATAAGAAGTAATTAGTGTGTTTTTAATAATGATGCTCACAAGTTTTCTGCGACACACCGATATGACAATTGTAGTATTAATTTTCATTACAAATATCGTGTTTTAAGTAGCAATATGATTCATGCCTGTCTGCCATATTAAACCTTTTGAGACTTCGTCTGTCAATTTAAAAAGTGAGAAAAACAAAAAATAGCAGATTTTCAAAATGAAAAGCTATTTTCCATTTTCGATTTATCGATTGGGTATCATCTCATTAGCACATGCACCGGTGCATGTGACTGACTTTCCCGTCGTCAATGTACATGTTGTTGAATTATCCTCTGCTCGAATTTGGCAACATAAATTGTGTGCGACATTTTCTGCAAGCGTAATTTTTTTTACCGTCTTCCAATCAAAGTACTACACTGTAATAGTGTTGAATGTGGCATTAAACACCATCAACCTAATCTTTTATTTACAAAGACATATACCTACCTACCTATCTATCTACATTTTTACGAGAATTATAGATTTTATTCAATTTTTGCTAGTTATTTTCCTATCTTGATGAGTTTCAAATTTCCACAATCAAATTTATTTTACATAACAGCCTAACACAGTGTTCTATTTTTAGAGCAGTAAGAAAACTTACTTCCTGAACAGGATTTTGGTACATATTCACCTACCAAAGGCAACCAAATATCTGTATATAAGTTTAATCATATCTATTTTCCTGCCAAGGGCAAATAACTCTCTGTATATAAGTGTCCCTACGGCAGTGTTATCCCCACATAAATAGCTGTGTCCCCTACTGCAGTGTTAAACTTCCACATAAAGAGTTATTCCCCATACTTTGATATTATCCTTGCACATATAGTTGTAACTTATTCCCCATATAAAGAGATGTGTCCCCTATTACAGAGTTATCCCTTCAGATACAGAGTTATGTCCCATACGGCAGTGTTATCCGCATAAATAATTATGTCCCCTACTGCAGTGTTAAACCTCCACACACAGGGTTATGTACCCCTACTGTAGTATTATCCTTGTACATACAGAGTTGTAACTTATTCCTCCACATAAAGAGTTATTTCCCCTACTTTAATATTATCCTTGCACATACAGAGTTGTAACTTATTCCCCATATAAAGAGTTATATCCCCCTATTACAGATTTATCCCTTCAGATACAGAGTTATTCCCCCTTACTGTAGGGCATAATGTAAGCTTAAATAAATTACAGGCAGTACTAATTGTTTTGCAAAAAAAAAAATATTTTCTTCCATATTTTCCATATTTTGCATATCTTTTCACAGTTTTCTTCAATATTTTCCAAATCTTTTCACTATTCGACTTGTTTTCTTCCATATTTTTCATATCATTTCACATTTCAACTTACCTTTCTTCCATATTTTCCATATCATTTCACAATTCAACTTTGGTTTCTTCTGTATTTTCCATATCTTTTCACTATTCAACTCGAATTTCTTCCATATTTTCCATATCTTTTCACTGTTCAACTTGGCTTTCTTCCATATTTTTCATATCATTTCACTTTTCAAGTTACTTTTCTTCCATATTTTCCATATCATTTCACTAGTCAACTGATTTTTCTTCCATACTTTCCAAATCTTATCACTATTCAACTTTCTTTTCTTCCATATTTTCCATATCTTTTTTCATTGTTTCTAATGATTCTTTCAAATCAGAAATAAGTTCATTATTAGAAAAGATATTATTGAAACAAGTCAGGTGGTGCTTAGCTTTTGTCGGACTGTATTGAGAATGCACAAGAAAACAAGAAAAATACAATTTTATCAAATAACAGACAAAGCTGTAAATGTTAAACGAATACAAAGAAATGAGGAAAATGTATGTGTGTGTGTGTGTGTGTGTGTGGGTGTGGGTGTTTGTGCTTGGATGCTGGATGGTGTTTGGTTAGTACATTGAACGATTAGAAATCGCTTAGACCTTTATATGAATCGAAAAACGTAGAGTGAGTGAGTGATTGTTGTCTAACGCCAATTCAGCAATTTATCAGCTATATCATGTCGAGAACAAGTTAATTTTCAATGAGATGATGATGAGGTCCGATTTGTACTAGACCAACACGCTTAGTTGGATTGTTATAGTGCTAGCACATTGAAACAACCGTCCGCGGGTAGACATGTGGCTTCACTCGGACACATTATTATGATTCCGAGCCAACCAATCTTTGCTTAATGGTGCGTGCTTAGCGGAAAAGAAACAAATACCAATTTTATAGTCTTTGGTTTGACCCGACCGGGGATCGAACCCACAATCTACCGCACTGGAGGCGAGCACGCTAACCATTACACCACTGGTGCGGTTCGAAAAACGTAGATATCAAATTAAATTTAAATGATCTTTTTATTCAATGCGTATTCAAATCGATGTGATTTTTATTACTATTAGGATATTAATTCAAATCTCGCTTTATCTTTTTTTTTTTTTAATTATTGATTCAACTAACTAACAGTACTGTCTTTGGGTTTCGGGTCTGCATTTTTGAAATCGATGGATGTAAGAGTTACTTTTCTTATATTGGTATATTTAATTTGTCATTGCTCAATCGTCATTCATGTGAATCAAACATCCGATATTATTTTGGTGATTGATTTATTTTTCTCAATGGTACGATGCATATTTTAAAAGGTCTGCCTTTCAATAATGATTTAATTTAATAGATCCTGTTACCTGAAAATAGTTTGATTTCAGTACCCACAATAGTATTATTATTATTATTCAATGGCACATGGACTGTATAAGAACATTTATTTATATAATAGTTATACAATAAGAAGTATAAAAACGGCCCAGCTGGCATACAGTTGAAACACGACAATTCTCTCCCAAAAAATATAACATGACGCCAATACATTTTAATAAGAAGTAATTAGTGTGTTTTTAATAATGATGCTCACAAGTTTTCTGCGACACACCGATATGACAATTGTAGTATTAATTTTCATTACAAATATCGTGTTTTAAGTAGCAATATGATTCATGCCTGTCTGCCATATTAAACCTTTTGAGACTTCGTCTGTCAATTTAAAAAGTGAGAAAAACAAAAAATAGCAGATTTTCAAAATGAAAAGCTATTTTCCATTTTCGATTTATCGATTGGGTATCATCTCATTAGCACATGCACCGGTGCATGTGACTGACTTTCCCGTCGTCAATGTACATGTTGTTGAATTATCCTCTGCTCGAATTTGGCAACATAAATTGTGTGCGACATTTTCTGCAAGCGTAATTTTTTTTACCGTCTTCCAATCAAAGTATACCACACTGTAATAGTGTTGAATGTGGCATTAAACACCATCAACCTAATCTTTTATTTACAAAGACATATACCTACCTACCTATCTATCTACATTTTTACGAGAATTATAGATTTTATTCAATTTTTGCTAGTTATTTTCCTATCTTGATGAGTTTCAAATTTCCACAATCAAATTTATTTTACATAACAGCCTAACACAGTGTTCTATTTTTAGAGCAGTAAGAAAACTTACTTCCTGAACAGGATTTTGGTACATATTCACCTACCAAAGGTAAGCAAATATCTGTATATAAGTTTAATCATATCTATTTTCCTGCCAAGGGCAAATAACTCTCTGTATATAAGTGTCCCTACGGCAGTGTTATCCCCACATAAATAGCTGTGTCCCCTACTGCAGTGTTAAACTTCCACATAAAGAGTTATTCCCCATACTTTGATATTATCCTTGCACATAGAGTTGTAACTTATTCCCCACATAAAGAGTTATATCCCCCTATTACAGATTTATCCCTTCAGATACAGAGTTATTCCCCCTTACTGTAGAGCATAATGTAAACTTAAATAAATTACAGGCAGTACTAATTGTTTTGCAAAAAAAAAAACATTTTCTTCCATATTTTCCATATTTTGCATATCTTTTCACAATTTTCTTCAATATTTTCCAAATCTTTTCACTATTCGACTTGTTTTCTTCCATATTTTTCATATCATTT
Organism: Bathymodiolus brooksi; assembly: GCA_963680875.1. NCBI lineage: Eukaryota > Metazoa > Mollusca > Bivalvia > Mytilida > Modiolidae > Bathymodiolus > Bathymodiolus brooksi. Next base: position 91,694,388 of record OY804579.1, read on the forward strand.
CACATTTCAACTTACCTTTCTTCCATATTTTCCATATCATTTCACAATTCAACTTTGGTTTCTTCTGTATTTTCCATATCTTTTCACTATTCAACTTGGCTTTCTTCCATATTTTTCATATCATTTCACTTTTCAATTTACTTTTATTCCATATTTTCCATATCATTTCACTAGTCAACTGATTTTTCTTCCATACTTTCCAAATCTTATCACTATTCAACTTTCTTTTCTTCCATATTTTCCATATCTTTTTTCATTGTTTCTAATGATTCTTTCAAATCAGAAATAAGTTCATTATTAGAAAAGATATTATTGAAACAAGTCAGGTGGTGCTTAACTTTTGTCGGACTGTATTGAGAATGCACAAGAAAACAAGAAAAATACAATTTTATCAAATAACAGACAAAGCTGTAAATGTTAAACGAATACAAAGAAATGAGGAAAATGTATGTGTGTGTGTGTGTGTGTGTGTGTGTGTGTGTGTGCTTGGATGCTGGATGGTGTTTGGTTAGTACATTAAACGATTAGAAATCGCATAGACCTTTATATGAATCGAAAAACGTAGAGTGAGTGAGTGATTGTTGTCTAACGCCAATTCAGCAATTTATCAGCTATATCATGGCGAGAACAAGTTAATTTTCAATGAGATGATGATGAGGTCCGATTTGTACTAGACCAACACGCTTAGTTGGATTGTTATAGTGCTAGCACATTGAAACAACCGTCCGCGGGTAGACATGTGGCTTCACTCGGACACATTATTATGATTCCGAGCCAACCAATCTTTGCTTAATGGTGCGTGCTTAGCGGAAAAGAAACAAATACCAATTTTATAGTCTTTGGTTTGACCCGACCGGGGATCGAACCCACAATCTACCACACTGGAGGCGAGCAAGCTAACCATTACACCACTGGTGCGGTTCGAAAGACGTAGATATCAAATTAAATTTAAATGATCTTTTTATTCAATGCGTATTCAAATCGATGTGATTTTTATTACTATTAGGATATTAATTCAAATCTCGCTTTATCTTTTTTTTTTTAATTATTGATTCAACTAACTAACAGTACTGCCTTTGGGTTTCGGGTCTGCATTTTGAAATCGATGAATGAAAGAGTTACTTTTCTTATATTGGTATATTTAATTTATCATTGCTCAATCGTCATTCATGTGATTCAAACATCCGATATTATTTTGGTGGTTGATTTATTTTTCTCAATGGCACGATGCATATTTTAAAAGGTCTGCCTTTCAATAATGATTTAATTTAATAGATCCTGTTACCTGAAAATAGTTTGATTTCAGTACCCACAATATTATTATTATTATTATTATTATTCAATGGCACATGGACTGTATAAGAACATTTATTTATATAATAGTTATACAATAAGAAGTATAGCTGGCATACAGTTGAAACATGACAATTCTCTAAAAAAAAATATAACATGACGCCAATACATTTTTATAAGAAGTAATTATGTGTTTTTAATAATGATGCTCACAAGTTTTATGCGACACACCGATATGACAATTGTAGTATTAATTTGCATTACAAATATCGTGTTTTAAGTAGCAATATGATTCATGCCTGTCTGACATATTAAACCTTTTGAAACTGGAGACTTCGTCTGTCAATTTAAAAAGTGAGAAAAACAAAAAATAGCAGATTGTCGGATCCATTCCAAAATCAAATATCAATAGCGCAGAAAGAGGCACAATATATATCCCTAGCACACAAATATAAAAAGTGGCGGGGTTATACTAGCTTTTTGGGGTCAAATCCCCCTTTTAATGAAATAATGAGGTTATGCAAGTACTTGCCACATGCTGTTCAGATTTCGACAAATAAAACCGATAATTTTGTTAGCGTTTGTACATATATTATTTGTCCAATTCCATGTCTTCACGTTTTCAGTTCCGTGTGTTGATGTCCGTTACGGTTTCCGCTTAAAACAATATTCGGTTGGTTTTTACTGCCATTTGTTTTGTATGGGGTGTAAGCTTTATTTATGTTATTTGTATTTAATTGATTTGATTTGATTTGATTTTTGGTGTTTTAGCGCCACTTTCAGCAATATTTCAGCTATATCATGGAGATGAGTTTTAGTGGTGGAAGAAGCCGGAGTACCCAGAGAGAACCACCGACCATGGGCAAGCAACTGGTAAATGTATCACTTGCGGCTGCGAGTCGAGTGCACCCTATTTGTGATTTATAAAGCTGGACGCAAACCCACGCGTATTGGTGATAGGCTTGAATGAGTTGTTATGTAATCCAACTACTTAACTCATTGAGCCACCCGAGCCCTTGCAAATTGTGTTTAATTACATATACTGGTGTCCAACACGATTACATACATTGTGTAAGATGATGTTCTACTCATTTCTAAATAACACGACGAGTGTCATTAGTAGAGCAGGAACTGTTTACCTTTCCTGCCCTTTATTTGGTTATTTCGATGTTGTCCTGTTTTCTTACACGAATTTTCCATTTAAAGTGTTGTTTATTAAATTCTTTTAACAATTGAGTTGATGGTCTTTAAGAAAAGCTTTTTGTTTAGAGTGACATATAGGACATTTCATTTTTCAAAATGAAAAGCTATTTTCCATTTTTCTTACGACACTGCAAGTTTATCGAGATGTTGTTGCAAACGTCACAACTTGTTCATATATTTTACAGCCAGGTATGCAATGTTGTCATATGCAAAGAGTCGTATGATGGAGACATTGGCAGATCTTTTTCATCGTGGATTGGTTTATGACATCTTGCATCCTGTTGCCAAAAGGTTTGCAAACCATGTTTTTTCCGTTTCAATTAATTTTATGTTTAGGTTTATGCAAAATTCTAACATGACATCCTTCTTTCACTTTGTAAACAAACGAGCGATTTATCGATTGGGTATCATCTCATTAGCACATGCACCGGTGCATGTGACTGACTTTCCCGTCGTCAATGTACATGTTGATGAATTATCGTCTGCTCGAATTTGGCAACATAAATTGTGTGCGACATTTTCTGCAAGCGTAATTTTTTTTACCGTCTTCCAATCAAAGTATACTACACTGTAATATTGTTGAATGTGGCATTAAACACCATCAACCTAATCTTTTATTTACAAAGACATATACCTACTTACCTATCTATCTACATTTTTACGAGAATTATAGATTTTATTCAATTTTTGCTAGTTATTTTCCTATCTTGATGAGTTTCAAATTTCCACAATCAAATTTATTTTACATAACAGCCTAACACAGTGTTCTATTTTTAGAGCAGTAAGAAAACTTACTTCCTGAACAGGATTTTGGTACATATTCACCTACCAAAGGCAAGCAAATATCTGTATATAAGTTTAATCATAACTATTTTCCTGCCAAGGGCAAATAACTCTCTGTATATAAGTGTCCCTACGGCAGTGTTATCACCACATAACTAGCTGTGTACCCTTCTGCAGTGTTAAACCTCCACATAAAGAGTTATTCCCCATACTTTGATATTATCCTTGCACATAGAGTTGTAACTTATTCCCCATATAAAGAGATGTGTCCCCTATTACAGAGTTATCCCTTCAGATACAGAGTTATGTCCCCTACGGCAGTGTTATCCGCATAAATAATTATGTCCCCTACTGCAGTGTTAAACCTCCACACACAGGGTTATGTACCCCTACTGTAGTATCATCCTTGTACATACAGAGTTGTAACTTATTCCTCCACATAAAGAGTTATTTCCCCTACTTTAATATTATCCTTGCACATACAGAGTTGTAACTTATTCCCCACATAAAGAGTTATATCCCCCTATTACAGATTTAGCCCTTCAGATACAGAGTTATTCCCCCTTACTGTAGAGCATAATGTAAACTTAAATAAATTACAGGCAGTACTAATTGTTTTGCAAAAAAAAAAAAATTTTCTTCCATATTTTCCATATTTTGCATATCTTTTCACAATTTTCTTCAATATTTTCCAAATCTTTTCACTATTCGACTTGTTTTCTTCCATATTTTTCATATCATTTCACATTTCAACTTACCTTTCTTCCATATTTTCCATATCATTTCACAATTCAACTTTGGTTTCTTCTGTATTTTCCATATCTTTTCACTATTCAACTCGGCTTTCTTCCATATTTTCCATATCTTTTCACTGTTCAACTTGGCTTTCTTCCATATTTTTCATATCATTTCACTTTTCAATTTACTTTTATTCCATATTTTCCATATCATTTCACTAGTCAACTGATTTTTCTTCCATACTTTCCAAATCTTATCACTATTCAACTTTCTTTTCTTCCATATTTTCCATATCTTTTTTCATTGTTTCTAATGATTCTTTCAAATCAGAAATGAGTTCATTATTAGAAAAGATATTATTGAAACAAGTCAGGTGGTGCTTAACTTTTGTCGGACTGTATTGAGAATGCACAAGAAAACAAGAAAAATACAATTTTATCAAATAACAGACAAAGCTGAAAATATTAAACGAATACAAAGAAATGAGGAAAATGTATGTGTGTGTGTGTGTGCGTGTGTGTGTGTGCTTGGATGCTGGATGGTGTTTGGTTAGTACATTAAACGATTAGAAATCGCTTAGACCTTTATATGAATCGAAAAACGTAGAGTGAGTGAGTGATTGTTGTCTAACGCCAATTCAGCAATTTATCAGCTATATCATGGCGAGAACAAGTTAATTTTCATTGAGATGATGATGAGGTCCGATTTGTACTAGACCAACACGCTTAGTTGGATTGTTATAGTGCTAGCTCATTGAAACAACCGTCCGCGGGTAGACATGTGGCTTCACTCGGATACATTATTATGATTCCGAGCCAACCAATCTTTTCTTAATGGTGCGTGCTTAGCGGAAAAGAAACAAATACCAATTTTATAGTCTTTGGTTTGACCCGACCGGGAATCGAACCCACAATCTACCACACTGGAGGCGAGCACGCTAACTATTACACTACTGGTGCGGTTCGAAAAACGTAGATATCAAATTAAATTTAAAGGATCTGTTTATTCAATGCGTATTCAAATCGATGTGATTTTTATTACTATTAGGATATTAATTCAAATCTCGCTTTATCTTCTTTTTTTTTTAATTATTGATTCAACTAACTAACAGTACTGTCTTTGGGTTTCGGGTCTGCATTTTGAAATCGATGGATGTAAGAGTTACTTTTCTTATATTGGTATATTTAATTTGTCATTGCTCAATCGTCATTCATGTGAATCAAACATCCGATATTATTTTGGTGATTGATTTATTTTTCTCAATGGTACGATGCATATTTTAAAAGGTCTGCCTTTCAATAATGATTTAATTTAATAGATCCTGTTACCTGAAAATAGTTTGATTTCAGTACCCACAATAGTATTATTATTATTATTATTCAATGGCACATGGACTGTATAAGAACATTTATTTATATAATAGTTATACAATAAGAAGTATAGCTGGCATACAGTTGAAACACAACAATTCTCTCCAAAAAAAATATAACATGACGCCAATACATTTTAATAAGAAGTAATTATGTGTTTTTAATAATGATGCTCACAAGTTTTATGCGACACACCGATATGACAATTGTAGTATTAATTTTCATTACAAATATCGTGTTTTAAGTAGCAATATGATTCATGCCTGTCTGCCATATTAAACCTTTTGAAACTGGAGACTTCGTCTGTCAATTTAAAAAGTGAGAAAAACAAAAAATAGCAGATTGTCAAAATGAAAAGCTATTTTCCATTTTCGATTTATCGATTGGGTATCATCTCATTAGCACATGCACCGGTGCATGTGACTGACTTTCCCGTCGTCAATGTACATGTTGTTGAATTATCGTCTGCTCGAATTTGGCAACATAAATTGTGTGCGACATTTTCTGCAAGCGTAATTTTTTTTACCGTCTTCCAATCAAAGTATACTACACTGTAATAGTGTTGAATGTGGCATTAAACACCATCAACCTAATCTTTTATTTACAAAGACATATACCTACCTACCTATCTATCTACATTTTTACGAGAATTATAGATTTTATTCAATTTTTGCTAGTTATTTTCCTATCTTGATGAGTTTCAAATTTCCACAATCAAATTTATTTTACATAACAGCCTAACACAGTGTTCTATTTTTAGAGCAGTAAGAAAACTTACTTCCTGAACAGGATTTTGGTACATATTCACCTACCAAAGGCAAGCAAATATCTGTATATAAGTTTAATCATATCTATTTTCCTGCCAAGGGCAAATAACTCTCTGTATATAAGTGTCCCTACGGCAGTGTTATCCCCACATAAATAGCTGTGTCCCCTACTGCAGTGTTAAACTTCCACATAAAGAGTTATTCCCCATACTTTGATATTATCCTTGCACATAGAGTTGTAACTTATTCCCCATATAAAGAGATGTGTCCCCTATTACAGAGTTATCCCTTCAGATACAGAGTTATTCCCCCTTACTGTAGAGCATAATGTAAACTTAAATAAATTACAGGCAGTACTAATTGTTTTGCAAAAAAAAAAACATTTTCTTCCATATTTTCCATATTTTGCATATCTTTTCACAATTTTCTTCAATATTTTCCAAATCTTTTCACTATTCGACTTGTTTTCTTCCATATTTTTCATATCATTTCACATTTCAACTTACCTTTCTTCCATATTTTCCATATCATTTCACAATTCAACTTTGGTTTCTTCTGTATTTTCCATATCTTTTCACTATTCAACTTGGCTTTCTTCCATATTTTTCATATCATTTCACTTTTCAATTTACTTTTATTCCATATTTTCCATATCATTTCACTAGTCAACTGATTTTTCTTCCATACTTTCCAAATCTTATCACTATTCAACTTTCTTTTCTTCCATATTTTCCATATCTTTTTTCATTGTTTCTAATGATTCTTTCAAATCAGAAATAAGTTCATTATTAGAAAAGATATTATTGAAACAAGTCAGGTGGTGCTTAACTTTTGTCGGACTGTATTGAGAATGCACAAGAAAACAAGAAAAATACAATTTTATCAAATAACAGACAAAGCTGTAAATGTTAAACGAATACAAAGAAATGAGGAACATGTATGTGTGTGTGTGTGTGTGTGTGTGTGTGTTTGGATGCTGGATGGTGTTTGGTTAGTACATTAAACATTTAGAAATCGCTTAGACCTTTATATGAATCGAAAAACGTAGAGTGAGTGAGTGATTGTTGTCTAACGCCAATTCAGCAATCTATCAGATATATCATGGCGAGAACAAGTTAATTTTCAATGAGATGATGATGAGGTCCGATTTGTACTAGACCAACACGCTTAGTTGGATTGTTATAGTGCTAGCTCATTGAAACAACCGTCCGCGGGTAGACATGTGGCTTCACTCGGACACATTATTATGATTCCGAGCCAACCAATCTTTGCTTAATGGTGCGTGCTTAGCGGAAAAGAAACAAATACCAATTTTATAGTCTTTGGTTTGACCCGACCGGGGATCGAACCCACAATCTACCGCACTGGAGGCGAGCACGCTAACCATTACACCACTGGTGCGGTTCGAAAAACGTAGATATCAAATTAAATTTAAATGATCTTTTTATTCAATGCGTATTCAAATCGATGTGATTTTATTACTATTAGGATATTAATTCAAATCTCGCTTTATCTTTTTTTTTTTTTAATTATTGATTCAACTAACTAACAGTACTGTCTTTGGGTTTCGGGTCTGCATTTTGAAATCGATGGATGTAAGAGTTACTTTTCTTATATTGGTATATTTAATTTGTCATTGCTCAATCGTCATTCATGTGAATCAAACATCCGATATTATTTTGGTGATTGATTTATTTTTCTCAATGGTACGATGCATATTTTAAAAGGTCTGCCTTTCAATAATGATTTAATTTAATAGATCCTGTTACCTGAAAATAGTTTGATTTCAGTACCCACAATAGTATTATTATTATTATTCAATGGCACATGGACTGTATAAGAACATTTATTTATATAATAGTTATACAATAAGAAGTATAAAAACGGCCCAGCTGGCATACAGTTGAAACACGACAATTCTCTCCAAAAAAATATAACATGACGCCAATACATTTTAATAAGAAGTAATTAGTGTGTTTTTAATAATGATGCTCACAAGTTTTCTGCGACACACCGATATGACAATTGTAGTATTAATTTTCATTACAAATATCGTGTTTTAAGTAGCAATATGATTCATGCCTGTCTGCCATATTAAACCTTTTGAAACTGGAGACTTCGTCTGTCAATTTAAAAAGTGAGAAAAACAAAAAATAGCAGATTTTCAAAATGAAAAGCTATTTTCCATTTTCGATTTATCGATTGGGTATCATCTCATTAGCACATGCACCGGTGCATGTGACTGACTTTCCCGTCGTCAATGTACATGTTGTTGAATTATCCTCTGCTCGAATTTGGCAACATAAATTGTGTGCGACATTTTCTGCAAGCGTAATTTTTTTACCGTCTTCCAATCAAAGTATACTACACTGTAATAGTGTTGAATGTGGCATTAAACACCATCAACCTAATCTTTTATTTACAAAGACATATACCTACCTACCTATCTATCTACATTTTTACGAGAATTATAGATTTTATTCAATTTTTGCTAGTTATTTTCCTATCTTGATGAGTTTCAAATTTCCACAATCAAATTTATTTTACATAACAGCCTAACACAGTGTTCTATTTTTAGAGCAGTAAGAAAACTTACTTCCTGAACAGGATTTTGGTACATATTCACCTACCAAAGGCAAGCAAATATCTGTATATAAGTTTAATCATATCTATTTTCCTGCCAAGGGCAAATAACTCTCTGTATATAAGTGTCCCTACGGCAGTGTTATCCCCACATAAATAGCTGTGTCCCCTACTGCAGTGTTAAACTTCCACATAAAGAGTTATTCCCCATACTTTGATATTATCCTTGCACATAGAGTTGTAACTTATTCCCCATATAAAGAGATGTGTCCCCTATTACAGAGTTATCCCTTCAGATACAGAGTTATGTCCCCTACGGCAGTGTTATCTGCATAAATAATTATGTCCCCTACTGCAGTGTTAAACCTCCACACACAGGGTTATGTACCCCTACTGTAGTATTATCCTTGTACATACAGAGTTGTAACTTATTACTCCACATAAAGAGTTATTTCCCCTACTTTAATATTATCCTTGCACATACAGAGTTGTAACTTATTCCCCACATAAAGAGTTATATCCCCCTATTACAGAGTTATCCCTTCAGATACAGAGTTATTCCCCCTTACTGTAGAGCATAATGTAAACTTAAATAAATTACAGGCAGTACTAATTGTTTTGCAAAAAAAAAAACATTTTCTTCCATATTTTCCATATTTTGCATATCTTTTCACAATTTTCTTCAATATTTTCCAAATCTTTTCACTATTCGACTTGTTTTCTTCCATATTTTTCATATCATTTCACATTTCAACTTACCTTTCTTCCATATTTTCCATATCATTTCACAATTCAACTTTGGTTTCTTCTGTATTTTCCATATCTTTTCACTATTCAACTTGGCTTTCTTCCATATTTTTCATATCATTTCACTTTTCAATTTACTTTTATTCCATATTTTCCATATCATTTCACTAGTCAACTGATTTTTCTTCCATACTTTCCAAATCTTATCACTATTCAACTTTCTTTTCTTCCATATTTTCCATATCTTTTTTCATTGTTTCTAATGATTCTTTCAAATCAGAAATAAGTTCATTATTAGAAAAGATATTATTGAAACAAGTCAGGTGGTGCTTAACTTTTGTCGGACTGTATTGAGAATGCACAAGAAAACAAGAAAAATACAATTTTATCAAATAACAGACAAAGCTATAAATGTTAAACGAATACAAAGAAATGAGGAAAATGTATGTGTGTGTGTGTGTGTGTGTGTGTGTGTTTGGATGCTGGATGGTGTTTGGTTAGTACATTAAACGATTAGAAATCGCTTAGACCTTTATATGAATCGAAAAACGTAGAGTGAGTGAGTGATTGTTGTCTAACGCCAATTCAGCAATTTATCAGCTATATCATGGCGAGAACAAGTTAATTTTCAATGAGATGATGATGAGGTCCGATTTGTACTAGACCAACACGCTTAGTTGGATGTGTTATAGTGCTTGCTCATTGAAACAACCGTCCGCAGGTAGACATGTGGCTTCACTCGGACACATTATTATGATTCCGAGCCAACCAATCTTTTCTTAATGGTGCGTGCTTAGCGGAAAAGAAACAAATACCAATTTTATAGTCTTTGGTTTGACCCGACCGGGGATCGAACCCACAATCTACCGCACTGGAGGCGAGCACGCTAACCATTACACCACTGGTGCGGTTCGAAAAACGTAGATATCAAATTAAATTTAAATGATCTTTTTATTCAATGCGTATTCAAATCGATGTGATTTTTATTACTATTAGGATATTAATTCAAATCTCGCTTTATCTTCTATTTTTTTAATTATTGATTCAACTAACTAACAGTACTGCCTTTGGGTTTCGGGTCTGCATTTTGAAATCGATGAATGTAAGAGTTACTTTTCTTATATTGGTATATTTAATTTATCATTGCTCAATCGTCATTCATGTGATTCAAACATCCGATATTATTTTGGTGATTGATTTATTTTTCTCAATGGCACGATGCATATTTTAAAAGGTCTGCCTTTCAATAATGATTTAATTTAATAGATCCTGTTACCTGAAAATGGTTTGATTTCAGTACCCACAATATTATTATTATTATTATTATTCAATGGCACATGGACTGTATAAGAACATTTATTTATATAATAGTTATACAATAAGAAGTATAAAAACGGCCCAGCTGGCATACAGTTGAAACACGACAATTCTCTCCAAAAAAATATAACATGACGCCAATACATTTTAATAAGAAGTAATTAATGTGTTTTTAATAATGATGCTCACAAGTTTTATGCGACACACCGATATGACAATTGTAGTATTAATTTTCATTACAAATATCGTGTTTTAAGTAGCAATATGATTCATGCCTGTCTGCCATATTAAACCTTTTGAAACTGGAGACTTCGTCTGTCAATTTAAAAAGTGAGAAAAACAAAAAATAGCAGATTGTCAAAATGAAAAGCTATATTCCATTTTCGATTTATCGATTGGGTATCATCTCATTAGCACATGCACCGGTGCATGTGACTGACTTTCCCGTCGTCAATGTACATGTTGTTGAATTATCCTCTGCTCGAATTTGGCAACATATATTGTGTGCGACATTTTCTGCAAGCGTAATTTTTTTTACCGTCTTCCAATCAAAGTATACTACACTGTAATATTGTTGAATGTGGCATTAAACACCATCAACCTAATCTTTTATTTACAAAGACATATACCTACCTACCTATCTATCTACATTTTTACGAGAATTATAGATTTTATTCAATTTTTGCTAGTTATTTTCCTATCTTGATGAGTTTCAAATTTCCACAATCAAATTTATTTTACATAACAGCCTAACACAGTGTTCTATTTTTAGAGCAGTAAGAAAACTTACTTCCTGAACAGGATTTTGGTACATATTCACCTACCAAAGGCAAGCAAATATCTGTATATATGTTTAATCATATCTATTTTCCTGCCAAGGGCAAATAACTCTCTGTATATAAGTGTCCCTACGGCAGTGTTATCCCCACACAAATAGCTGTGTCTCCTACTGCAGTGTTAAGCTTCCACATAAAGAGTTATTCCCCATACTTTGATATTATCCTTGCACATAGAGTTGTAACTTATTCCCCATATAAAGAGATGTGTCCCCTATTACAGAGTTATCCCTTCAGATACAGAGTTATGTCCCCTACGGCAGTGTTATCTGCATAAATAATTATGTCCCCTACTGCAGTGTTAAACTTCCACACACAGGGTTATGTACCCCTACTGTAGTATTATCCTTGTACATACAGAGTTGTAACTTATTCCTCCACATAAAGAGTTATTTCCCCTACTTTAATATTATCCTTGTACATACAGAGTTGTAACTTATTCCCCACATAAAGAGTTATATCCCCCTATTACAGATTTATCCCTTCAGATACAGAGTTATTCCCCCTTACTGTAGAGCATAATGTAAACTTAAATAAATTACAGGCAGTACTAATTGTTTTGCAAAAAAAAACCCATTTTCTTCCATATTTTCCATATTTTGCATATCTTTTCACAATTTTCTTCAATATTTTCCAAATCTTTTCACTATTCGACTTGTTTTCTTCCATATTTTTCATATCATTTCACATTTCAACTTACCTTTCTTCCATATTTTCCATATCATTTCACAATTCAACTTTGGTAGCTATATCATGGCGAGAACAAGTTAATTTTCAATGAGATGATGATGAGGTCCGATTTGTACTAGACCAACACGCTTAGTTGGATTGTTATAGTGCTAGCTCATTGAAACAACCGTCCGCGGGTAGACATGTGGCTTCACTCGGACACATTATTATGATTCCGAGCCAACCAATCTTTTCTTAATGGTGCGTGTTTAGCGGAAAAGAAACAAATACCAATTTTATAGTCTTTGGTTTGACCCGACCGGGGATCGAACCCACAATCTACCGCACTGGAGGCGAGCACGCTAACCATTACACCACTGGTGCGGTTCGAAAAACGTAGATATCAAATTAAATTTAAATGATCTTTTTATTCAATGCGTATTCAAATCGATGTGATTTTTATTACTATTAGGATATTAATTCAAATCTCGCTTTATCTTCTTTTTTTTTAATTATTGATTCAACTAACTAACAGTACTGCCTTTGGGTTTCGGGTCTGCATTTTGAAATCGATGAATGTAAGAGTTACTTTTCTTATATTGGTATATTTAATTTATCATTGCTCAATCGTCATTCATGTGATTCAAACATCCGATATTATTTTGGTGATTGATTTATTTTTCTCAATGGCACGATGCATATTTTAAAAGGTCTGCCTTTCAATAATGATTTAATTGAATAGATCCTGTTACCTGAAAATAGTTTGATTTCAGTACCCACAATATTATTATTATTATTATTATTCAATGGCACATGGACTGTATAAGAACATTTATTTATATAATAGTTATACAATAAGAAGTATAAAAACGCCCAGCTGGCATACAATTGAAACACGACAATTCTCTCCAAAAAAATATAACATGACGCCAATACATTTTAATAAGAAGTAATTATGTGTTTTTAATAATGATGCTCACAAGTTTTATGCGACACACCGATATGACAATTGTAGTATTAATTTGCATTACAAATATCGTGTTTTAAGTAGCAATTATTCATGCCTGTCTGACATATTAAACCTTTTGAAACTGGAGACTTCGTCTGTCAATTTAAAAAGTGAGAAAAACAAAAAATAGCAGATTGTCGGAGCCATTCCAAATTCAAATATCAATAGCGCAGAAAGAGGCAAAATATATATCCCTAGCACACACATATAAAAAGTGGCGGGGTTATACTAGCTTTTTGGGTCAAATCCCCCTTTTAATGAAATAATGCGGTTATGCAAGTACTTGCCACATGCTGTTCAGATTTCGACAAATAAAACCGATAATTTTGTTAGTGTTTGTACATATATTATTTGTCCAATTCCATGTCTTCACGTTTTCAGTTCCGTGTTTTGATGTCCGTTACAGTGTCCGCTTAAAACAATATTCGATTGGTTTTTACTGCCTTTTGTTTTGTATGGGGTGTAAGCTTTATTTATGTTATTTGTATTTAATTGATTTGCTTTGATTTGATTTGTGGTGCTTTAGCGCCACTTTCAGCAATATTTCAGCTATATCATGGAGATGAGTTTTAGTGGTGGAAGAAGCCGGAATACCCAGGGACATAACTATTTATGCGGGATAACACTGCCGTAGGGGACATAACTCTGTATCTGAAGGGATAACTCTGTAATAGGGGACATATCTCTTTATGTGGGGAATAAGTTACATCTCTATGTGCAAGGATAATATCAAAGTAAGGGGGAATAACTCTTTATGTGGAGGTTTAGCACTGCAGAAGGGGACATAGCTATTTATGTGGGGATAACACTGCCGTAGGGACACTTATATACAGAGAGTTATTTGCCCTTGGCAGGAAAATAGATATATTTAAACTTATATATAGATATTTGCTTGCCTTTGGTAGGTTAATATGTACCAAAATCCTGTTCAGGAAGTAAGTTTTCTTACTGCTCTAAAAATAGAACACTGTGTTAGGCTATTATGTTAACTAAATTTGATTGTGGAAATTTGAAACTCATCAAGATAGGAAAATAATTAACAAAATTGAATAAAATCTATAATTCTCATAAAAATGTAGATAGATAGGTAGGTAGGCATATGTCTTTGTAAATAAAAGATTAGGTTGATGGTGTTAAATGCCACATTCAACAATATTACAGTGTAGTATACTTTGATTGGAAGACGGTAAAAAATATTACGCTTGCAGAAAATGTCGCACACAATTTATGTTGCCAAATTCGAGCAGACGATAATTCATCAACATGTACATTGACGACGGGAAAGTCAGTCACATGCACCGGTGCATGTGCTAATGAGATGATACCCAATCGATAAATCTCTCGTTTGTTGACAAAGTGAAAGAAGGATGTCATGTTAGAATTTTGCATAAACCTAAACATAAAATTAATGGAAACGGAAAAAACATGGATTGCAAACCTTTTGGCAACAGGATGCAAGATGTCATAAACCAAACCACGATGAAAAAGATCTGCCAATGTCTCCATCATACGACTCTTTGCATATGTCAACATTGCATACCTGGCTGTAAAATATATGAACAAGTTGTGACGTTTGCAACAACATCTCGATAAACTTGCAGTGTCGTAAGAAAAATGGAAAATAGCTTTTCATTTGAAAAATGCAATGTCCCATATGTCACTCTAAACAAAAAGCTTTTCTTAAAGACCATCAACTCAATTGTTAAAATAATTTAATAAACAACACTTTAAATGGAAAATTCGTGTAAGAAAACAGGACAACATCGAAATAACCAAATAAAGGGCAGGAAAGGTAAACAGTTCCTGCTCTACTAATGACACTCGTCGTGTTATTTAGAAATGAGTAGAACATCATCTTACACAATGCATGTAATCGTGTTGGTAGGTAGGTATATGTCTTTGTAAATAAAAAATTAGGTTGATGGTGTTTAATGCCACATTCAACAATATTACAGGTATAACATGGCAGTTTGTACATAAAGGAGATATCGTAACTGTTAATGCTTGTTTCTGATAACTGGAAAACATTGCCCAATACTCTTTTCAAATAACTGAAGAACACAATATATTTTAGAGCAATGGAAATTCTTTGAAATAAATTTAAATCACAGGGGAATTTTAAAACTTAATTATGTTGGGAATATCATTGAGTGAGTTGTGTAAGTGAGTGAGTAAGAAATGAAGAAAGGTAAGATGAATAGTGAAACGATTTGGAAAATACAGAAGAAAAGTAAGTTGAATAGTGAAAAGATCGGGAAAATATGGAAGAAAGGTAAGTTGAATAGTGAAAATATTTGGGAAATACGGAAGAAAGGCAAGTTGAATAGTGAAATGATATGGAAAATATGGAAGAAAATTGTGAAATGATATGGAAAATATGGAAGAAAATAGTGAAAAGATAGGGAAAATATGGAAAATATGGAAGAAAGGTAAATTGGATAGTGAAATGCTTTGGAAATTATGAAGGAAAGATAAGTTGAATAGTGAAATGATATGGAAAACACGGAAGAAATGTAAGCTGTAATGTGAAAAGAGATGGAAAAAAACTTAGGAAAAGTAAGTTGAATAGTGAAAAAATAGGGAAAATGGGTGGCGATGGTTGTGGTGGTGGTGGCAGACTTTTGTAAGAAATGTAGTCATTGAAATAAATAATGTAATTATGAAAATAAAATGGCGAGGAAGGGGCAGATAACCAGTGAAAGGGCTAGTTCGTAGAAAATAATTAGGTTATAGGACGCGGATAATGAAAATAAAATGCTCGCAGGTGGATATGGTCATGGTCTGTCAAAAAGACAAAATGCCAATGACGATTCTGTCACCGTATATATTGTTCGGACGCGGACGTATTACAAGTCACCCACTCTTCTGATTGGATCAATTCTTAGAATCTTTGAAATAAATAATGTAATTATGAAAATAAAATGGCGGGGAGACAACCAGTGAAAGGGCTAGAAAATGATAATAGGACGCGACATCCAAGAGAGGTGGTGGTGGTGGCAAACTTTTGTAAGAAATGTAATTATTGAAATAAATAATGTAATTATAAAAATAAAATGACGGGAAAGGGGCAGTTTCCTATGGTTATAGGATGCATATTATTTAATATGGAAGCGAAGCTCCCATAGCCGGAAGATCACTAGACCAACAGGGGTTAGGGTCCACTACGAAGTTAGCCGAGCGCCAATGGCGCGAGAATTATAACTAAAAACAAGTTTCTGGGTGAGGGTCTATTCTTTACAGTTAATTCTATAATATCAATGAGGAAGATCGATTGACGTCACCCAGCTTGCTTATGACGTCACTGAGAGGTTTGAAAGTACCATAGACCGAAAGATAAATGAAAGGGCTACAAGTTACGAAAAATGTACGAAGTGACGAAAAAGGTACGAAAGGGTTACAAAGATGCTACGAAATCAGTTACGAAGCTACGATAATGGTACGAAGCTACGAAAAAGGTATGAAGCTACGAAAAAGGTACGAAAGGGTTACGAAGAGGTTACAAATAAGTTAACAAGCTACGAAAAAGATACGAAGCTACGAAAAAGATACAAAGCTACGAAAAGGTACGAAAGGGTTAAAAAGGTACGAAGTTATGAAAAAGGTACGAATCTACGAAAAAGGTACGAAGCTACGAAAAAGGTACGAAAGGGCTACGAAGAGGTCACAAAATTATTTACCAAGTTACGAAAAAGGTACGAAAAGATACGAAGCTACGAAAAAGGTACGAAGCGGTTACGAAATAAGTTACGAAAGATATTGGTTACGAAGTTCCAAGTTACGAGATAGTGACGCCACCTATCGGGATAATTTCTTATGACGTATAGTGATGCATTATATGAAAATAAAAGGGGCAGATAACCAGGGCTATTTCCAGTAACCATGCTAAATATAGGACGCGGACGTCCTAGAGGACACTTCCGAAGGGGTCACGTGCCTTCGGTCACTACAGATGTTGCATAACATCCGGTTCCGCATACGCACACCCAAGGGAACCCCGAAGGGGTCAAGTGACCTTTGGTCACTTTCGGCAGCCATATTACTACTGTGCTACTACTAAGAAAAAAGCGCGGGTAAAACCGGGCATGCGCAGATCATACTTCCGGTTAGGGCCGCCTCCGGATAGCGCCTCTTCCGATCACGTGACTTTGTCACTTCCGGTCAAAAGCCCCACTAGGGCGGATATTGCGCAACTTACGGTTGCGCATGCGCATAACATTCTTCCGGACAGGTCACGTGACTGACATCACTTCCGGTCACGTGACTGACGTCACTTCCGGTCAGGTGACTGACGTCACTTCCGGTCATGTGACTGACATCACTTCCGGTCACGTCACTTCCGGTCACGTGACTTCCAGTAGCACCACCTCACAGCACCACCGCAAATGTGACTTGAGCTGTGCCCATATACTACATAGACAGGTATATTCCCGGTTTTCTACTTGTTCACCAAAAGAACTATCTATAACTATGACTAAAATTGTGCATGCAGTCAAAGGAGGACTACTATCATACTGTGACAAAGTATATTCACGTGGTAACATCAATCAAAAGCACCGCATCGGTGGCGTTATGGTTAACGTGCTCGCCTCGAGTGCGTAGATCGTGGGTTCGAGCCCCGGTCGGGTCAAACCAAGGACTATAAAATTGGTATTTGTTGCTTCTCCGCTAAGCACGCAGCATTACGGAGAAAGAGCAAAGATTGGTTGGCTCGGAATCAGAATAATGTGTCCGAATGGAGTGACATTTTTACCCGCGAACTGTTGTTTCAGTGAGCTAGCACTAAAAATATCCAACTCAGCGTGTTGGTCTAGAACAAAGCGGACATCATTATCATCTCATTGATAATTAACTTGTTCTCGCCGTAATATAGCTGAAAAATTGCTGAATTGGCACTCAATCAATCAAAAGTGGCTACTGAAAGAAGAGAATAATTTTAATTCTCGAAAATTTCATCTAGCCAAATATTTGACTTTTTTACCTTTTACACTTTCATTTCCTCTTTAAAGTAAATTATTCACAACGCATTTAACTTTAAAAAATGGTGGCAACGTTACAAGTTTATAGTATTGGGTCACGAAATAACTTATTTTGTCAAGCACGAAACGAAAGGTAAAAAGTGCTACAAAATGTTGGAGTTCCTTATCGATAACATATATTTGTCGAGTTCGAATGGCACATTTTTCAACAAATCATAGCTAGGCATCCCTATGGGAACAAACTATGCCCCTCTCCTCTCCAATTTTTTCTATACTCTTATGAGTCTGAGTTTATACAAAAACTTATCAAAGACAAAAAAAAGTAGAGAGGCTTAAGCCTTTAATCTCACTCCCAGGTATATTGATGATGTTCTGCCAATTAATAATACGAACTTTGCTAACTGGATTCCATTAATAGAGATTTCTCGATAACTGACGAACGAACGTATCTTCCCGTAACATAGCGAAACAATGTTAATTTACGTAAAGATCTTTTGAGGGAAACCTTATTGCAACATTTGTCTTCAATTGTTCATTGAGTGTAAGTGATTAGATATTTTTTTTTCATGTCGGTGTTTAAAACAGTTAAAAATTAATATCACTGGCCAAATAATGGTTTCACAGTGACATTAGTCTGCATGCAAAATACATATTTTCCTCAAACGCTATTTATCGATATACTTCAAGGAGGGGTGCTTTTCAAATTTATTTATATATTTTTTAAAGGGATATTAAAGCTCATTTTGATAATTTGTTGTATCTCATGAAAACTTGCAATTGGTTCAATAAATGATATTTATGAAACATTAACCCGGTTTTTATCAATGAATCTTTGTAAAAGTGACATAATTCGTTGATAATTCTGTCATATCCTGCGGTCTTTGTCTTGCTAATAATTCATCGCTGCCAGTTACGATGTTTGCCGATGTTTGCCGAAGTTGGAACCATATCATTTTTCTGTAAGCAAGCATCATGGATACTGACATAGAATTGGTAAGTGAATTTACTTGTTTCGTTATAGAAATGATAATTAATTACTATTTGTTTACTTCAAAGGCAAATGGGAGTAATCGGACATTTGAAACTTTACCCAAAGTCAGAAAAAGACCTTGAAAGTGTTAAATAGCTGCATTATTTAAAGAAACATCAGATAACACGTGTGCGAGGGGCACCAATTGGGGTGAATAAAATACCGCTATGTGAATTTTCAACCTCAGGGCTGTCTTTAAATCGTTCCAGCGATCGTACTCTTCTCCGACGTAAATCCTTGATAAGTGCATTTGTTTCTTTTTTCTTTCTTTTCCATGCTGAATCAGTCAAACGACGTTTTCGTCTACAATTACATGAAGTTGCAGCATCAGCCATATTAGCTTCATCAATAAGGTGATGCGCATTCAGCTTCCGAGTGGGGTCAAACGTCTCCATTCGGACACATTATTCCAATTCCGAGCCAACCAATCTTTGCTCTTTCTCCGTAATGTTGCGTGCCTAGCAGAGAAGCAACAAATACCAATTGTATAGTCCTTGGTTTGACCCGACCGAGGCTCGAACCCACGATCTACCGCACTCGAGGCGAGCACGCTAACCATAACGCCACCGATGCTGTGCTTCTGATTGATGTTACCACGTGAATATACTTTGTCACAGTATGATAGTAGTCCTCCTTTGACTGCATGCAAAATTTTAGTCATAGTTATAGATAGTTCTTTTGTTGAACAAGTAGAAAACCGGGAATATACCTGTCTAAGTAGTATATGGGCACAGCTCAAGTCGCATTTGCGGTGGTGCTGTGAGGTGGTGCTACTGGAAGTCACGTGACCAGAAGTGACGTGACCGGAAGTGTTGTCAGTCACGTGACCGGAAGTGACGTCAGTCACGTGACCTGTCCCGAAGAATGTTCTGCGCATGCGCAACCCTAAGTTGCGCAATATCCGCCCTAGTGGGGCCTTTTGACCGGAAGTGACAAAATCACATGATCGGGAGAGGCCCTATCTGGAAGCGGCCCTGACCGGAAGTATGTTCTGCGCATGCCCGGTTTTTTCCCCGCGCTTTTTTCTTAGTAGTAGTACAGTAGTAACATGACTACCGAATGTGACCAAAGGTCACTTGACCCTTTCGGGGTTCCCTTGGGTGTGCGCATGCGGAACCGGTTGTTATGCAACATCTGTAGTGAGCGAAGGCACGTGACCCCTTCGGAAGTGCCCCTTTTATTTTCATATAATGCATCACTATACGTCATAGCAAATTATCCCGATAGGTGGCGTTACTATCTCGTAACTTGGTAACTTCGTAACCAATACCTTTCGTAACTTATTTCGTAACCGCTTCCTACCTTTTTCGTATCATCGTATCTTTTCGTAACTTCGTATCTTTTTTCGTAACTTCGTATCTTTTTCGTAACTTCGTACCTTTTTCGTAACTTGGAAACTTATTTTGTGACCTCTTCGTAGCCCTTTCGTACCTTTTTCGTAGCTTCGTACCTTTTTCATAACTTCGTACCTTTTTCGTAATTTCGTACCATCTTTGTAACCCTTTCGTATCTTTTCGTAGCTTTGTATCTTTTTCGTAGCTTCGTACCTTTTTCGTAACTTGATAACTTATTTTGTAACCTCTTCGTAACCCTTTCGTACCTTTTTCGTAACTTCGCACCTTTTTCGTAGCCTCGTTCCATTTTCGTAGTTTCGTAACTGATTTTGAAGCATCTTTGTAACCCTTTCGTACCTTTTTCGTCACTTCGTACATTTTTCGTAACTTGTAGCCCTTTCATTTATCTTTCGATCTATGGTACTTTCAAACCTCTCAGTGACGTCATAAGCAAGCTGGGTGACGTCAATCGATCTTCCTTATTGATATTATAGAATTAACTGTAAAGAATAGACCCTCACCCAGAAACTTGTTTTTAGTTCTAATTCTCGCGCCATTGGCGCTCGCCTAACTTCGTAGTGGACCCTAACCCCTGTTGGTCTAGTGATCTTCGGCTATGGGAGCTTCGCTTCCATATTAAATAATATGCATCCTTCGAGTGCACTTATTCACAACAAAAATAACATTAACACATCATAATCATCTTTGGTACTGCCGGGTTCCAGCTAACTCCACTTTTTGTACTTATGATTTTTTAGCTATGAGGCTATATCCAGTGACTCAATACCCTTAAAGATATCTCATTGAAATTAATGCTGCTTTTAGGGCATATTATACACTAAACAATACATATTTCATTTAAAATATAAATATTTAATGCTTTCCATAAATACGTTTTTATCTCTTACTGATTTCACGTTCAATATATGCATTTTTCTCCGAATTTCATTTGGTAAATAAAGATATTAGATTTGTTTCAGGCACCATGCCGTTCAAATAAGATTTATAAATTAGCCCATTGATTCCCCACGATTTTTAGTCAGATTTTGGGTAAATATGTATCATAGGCTGCTCGTAAAGAATGAAAAATACAGTTATCCCCCTTTAATTATTGGTCATATTGGTAGAAATGCGTAGCTGTGCAGCAAAGTCCAGTAATCCCATACCCTTAGATACATCTCTTTGTGAAATTAATGCTTCAATTAGGGCATAGTAAGAACTAATTAATACAGATTTAAATTTATATATAGATATTATAGGCTTTCCCTAAATGCGTCGTCCTGTCTTATTGATTTTTACGAAAAATACATGTATATTTTTTCCCCAAATTTCATATATTAATATGGGTTATGGTTAGAGTTGTAATGCGATTTCATTCGAGTGCACTTATTCACAACAAAAATAACATTAACACATTATAATCATATTTGGTACTGCCGGGTTCCAGGTCATTTACCCCACACTGATGGTTCTCTCCGGTCTTCGCCACCTACTGCACCTGCACCTCGCTCTCTTACTCCCCCTCCTCAGGTTATATCCCCCACTACAGAGAGAGCTAGGCGCAAGGAGCAGGCGTTTTCCCATTTGCTTAGTGAGTTGAGCCCCATCAGCGATACGACCGTTGTCCCCAGTATTATTGAGCTTCGGGGACGATTTCCTGGTCTGGGGAAGGTTTGGGCTATTACAGTACATGAAAGGCTCAGATACGCGAAGCGTAAGAGCTTTCATGAGCAGGTGGCAGATCAGATTATTCAGAGCGTAGTCAAAAAGAGAAAGATTTCTCTTCTTGACTTGGACGAGTCTGAGTTGTCCTATTTTTGTCCAGATTCAGCGATGCTGAATTCACGGTACGGGGACAGGTACAGAGTGCAGGACAGGTTGGTAAGGAGGGTTATGCCACATCGCTTGGCTAGGTTCAAGCAGGATGTGAGCGGATTTTTAAATCTGCACGATAAGGAGCAGATTCTTGAGAGAATCACTTCTCAGGATTGGTCAGGTTTGGCTTTGAAGCCCACATTAGACATAGGCAGAGGCGTCATCGCCACCCGCTTCTTCAGGTCGGGTTCAGTGGTGTGTGACTACCACTGGCCTGTCCTGAAGAAAGACCAAGCGGAGGCACTGCGTAGATCCATGTCTGCTGCAGAGTCTAATTATATGTATTTTTTTTAAATATGACTCTCAGCGGCTTTGCCTTGTGTCTGCCACCCGAGGATTCCGACCACTTTTGGGCGGATGGTGAACCTATCAGGGGTCCATCCGAACCTTCGCACGGTTTGTAGCATGATTGGTGACCGCGTCCATTTGTTACTCGTCGCCACGACGGACGTCAATCCGAACGAAGAATTTTTATTCGATTACGGTGTCCGAAGTGACGACGAGGGTAGTAGACTATCTTTTCTAATGACTTAGTTTTCACTACTAAATTCGGCCATGCCATACCGAAGGTAACAAGTTTCAGTGTATCTGGTGCCAAGTTGAGTGCAGCTACTAAATATGTGCACAATGGTCTCTGCCTGATAAATATTTTTATTTCTTTGGCTCTCCGTTATCGAGGAAAACGCGAAAAACCAATACCGAAAGGAACAAGTGTTGTGCTACTTGACCTACGTCAATATTACGAGAAGTAAAGTCTAGCAGTCTTTTCATATACTTGTTTGTTTAGTATCTGCCAAGTTGGGTGCAGCTACTAAATATGCACAATGGTCTATGCCTTATAAATATGTCTAGTTTTACTTCTATAGCGAGGAAAACGCGAAAAAACCAATACCGAATGAACAAGTGTTCATATATCAGCTGCCAAGTTGGGTGCAGCATATTCTTTTTGTAAAGTACTGTATTATTTACTCTCTGCCATTAGATGAATAGCCCGCTCCCACCGAACCAACTTTTCTTCTGCTACTTGACCTATGTCAATATTACGAGAAGTCAAGACTAGCAATCTTTCTTTCCTTTGTGTATCTATCTTCTACTCTATTATGCAGTTTTTCATATTCGTCATCCCTAACCAGTATCATGTGAGAGTGTTATACCCATCCCATCAACTAGATATGCCTGTAGTATTAGCCCCCCCCCCCCCCCCCCCTCCTCTACCAACTTTTCTGGTGCTACTTGACCTACGTCAATATTACGAGAAATCAAGTCTAGCAGTTTTTCTTTTTTTTTGTCTATCTATCTTCTACTCTATGGGGTACGCCAACTGCCAAGGTCCACGATACTGTACCCTGGGGTGACACAATTATATGTCATGCAAAAAGGTAGTTATTCTGCGCAATAGAACACTGTATAAAATGAATACATACTAATGCTATTTTGCCTTCTTTTCTTTTCAGGGTGAGATACGCTTGCTGCCAAGGTCCTGTACTCTGGATATCATATCTGCAACACACAATGTTCACCAGCCAAAATATAATATGTATACTTCTAATTCATCATTAATGGTATTTTGCCTGTTTTTCCTATCTTTTCTTTTCAGGGTGGGTTACACTAGCCACTAACGTCCTCGATCCTGTACCCTGGGATTCCTATGGCATGCTAAAAGGTAGCTGAAGACACTGGCAACTCCGCAGCTAACTCATTATGATGTATTAATGTTATTTTTGTTGTAAATAAGTGCGCTCGAAGGAAATCGCATTACAACTCTAACCATATTATGAACGAAATAGTACACCAATTATAAAGGTCTTTTCAATTTAAAACTGCAATTCTTATCTAGATCTAAAAAAAAACAATTACTACAATATCTGTTACAATATTCTTAATTTGTTTTTTTATTTAAAAAGGCGAAACCTACCCTAAAAAGAATTACCACGATATATTTTACCGTTTGAAAATTATTTACATATACGGGACTTGAAATAGTTTTTCCCAAACTCCGATTTGATGGTAATGAAGGAATTTTATATTTTAAGCGAAATACTTATTTTTAAATATTAAAACATATTGATTTTTATTTCGAAATTGGAAAGTAAATAAAAGCTTGAATTGATTTCACTCTTATAAAGATTTAAAAAAAAATACGATATTGCTTAAAATTGTTTGTCATGCATTAGCTGTCAGTTGCAATATACATGATGTAACCAATATACAAGAAGCTATCTATTTTGAGATACCATTCAATGTTACATAAGAATTAGATAAGAAATTTATAGGAGGCAAGGATTTATATAATTAACACATTTCACATTTCATTTATTTAGGCTAACTTGGGTCAGTTATCAATTAAAAAATCAGTCTAATAAGTATTTAACTAAATAACGATATTGTGATGGGTATTTCTTAATAAATTGTATTAAAAATCATTTTAATTTATGAAAATAACTTTCTGTTTACATATTTATATTAATTTCTTTATTATTTCATCCCATTTTCCTTATATTTATTTTTGATTTAAAAAGGCGAAACCTATCAATCTAAAAAGAATTACCACAATATCTGTTACCGTTTGAAAATTATTTATATATACAGTCCAAATGCCGATTTCATAGTTACACGATCGATTTTCAAATTTTTGATTTAGAAGGCGAAACTAATCAAAACAAATGAGTATATATGACGGTTTGAATATAATTTACAAATACGGCACTTCTTACCATATATAAATTTTAAACATATATATCGGTATATGGGATTTTATTTTGAAAGATAAATTCACACATTTTAAGATTTATATTATAAATTTTACTTAATATTTGTTTCAATTTAATTCATAAAATTCCCGCTCACTGTAAAACGAACCTAATGTGAAAAAATACAGTTAAGGGAAAGGTTCATTTCCGAGAATTTGATTGGTTACTGATTTATCACGTGTTTTATCACTATATATATGGATGTAACTTCAAGCTCCAAGTTGTGACTACGCCGTGCTTCAAGATGGATCGCACAAAGTTGAAAGAAAGATGTTCGTTGACGATGAGGTCAATACGTGTTCAACCAGACCATCTGGAAGGACAATATCAAGTTTTCCATGGTGAGAGCAACGAGGACGCAATTTTACTGCGGATGGCAAGGAAGTATAGGAGGCTGTTGTACCATAACCGCATCCTATTCTTTGACAAGTGCAGCATAGATCCAGAGGCAAGACCTATAGTACTTAAATATCGTGCTGAGTATGACGTGCACGCCTATGAAAAATTGGCAGAGAGATGTAAAGAACTGCTGGTGGAACAGGAGTCTTACAAATCAACGGCCCTTTTCAGGGCCACCAATATTTTTTCAAAAAGATCTCAGTTGTATTGTGGGTTATGGTTAGAGTTGTAATGCGATTTCCTTCGAGTGCACTTATTCACAAAAAAAATAACATCATAAACATCTTTGGTACTGTCGAATTCCAGCTAACTCCGCTTTTTGTACTTGTAAGTACCAAAGGCATACAAGCTACATTTAAGTATTATTACTCTTATTCACAACAAAAATATAAGATATCCTTTTGAAATTAATGCTGTAATTATGGTATAACAAGCACAAAAGGCATACAAACTACTGTCAAACACCAACTAACTCCGCTTTTGAAGCTCCAGCTAACTCCGGTTTTGAAGCTGGAATTAGCTGTGGGGTTAACTGATTCACTTGAAAATATAAGATATCTTTTTGAAATTAATGCTGTAATTATGGTATAACAAGCACCAAAGGCATACAAACTACTGTCAAACACCAACTAACTCCGCTTTTGAAGCTCCAGCTAACTCCGGTTTTGAAGCTGGAGTTAGCTGAGGAGTTAACTGATTCACTTGAAAATATAAGATATCTTTATTGAAATTAAAACAAAACAAAAATAACATCATAAACATCTTTGGTACTGTCGAATTCCAGCTAACTCCGCTTTTTGTACTTGTAAGTACCAAAGGCATACAAGCTACATTTAAGTATTATTACTCTTATTCACAACAAAAATATAAGATATCTTTTTGAAATTAATGCTGTAATTATGGTATTACAAGCACCAAAGGCATACAAACTACTGTCAAATTCCAGCTAACTCCGCTTTTGAAGCTCCAGCTAACTCCGCCTTTGAAGCTCCAAAAGCGGAGTTAGCTGCGGAGTTAACTGATTCAATTGAAAATATAAGATATCTTTTTGAAATTAATGCTGTAAATATGGTATAATTAGCACCAAAGGCATATAAACTACTGTCAAATACCAGCTAACTCCGCTTTAAAGCTCCAAAAGCGGAGTTAGCTGCGGAATTAACTGATTCACTTGACAATATAAGATATCTTTTTGAAATTAATGCTGTAATTATGGTATAACAAGCACTAAAGGCATATAAACTACTGTCAAATACCAGCTAACTCCGCCTTTGAAGCTCCCGCTAACTCCACTTTGAAGCTCCAAAAGTGGAGTTAGCTGTGGAGTTAACTGAGATATATTTTTGAAATTAATTTTGTAATTATGGTATAACAAACACATTTCATTTAAAGATAGTAAAGGCTTGCTATGAATAAGGCTCTTTGTCGTACGGATATCACATTAAATATATGAATTTTTAGCTATGCGACAAAGTCCAGTGACTCAATACCCTTTGAAATTAATACTGCTTTTATGGCATAGTATGCACTAAATAAAACAATGCTGAGAAGTAAATTGGTATCTGCGTATGTAATTATATGCATTTAATACAAATAGGAACTTCATAATCAACTTATTTAAGTATTATTACACAAATAACAGCTTGTAACATCATAAACAACTTACAAGCGCCATGCACAACTTGCAAGCGCCAAGAGAGATTCCTCTTGGTATTTGCAAGCGCCAGAGAGACTCCTCTTGGTAATTGCATGCGCCAGAGAGAGTCATCCTGGTGCTTGAAAGTGCAGCTAACTCCACTTTTGGTGTTTGGAAGCCGAAACTAGAAGCTCGTAATGCGTTGTTCTGCTCGGTTTTAGTGGTCACGATGCTACTTTCTCTTTAATGTGATCACGTGACCTCTGTGATTGATTCCTAATATTTTATTTTTTTTCATTGTGAGTAGATCACACATAATGTTCTTGGTTTATGGCTTAAATGAGTAAAATTAATGCATTTTCGCGTGTATTGAACCAAAAAGTAAAAACACGTTTTTTTTAATGGATTTTCAATTGATGGACAACCTTAACATGACAGGTCGGATGTTTCTCTGGGTACTCTGGTTTCCTCCACCAATGGAACTTTACATGTTAGCTATATATGTTCCTGGTGATATGAAATACATATTCACAAAGTGTTATCGACACATTTCCACAAATATCGAAGCAAATCGCAAATTTGTAATTTTAATTTCTAATTTTTCAACCAGGCTGTGACGTTTTAAACTAAAAATGCATTGTGGGATTGAAATTTAAAGTCTGGGTCGCTGATGTTAAATTCGCTTCATTTAAAGCGCTCAGAGGACTGTAATTTAAATCTAATAACCGTTGGAAAATTAAATACTGAAGTGAACAGCTATACGTACCTTTTTGACAAACAACTATTTTAAATGAACAAAATGTTTCATTTCCTTTATATTTACAACGGAAAGAGTGTTTTACAACAGTCACCTATATTCGCTATATATCGGATCCCTTTTACAATTATGTTCATTTTGTTTTACTGCTAATGTGCTGAAAATTATAATGGATAATTTTGACAACGCGTAACTTGTGTATTGATTTCTAGATTCTGTTTTAATCCCTTTTTTTATAATCATTATTCGGCATGCTGTTTACTGTTATTTTGATCTCCGCATGTAGATGTCCGCTTGGGTGTTTTCTAGCCGGAGGGTAAAATTATACAGGTGTAAAATTCAAGGTGACCGGATTAATCAAATGGGAATTTGAATACACACTATTTGCTTTCCAGGACGAGTTGGTATCGTTTATTATCTATTAAAGATAAAATATTCTTCTTTTTTTTTTTAACAATATATTTTTATTCAAAATGCTTGTTACATTCTTACTTCAAAAGCCCAAGCTACTTATGAAGTATTTCATATTAATATTTTCTTATATAATTAAAATACTTTCAAATAATATAATATAACTGATGAGTATCAGACTTTAATTAAATATACCTATACATACGCACCTACATCTACACACATACATCCATGCATATACACACATACATATGCATGCATACATATACATATACATACATGTATATACAATGCTTACATATTTACATTTCAATATTTTCCCTTATTTTTGCTAACAGTTTACTATTTTGGAGTTTTTGCACCTGGTTTATTCTCGTAATATATTCTCTCACAAATAAAGAATATATGTTTACTTGTTTGGTCTTTTGTTCAGATACATAATATGCATTGTATATAGAAAATCCTAAAATTGTTAAAAAATAGTTGAAATCAAAATAATCTTTATCAAATATCTTGTACCCAAAAACAATATGTTTTAATGTGACAAAATTTTCTATGTTAGATTTTTTCAATATTTGTTGTATTTTCACCCAAAATTCTTTCAGGTAGGGACAAGACATAAAGTAATGTAGATAGTCTTCATCTTGACCACAGAAATTACATTGGATATTAATAGCAATTCTCCATTTCATTAATAGTTTCTTTGTAGGAATTATATATTGCAATAATTTCCATCTGAAAATTTTAAGCTTATTTTCTTCTAGATAATGAAAAATGAAAGAGTAAAGCTGACTCATGTTTGGTTTTTCATTTATAGACAAGTACCTTAAACATGTATTTATACCTATTGGTTTCAAAAATTTTACATTAATATGTTCATTATAAAAATATTTGTTGGACAGTTGTGACGGGTCTATACATTTTCCATTTACTATAAGTTTATCTTTTTGAAAATTTACAACACTTTTCATAGAGTTTTGAGCCTGTAATGTATGATACCATTCATTAGGTATCGCTTTTTTTAGGCTGATAAATTCAGATATCCAATTATTCTTGTATTTTAATTTATCTAAAATTAAATTCTGACTTATTTCCCCGTTTTCATTTAAAATATCATTGATATAAATTAAATCACTATTTATCCAATTATCAAACATTAAACTTTTATTTTTAAACATTATAAATTTATTTCCCCATATAAGCTGTTTTCTAATCTCTGCAAAATGTGATAGCGTTTTTGTTTGACCCCCACCCATTTTTATCCACGTTTGCAATATTTCTTTATAAAAATCAGGAATATATCTTAAATAATCTTTCATTTTTTTGTATTCGATATTCATTGAAAATATCAACCAATTCTTACCAAATTGTCTAAAGTATTTATATGGTATCAATTTCCAATTGTCCATTTCTCCACTAACAAATCTACTTACCCATGATGCTCTCAGTGATGCAAAGTAACTTCCTATGTCTATCATATTTAAACCCCCCATTTCAAAATTACCTATCATAGTGTTTCTTTTAACTTTGTCTGGTTTACCATCCCATATGAATTTGAAACATTTACTTTCAATTTCTTTTCTATATTTGTCTGGCACGACACATGCACTAGCAACAAAAGTAAATATAGGTATGACTAACGCTTTAATAATCATAATTTTCCCAAGAATAGTTAAATTTCGTTATCCCCAAGAGAAGAATAAAGTATTCATTTTATCTATTTTATTTTCCCAGTTTAATTTTTCACACTCTTCTTTATTGTTACCAGAATATACACCAAATGTTTTAATAGGTTTTTCATACCATTTAATGCCCTCTATTTTATCTTTACTGTGCTTAAGTTTCTCTACCCAAATTCCCCCAGTTTTATTTTTGTTCATTAATAATCCAGAAAAAGACCCCAAAGTTTCTATTTCATTAAATGCTATATATATTTCTTCTTTAGACGTACAAAATAAAGTTGTGTCATCAGCGAGTTGCGATATCTTAATGCTATGAGTTTTTTCGTCTATTTTTATTTGAAATCCCTTAATATCTTTATTGTTTCTAAGTCTTGAAGCCATGATTTCCACTGACAAGACAAACAACAAAGCTGATAAAGGACACCCTTGACGAATTCCTCTTGTATTCTTAAACATTTCTGAGACCCACCCATTGTTCATTACACACGTTTGTATGTCTGTATATAAAGTTTTTACCCAGTTACTGAAAGATTCATTGAAACCAAAATGCTTAAGAGTATTTAGCATGAAATTCCATTCCAAAGAATCAAAAGCCTTTGTAAAGTCAACGAAAATTATAGCCCCTTCTATTTTATATATGTCTGCATAGTCTATGATATCCTGTATTTGTCTAAGATTAAAACCAATAAATCTATTTTTTACATACCCTGTTTGATCTACGTTAATTATTTTTGGTAAAACTTTTTTCAAACGTTGTGCTAAAACATGTGAAATCAGTTTAAGATCTACATTCAAAAGAGAAATCGGACGATAGTTATCAAGACATAAAGGATCCCCCTTTTTAAATAGTAACGATAAAATACTTGACCGTTGTGAATAAGACATTAAAGCTTCATTGTAACTCTTATTATAGATATCCGTAAGAACAATTTTTAATTTCCCCCAAAATGCTCTGTAAAATTCTACGGTTAACCCATCTAACCCTGGAGATTTATTCAATTTCATGTTTCCTATAGCCTCAGAACATTCGGTATCAGTTACCTCCCCATCACAATCTAATTTTTCTTTGTCGTTTAAAATTTTATCTAATTTTGTATCAAAAATATATTCTTTTGATGAAATTTCATCTGTTTTTTTCGATGTATAAAGTTTTTCATAGTAGTCCTTAATTGTATTAAGTATTTCCCCTTGTTCTTTAATAACTTTATTGTTTTCATCTACTAACTTACTTATAGATTTTTTAACTTGTCTTTGCTTTTTTAAACCCAAAAAGTATGAATTATTTTTTTCACCCAATTCTACCCATTTTTCTCTCGACCTAATTTGCGCTCCTTTTGCCTTTTGGCTATATATTTGTTTTAGTTCTTTCTCAATATCATTAATTCGTTTATCTTAACTTTCGTCTGTGATATCTAAAGAGTCCCGATGTGATGATAAATCTTGTAGTTCTTTTTCTAAATATCTTCTAGCTTCTCGTTTAAATTTTGATTTACTTTTACAATATATAATAGTTGCTTCTCTAATTTCTATTTTTAGAACGTCCCATAAAAGCCGACAATCTACGTTATTGTTTACCTTATCGTAAATATATTTATCAATCAGATTATTAATCAATAGTTGGTACTCTACTTCCTGTAGTATTGAATTATTGATTTTCCAATAACCCCTACCCTTTTCTGAAACCCCTGGTATAAAATTTATATATACACTTTGGTGATCAGTAGATTGTATGGTTACAGGTTTAATTTCACATGTTTCTACAAGAGAACAAAAATCTGTCCCAATAAATATCATATCTATACGACTGGCCTGTGTTTTATCCTTCCGTCGCCAAGTAAATTGTTGTTTATCTTGATTAAATTTTCTCCAAATATCTGTTAAATTATTTGTTTTTATAAACGTTTTTAAACTTGCTACTGGTTGTATAAATGTACCATTTTTACCTTTACTTTTCCTATCAATTGGCATAAGAGTTTCGTTAAAATCACCCCCAACTATTGGTATTCCAGTCCCATGTTCCTTTAAGAATCTACTTACATTTTAAAAAAAACACATTTCTCAATGTTCTGCAGTTAGGTGCATATATACTTACCATTGAAAACACGGTGTTTTCAATTTGTATGTTTATAAGTATCATTCTACCATCTTCGTCCGTAAACTTATCCATAATTTCGTAATTCATGATTTATTGATAACTATACCTACCCCCCTACTTGCGGATGTACCGTTACTACAATAAATAGCGAAATTTGTTTTGTTTTTTATTTCATTTTCAATATTTTCATCTAAATGAGTTTCCTGTAAAAAAGCTATTGAACACTTTTGTGTTTTTATCCACTCAACTACCCTATTTCGTTTTTCTCTCCCGTGAATACCATTAACATTCAAACTACACAAATTTATCATATTTTTAGAAATCATATTGTTTATGAGTCACATCAATCGTAATATAAATAGTATACATAACTATAATTTAACACCATCATTAAAAAAATACATCGAATGTTTAACAATACATGACAATACTTTTCGAATATTTACATAGTTTATCTACATATATTTTCATCAATGTTTTATAACCCGTAATCTTGACATGTTTTATACAGTTAAAGGGTTTTAATAGTTTACATGTACATGAATCTTGACCTTCGACAATTTCGTGGCAGCTGACCAACACGACTATTGCGTGTAGTTGTCTGTTTGAAAGTGTGCACGTGTGATATAATATACATAACGTACTTTTAAGTTCACCATAGTGATGGGATATAATTTGTGTAAGAATATAGATTCCAATAACGACCATAGTTATGTTATTTATACTTTGGAATATATCTGAAAAATTGCGCACGTGTTATATATCTTTATTCTCATAAAGCCAATGTATAACAATGGTACAGAGATATAACAATAAAATCAAAATAACAACAACTATTTACAACATATATATAAATTAGGAGAGAGGTTACAAAGGATTAAGAACCTGGAGGACAAACACCGGTATTGATAGCACTTATAAAATGACAGAGTTTCTTCAGTATTGGTTTTCTTTTACTTGACATAAGTTCAGAAAATTTGATAATATTATGTCTATATATGAAATAATTTAACAGTGACTGCTTACGTTTTTGGTTAAAA
This sequence comes from Bathymodiolus brooksi, assembly GCA_963680875.1. Lineage (NCBI taxonomy): Eukaryota > Metazoa > Mollusca > Bivalvia > Mytilida > Modiolidae > Bathymodiolus > Bathymodiolus brooksi. The sequence goes on from OY804579.1 coordinate 91,727,688, forward strand.
TAAATACATTCAAAAATATAATGGTATTCATCTCCAATTTGGGATCTATTACATAATATACATTTACGATTTTCTCTTGGAATGTTCTGCCATCGCCCTGTTTCGATGGGGAGTTTATTATTTGTTGTTCTAAATCTGCAAAGCAAAATTGCATCTTTTATTTCTAAAATATTTAAATATTCTTCATATTTAAACTCTTTTTTAATTGTTTTATAATTTATGGCTTTAGGTGAATTTGTACTAAAGAATTCCAATTTTGAAGAAACTGATCCTCTAATCGCTGTTTAATCACACATTTCAAATAATCTACATTGTCAAAAAGTTCTGTTTCCCATATATTGGGGAAGCCACACTCATTAAATATTTGTTTTACAAACAATATCCAACTAAACTGCATATTATGATTTTCATTCAATTGACGACATAGTCTATACAATATATTAGAATACTTTGTTTGTTTACCAACTATAAGTCTTGCCCAGTAACATACGGTTCTGATTTTAATATCAATATATATAGGGTATCGTCCTAGTTCACCATACACCATATAGCTAGGCGTTGATGTTTTTAAATTTAAAAGAATCTTACAAAATTGTAGATGTAATTTTTCCAGAATATCACTGTTACTAAAGCCCCACACTTCACAGCCATATAACAGGATGGGTTTAATCATTTTGTCAAATAGATCAAGTAGACATTTTATTGATAGTTTATACATTCTTCCCATTTTCAAAACTTCATTCATAGCTTTTAGTGCTTTATCAGCTAGATGTTTTTTGTTAAACTAAAATTTCCTGTTCTAGTAAAAATAATCCCAAGATAGTTGAAATTTTTAACTATCTCAAGATTTAGATTATCATAGCTGAAGCTCAAATTTTGTGGTAATCTCCCATTTCCAAACACCATTACTTTGGTTTTATCTGCATTTACTTTTAATTTTCACAAATTACAATATTCATAAAAAGCATCCAGTTGAGTTTGGAGATCATTTGCTGTCTCAGCTAACAATGCAGTGTCATCAGCATATAACAGAATAAAAAGTTTAAGGTAAATGTCTAAATTGTTTTCTATTTCATCTGAGATAGTTTGTAGTCCTGTAATATTTTTGTTTTCTAAAAAAGTGTCAACGTCATTTAAAAACAATGAAAAAAGAAAAGGGGACAGGTTTTCCCCTTGTCTGACTCCATTTGCACAATCAAAGTATTCTGATATACAATTATTATATGAGATACAAGATTTTATACTATCATACATATTAATAATAACATTATACATTTTGCCATTGATTTTATTTAACATCATTTTATAGAAAAGCCCTTCCCTCCATACCTTATCAAAGGCCTTTTCGAAATCTATAAAGGCACAAAATAATTTCCTTTTTTTAAGTTTTATTGGTTTTCTTTTATAAGTCTGTATTCCTCAGAAAAGTTATTGAGTCTTGTATTCAGAATTGATGTAAATAATTTTCCCAAGCAACTTACAATTGTGATAGGCCTATAGTTCTTGGGTTCATAAATATCGCCTTTATTCTTATAAATAGGCTTGATTGTACCAATCAACCAAATATGAGGAACAAAACCCTTATCAAAGATAATGTTAAATAACTTCTCATAAATATTTATAAATTGATTTGATGTCGACTTGATGTATTCGTTTATAATTTCATCCTCACCACAAGCTTTTTCATTCTTTAATTTTTGTATACATTTTAAAATTTCTTCCTTTGAGATATAGGCGTTTATGTGTTCATTGATTGGTTCATTCTGTAGAATATTAACCTCTGGTAAGCCGTTGTTACCATCACAAATGTCTCTTGTATTCAAATTTTGAAAAAAATCATAAAGTTTATCAATTTCAATATTCGGTTGCTTCTTTCTTTTACCTTTGTTCAAAAGTTTCCAAAATTCTTTAGGATTGTTTTTACTCATATTGTGTATATCTTCTGAAAATTTCTTTCGATAATTTTTATATTTTCTGTCCAATGTATGTTTGTAATGTTTTTCAGCGTCAATCATAGCTAAGCGATTTTGTGGAGAAGTTGAACGTTTAAAACGTTTCTTAAGTTTTCTGTAGTTTTGACGTGCAAATCTACAGTCTAAATCAAACCAGGGTTTATTTTCTTTTTTGAAAGTATTATTCTTGTTTTTTTCCTTAACATTATAAGTTCCAAAATTTTTTGGCCAGATGTGACAAATATATTACATAAATTTTCTATCAATATGTCAACAGTATCTTGAGTAATCATATCTTTTTCTGTGCCACATAGAGTAAGCATATGTTCTAATTCTAACATTTTTTCAATATCAATATTGTTCTGAAAATGAATTTGTTTTTGGGGGTCCCATCTTTTAGTTTTTATTATATTTTCAACAGTATGGTTCCGAGAATCCACATATTCATCTTTGCTGCTTTGTGAAAAATTATCAGAAGAAAAACATATCGTAATAGGCGAGTGAACATCTGAATATAGCTTACTAGAATCAAGGATGTCAAAATCTTTGAATGATTTCAGCAAATATGGACTACTAATACAGTAATCTACTACACTGGCGTTTCTACAAGTAAATCTTCCAATATTTTTATCCTTACCTACTCTACCATTCACTATAAATAGGCTATTACCTTTACAAAATTCTAACAACATATTTCCATACCTATTTCTTATCATATCCATACTACTTCGTTCAACAGGGAGAGACAATGATTCTAATACTTCAGTATAGTTATCGACATAATCTGAAATATTATTATTATTATGATTGTTGTCATCTAGAATAATAAAATCATCACAATTACTTGTCCTTGCATTAAAATCCCCGACAAGGCAAATATATTTCGAAATATTTAAAAGTGATAAGTATTCCTGTTGAATTTCATTAAATGCTTCGTCTGATGAGTACCCTGTGTATTCAGGAGGTATATAAACTACACCAAAAATTACCGGTTGGTCTAGTTTGAATAACTCCCCCTTACACTTAAACCACAGAACATATTTACAACTAGTTTCTTTTATTTCAATCATGTTCACTAAAGTGTCTCTATATCCGACCATAATCTCACCTGACTGACGATAAGCTATATTCTTTCGGTTTTTCATTATGAACTTAAAACCAGGAAAATTAATAACATCCAAGTCGTCAGTTTTTGTCTCGACACAACATAAGATATCATGATTTCTAATCATGTTTTGAAATTCCGGATACTGCAACCTTGACTTGATCCCACAACAGTTCAAACTTAACAAATTAATACAATTATTATTAGAATCATTGACTGACCTATTGATAGTTATATCAGAAGTATGACTAGTATTTACAGTTATACATGTATCATTATAATCACTGACTGACCTATTGACAGTTATATCATTATAATCACTGATTGACATATTGAAAGTTATATTATTAGAATCACTGATTGACCTATTGACAGTTATATCATTAGAATCACTGATTGACCTATTGACAGTTATATCATTAGAATCACTGACTGACCTATTGACAGTTATATCACTAGAATCACTGATTGACCTATTGACAGTTATATCACTAGAATCACTGACTGACCTATTGACAGTTATATCACTAGAATCACTGACTGACTTAATGATAGTTATATCACTTGAATCACTGATTGACCTATTGACAGTTATATCACTAGAAAAATGTGAAAGTTTCGGATTTGACTGAGCCTGTACAGGTAAGTACATGTATATATTTTTAAACATTTTTCTGTGTTTAAACTGGTACTGTATTTTCATATTAACCAATAGTTTCTCTTGTTCACAAACATCTCTCAGCAGTGCACATTTGTTTTTAATTGTACATGTTGCATACAAACGCAAGTAATTATTATTGTATTCATAATTATATCGATTGGCGTAAATCTCATCGGTCTGTTGAAATTTTTTGATAGACTTAATCAAGGTCGTTACTATTAATAGTCTGGGGGAAAAACCAAGGTCGTTCGTGTTTATGATATATGTAAACAGTAATCAGCTGAGAATTTTTTCCATATTTGAATGGAGAATTTTTACGCGGATATTTGTTTACATTAAAAATCATAGAAGCTTTCACATGTTTATAAACTGAATTATTATTATACTGTCTCATCAACATTAAACTTGACACTGAATTATGACAAATTGATAATATATTACACATCGATTTTGTACATGTATACAATATTATACACTCATCATCATTTATACTCATATCTATATTCATACATATATTTTCTGACGTACTATCAGTTTGTTTATCATCTACTACGTTCACAAATAATTTTACTCTATGTTTGAGCTGAAAAATTGTTTTATTTTTTTATTTTTTTAAATCTTTTCGTAACATAAGATAAAAAAGAATAACAATAAATATTAAGATGTATACGTGGTATAACTTGTTTACAAGGAACAGCATGAATAGGTAATTATTTAGTTTTTTATTCATCAACATTAATTTTACTCTATTATTGAGCTTAGGACATTTATAATAATGCATTTTTTTTGTATATATCAATATATATATATATATATATATATATTTTTTGTAAAAGACAATTGTCAACATAAATATTACAGTTACAAAGAATTAATTTGACTTTCCATCTGCAGTTTTGGCTTTCTTTGGTCCATTACTATCACTATTTCTATCATAGAGTCTCTCTGTAGGTGTTGGTGGGGTATGGGTTCTCACATTCTGTTTGTTTGTGTTGCCTGGTGTTTTCAGAAAAGTTTGTATTGAGTGTTGACCCTTTTCTGATTTTTCAGTGCTTTTATTGTTTGTTGTCCTGACCTTTCTAGGTGAATCTTTTGCTGGTTCTGGTTTGTTTATATTACCTTTAGTGGAAGAAGCTTCTTTGGTGGAAGCTTTTGTTGACTTGTTTTTATTTGTAATTGTCACATCAACATCTACATGTGATTGTTTATTTGTTTTTCTACCTTTGGAATCATCTTGTTTTGTTTCATCATCTTGCCTATCATCTGTTCCTGCATGATGTTGTTCTGGTTCACTATTTTCTCTATTGGAATCTTTAGAACAATCCATCATTTTATGCCCACTTTTATGACACTTTCTACACACCCAATCATTAGGACAGTCATATATAAAGTGTCCTGGAGTTAAACATTTATGACAAGTTTTGTCACTGTCATGAGTATAATTTCTGTTTTGGAACTCTGGTTGCCCAGGATGAAATACTCTTGCTATGTATTTACCTATTTTCAACATTCTTGGTATAGGTTTGCTTAATAGTTTACTGATCACCAACCTATCACCAGTCTCACAGTTGGTTAGTTTTCCATCCACTCTTAGCCTATCTCTAAATATTCCTTGGATTTCACATCCTTCCATAGCTAAAGCTCGGTCAATCTGTCCATCATCAGCAGATAGGGTAACATTTTTTATCTTTATTCTAATTGTATCTGGTTGATATCTAGAGGGATTGTGAGGATTTTGTAGGTGCAAAGGGATCTGCCTGCCACGCAGATTTATTCCTTGAACCAACAGTGACTGTCTGTCCTCCTCATTATCCATGTAGATTCTCTACATCTCGCGCACACGCTGAATCCCTTTTATACATTGGGCTTGCACTTTATCGCCTATGGCCTTATAAATTTCGACATTTGTTAACCATAACGACCGTTCAGGCTTGCGAGACCCAAACACATCTTCATCTTTAAGAAAGATCGGTTTCACATTTTCACTTTCTCTATAATGAGATTGGGTATAGCCTTGTTTTGGGAATTGATTAGTGTGTTCATTTGTATCATCTGTATCTTGATTTTTATGTTGACGGTTGTTCCCGGACACAACTTGGGAGTACGACGCCATTTTTTCATTGTTTACAAGTTGTTCGTCAACTTCAATGCCATTATTCATCGGTTGCTCCCCTCGCAATCCTTGAATGATTTGGTTAATTTGATCTTCACTCAATTGATTATACAATAACTCAAATTTTGACGACATTGCTTACCGAATTTCTATCTAAATTAAGTTTTATATTGGAGTACTATCTCAGTAAGCCTTGGCAAACTAAGGGCCATAATCCATTTTAAAAATATTCTTAAAACATTAGAATAAATATAATGTTGAAATAACAGGAACAATTGATGTCTTAGATGATAAAAAGTATACACCATCCTTGAAATTATAAGTTTTCATTAAGAGAGGCGCCAAATTGGTCTAACTATATATAGCTGCCTCATCATAATAATTTAACGATCGATGTTCATAAAAGATGTTTTAATTTTAATTTTAAATAAAATGATTATGATTTTACTCAATCATTATTTTAACAGTCGGTGTTCATAAAAGATGTTTTAATTAATTTAATTTTAATCAAAGGATTAGGATTTTACTCAATCATTATTTTAGCAGTCGGTGTTCATAAAAGATGTTTTAATTAATTTAATTTAATCAAATGATTATGATTTTACTCAATCATCATTTCTGTACTTTTCTTTTGTTCAACGCGTGTTCTTTGTTTGGGAATATTTCTATATAAAGCACCGAAATTAACGTTTTTGTTATAGCTTAAATATGTCGAGCTCAGGTATGGAAAGTGACTCTTGCGCCTCAAGTGATGTAGATTTCGACGACTATGGAGAGTTCGGTTACCAACTTGAACCAGAATATACGGAATAAGAACTCAGACAAATGGAAGAGGCAGCGAGTGCCCCACGTCTTAACGACACAAATTTGATATCCACTGATATTCGTTTAGACAAAGCTCGGAAGAGATCATGATCATGAGCGGTATTAACAGATGAAGGGCAGTCAAAAATTAAAAAGAGATTAGGCCACACCAGATTTACTTCTTGTTCTTCGGATTTTGTGCTAAAAACGTTGTCCAGAGCGAGCAAGTGATTTAAAAATGTTAATTTCTTTTCCTTTTTTTGCTTGTCATTTTTGATGAGCGAAACGTAAAATATTATGCGAAAAATATATTTCTTATATTTTTCATGTATTTTCAGAAGCGAGAGACCATATTTTAATTTTAAATATTTTATTCTTCAATAAATTAAGGCAAATAATTCCTGAAGTAAGAAGTGAAATGCGGGATTTACTTATTTTTATCTTCATTCTGAAAACGACAGGTACATTCACACCGGTTCACTCAGCAGGGTACCTAATATTGCGTAATGAGTTTAGGTCCACACAGGAAATCGCCAGGCAGAATATACAAGTGTCATTTTACATCCGGTTGACGGGCCTCTGACCGAATACCTGAATACATGTGTCACAATATTTGGCAATAATCAGAAACGCAATGCACATTTTGTGACCCGTTAACTAACTAAACTTTTACCCCTAAGGGTTGAAGGCATGTACAAGGAATATATACAAACAACGTACACAAGTCAAATAGACAAAAACATAATAAGAACAGAAAATAAAATGAAAACAAATTACGCTACCCGTGACTAGAATAACAGATGCAATACACATTTTAAAGGTTCTAATAGGTGATCAAAATACACGACCCTGATCACGTTGAAGTATACATTAGGAATGGGTGCATATTAATGCACACTGCCGGATCAAGGGGGTGTTCGACAATTTAGTAAAATTCGTGTATAAATTGGGTAAAAATTGGCAAACAAGAGCCTGGCACCCCGTTTTCAAAACTGCTGGTTCCGCAACTAATGCAGCAATGATTCATGGGCTATTTTCACAAAAAAATCTTAAGATTACCATTGATCGTAAGCTATATTGAATTGTTCATTTTTATCTTGATTTTTTTGTGCCCCATCAGAATGATGTAGCAGCAACCAAAATTATGAAATAAAGCAGGGTGAACAGGGCAGGGTAGAAATTCTTCTTGCAAAATAGACAAAAAACCATTCGTATGCAATTTTTCCTTATAGAAATAGAAATTAAAATAAGTTTATTAACCAAATCAGGGCCCCAGGAGGGCATATACAAATAACAATTATGGTTGATACACAACCACAATACATCAAACTAAATATTCGCGGTGAAATATCAATAATTGTGATGAACAAATTTTTTATTTATGACTATTCTGAGATTAATCAGAAGGGTCCACCAGTTCGAAAGACGTGATTAAAATAAACAAAATATGTTACGCAGAGATATATTATATGCTACGCTTTGTTTTTGTATAATAAACTTATTTATAATACTCATCGTCTGTAATTGTCAAATGAAATCTATTACAAATTATATGTTTACATAATCCTCTCAATTGTATGGCTTCCTACCCTGTAACTTTCTGTGCTATAGCTTATGTGTATCTTTATTGTAGTGCATGCACGATCGATTACAAAGTGCGATCTTACTGAATAATGTCATTAAAACAATTTTGTCCCGTAGTATAGGCCTTTTTGGATTTTTTTTAACGAATTCAGGGCATTGTTCCGATGTCCGTTCTCTTTTTAACTTAATTTCGTAGTTCTTCAATTTTTGAAAAAAATCTTTTGTAAATGTGTCTCATTAAAGGACTAGTGACATGATTTTTTCATATCTGTTTTTTTGCAACTAAATCTCTTAGTAGGTATCAAGAATAAAAAAAAGAACGTCTCTATTCCCATATTTGGCATATATAAATAATAGTTTACGCTCATAATAACTGTCTAGTGAGCTACCTGTAATTTATGCATATTTTTCAATCCAAACCGAGGCTGATAGTGTGTGACGTCACTTTTTCTTTTGATAAATTTCGAGAAGGAAGTGATTAACAGATTGATTGACAGCTAATTTACCTTTCAATAACGGTGTTTTGTTTACAATATAAACACGTGTTCTGATGAGATAGAGATAGAGGATATCCGAGATCGATTCCAACATGGTTTATTGTGCAGCATTTGGTTGTAATAACCAAGCGAAAAAGGGAAATGGACTAATTTTTTTTCATTCCCGAAAGACAGTAATCTCAGAAAAGTGTGGACACATTACTGCAAGAGATGGAAATTCGTTCCCGGTCCCAGTCACAGGTTGTGTTCTGCGCATTTCTCCAAGGACAGTTTTGCACAAGACCCATTGGGGATGGCAGAGCTAGGTGTTTACGGTAAATTCCAGGCACGGTTGAAGCCAGACGCCGTTCCATCGATACCATTGACAGTCGACAGAGAGGTGAAAGATGGCCGACCCATTCAACTTCCGATGCCAAGAAGAGCTTTCGAAAAGCGTAGGAAAGCCGAGGTTAGTAAATTTATGCATATATAATTGTCGTTTCCAATGTAACTTGTATTTGTACATGTGCAATCAACTTGTAATAATATTAACGGTAAATATATTATATGAAAATTTCCTAGTGCTGCCTGGTTTTGACTTTTGTAAAAAATCTCGTACTGTTACCCTAGCGAGAATGCATACTGGTAGTTATTCCGGTCATATCACCGATAGAAAGAAAAACAAACTAGAAAAAAGGCAATTGTTGATATTGTCTAAGCTAATTACTCATTTGAAATGAACAACATTCATTGTGTAGACCACAGGTGCTTGTGGACAGGACACAGCACCCCCCTTTTTACACCCTACCCCTTTTTTTTCTTCAATTCCATGGCTTAGAAATATGCAATCAGAAAACGGCATATTATTGCTGTTTAGCATATTTCTAAGCCATGGAATTGAAAAAAATATCTTAGCTATATCATGGTGACCAGTTTTAGTGGTGAAATATACATCTTTTCATGATGGTGTTTGAAATGTACCTTTACACTTAGCTGTTAGTCCGTTACCTTTTCAAATTATACATGAAGTATCATTACTGTATGAAACAGGTCAAAGAGGAAAAAATGCATTGTGTACATACATGTATTGTATGAAATTCAAGGACTTTACATTTTATTTATCTTTCAGATACTACAGCTTGCTTTTGAGGACCATGCAAGAGCATCAACTCCAGATACACAAGTTGATGATGACCCTTTACCAGCTGAATCATCCTCACTGCCTGCTTTATGTACAACTAATGATGATCCAGTTCCTGCACCACCAGTCACAACTGCCAAAATGGTCAACAAGAAACTTCAAGTTAACCTGAAACCACCACAACGAACTCGAGGTCATCAAACAAATTCAAAGATTACAGGTTGTACCCAAACCATCGTATCATATAAAACTCTCAGTACACAAACAGACCAAGATGACCAACACATCAATGCAGACACATTTACAAAGCATGTTGAAGACGAAGATGATAATTACACTGATGGTGATGACGATGACGACAATTATCAACCTACTACTTATGATGAAAGTTCAACCGATGATGAAACAATGATTACGAGGTTCAACAGATGAACTACAAATTTAGTCCCGAATCATCTCCACTTGACGAGAAACAGTTTGTAGTTAGCGAGTCGCATTATACCAGATATTGTCAGTTTGCCAGTACTGTTGTTCCGAAGCCAAACCCTACATCCAGTACACTAAAGGAACTCTTATTTCAACAACATCAGTGTGCATCAATGGTCATATTTCTATGTGGAAAAGTCAGTCATCACACAAGAGTATGCCTTGGTCAAACCTCATGACAGCAACAGCCATCATGTGTAGTGGTGTCAACGCGGCAAAAGCTTTGAAGATGTTTGAGCACATGAACCTCCAGATGCTCTCTTCACGCACTTATACCAGACTCTAGTCACTGTATGTTGCACCATCTGCTACAGTAACCTGGGATTCCGAACAAGCCACTCTGCTCCAAGACATGCAAAACAGACCTGTGGTACTGGGAGGTGATGCTCGGTGTGACTCCCCTGGGTACTCTGCCAAGTATGGTTCATATACTCTCATGGACCTGGTGACCAAGAATATTTTGGATTTCCAACTGGTACAGGTGTGTATGTCTAATTTTTCTTATGTTGAGATCACATTAATGAAGTATTGTTGTGAGTAATATATAAGTTAATGCCACATCAGCAATATTTCAGCTATATCACGGTGAGGAAAGTTACATAACTCACAAAACAAAGTACAACAGAATGAGAGTGGACAATGTATCCTATAATAATATTTGCTTAATGCCTCATCAGCAATATTTCAGCTATATCATGGCGAGGAAAGTTACATAAATTAACAACACAAAGTACAACAGAATAAGAGCAGACAATAAATCTGGTAAAATTAAGTATTTCAATATTGAAATACATTCAATTAATATATGTATATACGACACACAGCCAATGGTGTCTGGTTGTCAATATGCCACATGCATGATGTATATTATTTTTTTTATCCACACATTTCTTAAAAATTATAACACACTGCATTATCATTCCAGTGCAATGAGGTCAAAGGCTCCACACATATGGAACTGGAGGGTTTAAAGAGAGGGATGACTTTTCTTGAAAGACATGTTAAAGTGAAAGACCTTGGCACAGATCGCCACTCCATGGTAAAGAAGTATATGAGAGAGAACTATAAAGACAAGAACCACTACTTTGATGTTTGGCATGTTGCTAAAGGTATGATCATTAGTTTACTTCTTTAATATACGGCTCAAAATAGTTTTCGTACATTATATATACATATGTATGCTCTGCTCTATATACATGGAGTGTTATGTCAATACAGCAATCTTTCAGCTTCACATATATCTTGATGGCAAGGACAACTACTGACCTTAATCAAGTACCTGGTAAACTTTATTACACATGTGCTATGTCTGTTTGTAACCTTACATGCCTTATGAAGGAGCAAATCTCGCTAAAAAGTAATAAAGTTTCATCAAAATCCACTGAACAGTTTAGGAGGAATTGCACTTTTTTTTGCATGGACAGGCGGACAGGGTGAATAAAAATGATTGCACACTTTTCCTTATATGAAATTATCATGATTACTAGTAATCTAGTATATATAAACTTATAAAAAAAACAATTTTTCCACAGGGGTTACTAAAAAACTTGAAGCAGTTTCAAAGAAGAAATCTGGTAAAGACATTCAACCTTGGATAAAGTCCATCAACAACCACATATACTGGGTTTCTTCTTCATGTGGTACCAACCAATCCCTGAAGGTTGCCAAATGGCTGTCAATTACCAACCATATATTTTCATTTTAAGCATATTTTATTCATAAATAAATGAAATGGATTGGATAGCAGGCAATAGCCTATATAAAACCTCTCCATACACAAGGCAACAGCAACAATCAATAATGCATGCAGTTAATATTTACAATACACAATATAGAATTTCATACTCAAAGGGAAATAACTCGAGTATACAATAGCAGTCAGAAATCTCATATATTCAGTTATTGATACATGTAAGTAATTAACATTGATTAGATTTTATCGACAATATGGCTGATATGAGATCTACTATTTTTTTTTAAATACAATTAGTTGCTATCTAAAAGTGTTACCAGTGTACGATGTTGCTAGATTTATTACCTCTCAATTTAATTTAAATACTTAATTCATTTTAGAAATTTTTTATTAGCATGCAGTTGGTAATCATAGTGTAAATATGAGATTTATGACATTATATATACATGTATATATTTATAAAACAAAATAAATTATAAATAGAATATCAATAAGTTAATTTAATTTAGTCATGTGAGAGGAATAGTACCGATATTTGCAATCATGGTCCATCATATGTGAGAATACTGTTATAGTTTAAAATGTTTAAAAAATTTAATTTATATTACTATATTATTATCAAATCGTTTGCTCCGCTTAATAAAGGAATATACTGCACGAAGAAGTTTTACATTCTGATTATAATCAGAGGTTTCACTTCCATAAAGAATGGTTTGAATAGTAAATTCTATGTTAAGTTTACTAAAGGAATCAACAAGTTCTTGCCTATGAATATTGTATAAAGGGCAGTACATAAAATAATGGGAGGGGCTTTCACAGGGATCATTGCAATGTGGGCAAGATGGTCTGTCAGATAAGTGATGTTGTTGCAAATGTAGATTTAGATTGCTAGCATCATTCCTCATCTGACAGTGTATGATATTTTCTTTTCTGTCACCTATATGAAAATATTTAGGCGAGGCTTTTGTACCAGAGTTCAGTCTTGTCTTAAATATATTAAGAGAATGACTGGACTTTGTTGAGGCAGGCAGACCATTCCAGAGTCGTAACGTACAAGGGATGAAACTTTTGCTATATGATACAGTATTACAAAAGGGTAGTCTAAAATTGTCCCCCGATATTTGTTGTCGTAGATTATAATCGTGAATATTTTCTGTGTATGGTTGGATCATGTCATACATAAAGTCCGGAGTTAAACCATTTATTATTTTATAGAGTAAAATCAACTTTTGCTTCTCTCTTCTCTTGATATTTGAGCATTCTAAGAATTTTCAGTCTGTCACATGCTTTCTTATAAATTTTGCTTACATAATCACCCCATTTACAATTACTTTGGAGATCCAGACCCAGATGACAGTGAGCATTAACATCTGTCACTCTGTTGTCCATATTCCCAAAATAAACTGGAGGGTTATTTATATTTCGTCTAGTAAATAAAATTGATTCAGTTTTATTAGGATTAAATTTAATAGCCCAGTTTTGTGACCAGTTATGAATATGAGACAAGTCTGTCGAAAGCATATCTGCAGCTTGTATATAATTTTGTTCATCGACTATTACATACAAAGATGTATCATCGGAAAAGAGTTTGATATTACAATCAAGATCATCAACAATATCGTTTATGTATATAAGGAACAGGAAAGGGCCCAACACTGACCCTTGGGGAACCCCACCATCAATTCCCTCCCACCCAGATGAGAATCCATCTAAGACCACTTTTTGTTTCCTATCATCTAAATAATCTGTAACCCAACTTAGTAAATTTCCATCTATACCAATTTTGCGTAATTTATATAAAAGTCCTGTATGCCAAACCCTATCGAATGCTTTAGAAATATCACAAAATATAAACCTTATGTCTTTACCAATATCAAGGTTACTGATAATAGTGTTGTAAATATATACAAGTTGATTTACTGTAGAATATTTTGGTTGAAATCCTGACTGGTGTTCTGTAATAATATGATGCTCCAATACATAGTTATGCAAATGTTTCACAATTATTTTTTCCATCATCTTACACAGAACACAAGTAAGGGCAATAGGTCGAAAGTTTGTAATGTCGGATGCAACCCCTTTATTTTTGTACACAGGGGTTACGTGTGAGCGTTTCCAAATATATGGAAGTTGTCCACATTGCAATGACTGATTAAATAATAATGTAAGGGGGGAAACAAGGCACTGAGAAACACTGCGTAAGATCCTGGGTGCAACACCATCGGGGCCACTTGGTTTGGAATTATTCAGTATTTCTAATTGGTCTTTTACTTCTTGTTCAGTAATCAATAATTCAGGACAAATATTGTCAAGGGCAAAGTCTTCATTCAGGAGATTTGGTTCATTTTCAATATTTGAAATATCAGCAAAGTACTTATTAAAAATATCACATTTCTCTGAGGGATGAATTATTATTCTACTTTCATGTTTCATAGGGGGTGAAACTTTATTACACTTGTTTAGTTTAAAAACTGATTTGGCAATTCTCCACCATTTGCCTGGTGGGATACTTTTGTCCATTAATTGAGAAGTAAGTTTATTTCTATATTCAGTTTTGGCTTCTCTTACCAATCTTATAACATCATTTCGCAAATGTCTATATTGTGACCAGTGATCTGGGTTGTTGGTAGACTTAGCTCTATAATGAATGCGATTTCTCTTTCGAATCGCCTTCCTTATAGAGCTATTCATAAACGGTTTATCATCTGGTCTAATAATTACAGTTTTAGTAGGTATGTGTTTATCACACGTCTCATTTAAAATAGAAAGGAAATTAGAGTAGTTCTCATTGGCAGTTTTATTTTCAAAGAGAATACTCCAATTCTTGCCTTCCATTTCATGGATTATGGAATTATAATCAGCCTGATCATATTTTCTAATTGTGCGTTTATAACACTGCTCTTTACTCGTTTTGATATTAATGTCTACACTGACTGGGCAGTGGTCACTGCAAAAGTTCGGGGAAACATTAATATCAAGAACAAGATTTGGTCTGTTTGTAATAAATAAATCGATACATGTAGCTGATTCTGTTTGTTTGTGTTGCCTGGTGTTTTCAGAAAAGTTTGTATTGAGTGTTGACCCTTTTCTGATTTTTCAGTGTTTTTATTGTTTGTTGTCCTGACCTTTCTAGGTGAATCTTTTGCTGGTTCTGGTTTGTTTATATTACCTTTAGTGGAAGAAGCTTCTTTGGTGGAAGCTTTTGTTGACTTGTTTTTATTTGTAATTGTCACATCAACATCTACATGTGATTGTTTATTTGTTTTTCTACCTTTGGAATCATCTTGTTTTGTTTCATCATCTTGCCTATCATCTGTTCCTGCATGATGTTGTTCTGGTTCACTATTTTCTCTATTGGAATCTTTAGAACAATCCATCATTTTATGCCCACTTTTATGACACTTTCTACACACCCAATCATTAGGACAGTCATATATAAAGTGTCCTGGAGTTAAACATTTATGACAAGTTTTGTCACTGTCATGAGTATAATTTCTGTTTTGGAACTCTGGTTGCCCAGGATGAAATACTCTTGCTATGTATTTACCTATTTTCAACATTCTTGGTATAGGTTTGCTTAATAGTTTACTGATCACCAACCTATCACCAGTCTCACAGTTGGTTAGTTTTCCATCCACTCTTAGCCTATCTCTAAATATTCCTTGGATTTCACATCCTTCCATAGCTAAAGCTCGGTCAATCTGTCCATCATCAGCAGATAGGGTAACATTTTTTATCTTTATTCTAATTGTATCTGGTTGATATCTAGAGGGATTGTGAGGATTTTGTAGGTGCAAAGGGATCTGCCTGCCACGCAGATTTATTCCTTGAACCAACAGTGACTGTCTGTCCTCCTCATTATCCATGTAGATTCTCTACATCTCGCGCACACGCTGAATCCCTTTTATACATTGGGCTTGCACTTTATCGCCTATGGCCTTATAAATTTCGACATTTGTTAACCATAACGACCGTTCAGGCTTGCGAGACCCAAACACATCTTCATCTTTAAGAAAGATCGGTTTCACATTTTCACTTTCTCTATAATGAGATTGGGTATAGCCTTGTTTTGGGAATTGATTATTGTGTTCATTTGTATCATCTGTATCTTGATTTTTATGTTGACGATTGTTCCCGGACACAACTTGGGAGTACGGCGCCATTTTTTCATTGTTTACAAGTTGTTCGTCAACTTCAATGCCATTATTCATCGGTTGCTCCCCTCGCAATCCTTGAATGATTTGGTTAATTTGATCTTCACTCAATTGATTATACAATAACTCAAATTTTGACGACATTGCTTACCGAATTTCTATCTAAATTAAGTTTTATATTGGAGTACTATCTCAGTAAGCCATAGCAAACTAAGGGCCATAATCCATTTTAAAAATATTCTTAAAACATTAGAATAAATATAATGTTGAATTAACAGGAACAATTGATGTCTTAGATGATAAAAAAGTATACACCATCCTTGAAATTATAAGTTTTCATTAAGAGAGGCGCCAAATTGGTCTAACTATATATAGCTGTCTCATCATAATAATTTAACGATCGATGTTCATAAAAGATGTTTTAATTTTAATTTTAAATAAAATGATTATGATTTTACTCAATCATTATTTTAACAGTCAGTGTTCATAAAAGATGTTTTAATTAATTTAATTTAATCAAATGATTGTGATTTTACTCAATCATCATTTCTGTACTTTTCTTTTGTTCAACGCGTGTTGTTTGTTTGGGAATATTTCTATATAAAGCACCGAAATTAACGTTTTTGTTATAGCTTAAATATGTCGAGCTCAGGTATGGAAAGTGACCCTTGCGCCTCAAGTGATGTAGATTTCGACGACTATGGAGAGTTCGGTTACCAACTTGAACCAGAATATACGGAATAAGAACTCAGACAAATGGAAGAGGCAGCGAGTGCCCCACGTCTTAACGACACAAATTTGATATCCACTGATATTCATTTAGACAAAGTTCGGAAGAGATCATGATCATGAGCGGTATTAACAGATGAAGGGCAGTCAAAAATTAAAAAGAGATTAGGCCACACCAGATTTACTTCTTGTTCTTCGGATTTTGTGCTAAAAACGTTTTCCAGAGCGAGCAAGTGATTTAAAAATGTTAATTTCTTTTCCTTTTTTTGCTTGTCATTTTTGATGAGCGAAACGTAAAATATTATGCGAAAAATATATTTCTTATATTTTTCATGTATTTTCAGAAGCGAGAGACCATATTTTAATTTTAAATATTTTATTCTTCAATAAATTAAGGCAAATAATTCCTGAAGTAAGAAGTGAAATGCGGGATTTACTTATTTTTATCTTCATTCTGAAAACGACAGGTACATTCACACCGGTTCACTCAGCAGGGTACCTAATATTGCGTAATGAGTTTAGGTCCACACCGGAAATCGCCAGGCAGAATATACAAGTGTCATTTTACATCCGGTTGACGGGCCTCTGACCGAATACCTGAATACATGTGTCACAATATTTGGCAATAATCAGAAACGCAATGCACATTTTGTGACCCGTTAACTAACTAAAATGTTACCCCTAAGGGTTGAAGGCATGTACAAGGAATATATACAAACAACGTACACAAGTCAAATAGACAAAAACATAATAAGAACAGAAAATAAAATGAAAACAAATTACGCTACCCGTGACTAGAATAGCAGATGCAATACACATTTTAAAGGTTCTAATAGGTGATCAAAATACACGACCCTGATCACGTTGAAGTATACATTAGGAATGGGTGCATATTAATGCACACTGCCGGATCAAGGGGGTGTTCGACAATTTAGTAAAATTCGTGTATAAATTGGGTAAAATTTGGCAAACAAGAGCCTGACACCCCGTTTTCAAAACTGCTGGTTCCGCAACTAATGCAGCAATGATTCATGGGCTATTTTCACAAAAAAATCTTAAGATTACCATTGATCGTAAGCTATATTGAATTGTTCATTTTTATCTTGATTTTTTTGTGCCCCATCAGAATGATGTAGCAGCAACCAAAATTATGAAATAAAGCAGGGTGAACAGGGCAGGGTAGAAATTCTTCTTGCAAAATAGACAAAAAACCATTCGTATGCAATTTTTCCTTATAGAAATAGAAATTAAGATAAGTTTATTAACCAAATCAGGGCCCCAGGAGGGCATATACAAATAACAATTATGGTTGATACACAACAACAATACATCAAACTAAATATTCGCGGTGAAATATCAATAATTGTGATGAAAATTTTTTTTATTTATGACTATTCTGAGATTAATCAGAAGGGTCCACCAGTTCGAAAGACGTGATTAAAATAAACAAAATATGTTACGCAGAGATATATTATATGTTACGCTTTGTTTTTGTATAATAAACTTATTTATAATACTCATCGTCTGTAATTGTCAAATGAAATCTATTACAAATTATATGTTTACATAATCCTCTCAATTGTATGGCTTCCTACCCTGTAACTTTCTGTGCTTTTAGCTTATGTGTATCTTTATTGTAGTGCATGCACGATCGATTACAAAGTGCGATCTTACTGAATAATGTCATTAAAACAATTTTGTCCCGTAGTATAGGCCTTTTTGGATTTTTTTTAAAGAATTCAGGGCATTGTTCCGATGTCCGTTCTCTTTTTAACTTAATTTCGTAGTTCTTCAATTTTTGAAAAAAATCTTTTGTAAATGTGTCTCATTAAAGGACTAGTGACATGATTTTTTCATATCTGTTTTTTTGCAACTAAATCTCTTAGTAGGTATCAAGAATAAAAAAAAGAACGTCTCTATTCCCATATTTGGCATATATAAATAATAGTTTACGCCCATAATAACTGTCTAGTGAGCTACCTGTAATTTATGCATATTTTTCAATCCAAACCGAGGCTGATAGTGTGTGACGTCACTTGTTCTTTTGATAAATTTCGAGAAGGAAGTGATTAACAGATTGATTGACAGCTAATTTACCTTTCAATAACGGTGTTTTGTTTACAATATAAACACGTGTTCTGATGAGATAGAGATAGAGGATATCCGAGATCGATTCCAACATGGTTTATTGTGCAGCATTTGGTTGTAATAACCAAGCGAAAAAGGGAAATGGACTAATTTTTTTTCATTCCCGAAAGACAGTAATCTCAGAAAAGTGTGGACACATTACTGCAAGAGATGGAAATTCGTTCCCGGTCCCAGTCACAGGTTGTGTTCTGCGCATTTCTCCAAGGACAGTTTTGCACAAGACCCATTGGGGATGGCAGAGCTAGGTGTTTACGGTAAATTCCAGGCACGGTTGAAGCCAGACGCCGTTCCATCGATACCATTGACAGTCGACAGAGAGGTGAAAGATGGCCGACCCATTCAACTTCCGATGCCAAGAATAGCTTTCGAAAAGCGTAGGAAAGCCGAGGTTAGTAAATTTATGCATATATAATTGTCGTTTCCAATGTAACTTGTATTTGTACATGTGCAATCAACTTGTAATAATATTAACGGTAAATATATTATATGAAAATTTCCTAGTGCTGCCTGGTTTTGACTTTTGTTAAAAAAAATCTCGTACTGTTACCCTAGCGAGAATGCATACTGGTAGTTATTCCGGTCATATCACCGATAGAAAGAAAAACAAACTAGAAAAAAGGCAATTGTTGATATTGTCTAAGCTAATTACTCATTTGAAATGAACAACATTCATTGTGTAGACCACAGGTGCTTGTGGACAGGACACAGCACCCCCCTTTTTACACCCTACCCCTTTTTTTTCTTCAATTCCATGGCTTAGAAATATGCAATCAGAAAACGGCATATTATTGCTGTTTAACATATTTCTAAGCCATGGAATTGAAAAAAATATCTTAGCTATATCATGGTGACCAGTTTTAGTGGTGAAATATACATCTTTTCATGATGGTGTTTGAAATGTACCTTTACACTTAGCTGTTAGTCCGTTACCTTTTCAAATTATACATGAAGTATCATTACTGTATGAAACAGGTCAAAGAGGAAAAAATGCATTGTGTACATACATGTATTGTATGAAATTCAAGGACTTTACATTTTATTTGTCTTTCAGATACTACAGCTTGCTTTTGAGGACCATGCAAGAGCATCAACTCCAGATACACAAGTTGATGATGACCCTTTACCAGCTGAATCATCCTCACTGCCTGCTTTATGTACAACTAATGATGATCCAGTTCCTGCACCACCAGTCACAACTGCCAAAATGGTCAACAAGAAACTTCAAGTTAACCTGAAACCACCACAACGAACTCGAGGTCATCAAACAAATTCAAAGATTACAGGTTGTACCCAAACCATCGTATCATATAAAGCTGTCAGTACACAAACAGACCAAGATGACCAACACATCAATGCAGACACATTTACAAAGCATGTTGAAGACGAAGATGATAATTACACTGATGGTGATGACGATGACGACAATTATCAACCTACTACTTATGATGAAAGTTCAACCGATGATGAAACAATGATTACGAGGTTCAACAGATGAACTACAAATTTAGTCCCGAATCATCTCCACTTGACGAGAAACAGTTTGTAGTTAGCGAGTCGCATTATACCAGATATTGTCAGTTTGCCAGTACTGTTGTTCCGAAGCCAAACCCTACATCCAGTACACTAAAGGAACTCTTATTGCAACAACATCAGTGTGCATCAATGGTCATATTTCTATGTGGAAATGTCAGTCATCACACAAGAGTATGCCTTTGTCAAACCTCATGACAGCAACAGCCATCATGTGTAGTGGTGTCAACGCGGCAAAAGCTTTGAAGATGTTTGAGCACATGAACCTCCAGATGTTCTCTTCACGCACTTATACCAGATTCCAGTCACTGTATGTTTCTGGAATAATGCTATTTTTCATATAGAATCTATTTGCCACCAAGCATATATGCATAAAGATAATTTTTAGTCGAAGAGTGCATTGTATTAAAGCTTTTTTCATTTGTACATGTATGATAAACTATTTCTGGAAAAGATAAATTATTTTTAGTTCTTTATTTTTATTCTGTATAACATATTTTAAATGTTTATTTTTATTTTTATTTTACAGGTGTGATCGTGACATCTCAGTAGATCACTAAGAGTTTTAAATCATTAAAATGACACTTCTGAAAGTTGATGCTGTTGATTATGATTCAGTTAATCAAATATGCATAGGATATGCATAGGATCACAAAACACACAATTTAAAGAATTCACAAAGATTTCATTTGGAATAAGTTGGTCATGAACTGGGACACAGCACTATTTGTAGTCGTCAAATGTAAAATTATAGTATATAAAGGAAAAGAGAGTGACATTGAAGACTGTTATGAATTAAGATTATAAATAATAGTAGAAGATAACAGTTTGTTGATTTGTGACAATAAAAATGATAACTTTGAAAATTTGGGACTTTCTAATCGCATGAACTGTTCGCTTAAATCAGCTAAAATTGTCAAATTTGAGGTTTTTCCCAGACAAAAAAATGAAAATCATGTATATAATGTGCTAATTAAATGTTTAAAAGATAACATAACTTCAAGGCTGGCTTATAAATTATACAGAGAACATATCTGATAATCCAAATAAGACCTTTCATGGAATACGGGGCCATAATTGAAATATTATTTTTACTAAATTTCCAGGTAGAGGGCTAATGGACCAGGACATAGTTCATACCAGTGTCAGAATTGGGGTTGCTGATAGTTTTCTCCTTGTAGTATACAGTTATAGGATCAAAATAATACCAAACACTTGAACATTTAATATTATAATATTCGACAATTATTGAAATTGTATCAATTTCAGGAATTATCTGAAATTTTGATTGAACAAAGAAAATTGACCTTTTCAATGGAAAAAATGACAGTTTTTACACAAACTGTAATAATAACTTCATTGATGTATGGATATTGAGGTTGTTTACCATAAAATATCGATTTGAACATAAAAAATATAATTAATTCCCTAAAATAACTTATTTTTACATTTTACAGAGCTCAAAATAATAAGCTGCGGAGTTTATGATTCTGGCGCTACAGACTTTGAGAATTTTTTTTGCTGATAAATATAGGTGTTCCCTGTTAGAGGGTTCTTTTCCTTACCAAAATCAGTATTCAGAAAAATTCTAGTACTTTTTTCAGATTTTTTTATGACCAAAAACTTGATTTTTCGAATAAAATTTGACGTTAAAATTATGGAGGCCTGCGCAAAGGAAATAATATTAAAAAAATTTATATATTAATTGAATAAATGATATTCTTGATATTTTTACCTAGAGACTGGGCACTTTGTGGACAGTGCTGCAAGTTTCAGCCTTGCAAGTTAAAGGTTTTTGAAGATATTTGACCACAAACCTAGTAGTTTGAACAAGCAGACGGCTGACACATAAATTAAAAAAACTAAGTCCAAAAGCTATTTTCAATGTTTTAAATTCTGTGACATTTTTTTCATATAACACCTACAGGTGTGTATAATACCTCTTTTTGAAGCATAAGGAGGATACATTACTATAGAAGAAAGCATGATAACCTATTAGGTAGTGAAAATAATATATTTTGGTCCAAAAATGTCATTTTTTTAACATTTTTCCAAAAAACAGAAAATCGACCACTTTTGGCTCACCGAAAAGGCCATAACTTTGGAACAGCTCAACCGATTTTAATAATTTTTGTACCAACATTTCCCATTGTGTATGTACTGTCATACTAAACTATAATTGGATGATTTATTAGCATTTCAATTTTTGGCTTGACCACCCTATTTATGATAACTTCTAACCAAAGGATTTCAATTTCACTAGTGTGAAATTCCGGCTTTTCACATATATATATATTAGGTTTGGCGAAAATTGCCACTCCGCCACTGTGGCGGTTCCTGTCAACACGTATTGGGTTTTGGAAACACCTTAATTGGATATCCCCGTTGTCAATATCCCGACTTAAATGTGTTTCTGATACAAGTATGATATCATTATTTGACATTTCTAATTCAATTAAGTCAATTTTTGGTAATAAACTGCATGCATTAATATGTGCAATTTTTAGTGAACCATTTTTCAAATTAGGTTTGCCCGATACAATATTTGGACCAGGGTTTGATTCAATATGTCCTATTAATAGAATGTAGCACAATACAGTTTGTTTATAGTACGAGTTATTTTGACAATAAAAGAGATTTCTAATTTTTGTTTTGCCATTTTTTAAAGCATTTTGTTCATCATATTCGATGGCCGACCCTTTGTAGTATCTGTTCATGAGAGAACTAGTCATTGGTGTCTGAAATAAACATTAGAACTTCGCTGCACTGGGGGCGGCCATCTTGTGTTAATAATAATACTGACATGACCTTGACCAAGTAGATTGCATATATCACATGACTCAAAAAATCACAATTAATTTGAAATGAAAAATAACGAACAAAAAGTATTCTGAAGAATTGAGAATACAAACAAAGAGTTACACAAAAACATTTAAAAGATAAATGATAGATAAGGGGAAAGCCAATTAAGGTAATCCATATAGTTTCTATTTATAGAATAATATTAAATTCCAACTTTGCACATTGAATAGGTTTGACTGGTTTACTAATATCAGAGATACCTCTCTGGTTATATTATTAATAGAGTGTAAATTTGTTTAAAATTACACAGGAGTAACCAGTATAAATTGGAATTTCCCTGAAAACAGTAAACATTTACATATAATATGACAAACAACTTAAGAAGCTTATTATTTAATAATATTATTAATAGACTGAATGTTAATTTGCTTAAAGTAACACAGAAGTAAAGAGTATAGATTGGAGTTTCCCTGAGAAGTAAACATTTATAAAAAAAAATAAGTTTATTATGGTATCATTTTTTTTTTTTTTTTTTTTATATACATTGTCCGACGTATTAATTACTGTAGACGAAAGGAGTTCAATTTCTTCACCCCCGTTTTTTACTGTACAAGGTTCAGGATTGGAATGAACCTGGACTTCTGTTACAATTACGGCATTATTCTTGGACTTGTGAGCTGGTTCTTGTTCGTTTGGTTTTGGTTTCTGCCCAGTTTTGAATGGTTTAGGAACCGAAGTCTTTTGGAGCAAATGTGATCGGCAATTGACTTTCCCGTGAACATACTTTAACGGTACTATCTAGGGTTTTTACAAAAATGTTACCATCTCTTGTCCACGTATCAAGGATTAACTTTTGTTTCTTCAGTTGTCTAGCCTTATAGAATAAACTAGATCTTCCTTTGGATAATGATTCATTAATATAATAACCCTTTTTAAGGTACATTCGATTAGCGTATACGTGTTCTTTGAGGCGGTAATTGATAAACCGTACAGCTATAGGCCTATTTAAGTTTTTCTGACCTACCCGATGCGAACGATCAATATTGCCCATGTATATTTCAATATTTAGTTGATTCTTTAGAAATTCACAGATGAGCATATCAGTGTGTTCTTTATGCGATTCCGGTATCCCAGAAATCCTTAAGCTATGCCGTCTGCCATACTGCTCAAGATCATCCGTTCTCATGTCAGTTTCTGTAATTTTGTCTTCGAGATGTATTATGTCTTGTTTTAAAGGTGTATAACTTCAGCTATTCGATTTTCAAGGGAAGGAACAAGGTGCTCTATTAGTTTTGCTTTTATTTCGGGTATACCGACTAGTGCAGATACGAAGCGGTCCATTGTCTCTTTGCTACTAAGTGCGCCTAGAATTGCATCTAGAAGTACCTCGGCTTCTTAATGTAAACAATATTTATTGAATAAATTGCATGAGTTATAACAATAGTACATACATAGGGATCAGAAAACAAGTGACGCAGCACTTATATAAATTCTTCTCCCAGATACCAAAAAAGAAAAGAAAAGAAAAATACATGTAAGATGGTTAGGACATGCACATTAATAATACACACATTTGTTTAAATAAGCATATGAAGTGAAAGGGTGACAATTTTTACAATGAACAATAAAATGACAGATCTAATATTTTGCAACAAGTAAAAGCATGGTACATTTATATTCTAGGTGTAAAACGTTTAGATTTTATTATAAAATCTTGAATTACAAGGAAATTACTTTCATTTTCACAATCTGGGAGGTTAGAATCGCCAAAGAGTAGATTATTGATATTCAAATGAGAAGACAGGTTAACAAATAAATCATTTCTTAACCTTTCATACAGAGAACATTTGAGTAAAAAATGCTCGGACGTTTCTACCAGTTTACAACTACAGTAGGGATTAGCTTCGATATTTTTCTTATAAAGATGATCCTTGAGCGCACTACTCTCAGTTCGAATTCTAGTATGTAGTATTTGACCAATTCTAGAACCTGCATAGAAGTAAGATGGGACAGGATTTATTGTGTTGTTCAAAAATATTTTCATGGAATTGACTGAAACATTACTTTTGATATTCGCTGGAAGTTCGTTCCAGAGTCGAACGGTTGAAGGTAAAAAGCTATTACTATAATAAGCTGTACGAGAATGTACATGAACTAGATTGGAATGGTTCCGGGTGCTATATTGATGAGTTTGTCCGAAGGAGGATGGAACTAAATTGGATAAATATTCGGGAACTGTTTTGTTAACCATTTTGTGAAATAATAAAATCTTATGTTTGTTTCTTCGTTGCTCTAAGGTTTCCCATCCACATTCTTGTAAAAGTATACGTATACTTGTCAATTTTGTAGCACCAGTTATTATACGTGCGGCTTCATAGTTAATGTGTTCAAGTTTTTCCTATATATAATTTGGACAGTTATCCCAGACTACATCCGCATATTCTAGAATAGGGCGGACATAACTGAAGTACATATGCTCAAGCGATTTATGGTCTACTTTAAATTTCAACTTACGAAAAATATTTAATCTAGAAGACGCCTTTGTTATAATTTCGTTAATATGTGTGGTCCAAGATCCATCATTAGAAAAGGTGAGACCAAGATGTTTATGTGTAGTTACATTTTTAATGGGAACATTATTAAAATAAAGTGGAGGATGGAATTGAGGCTCGATCTTTCGTGAAATAATCATCGATTCGGTCTTCTCGGGATTGAAATTAACCAACCATCTGTTTGACCAGTTTTGAACCTTTTGCAAGTCTGAATTTAAAGAAAGAGAAGTAATCAATGGGTTATCGACGATTGCATAAATACTGGTGTCATCTGCGAAAAGTTTGATAGGACAATTTACTTCGTCAATGATATCATTGATATATATTAGAAATAATAAGGGACCTAAGATGGACCCTTGTGGAACACCTGCATTGACAGTTTTCCAAGACGATTCTTTCCCATTTATAACGACTCTTTGTTTCCTATTGGTTAAATAGTCTTTAAACCATAAAAGCAAATTCCCAACAATTCCCATTTTTTTTAATTTAAAAAGAAGACCCCTATGCCATACTCTATCAAAGGCTTTGCTAATATCAAAAAAGATTACTCTTATTTCCTTTCCCTCATCCAGAGCTTTGCTAAACATATTCGCAATATACAGTAGTTGATTCCTAGTCGAGTCATTTATTGTAAAACCAGACTGATGTTCGGTGATTAAGTCCCTGATAAAATTAAAAATATGTTTGTAAATACATTTTTCGAAAACTTTACTAGAAATAGGGAGCAAAGAAATAGGTCGATAATTTCCAATTATGTTTGTATCCTCTTTTTTGTGGACAGGGGTGACGTTTGCCAGTTTCCATTTATTTGGAAAATGATTAGTTATCAGACTAATGTTAAAAATAGCACACAATGGTTTAGAAATAATATCGTAAGCCACTTTTAGCAGTTTGGCATGAATAGCATCTGGGCCCGATGTCTTGTTGGTATTTAGAAGTCTCAGTACATCTTGAACTTCATGTTGCCGAAGAACAATACGATCCAGACATCTCAGTGGCGGTGTATCGTCAGCTGGCACTGATTTGTCAGTATCATCAATATTTGATTGAGACGCAAAAAAGGTATTAAAAGCTTCGGCCTTTTCTACATCATCGTAAACAATATTATTAGAACAATTTAGAGGGGGGGATGACAAAATTGTTTGAGTTTCGCCCAACAAGTTGTGACGCGGATTTCCACCAGTCTCTTGCACTGGTTTGACGCGATTTCAGTTTGGCTATTAAGTTATCAAAATAAAGTTCTTTTTGTCTACGAATTATGTTAATAATTTTGTTCCGGGATTTTCTGAAGTTTGCCCAATGAACTGTAAGATATGATTTTTTCGCTTGTCTTTGAAACCGGTTCCGTTTCCTAATGGCTTTACGGATAGCACCATTCATCCACGGAGGGTCGGTCTTTCGTACTGTTATTATTTTGTTAGGAATTGATTCACCTGCTGCTTGTAATATTACATTTGAGAATGACTCGCATAAATCATCTAAGCTATTTCCAGAATTAAAATAAGTTCATCCCAGTCGACACGCTGCAATTTTTCACGATATTGATTATAGTTTCATATTGGTCTCTTAAAACATGCATGGAATGTTTTAGGGACTTTAAATATACCATATATAGGACAGTGATATCGGACATTTACGCTAAGGAATGGTTGGCCAAAATGTATAAGATCA
Source organism: Bathymodiolus brooksi (assembly GCA_963680875.1). Taxonomy (NCBI): domain Eukaryota; kingdom Metazoa; phylum Mollusca; class Bivalvia; order Mytilida; family Modiolidae; genus Bathymodiolus; species Bathymodiolus brooksi. Next base: position 91,755,289 of record OY804579.1, read on the forward strand.
ATGACATTCGGATCGGTCTAGACGAGATTAAATCAATACATGAACTAGAGTTCTCCGTAATATGAGTCGGTTCGTTAATAAATTGAATCATATTGTATATTACAAATATATTGGACATTTTATTGTTCTAGGGCTTTAATTCATCTTCATTAAAGTCACCTAACACTACAATTGTATCTACACCTGTGTCCACAGCTAAATCTATCGAAAGTTCGATTAAATCGAAAGTATAATTTAAAGAATCGGGTGGCCTATTAAAGGTCCCTATTAATACAGGGTGATTCTTGCTAATCTTGATTTCAACCCAGACACATTCTACTCCAAGGACCTCCAAGTCATTACGATGGACCACATGATAATCGTTTTTCACATAAATTGCTACACCTCCCCCTAGCCTATCCATACGGTCTTTTCTAAACGGTGATTGAAAAGTACCGAGAGAAATATCTTGATTCGCAACATTAGTATTTAACCACGTTTCTGTAAAACACAGAATATCAAATTTTTGAAGCTCTACATTTAATAAATCAATTTAAGGGACAATGCTTTGGACATTAAGATGCATGAACGAGGTAAACTGGGTAATGCATCCATCAAATTCGTCTAAGAGTGGATCTGATATTGACGAGGCTGATGGTATTGAAGTGGACTGAGACGATGGTCCAGGATTGATTCGATATCACCAGACAACATTAATAAGATGAAAGTACATATAAAGTCAAAATATATCATACAAGCGAAATGAAATTGGTTACTAGTAAGATTAGATACATGTATGTATGAGTCCCTCTCGTGAAGGGGTGTATAATTAACAATTTGTTTTGTATTATTCGATCTATCTAAATGTATATAGACATTGTCATGATAAAATTTCAGAAAGTTGAACAATACCATCAAAGGAATAGATTTTGACTTGATAGATACATACAAATTAATAAATATAACATGTTCAATATTTAATAACATTTTAGCTTTTACTCTTGTTGCTCTACTATAGAACAAACCTATTCGAGTTACATGTTCTGAGTTTGAAATACCCATTACGAGACTTTAGTATCCCATGCATAGTGGAAAGAACTCGAAACAGGACTGTTCAATTTAGATATAAAGACATACATACAACATTGAAAAAAAATGTCACCCTTTGATTGACAGAAGGAAAAACTAAAATATGTTTTACACAAATACATGAGAACAAATCAAAATCATATTTACAATCAACTTCTAGGAATATGTGGAGGACAGTGTATTACTCCAGAAATGAGCTTTGTCTGATATGAATGGAATTGTTTTTATCTTATTTTTTTATTATTTTGCTTCGATTTTATATAATTGTAACCTGCAATTTATGTCAACAAATTGACGACAACGGTATACCCACATCAAGCAGACAAGCTCATGTACATCTGAAAATTATTTATTTTATTATATATATATTATTGTATTTTTATTTCATTATTTTTATTTGGGGGTGGGGGGGGGGGGGGTAGGGGGGATTTACTTAACCATGTATGCATCCAGTGAAAAAGAAAGGGTGACATGACTGACCTGTGTTTAATCTGACGCATATTTTCACGCAGTACACCAATATACAAAATAAAATGTGGTTTTACAGACAGACTTAATGTGAATAAATACATAGCATACACAAACACAAGACATTGAAATACCATATTTACAAGCTGATTTAATCTAGACTGGGTTGAATACTCCAGAAAAGTTATTTCATTATAGGTGAATTATAAAAGCTTTCCATTTACATATTTTGACTTAAATCACCCCTTCATTACCATTTAATTGATGGTTATTGTCAGTAATTATTAAACAATGAACATTTCCCACCAATATTCCGTATTTTGTTATGCAAATTCGATACGAACTAATTTAATTAAAGTATATAAAGATGACCCCGTAATAGGGACGCATAAGTTGAACACTCTAGTCAGCCACAACAAATTTACGAGATATTGCGGGGAAAACTAATCAGTAATAAATTTGGATAATCACATATGTACAAACTTACTTACAAACCACTCACTCACATATGAAAGAAAATCAAAATCATATGGATGTAAATCATCTATGGATTCATTTAAAAAACTCTGATTCCATAAAGAAAAACATTCCAACAAAATCAATTGGTAATAAAACAACACTACCATGGGTAACACCTCAAATTAAAAAGCTAACAAACAAGAAAAAACAAATTATTCAAAAAGAAAAACTCAAACAGTGAAAATACTAAAATATACAAAGAAGTTAAATCAAAACTCCATAAAGAAATGCATAATGCATACTGGAATTACATTGAAAATATGATTTTTGACCTAGACATAAACAAACCAGACCAACAAAAGTTCAATAAACAACCCAAAAAATTATACTCCTATATAGAAAGCCAGAAAAAAGAAAACACCAGTATAGTACCTCTCAGATGTGAAGGAATCTTACATGCAGATCCAACAGAAAAAAACCAATATCTTAAATAGGCAATTCCAATCAGCCTTTTCATCAGAAGCGAACACAGAAATTCCAGATAAGGGTCCTAGTACACATCCAATCATGAAAAACATCTCAATTTCCAAAAAGGCATACTGAAACTCATCAACAACATCAACCCCCAAAAAACTGTAGGTCCAGACAACATTGCTGGTAAAATACTCAAAGATAATGCAGACATTTGCTCAGACATACTTACCATCATTTACAAGAAATCAGTGGAAACAGGGAAAGTTCCACTTGATTGGAACCATGCAAATGTAGCACCAGTATGCAAAAAGGGAGACAGGCACCACCCAGCAAATTACAGGCCAATATCTCTAACTTGTATTTCCTGCAAACTGTTAGAAAATGTAATGGCTAGTAATATGATGGAATACCTGGAATCAAACAACATCTTGTACGAAATGCAACATGGTTTTAGATCGAATAGGTCATGTGAATCACAAATAATATCACTTGTTCACCAACTAGCACAAATCAATGATCAAAACATTCAAACAGATTTAATAATAATGGACTTCGCAAAAGCGTTTGATAAAGTGCCACACAAAAGACTCATCTCCAAGCTAAAATTTTATGGTATATCTGACCAAATAACAAACTGGATAACATCTTTTCTTGCAAACAGAACACAGACAGTACTTTTAGAAAACGCAACATCTGGAAAAATTGCAGTCATCTCCGGCGTACCCCAAGGAACTGTACTAAAGCCCATACTGTTTCTAATATACATAAACGACCTACCAGATTACATCAAATATAGCCAAATAAGACTCTTTGCAGATGATAGCATTATATATAGACCTATTAAAACACAAGCAGATTGCATAAAACTACAAGAAGACCTTGAATCAGCTGTCAAATGGGAACAGGATTGGCTAATAGCATTTCATCCAGACAAATGTAACATCTTAAGAGTAACAACCAAAATATCGCCACAACATTTTTACTACAACATGCATGGCCACATCTTAGAATCAGTACAACCAGCAACATATCTGGGAGTCACACTATCAGCAGATTTAAAATGGAACAATCACATTCAACAAATAACACCCAAAGCAAATAAATCTCTTTCATTCATCAGACGCAACCTTCAAATTAATTCAAAATCAGTAAGATAGAGCATACCAATCTCTTGTTCGACCCAAACTAGAATACTGCTGCTCTGTCTGGGACCCATATACCACCGTAAACATCTATAAAATCGAACAGGTCCAAAGACGAGCAGCAAGATATGCATGCCACAGACACCACAATACTAGCAGCATCACAGAAATGATACACTCACTTGATTGGCCAACACTACAATAAAGGTAATAACAAAATTACCGAACTCCGAACAATCTTACAAAGGGAAAGTCAAAACTCATAATTATATAAACAGACAAAATCAGTCAACAACCGGAAAACTGTGAAAACCGTAATGACCCTGACTTGGTACAGGCATTTCTAAAGAAATGGTGGGTTGAATCAGATTTTAAGGCGCCAAACCTCCCGCTCTCATTACGGTTCAAAGGAAGACGTCTAAAAACTAGATTACATATATTCTACAAAATAATCAACAACAAAATTGCAGTTCCATATGATAACATCCTAATACCTAGCCAATCCAGAGCAAGATCTACCCATTCAAATACCATCAGACAAATACAGTGCAACAAAGACTCATTCAATTTTTCATTCTTCTGCAGAACTATCAAAGATTGGAGTAAATTACCTGAACATATTACAAACAGTACCTCTACCGAAATTTTTAGGGAGAGACTGACACATGATACCTTCCTTAAAACATTTCCATATCTGATCTAATAGGCTACAACATGTTGTTATCTTATACTAAATAAAAAGAAAAAGACAAAATTGCAAAAATGAAAATTAATAAAAACATTGTCATGCCAGGCATGCGCCGGAAAGTAACATTCATCAAGCTGACGATTTTCCGTCGTGAAAGATGAAGAAGAATAAGATGTAGCATATGAAGTATTGTCACAGGAATGAGGTACATAAGGGACCGACCATTTAACTTGAACGAGGGGGAGGGGGGGGGTATGTTTTTTTGTTTCGTTCAGAAATAATTTTTCGAACAACACAAGAGTTAGAATATTTCTCCTTTTTGTCGCGCAAAGAAGTTGTAGCATATGCAGTATTGTCACAGGAATGAGGTACATAATACAGGATAGACACATTGATTTTCCAGCTTGAATGTGACATTTGACACTTTTTTCAATACTCAGGGTTGCAATCCCGTTGATTTGTTATGGTAGCATTATTTAAATATGGTAATTTAACTTTTAACATATAGTTTGTTATTACATTATTGCAAACATATCTGAAGGCACAAAGGGAAGTAACTAATTGACAAGTTCAAGTAATTAAGAGAGTGAGTTTACGGTCAACAAAGAATAAATCTGACTAGAATTAGTTTTAATGAACCAATTCAGAAACTCAAGTTCCGTCTTCTTATAAAGTTCAAATAAACCAATCGTGAATGTGAACATATAACCAATATTTCCCATAAGGCAATATAATGTACGATTCATTCTTCCTCACTGTTTGTTTTCTTGTAGGCAGGTGGTTGTTGGTCTTTCTTGTTCCATTTCATACAGCTGAAACTTTTAAAAATATCTTAATAAGATACTGAAATCACAGGCACTCGAGCACTGAACCAACCCTTTTCAGTACCCTCACTTTTTCCGAATGGCATCAACTCATCCAGCATGATGACGGTTAGCGTTTCTTATTTTAGCATAACATATCTGTTAAAAATGTTACGTTTCAATATATTTTGCTTTCCTTCGGCTATGTTTGCATATGTGTTCACACGATGACAAGGAGAGTCCAGTGTTCGAGGGCATGTGACTGAAATATGATTTTTCCAATCGCTTTGTAGCTGTCCACATAATCTATATGCTTGCTCTGTAGTAACCCTCTGGTCAAGGAAATCCTGACAGAAGCCTCAAGGAATATCGTATCACTCCATATGCTACTGAAATGTTGCTACATTTAAACAGATATTTCACAATGGGTATATCGTTTCGGTTTTAACCGACTCAATTCCTAGGTGTATGTCAATACGGTATATGAAGCAGGCCTAGCTGTATCTGTGGTCACTTAAAAGCACTGCAAGCAAGGAAGCTACTGAACCAAGGGTTCCAAGTTGTTAAATTGAAGTAATCACTTCGAAGGTTTGACGATCGCCACCATGACCTGGTTAACCGTTACAGAATATCTGTGTAACAAATGTCTAAATGACCACGGATATGTTTCGTTTGTCGTTATCATAATCTGGTACTTTCCTCATTCATGACTTATCACCGGGTTTTAACATAAGTAATATGACGGGTGCTACATGTGGAATAAGAACTGTTTATTTTACAAGAGCACCTGCACCTGAGTTCACCTCCGGTTTTTAGTGGAGTTCGTGTTACTCGATCTTTTGTTTAATGTGTGTCTTTTGTAGATCGTTGTTGGTTGTTTGTCCTTTTGTACTTTTTCTTTTAGCCGTTGTGTTGTCTGTCCTTCTTCGGTTTACGGATTCTGATTGCTCCTTTGGTATCTTCAAACGTTTCTTATCTGTGTCATCTTTCTTAATGCTAACATGATACTGAAAAGTCTGCGATGGGCAATAACCCAGACGATTGTTGTAATTTGCCTCGTTTTGAATTAAATTCTGATTTGTAATGCCGTTTTCAAAACATGTGTTGTACAAAGAATTCAGTTTAGAAACGGGTGGTGAATACATTTTCGTGTGAATCTGATGAATTCCCAGCATACAATGAACATTTTACAGACTATTTGAGATTATTCATATGGAATTATTGAAACGTAAGATGACGTCTTTCTTTCTTAGAGTTATTCCCCTTGACCAGCCTGATATATTTTTATTTCTTTTTTAAGAGTTATTTCCTTTGTTGTAAATTTATATCAGTAAATATGAATTTTATTCACTGCTGTTTTTCTATTAATTTTATAATTATTTTTCTTAAGTATGTTGTCTAAATGGAAAAAATAAACCAGTGACATACACATATAGCAGATTATCAAATTTCCTAAAAATATTGTGATATCTTGACGACAGAAATGTGAGTTTGTAAAATTAGCATAGATTTAGATCCAATTACAAATAAAAAAGCAAAAATCATGATATTTGAGAATTATTTTTGATACCTTTTCTGTTGTAGTTTTTGGTTTATATTTAAAAATGAAAAGAGGTCGTTCAAAATGGTAACACTTCACCCTAATAAGTACATATGTACCCAGATTACATGATTTATTGTACCTGGTTTATATATTTTCATAATTAAACTTATATTTCAAGACAACAATAAAAAGTAAAGTCGTGATTGAGTGTTATTTTGATGGCTAGACATATCTCTTTTCAGAAAGAGATGCCTCTTTAATTAAATGTCTAATTAAAGAGAACTTTAGGAAGTGTCTTTTCAATTATGTGTGAGGTCATTCCAGACTTGCATTTTAAGTAATTTGTTTTGCATATCATTAACATTCATTATTCAAACTGACCAATCATATCATCTGTAAAATAATTCCATTATTTAAATGACACAATTTTTTGTTTTCATGTGCATTTTATTTATAACATTTTAACATTTGTATTTTCACTGCCATATTTGATAAAAAAAGTTTTTGTGCATTTATCTATCCGTGCTGCATGTAAAAAAATGACTGAACAATTGCACATTTTACATTGGGATTTATTAGGAATTTTATAAGAGAATACATCAGATGACTTTTCTAAAAAAGAAAAAAAGAAAAAAGAAAAAAAAGGGGCATTTCGTTACAGATTTACCTGGGGAAATAAACCTTATAATAATGACTAATACAGATTCCTCACTGGCCTTCAAATGGTGTTCTGAATATTATTTTGTAATAAGTATGAAAGTTTTCTCCACATATTATGAAGTTTCTTAGCATATTATCATCATATCGGACCACGATTTTTTAAGAGGATAGGTTTTTTATTTAGGATAGGGTCGAAATGAAACTGGAATTAAACGTTGAAAATGAACTCAACTGTTTAGATAAGAAATGGAGTAAACACTATAAGTCTCTTACACTTTGTAAATGAGACTTGATTATTGGATGTAAATATTTTCTACTGCATCGTTTTTCTGTAGACAGACTTACTGGTATCCAAGGATAAGGAAAACCAGACTTTTTACTCTAGGTGTTATTTTATAATGATCAAAAGAGGGTTGATTTTTGTCAATTATTTAACTGATTTCAGCTATTTTCATATGAATTTTTTTTTCTGAAAGTTGCTGGACACGGTCAGAAAGAGGTCAAAAATGGACCCTTTGAAAGGAGGTGTAGATGGTTTCAGCTGTTTTTCATTGATTTTCATTGATTTTATTTTTTGACCAGAATTACCACAGTATTAAAGAAACCTTTATAGTTGTGGAAGACCTACCGGCACATGTGAATTGTGTGCAATTAGATACTTTGACCAAAAAAATAAAATGAAACGAACAAAAGTAGTTAATTAATATTAATATGATACCTCTTTAAGTCATATCAGTGAATCATATCTATTTTTTTTGTAATGTAAGGCAGTTTTGATTTGCAAATGTGTTATTTGAGAGGAAAACTACAACAAAATGGGTCTTCCTTCCAGTGCCATGTTTATTATAACCTCTAATCTCTAAGCAGCCTAAATAGCTATTAATAATGTGACGAATTATTAAAATGTTTTATTATGATCATACTTAATTGGTCAGCAATGAGCTTAAATTAAATTATTGCATATGTACAAGTTTTGAGAAATGAGATGTTTTGGTTGTCTTTTCTATTTCTTCTATGATTACATTTTTTTGTTGAGAGGAGGGGGGTAAGAACACACATTTTCCGGGGGATGATGTTAGATTTAATTTCATTTGATTTACATAGTTAAGGTCAAGTTTAATATGCAATAACCTATTGTATTTAAATACATTGATATCTGAAGTACATATTTTTGTTGTTGTTGTTAATCATATTAAAAATGCAATGTATATCATAGAACTGTTTCTTCATTGTTGTATGTTGTTTTGTAATTAAGACCAAATATTTATAAAATACATAGAGTTTTTGTTATACATCTGACTTCTTCATTTAATGCCATTTCACAGATTTTAGATTTTTTTTAGACCTCGTATTCCAAAAGCAACAGGCCCACAAGCACTTGTTTCATTAAATGGTCCAGTCCCTACCTCTTGTCTTACTAAAGGTAGGGATTGGATCATGCATGAAACAAGTGCCTGTGGTCATGTGAGCTAAAGCCATCACTTGTTGGTCGTTGTTAATATTTAACATTATGATCTAATCTTCTGTTTCCCACTTGGTTAAATGTAACCAATCTTTGGGTTAGTGATATGGTTATGGGGTTTAACGCCACTTTCAACAATGTTTCAGTTATATTGTGGCTGTCAGTTTTATTGGTGGAGGAAACCGTAGTACCCAGAGAAAACCACTGATCTGCCAAAAGTCACTGACAAACTTTATTATATAAAACTATCAAGTACACCTTGCCATGAGAGCGATTCAAACTCACAACTTAGTGATAGCCAATCTTTGTTGTATGAAATGTTGTGCAGAAGAACATCATTATGTTCTGATTGGATGAAAATCATGGCTGACATGGGCAGTTCTTGTTTCTGATTAACCCACTTAAAATCGTCTTCTGTGACACTACTTGGTCAAGTGAAACCAAACTTTGCAGAAATGTATGGAAGATCCCCTACAAAAATACCTCACATAATTCACATTTGTCAAACAACATTGCAACCATAGGCAATTTGGTAAAAGTTTCTCATTGGTCAAATACATGCATTGTATAGTGTAAGCATATTTTCCTCTTCCTCTAGAAGTACAAATTATTTGTAACTTAATGGAAATGTTGCCCTCTACAAGATTCCTCATTATACCCCCGCTTCCCGAAGGGGGAGGGGGTATACTGTTTTACCTCTGTTCGTCCAAGATATTTTTCGTCGAATTTTTCTCAGTAACTGTTGATGGCAGAAATCGGATATTTGGTCACAAGCTTCATATAGGTACCCCATATCGTGGGAAGCGTTTTTGAACCCATCGTATTCCTACTTCCTGTTTGCCGACTGTGTTGATTTGTATACACATTGAACATATATGCTCATTTTTCGTCGCATTTTTCTCAGCAACTATTGATGGCAGAAATCTGATATTTGGTCACAAGCTTCATATAGGTACCCCATATCGTGGGAAGCGTTTTTGAATCCATCGTATTCCTACTTCCTGTTTGCCGACTGTGTTGATTTATATACACATTGAACATATATGCTCATTTTTCGTCGCATTTTTCTCAGCAACTATTGATGGCAGAAATCTGATATTTGGTCACAAGCTTCATAAAGGTACCCCATATCGGGGGAAGCGTTTTTGGACCCATCGGATTCCTACTTCCTGTTTTCCGAAGAGCCGGGGTATCATAGGTGAGCATTAGCTCACAGGTCATCTTGTTTGATATTGATTTGGCAAAATCTGACTGTCTCGAGCATTTCTTTTATTTTATTGATTTAAACTTGAAAAATCTTCCCTGAAAGAGCAAGCTCAAATGATTTAAGATAAATGAGTAAAATAATGTTTACAGGGACTTCTACAGAGATTCCTCATTTGATCATGATCCAATGGAACTTCTTGTTTCTGATTGGCTGAAATTCAAAAAAATGTTCTGAGAAAAAATCCAAAATGAAGTGTTTCAGGGCATCCATAGAAATTCCTGAATTGAAAAACATCCCTGTCATGTGCAATTTTATTTGTCTCACCTGTGAAGAAAGTCACTGAAGGTTAGACATGGGTATAACCAAGGATTTACAAATCCTTGGTATAATATTGCTTTGACTGTAGCCTTAAAAATGTCAAGTTTTGGTGATTGGATCAACTTCTCCAATACCATAAAGCCTAGAATCACCATATTTGATCCACACATTGATCCTGGGGAGTACATGCCAGCAAAGCTTGTGTCACCTGACCTTGGACTGATTTTATGGTTTATTGAGTTTGAATTGATGTCAATTGTTTGTGATCAGGTCAGTTTCTCCATTACCATACAACCTAGCTATATATGCTCACATTTTTTCATGGAGGTCACATGTCAGCCAGACATTTGTCACTTGACATTGACCTCATTTTCATTGTCTACTGATGACTATGTAAAGTTTGTCAGGTACCGTGATTACCCAGAGCTCTGGTGATTACCATACGACATATGATCATCATATTTGGTCCATGCATTGTCATAGTGGGCTAAGCATGAGTCATCTGAATTTACCTCATATTCATGGTGTGCTGACTTTTTATACATTTACGACAATTTTGTAATTTTCTTCATTTGTAATATTCAACCGCATAGGTGGGGTAATGGTTAGAGTGCTCTCCTCGAGTTCGAGTGCTGATGATCGTGGGTTCGAGTCCAGATCGGGTCAAACCAAAAACTATACAAATTAACAGCAGCGCAAAGGAGAAAGGGCAAAGTCTGGTCGTCTCGGAATACGGATAATGTGTCTGAGTGGGGCGACATGTCTATCCACGGACTGTTGTTTCAGTAAGTTACCACTATAAAAGTCAAGTCCAAAGCGGACATCATCATCACCTCATTGAAATTTAACTTGTTCTCGCCATGATATAGCTGAAAAATTGCTGTGTTGGTGTTTAACAACAATTACTGGATCACTCCATTGCCATACAACATAACTATATATATATATATATATATACGTCTGAAAATTAAACCAAACAGTGTTAGAATTAGATTTTAGAGCTGTCAAATTTTTGTTCTTCCCTCGACGGGATTTGAACCCACACCATTGTTACACTGCAGCACCATTCGCTTAGCCTTACGTCCAGCGCCCTAGACCACTCGACCACATCCACTCCCTAAAAAAGGAGCTTCAATAGTCGTAGTGTTACCTTGTCTCGTAAGGAAAATCTAGGGATAAACGTAAGACATGTGTATAAGCGTGTGTAGATGGTACATATATATTTAATATTATAATTTGACAGCAATCTAATTCAGCAAATTTTAATATATTGTATAGGATAATGAAGAATTCACTATACAGTCACAGGAAATAAAGTATATTATACAAACGTCTAGAAGCAAGTGACAACCATACAATATATCTGTCCCACTGGATCTCAAAGTTACTTTAAAGGATACTAGGTTAATACTAAATATTATATACGTCTGAAAATTAAACCAAACAGTGTTAGAATTAGATTTTAGAGCTGTCAAATTGTTGTTCTTCCATCGACGGGATTTGAACATACACCATTGATACACTGCAGCACCATTCGCTTAGCCTTGCGTCCAGCGCCCTAGACCACTCGACCACATCCACTCCCTAGAAAAGGAACTTCAATAGTCGTAGTGTTACCTTGTCTCGTAAGGAAAATCTAAGGATAAGCGTAAGACATGTGTATAAGCGTGTGTAGATGGTACATATATATTTAATATTATAATTTGACAGCAATCTAATTCAGCAAATTTTAATATATTGTATAGGATAATGAAGAATTCACTATACAGTCACAGGAAATAAAGTATATTATACAAAAGTCTAGAAGCAAGTGACAACCATACAATATATCTGTCCCACTGGATAGGTTAACCATAAATATTCTCAAATTGATGATGGAGGGTCACGATATGATTTTGTATTCTTTTTGATGCACTTTAGTTTGACGAAACGCGGGAAGTAGTTTTCATTTCGACCTTAGTACCGGTTGTAGATAATTTAAGTACATCGTTTCGGCAAATGCAGCACTCATTGCAAGTAAAGCAACCTGCAGCAACAGTTGCTAAGAGTTGTCGTTGGTTGCTAGTTAAAAGGCGGGATATGGTGTTTAACGCCACTTTCAATAATGGCGGTCAGTTTTATTGATGGAGGATGCCGCAGTACCCGGAGAAAACCACTGACCTGTCGAGAGTCACTGACAAACTTTATCACATAATGTTGTATCGTGTGCACATCGCCACGAGAGGGATTCGAACTCTCAACATTTAGTGATAATAAACACTGATTGCACAGGTAGTTGTAAAAGAAAACTGCCCGAGACTTTGATTTCTGTCCGAGACTATGATTTCTGTCCGAGACTATGATGTATTGTTTTTGAACTTGTTGAAATTTTTGACCATGGACTAGTACAAATCGCAGAAGAGCCAACACAAGAATCAAACATACATGTTCTCATTATCACAAAATACACAAAACAGCTTGAACAGAATAGAAATAATACCTGGGCTTCCTGATCGTGTCATTGTATCTAGAAGGACTGGCACAATACCAACAAAAAGCACACACAAGCCGAAAAAGATACCACTCTACCAAAGAAGCAAAAAGGTCACATTAAAGAAAATCTAGCAACCATGAAAAACGAACTGTGCCAGAAACGCGTCGTGTGCACTAAATTTGACATCTACGTTTTTATTAAGCAAGATGTACCATATAACAAAGTAGTATATGCAAGGATTAAGAGACTACATAAAAAATATAGAAACCATTACAACTAACAATATATAACAGAAAGCCACACAAACAAAAGCCGGCAACGCAATTATTACAACAGACACTATAGACTGTGCATCAGAAAAAAGGACAAACATATAAAATGAAAAAAGAAATCAGCTGATCTAGACCACGTTCAGAAATTTAAAGAACTGAAAAGACTATATATAGCTAGTATAGAGAGCATAATGAAAATATATAGACGGTATCATAACACCAGATCTTGTCCGACATATATCTTACACGGTGTCCAAAAATAAAATCGACATAATAGTAAAATTTTATTTTAATCAAATAAATGTACTTTCTCCTCTCTTTCTTCTTTGATGGTCAACAAAGTATAACTCTGACTTAAAATTAGCTTCAGAAACTCAAGTTCCGTCTTCTTAAAGTTCAAATAGGCCAATCATGAATGTGAAAATAAAAACAATATTATTATCCATAATGCAATATAATCATCCGTCATTTGATTGTCTGTTGTTCTTGATTCCTCTAATTATATAGCAGCTGAAACTTTAAAAAAAAATCTTAATAAAATACTGAAATCACAGACACTCGAACACTGGACCCTCCTTTTTCAGTACCCCCACTGTTTCAGAACGGCATTAACCCATCCATCATGATGACGGTTTCTTAAAGCGTAAAATATGTGTTAACAATGTTACGGTTCGTGAAAATTTCCTCTCTTTTTCCGGCTATTTTAGAATATGTGTTCACACGATCGAGGAGGGAGTCAAGTGTTCGAGAGCATGTGACTAATCACTTTGTAACTTTCCACGTAATGTATATGCCTGCTCTCTAGCAACCCTCTCATTAAAGAAATCATGATAAGAGCCTCAAGCTTCAACTGAGATACATACATATATATATATATATACTCGATATGTAGATGCTACTGGAATGTTGCTACATGTACATTTAAATGAATAGTCCACAATGGGTAAATCACTTCGGTTTTAAACAACTCAATCTCTAGGTGTTAATATATATATGAAGCAGGCCTGGATGTATCTGTGGTATCCTTCACTGGGATAGATATGACCGACATAGTCACTTAAAAGCCAGGTTTTACAGTCGCCACCATGACCTGGCTAACCGTTACGGAATATATGTGTAACAAATGACTAAATGACCACGGATATGTTTCGTTTGTCGTTATCATAATTTGGTAATTTCCTCATTCATGACTTATCACCGGGTTTTAACAAGAGGAACACGACGGGTGCTACATGTGGAATAAGAACTGCCTACCTTTCCAGAGCACCCGAGTTCAATACTGCTTAGTGGGGTTTGTGTTGCTCAATCTTTAGTTTTCTGTGTAGTGTTTTGTAGATCGTTGTTTGTCAATTTGTCGTTTTTCTTTTGGCTATTGTGTTGTCTGTCCTTCTTAGATTTACGAATTCTGATTATGGGTTTTGGTATCTTCAAACTCTTCTTATCTGTGTCATCTTTCTTAATAAAACATGATACTGAAAAGTTAGCAATGGGCAATAACCCAGACAATTGTTGTAAGCTTGTTTTGAATCAAATTAAGATTTGCATAGCCGTTTTGAAAACATGAGTTGTACAAAGAATTCAGTTTAGAAACGGGTGGTGAATACATTATCGTGTGAATCTGATGAATTCCCAGCATAAAATGAACATTTTACACACTATTTTAGATTATCAATATAGAATTATTGAAACGTAAGATGACGTCTAATCTTAGACGTTTTCCTTTACATAATCTGGTAATGCATATTTCTGTCGCATTTGATTTCATATTGTTTTTAACGTTTTTGACTTTTCAAAGATTAACGGCATGGAACTGTTGAGATATTATATTGAGATATTTGCCGTCTAAATCACATCTAGCGCCATGTACATGTATTTATAGCATATTGCAGTGAATCCTGTCTTAACCGATCCTCCGTCAGACTATCGTTTATATACGGAATAAACAGGTGTTTCATTTAAGCAGGTCGAATTAGGAAATATGTCTTACATATGGACTTTATTTAAATATCGGTTTATACAAGATTCCGATTTATTCAGGGTTCGGTTTAAACAGGCTTCATTGTATTTCATTTTAAAAGCTACACACTAAAGTGAAAATATTACCTGACAATCAAAATGATGAAAGCACCATATAGTAGAATTGCAACCAGGCTTACTGTTGATAAAGATGTCTTAGGTTGCCCTGGGAAAAAAATAGCAAAAAATTAAAAAGTTAGAAGCAAAGACATCCTGCTATCCACCCATCAGTCAGATCTCTTTATCCATTTTGATTACTTGCTTAAAATTTCAGATCTTGCATTTTGAAATGCAATTTAAAATTATTTTGATAAAACTAAAATGGATAGACAACAAACATTAATTTGTAATAACAATCACCGTTCTGGCAATTTATATTTTGAAAACAGACCTTCAGTCCTTGGAATGGGAAACACGTACTTGTGCAACTAAAATGATGACAGAGTCAGTATTCAGTAATATATCTTTGTTAAAAATTAACACTGACGCTCCTTACATCTTTGGTATCTCTACAACAGCAAATACGTTAATTAAGGAATATTTTAAATTTTTGAACAGGTTATACGATATAACCTGGTTTGAGGCGGTTTACGCTTAATAAACCGCGAAGCGATTTATGAAAAGCGTAAACTGTTCCAAACCAGGTTATACAAGTATAAACTGTGCAAAAAATTAAAATATTCCTTATAATTTAATCTTTACAACAAAATTTAATGATTCTTCTATTTTAATTACGCTTATTTCATGGGACTATTTGAATTTGACGTTGGAGAATGAATATGGTGGTGACGTCACAATACCAACCCAGGTTATCAAGTATAATCAATTTTTTCTCCAGGCAGATCAGCCAATCAGATTACAATATTCACGTCAAATTAAATTATATACAAATGTAGCGAACATTTCCAAATATGAGATTGGGACCGTCGTGTCCGTGCAGTCAGCGCCAGTGCCTATCGGTGAGTTTGATTCCCACAAGTGTGCACGATACAACTTCGTGTACTACAGATTGTCAGAGAAATGCAACAGATTGGGGGGGGGGGTGGGGGGGGGGGAGTTGTACTACAGTTTCGTCCACCATCAAAACTTGCCACCACGTTATAGCTGAAATGTTGTTGACAATGGCGATTCACGCCCATAACACTTTCAATATAAGACTGACAATTCGAAATAAATATATGTCTCAAAACTGACAAATATATAGATAGCCTCCTCATTGCTGTATATAGCATATCAAATGCTTTAGAACTTGCAAATACTAGTATGGGTGAGTCAATGAATGTTCTTTAGTGCCAAGTGAGCAATTTTGCAGCCATATTGTGGCGAAAACAAATTATTTTTGCTGAAATGATGGTGATGATGATGTCTGCTTTGTAAATAGAAAAAATCAAAACGTTGTCCTTTGATTTTTTAAAGTAGAACAAATAAAACACATTATTCCTTTTCTTTCTACAGTAAAATAAAATGAATAAATAAATAAATTCTTTATTGATATGAAATCCAACAAAGGGATGTCATCAGCAACAATACAATCAACAGACATACACAAGACATGAAACAATTAAAAACGAAAAGTAGCATGAGGGCTGAGGCGGCAAAAAGTCACTATAATGAACTTATAGCAAATACAATATAAATACACTAATATGAAAGTAACTCAAATATTAAGGTTACTTTGCATTGCTCTTAAGTAACTTATTTCTCTCACTGCACATTTCAGAGATACCTATTTTTCACTTTCTGTAAAATTGTAAATTGTTTTGGAATACGAACCAGTATTCTATGTATTATTAGACATGCGCACTTACTTTCGAATATAATGGTAGTATCAATCATCTGACAACGGTGACCAACATATTTATCTGGACATCTAAGAAAAAGTCACATGATATAAAATAAGGTGATACAATTCATGTTATAATAATTAATAAAAACGTACATATCCAATTTAGTGCACATGACACGTTTCTGGAATGATCTTCGTTGGGTATGCTCACAGTCGAAAGATCGACATCTCAAAATAAGGCAAAAGTCTTTGGGAGCAAGCAAACCAACATTAAAGTGCCATTAATAGGACAACCAAAATACGCTAAGGTCACCAATTACCGAATGAGACTGCACTTTGTTTTAATAAATTATATTACTTGAGAACTTTAAATTTCAAGCATACATATATCTAATGAACCATATCAGTGCACAAGTTGTGTATTCTTTATTCTTGCATAAAGAAAACAAAATTATTTTCCAATATAATGTAACGAGGATAATGTTGTTAAGAACTTAGGGAGTGCTATTATCCTAACCTCTCTATGTGTAGTTTTGCGGGACCTGTCAGATCCCTGACGTTCATCAACCATTACAGTCGCTTGCAAACACTACATACGACGATCAATTGCAGAATGGTGTACCTAGATTTGCCCTGCCACCCTTGGATAACCTTGCCTTGAATAGATAGACCCTTCTCTTCATTGACTAAATTTTCACCACCATTCACAAACATTTTAAATAGGAACTCTTCGATGGAACAAGGGTATCGAAATATCATAATCGCAATTCATGTGTTGTCATCTCAAGATGGTATTTAGGAGCAGTCATTTGATTTTTCTGAGAGGGGATGGTAAAGAAGAATTTTCGAGAGAAACAAAGTTCCAAATTTAGATAAAAGCTAAACAAATTCCAGGAAACAAGAAAACAAAATAAACAAACAGGAATCAAAAAAAGATGTAAGACACTATAACGTAAGAAACAAAATGTCTTGGAACATTTCGCGCAAAACAGTATCCTGGATCTGAAACGACTCCCTTGCCTCACTAAAATATTAAATGTCAGCTCCCTAACCATTTAATTGATTTCTCATACTAATAACCCACGATTTTTTTCTTCAATTAACTACATTTCATTCTAAATGATGGAACATGCAGGCAAGTGTATTTAAATGATGGAATATGCAGGCAAGTGTATTTAAATGATGGAACATGCAGGCAAGTGTATCATATCAATGTTCTAGTTATATATTTGGCCATTGCAGTTTAACTTCCTTTTATCAAGTGAACAACACTGTGACAGAACACGAGATTCAAAGATGGCCGATACATTGTATCTCTACTCAGTGCCGTCTTAGCGCATGGGCACGATGGACAGTTGCACGAGGGCCCCACGAGGATAGGGCCATGCTAATCTATGTATGTTGTGTATGACATGTATTTTTAAGGTTTAAACACTGATTGCTTTTGAAGTACCAATACAATAAATATATGTTTAATTTGATCATGAATTATAGTTTTATTACAATGAGTGGTGGTTGTGTAGGTACGGGCCCCAGTGCACTACTTTCCTCGGGGGCATATCATACTGTTAAGATGGCCCTGTCTCTACTAGTATAAATACTTACTGACACGAAATTTGCCTCAGCTTAGTAGCTATATGTGATGCGAAGCATGTCCCTCCATTCAAACATGATTTTGCTAGTGTCTCATTCGTTGTACATGGTAATCTGTGATTTTCTGGGACTACTTTATATCCATTATCAGATTTTTGCGTAGGTTGTGGCAAATCCGTTGGAACATTTCTAACACAGCCATCTGAAATAAGATAAACATGAAATTCATTAATCCATGTGTAGAATCTTAGAAGTGTGAATAAAATATAAACAACGAGGCCCCACGGAGCATAGGAATGTGACATAGTTCTTCCGTAGCTGCGGAACGTAGCTATAATGGTCTTTTTTTTCTTTTTTGTGACCATATGATTACAATAAGACCATAACAACTACGGTTCTGCAGTTTATTTGCTCCGCTGTGTAATGCATTCCCTGAAAGGAGAATATGCTAGTATACAGTCTTTCAAATCGGCAGGATGGATTCAGTTTGTGCCCTATTATTTTTAAATTATAGCTCATTTTAAAGCTAATACCACTCCTATATGGAAATAAAAGTCTCTGAGTGACGTAGGATTTGATCTCTTAGGCCCTTGTCATTTGACATTTTTGTTGGTTGCCCCTTTGAGACTCTGTTACTGCAGATATACATTCTGTTGTGGGCGATATTCATTAATGTTCCAAGCAAAACATGCAACTGAGAGACTTACTAAATAAGTTCCGGAAATTGCATAAAAGTGGCCAGTTGTAAAACAAAAACAAGAGGCAAGTCAATTAATCACCGCATATATATTATCATGGACTGTATTCTCAAATGGGAAGGAGATGCTATTAGTTTCGGTTTGACTTTCCACAACCACTTGCATAACATAATGTCCTGAACAAATATCAGTTATTTTCATGGTACATTTGCATGACATTTTTGGAAACATAACCTTATACGTTGTGTCTAGAAGACTGCACAACAATTCCCTTTCACTACAATGACAACAAATAATAGGTCTGAGAGTCTTCCAGGAAATTGACCAAAGATGGAATTCAAATAATTTTGAAACCAATTGTTCCATGAAATAGCTATTGTTATTCTGATTGAAGAAATACACGGTGTTGATATGCTTTTCCAAAAATTAATAGGTCTGAGAGTCTTCCAGGAAATTTACTAATAATGGAATTAAAATATTTTGAAAACAAATTCGTGCATGTCATGTCTATTGTTATTCTAGTTCCATAAATTTACGGTTATCATGACTTTTTGCAAAACATAATAGGTCTGAGAGTATTTCAGGATATTTACCAAAGTTGGAACTCAAATATTTAGAGACCAAATAATTCCTTACAACAGCTGTTATTTCTGCTTACAAAAATATAATGTCGCAGTGTACTTTACATGAACGTACCCTTTCTATTGGATATTTAAATTTCAGGATACTTACCACGGGATGATTTACACTGACAATTCATTTGTTAACAACTGGTCTAAAATATCATGCATGTATTCTTTGAAAAAAACAAAATTATAAAGTTTATGAGAAGAAGACACACAACCCGTCTACGTAATAATTGCTTTATTGTAGAAATTTAAACCATTGAGTGCTGGTTGCAATCTAGTACATACAATAAAAATGTAGATATCAAATCTAGTACGCACGTAGCGTTTCTGGAATAACCTTCATCAGGTACGCTCAAAGCCAAAATAGATAACATAATGTTCTGCAGGGCGTTAACCTGCGACTAGAGTGAACAATTCCAATCCACTCTTATCGCAACAGAGTAATACCCCTTATTGATAACAGAATACATGACCTATATATTTACTATATTTACGATAATGTTTACGCTAGACTGGCAATTCTAAAACGGGGCGGGTGCATTTAAAATGTTTACGTCAGACTGGTAATCCTAAACGGGGGATTTTACAAGCATTATTGAGGTCTATGATGCAGATTTATAAAAGGTTCGTTCACGTAGACTATGTTGATCCTAACACTGGCATAAACGCTCGATATACGCTACGAATCGTCTTGGCCAAAAAGCCCGTTAATCAAGTATGGTTAACAATATTTTACCTTCATCAATTACTGAAATTGTTACTTTGATAGACAGCTGTGGCAATTATATGTACAAATAGCTAACTTCTAACGTAACTCTCGAATATAATATTCCGTCGTGTTGTTTGATTGATTGATTGATTGACTGGTGTTTAACGCCAACTTTAGCAGTATTTCAGCAATATCGTGGCATTCGTATTGTTTGAAAATTTGGCAATTTGCTGGCATCACAAATCAGGTAATGCGTAACACAATTCTGTTGCTTGATTAAAAATGTGATCAGATTGAAATGCATTTTTTTGTTGCAATTTTAATTGAGCACGAATTTTTTTTTAGTCATGCAAGACTACCGTGTACTATGCAATTCGAAACCATTTGCAAACCAGGAAAACTGTGTCATTATCCAGGAAGACGCTGGTTTTCATATACATATGTACAGGAAATAGAATTGTGTCTTAAGCTATCGTTGTATATTAAGAACTTACCGATACCAATCTGTAGAAATAGCAAAATCCATAAATTTAATAAGTAAAGAAAATCACCCATAGTATATCCTATTAACGATTAGCGAAATCCAATTTCACTAATCCTATGTACACAACTATTTATATATGGTATATCTTCCGTTAATATACAAAACATATTATTCAAGGATTTCATCTGCATGAGTGAACACAAAAAACCCATGAATCAGCAAAAACAGACCCGAAAAATGTATTAAATCATGATATTGTAAACTGTAGCTTGCAAATTCATATCTTTAGAAATGAATATTCATTCATAAAATTCTACGAAAGAAATATAAATAGAATACAATGCCCTGTGTCAAGGAATTCATCTGCATGAGTGAACACAAAAAACCATGAATCAGCTATAACAGACCCGAAAAATGTATTAAATCATGAAATTGTAAACTGTAGCTTGCAAATTCATATCTTTAGATATGAATATTCATTTATAAAATTCTGCGAAAGAAATTAAAATAGAATACCATACACTGTGTATTCACGTTTTACATTATGCATAAAGGGTGAAAGTGGAATTTTATTTACATTTCTTGGAAATGACTTAAAAATTCTGCACCCAAAATTTCATATGAATTGAACCTCTTTTAAGAGGTCACATGTCTTATAAGGCCATTTTTTTCTTTGTTCCAAAGGTGACCTCTTAATACAGGTTTGATCGTAATTCTATTTTAAAAAAGTTTAATAAAAGTTACTGTATACTTTTTCAATATACATGCAAACCAGGAAAGCTGTGTCATTTTCCAGGAAGACGCTGGTTTTCATATACATATGTACATGTATATTGAATAAAGTGTACAGTAACTTTTATTAACCTTTTTAAAAATAGAATTACGGTCAAACCTGTATTAAGAGGTCACCTTTGGGACAAAGAAAAAGTGGCCTTATAAGGCATGTGACCTGTTAAAAGAGGTTCAATTCATAGCCAATTTTCTAAGACAGGACAAGAAAAAGGTGACCTGTTAATACAGGTGACTGCTTAATAGAGGTGACCATATGGACAGTTTTGACTATATGCCCTATATATTATATTTTACCTTTCGAAGATGAAAATAACACACACACATGTATATATATATCCAAACATTAAGACATGGAAGTCGAATTGTGTCTAAGTTATCGTTGAATATTAAGAACTTACCGATACAAATCTGTAGAAATAGCAAAATCCATAAATTTAATAAGTAAAGAAAATCACCCATAGTATATCCTATTAACGATTAGCGAAATCCAATTTCACTAATCCTATGTACACAACTATTTATATATGGTATATCTTCCGTTAATATACAAAACATATTATTCAAGGATTTCATCTGCATGAGTGAACACAAAAAACCCATGAATCAGCAAAAACAGACCCGAAAAATGTATTAAATCATGATATTGTAAACTGTAGCTTGCAAATTCATATCTTTAGAAATGAATATTCATTCATAAAATTCTGCGAAAGAAATTGAAATAGAATACAATACCCTGTGTATTCACGTTTTACGTTATGCATAAACGGTGAAAGTGGAATTTTATTCACATTTCTTGGAAATGACTTAAAAATTCCGGCTTTTCAAAAAATAAAATATTTGAATGAAGCGTATGACAAAGGTGGTGTAAAGTATAAAATGTCGATTATATACAAAAATTAGTAAAGAAAAGTACAAAAACATCACAAAACAAACATAGATAGAAAGGGACGGACACAGACTTTTAAAAAAGAGGCAGCTCACTACATGTTTTAACTCTAAAAGTGGGTAACCTTGTAGGAAGACATAGTCTGTTTCTACCACATTGTTAGGTGACTTAGTATCTGCCATGCTCATGATGAGCATACCTGATGAAGGTTATCCAAGAAACGCGTCGTGCGAACCAAATGCGATATCTACGTTTTTATTAAGGAATTAGCTGTGCCAAACATAGGGTCTGCTGTCATAGCTTGTAACTTGCTAACAAGGAAACTATAGAACCACGTCTTCCTAGTTGCTATGTTGAAGTCAGCACGGGCGCCATCATGATCTGGTTTACCTTTACTGAATATCACTGTCACAGATGACCATGGATATGTTTCATTTGTCGTATTCAAAATCCCTTCTCTCTTTCCTCTTTCATGATTTATCACAGGATTTGTATCAAGAGCAACATGTAGACCAGGGACTGTTTATCATTCCGAAGCACCTGAATTCACTCGCGTAGCTTAGTGGGGTTCGTGTTGCTCGATCTTTAATTTTTTGTGTAATGTTGTGCAGATCGTTCTTTGTCCTTTTGTCCTTTTTTCTTTTGGCCATTGTGTTGTCTGTACTTCTTCAATTTACGGCTTCTGATTACCCCTTTGCTATCTTCAAACATTTCTTTGTGAGCTTAGTCTTTGCTATTCCGGAGTTAGTAAACATAGTCTGTGCCGTGCAGTGTATCAGCATACTTTGTCTATCCCATACACATATAACAAGTTAATAAAGTCTGTATCGAGGATAGCATTAGCCTATCAGATCTTATGCATAAACCACCGTCATGAAGAAGTTTTGTTGATGCCGAGGATGTCATTAGTCTAATATTAGTATATATTACTACCACTGTGTTGATATCGTTATCATTGTGAACTGTTGGTGTCCCAGGGTATCATTAAAATAGGTCGTGTTATTTCCGTGTCGATACCACTGTCATGATGGATGGTTAATACTAGGAAATATCACTAGAATTCTAGATATTACTACCTTGGATCGACACTACTGTCATAGATGACCTTGACCAATTTTGGCTATCTTGTTTAAGTTATTTGGTTTTTACTTACTCCCAAAAAACTTTTAAATTATTTGGCTTTCCAATGTTTTGACTGAGTGTACATAATGAAGGTTATTTTTAGAAGCACGCCGTGCGTACTTAATTAACTACGTTTTATGGTACAAGTATTTAACGTGTTGTAGCTATTTTGATATTTGTGCTAATTACAGTTTAAATATTTTGATCATTTTTGCATGCGCTGTCCAAGCAGTGGATACAATAACATAATTCATTATTAATCTTATCAAACATTTCATGAACTCGACTCCTATTTCAGTTAGTAAACTACGAACTCAAATTATGCTCCAATTCGATTACTATATCCACCGTTGTTTGTATGTACTTCCAGGTGTTTCACAAAACATTTGTCTAATATATTGTCAACATTTGTTTTAGCAATAAATGATGCACTGGAATCAGATCAACGTTTACTATGCTTATATTTGAATCTGTTGTCGATTCCAAACATATCTTTATTAAACAAACTAATGTTAGTTAAGATAAATCATTTTTGTGGTACGCGCATCTAGTTTTGGGGACAATTCAAACTAAGAATAATAGTCTTTACCCTATAGATTCTACCTTCCTAGGCAGAAATTAGGGATAATATGAAGCAGCCGGCCGCGATACTGGTATTACAATACTGGTACACAATACTGGTAATACCAGTATTTTACCAGAATCTTCCAGTATCTGCAATACTGGTACAGATACTGGTAAATACTAGTATCCCAGTATCCTCCAGAATTTTCCAGTATCTGCAATACTAGAAGATACTGGTCATTGGCAAAATATGAGTATTGTAGATACCGGAAGATTCTGGGAAATACTGGTAATACCAGTATTGCAGATACTGGAGGATTCTGGGAAATACTGATAATACCAGTATTACAGATACTGGAAGATTCTGGAAAATACTGGTTATACCAGTATTGCAGATACTGGAAGATTAGGTATGAAGTTGCGGAATGTACTTTTATATTGGGGTTTTTTTCAACACAGATCTTCCAAATCTTGCATATAACGTTTGTATTCCGCTTCTCCTTTCCCCGGGCCTCCCTATGCCCTGTCCACTCTCTCAGTAAAACCCCTAAGTAAAACCCCTGTTTGCTCAAGCGCGAAGAAAATGGTCGTAAACTATATATCGGCTCGATGTACCACCCACATACAGCAAACACTGCATCCATGGAAGAAAACCAGAGAAATATCAGGCTGGCTTCAAGTAATGACAAACACACAGTCTGGATAGGGGGTGATTTCAACCTACCCGAGATAAACTGGGAAGACCTGGACAACATACATGTCAAATAAAACAGTAAGAATGCTGATATCCACCAGGAATTTATAGAGCTTACAACAAACTGTGGATTAAACCAACTTGTAAATAAACCAACAAGAGGTGACAACACACTAGATCTGTTTCTAACCAACAAACCCTCTACAATATATAGAACTGAGGTATGCCATGGCATATCAGATCACGACCTTGTATATATAGAAGCCACAACCAAACCAGTTAAGATAAAAACAGCACCAAGGGAGGCCTTCTTGTATAAAAAAAGCCGACTATGACTCCATCAAAAGGGAAGTAAAAGCTTTCTCAGATACATTCATAGAGAAAAAGAAAAGCAACAATGACATCGACACAATATGGAATGAGCTTAAGACCTTTGTAAAAGACCAAGTCAACAAATACATACCTAAATGCACAATTAAACATAACACCGGGTATCCGTGGATAACATCAGATCTACGCAAAGTAATAAGAAAAAGAGACCGTGCATACAGCAAAATGCAGAAACATGGCAACAAAGGAAAATACCGAGATAAATTCAAGATGCTAAAACACCTAGCACAAAAAAAGACCAGAGAGGCTTACTGGAATTACATATCTGACATCATTGCCCCCGTAGATAGCACAAATGAAAGACCAAACCCAAAGAAATTCTTTACCTACTTAAAATCAATTAGGAAAGAATCAAATGGAGTACCAACCTTAAAAATCTTTGGAGAAACAGTAAATGAAATTCAAGACAAGACAAACCTGTTAAACAGGCAGTTTCAATCAGTTTTCACCACTGAAACAGACAAGAAAATCCCAGACATACCAAAGGAAGTCTTTAAAGAAATGCCAGAAATAACAATAACAGAAAACGGTGTAGAAAAACTGCTACGGAACCTAAATCCAAACAAAGCATGTGGTCCGGACGAGTTAACACCAAGGTTACTGAAAGAACTTGCACACGAACTTACACCCATCGTGACAATGATCTTTCAACGATCACTGGAATTAGGAAAAACTCCATCTGACTGGAAGCATGCTATAGTATGTCCGATCTACAAGAAGGGGCCACGACATCTACCCTCAAACTACAGACCGGTCTCATTGACTTGCATTCTCTGTAAGCTAATGGAGCATATAATAGTATCAAACGTCATGAAACATCTGGATGAAAACAAAATACTATCAGAATATCAACATGGATTTAGAAATCAGAGGTTCTGTGAATCCCAGCTAATAGGACTTGTACATGATTTAACATCTAACATGGATAAAAACTATCAAACAGACATGATAGTATTGGACTTTGCGAAGGCGTTTGATAAAGTCAGCCATCCAAGACTACTGCACAAGTTAGAACATTATGGAATCCATGGAAACAACAAGAACTGGATTAAATCATTCCTCAACAACAGAACACAAGCAGTAGCACTAGAAAACACCATATCAGACAATGTAGATGTTGCATCTGGAGTACCACAAGTAAGTGTACTGTGTCCTGTTCTATTCCTCATATATATCAACGACATCACAAATAATATTACGTCAAACATCCGATTATTTGCTGATGATTGTACCATCTACAGGCAAATCAGAACCAAAGAAGACCAGGTTTTGTTGCAAAATGACCTAAATAAACTTATTAAATGGGAAGGAAAGTGGAAAATGGCATTTAACGTGGATAAATGTAATGTCATGCACATCACCGGAGCAAGAACAACAAAGAAACATCCATACGTGATGCATGACCAACAACTGGAAATTGTAACAGAAACAAAATACTTAGGAATAACAATAAGCAACAACTTCAGCTGGAACAATCACATCAACAACATCGAGGCGAGCGCAAATCAAGCCCAAGGCATGCTAAGAAGGAACATCAAAAAAGCACCACAACATACCAAAGCAATGGCTGTTAATACTTTAATAAGACCAAAAGTAGAATACAGTTCAGCCGTCTGGGACCCATATACTAAAGAGAACATAGACAAAATAGAAAGAGTCCAGAGAAGAGCAGCCAGATATGTGTATAACAACTATGATTACAGCTCTAGTGTAACAACTATGCTAGAAAATCTAAAATGGCAACCACTAAAAGAAAGACGTATGAACACCAGACTATGTCTACTTTATAAGGCAGTTAACGGCTTAGTTGCCATTCCAGTGCAACAATACTTAATTCCACTGAACAGGCCTTCCAGACACAGTAAAAGCTTATCCTTCCAATTATTCAGCACCAGACACGACTATTTCAAATATTCGTTCTTCCCAAGAACTGTTGTACAGTGGAACCTACTACGAGACGCCACCGTGAAAGCATCTACATGTGATGCTTTCAGAGCCTGTATATCAGCCTAAATTGAAGGACAACTTGTTTTTATCCGAGCACTTGTATATATTCACCTAAGCTTTGGCATTTTGTAATTTGTAAATATTTATATTATTCCGCGCATGCGCAAGCACAAAAGTATTGAGTACTCTGAATGAGTTTATATACTATAACGAAGAAGAAGAAGAAACCGCCATAGAAATGTCTATGTAAAATTAACCCCTCAATCTGGCCAACCCCTCAAAACCATCCGAATTTTCTGGTCCCATCGCTAGACGGTTTACAGAAGTTTCAGTTTATATATTTTTTATATATTGAAGATGTGCATATTGTTTGGAATTGGTATTCGGACGAATTTTCGAGTTGTTGAACTTAGTCAATTTTTGTGAAAAATCGTGACATACTGTGCACGATTAATTACCCCGTATAACCGGTAATTTCTGCGGAAATCAAATTTCTGCGGTATTCTGCGTTAACTCCGGACCGCAGAAATTAATATCGCAGAATATAAATGTTTAATGTCCGGTACAAAATACCTCCAATTCCGCCGTAATTGTCAAATATTTAATTAGTCCTAATTACTTTATCCAGATTAAAAAAAACCTGGTACTATATAAATGTCTACACAACAATTAAAGGTTATTTAGCTGTGGCATGATGATTTTTAACTGTTAATTATAATTAATCCAGATAAAGAAATATGATTCTACCAAGCTGACATCGACAATAATTAAAACAATCACATGATTAAATGTTTACAATCATAATAAAGTTTAATAAAGCAATATTTAGAATTGTTATTACATAAATTAACATTGGTGTTTTTTTAATTGTTGTAATAGCTTCGAATTCGATTGAATAATATCAAATATATATTGGTAAGGTAATTTGACATGACTGGGCGGAGCCTAATACTAACGGTAAATACAATGAGCTGTGATTTACAGTTAGAATTAGGCTCTGCCCACTCGTGTCAAATTGCCAAATACTAGAGTTTCCAGTATTGTGTGTTTTGCAATACTAGTATTACCAGTATTGCTGGATGAAGAATACTGGAGCTTCCAGTATTGTGTGTTTTACAATACTAGTATTACCAGTATTGCTAGATGAAGAATACTAGAGTTTCCAGTATTGTGTGCTTTACAATACTAGTATTACCAGTATTGCTGGATGAAGAATACTAGAGTTTCCAGTATTGTGTGCTTTACAATACTAGTATTACCAGTATTGCTGGATGAAGAATACTGGAGCTTCCAGTATCGTGTGTTTTACAATACTAGTATTACCAGTATTGTTGGATGAAGAATACTGGAGCTTCCGGTATTGTGCATAGATCAACGATCCTGTTATTCCAGTATTACAAATGCACGATACTGGTACATCCAGTATTGTATATGTACGATACTGGTATTACCAGTATTGTAACATTACAATACTAGTATTTCCAGTATTGTAAATATTATAATACTGGTAATACCAGTATTGTAAATATTACAAGACTGGTAATACCAGTATCGCGGCCGACTGCTTCATATTATCCGTAATTAGTTAGCGACGATCATTCACTGACCCTGCTATTGTACTGTCCGTCTTTATGTTGTTATTCATTTCTGCTGTCTTCTCGAATGGAAGCGAATCTGTACAGGTGTTTTATTGTTTGTTAGTATATGTGTTTCCGTTGAAGATCCAATTATCAAGAGGGGGAATGTTTAATAAATCCCTTTAACCAGTTTAACCCTGCCACATTGTTGTGCCTGTCCCAAGTCAGGACCTGGATTTACAACGTCATATGTCGTGGTGTTTTCTATGTTCAATGAGTTGAAATCTTATTTTAATCAATTAAATGTACTTTCTCCTCTCTTTCTTCTTTAGTGTAAACAATTGAATTTAAGGCTCAACTTAAATTCCGTTATCAGGTTAGGCCGTTGTGGTTCATTTCGGTTATATCTACTACGGTAGGGTTATTAGATATACATATGTAGCGTTACCCATAATGCACTTTGCTGCGTACGTTGGAAATCGTTAGCTGGATAGATAAATTGTCAAAGTAAAAGTTCATGAAGATTTCAACAGAGCAGGTCACGAAATTAAGTATCGATTTATATTTTATTATCAAATCAATGAAAACATAATTCGTACACCTTTGCAGATGTGTTTTATTCCCCGACACGCGCAAGGGATGCTTGCCAAAATCATTGAAAATGTCGCCACGTGGCGTACACACACGCACACATAATAATAATGATAAAATAAATGATGCACTTTAACTTACTTATATAAGACAATGTTAAAACATCACAGTCCTGCAAAGTCCGGCCACAGTATAATAAAAAAAAAAAAACTTTGCGAGACATGTGCTTTGTCAGCTTATGGGGAGTATACACATTTACTGCAAAAGACGACGATTGTCTTTAATTAACAGATACACATAGTTAAAATATTTTATGAAGCGTAGTGACTAGTGTTGGTATTTGTGCACACTCAATGTGGTCTTGACTCTTGCATAATAAAATGCGAAAATCAACAATAATTGAATGTCTTTAAGAGAAGTATAATATCTATTTGCTTGTGTTATTTGTCAATGTGATGGTTCACCACTTGCATGTAATCAGTTTTCAGCAATTAAAAAAAAAAAAAAAAAAAAAAATATATATAAATAAATATGCATGACCAGTGCAATTGGGTTAGGTCACTTGAGAATTTGCTCACATTCTTTTCATATTGGTAAACAACTGCTGGTGTTTCACTCAGTATATAATAAGAATAAGAATATTTATTATTCCAATCAATGGGGGCAAACAAATTGCATACATTGATTATTGTCATTGGAGGCAATTATACATATACAATGTATATATAAAAAAAAACCAAATATATATATATATATATAAATACAATGTTTCTTGTTGGGTTCAGAGCCTTAAAAAAAAAATAAAATAATAATAATAATAATTAATAATATAGACAGAAAGAGAAAAAATATTTCAGTATCATAAACCCTGTTTCAGTTTTCTTGTCTCAAGGCACTCTATCATATAGTTTCCAAAAATATTGATTATTGAAAGATCTTCATTGGTAAATAAATAATAGAATATGTTTTACTAATGTTACTATATACATATAAATTTAAGCATATTACACAGAATAACGATGTTGCATATAATTAAATTTAATTATTAGATATGTTTTAGTATATAACGTGGTATACTGATGTTGCATATACATGTTATCAGATAAATTTCAGTATATAAAGTGGTACACATGTATACCGATGGTGGAGAAACATGATAATCGAACACATTTCAGTATATAACATGGTATACCAATGGTTCCGAAAACATGATTATCAGATAAATTTCAGTATATAATGTGTTATACAGATGGTGCATAAAACATGATTATCAGATGTTTAATTGACATGTACTAACCTTATTATCAGAAGTTTAGCTGATATGTACAAGTACATTTTGTACTTATCTTATTATCAGATGTTTAACTGATGTGTAGTTATCTTATTTTCAGATATTTAGCTGTCAGATATGAACTTATCATATCAGATGTTTAACTGCTGTGTACTTACCTTATTTTCAGATGTTTAACTGATATGTACTAACCTTATTATCAGATTTTTTAGCTGATAATTACTAACTTTATTATCAGACGTTTAGCTGATATGTACCTATCTTAATTTCAGATGCTTAGCTGATATGAGCTTACAAAAGAAATATAACTTATTATTATATGTTTAGCTGATAATTACTAACTTTATTATCTGATATGTATCTACCTTATTATTAGATGTTAAACTGATATTTACTTATCTTTTATCAGATGTTTCGCTTATATGAATTGTCTTATTTTCAAAGGTTTAGTTGATATGAATTTATCTTCTTGTCAGATGAGATCTTTAGCTGATAATTACTAACCTTAATATCAAAGGTTTATCTGATATATATTTATCTTACAGTACTTTCAGTAATTCAGATGTTTAGCTGATATGAACTTATCTTAATTTCAAATGTTTAGCTGATATGAACTTGCCTTATTATCATATGTTTAACGGATAATTACTAACCATATTATCAGATATGTTCTTATCTTACTATCAGATGTTTAGCTGATATGAACTTATCTTATCAGATGTTTAGCTGATATGTGCTTACCTTATTTACAGTCTTCGAAATAAGACTTTCGAATTTACTGGCCAGAAAACTTCAAAATTAGAATATTTATATAGATTCTATTGAAAAAATTTGGCAAAAGTAACTGGTCCGAATCAATTTTCACTGGCCATGGGCCACCGGACCACTGCTAAAGTCGATGACAGTTATTATCAGATGTTTAGCTGATATGTTATTATTCTACTTATCATATTATCAGAGGTTTAGCTGATATGAACTTATCTTATTACCAGATGTTTAGCTGATATGAACTTATCTTATTTTCAGATGTTTAGCTGATGTGAACTTATATTATTATCAGATGTTTAGCTGATGCAAACTTACCTTATTTCAGATGTTTAGCTGATAATTACTCCTATTATCAGATGTTTAGCTGATATGTATTTATCTTATTTTCAGATGTTTAGTTGATATGTACTTATATTTTATTATCAGATGTGTTAGCTGATATGTACTTATATTATTTTCAGATGTTTAGGTGATATGTACTTATATTATTATCAGATGTTTAGCTGATATGTACTTATATTTTATTATCAGATGTGTTAGCTGATATGTACTTATATTATTTTCAGATGTTTAGCTGATATGTACTTATATTATTATCAGATGTTTAGCTGATATGTACTTATATTTTATTATCAGATGTGTTAGCTGATATGTACTTATATTATTTTCAGATGTTTAGCTGATATGTACTTATATTATTATCAGATGTTTAGCTGATATGTACTTATATTTTATTATCAGATGTGTTAGCTGATATGTACTTATATTATTTTCAGATGTTTAGCTGATATGTACTTATATTATTATCAGATGTTTAGCTGATATGTACTTATATTATTTTCAGATGGTTAGTTGATATGTACTTGTATTATTTTCAGATGTTTAGTTGATATGTACTTGTATTATTATCAGATGTTTAGCTGATAATTACTAACCTTATTATCAGATGTACTTGTTTAGCTGATATGTATTTATCTTATTTTCAGATGTTTAGTTGATATGTACTTATATTATTATCAGATGTTTAGCTGATATGTACTTATATTATTATCAGATGTTTAGCAGATATGTACTTATCTTATTATGAGATGTTTAGCTGATATGTACTTATATTATTATCAGATGCTTAGTTGATATTAACTTATCTTATCTTCAGATGTTTTAGCTGATATGTACTTATATTATTATCAGATGCTTAGTTGATATTAACTTATCTTTTCTTCAGATGTTCTAGCTAATATGTACTTATCTTATTATCAGATGCTTAGTTGATATTAACTTATCTTATCTTCAGATGTTCTAGCTGATATGTACTTATATTATTATCAGATGCTTAGTTGATGTTAACTTATCATATCTTCAGATGCTTAGTTGATATTAACTTATCTTATCATCAGAGGTTCTAGCTGATATGTACTTATCTTATTATCAGATGCTTAGTTGATATTAACTTATCTTAATATCAGATGTTTGGCTGATATGAACTTATAATCAGATGTTTGGCCAATATTTATTTATCTTACTATCAGCTGTTTAGCTTGTATGTACTTATCTTATTTCAGATGTTTAGCTGTTATGTATTTATTTTATTTTCAGATGTTTAACTGATAAGAACTTATCGTATTGTCAGAGGTTTTAGCTGATATAAAGTTACCTTATTTCAGATGCTTAGCTGATAATAACTAATCTTGTTTACAGATGTTTTATTTCAGATGTTTAGCCGATAATTACCAATCTTATTATCAGACGTTTAGCTGTTATGTATATATCTTATTTTCAGATGTTTATCTGATATGAACTAACCTTATTATCAGATGTTTAGTTGATATTTACTTATCTTATTATCAGATGTTTAGCTGATAGTACTTATATTATTTTCAGATGTTTAACTGATATGTACTTACCTATTATTAGATGTTTAGCTGATATGAACATTTATAGCCAATTTGGCTTGGAATCTATTTGTTATTGAAGTCAGAGTTATATAGCACAAGTTATTTGAATTGAGCCAATTTGGCTGATTAGTTTAGTTTAGAATTACACATTCATAGCCAATTTGGCTTTGAATCTATTTGTTATTGAAGACAGAGTTATATAGCACAAGTTATTTGAATTGAGCCAATTTGGCTGATTAGTTTAGTTTGGAAATTAATATAAGTGGAGTTGTAAGAATTACACATCTATAGCCAATTTGGCTTGGAATCTAATTGTTATTGAAGACAGAGTTATATAGCACAAGTTATTTGAATTGAGCCAATTTGATTGATTAGATAAGCTTAGTTTGAATATTTTATTACAAATATTTTTTCATAGCACAAATAATTTTGATTTTAGAGCCAATTTGGCAGATTAGTTTAAACATTTTATATGAGTTATTTGGTGGCAAGGTTTAAGTGGCATGTCAGTTACTAGATTGAAGTATCAAATTAGAACCATGAATAGATTTGATCCTGCACATAGCAGGTAACGATATTGGTTTATCAAAAATTGGTCAATTACGTGCCTATGTCAAAGAAATTATCAGATGGATGGGCAAGATAATGCCAAATACAACTATAAATTGGTCTCAGATTCTGCCACGTCTTCACTGGCGATAATCAAAACCAGGTAGCCATGTCTAGATGCAGATAGAGTGAATAATGCTAGCATCATTCGTATTACGAGATGGGGGCTGTTGCATACGTCACCTAGACATTAAACTAATGAGACATTCCCTTCGCAGGATGGTGTGCACCTATGACCTAACTCCTTTGGCCACCGAGCTGTTTCTTATAACATTCAAGGGACTATTGAACTGTTTGTTACTTATGGAGGGACCATCTGTACCTTTCCTATGTAATATCAATTTTAAATCAGTACTAGGAACTTATTAAAGAAGTTTATTCATGAAGATAATTTTGTATTTTTGCATTCTTATGGAACTTAATTCTTGGTATTGGGTTTTTGGTCCGCAGCGAACCCCCATTTCATGGCGGTTGACTATCTTGAATTATGGTTCAGACAGTCAATATGGCGTTTTTCGCTGCACATGATTTAACATTGTTTTAAAGTTGAAACCGTCTTAGCTACTCTTCATGTACTTTGATATACAATGTAGTACTAACGTTGAATTGTCGGTGTTACAACAAAACCAGTTGACATTATCAGTTGAAGGTTGAAAGTTGGTTGATATAAAGTTGAAACGTTGGATGGCTTGTGAACCCACAGCCAATACAAGTTGACAGTTGAGTTGATATAAAGTTGAAACGTTGAATGGCTTGTGAACCCACAGCCAATACAAGTTGACAGTTGATATTTTTGGTTGCCATAATCTGCGGTAGCCATTCGCGCCGTTGTGTTAATTGTCATCACCTGTGTACCCACGGTGATATTTTTGTATTTTCTGTTGTATTGTTGTTTGTATATATCTACATTGTGTATTCCTATATTAAACTGTGGCCAAATTCGCCAATACCAAGCTTACATATCTGTTTTCATACGGCCATACAGGATAATATGTATTGAATACATTGCATTAGTTATAATAATAGTACATACATAGGGATCAGAAAACAAGTGATGCAGCACTTATATAAATTCTTCTCCCAGATACCAAAAAAAGAAAAGAAAAGAAAAATACATATAAGATGGTTAGGACATGCACATTAATAATACACACATTTGTTTAAAGGGGAATTATCTGCCAAAATCGTAAATTTTTGTTACCCATAAAAACTATCAGATATGATTGATGCCTTAATTAAACGTGTTTCTGTAACTTAAAAATGTTATGAAATGTATGCGCATCGGGAAAAAAAGGTGCAACTGCTCGTGTTTTGAGATCGATCAAGAAATGGACGCCATTGTATACGGGGTTTGCCGAAACGTCATTAAATCAGTACAACAATGCACTTATTTCTTATTTTCTGTGAATCTGATTTTAGTCGGCGTTAATTACGGACAAAGAACCATGCAAGTTTGCAGTTAATAAGCGACAAAATGCAAATTATTCGTTTTTACCTGTCACTAGTAAGGTCAGCTGCATACGGAGAAAGCGAGGTCAAATTATTTGCTTGCAAGGAAATAATAAATCGATTGTAATTTTCGTTCTCAAAAGGCGAAAAGTGGTACAATAAGCTCTTTAATGTGAAATATTTACCTTTATTTCATCATTTTAAAGCTATTTACCAATTTCCAAAACATATAATTTTTTTGGTCAAAGTCGTAGCTAATGCCTCTTTTAATAAGGATATGAAGTGAAAGGGTGACAATTTGTACAATGAACAATAAAATGACAGATCTAATATTATGCAACAAGTAAAAGCAAGATAACTTTATATACGAGGTGTAAAACGTTTAGATTTTATTATAAAATCTTGAATTATAAGGAAATTACTTTCATTTTCACAATCTGGGAGGTTAGAATCACCAAAGAGTAGATTATTAATATTCAAATGACAAGACAGGTTAACAAATAAATCATTTCTTAACCTTTCATACAGAGCACATTTTAGCAAAAAATGCTCGGACGTTTCTACCAGTTTACAACTACAGTAGGAATTAGCTTCGATATTTTTCTTATAAAGATTATCCTTAAGCGCACTAATCTCGATTCGAATTCTAATATGTAGCATTTGACCAATTCTAGAACCTGCATAGAAGTAAGATGGGACAGGATTTATTGCGTTATTCAAAAATAATTTCATGGACTTGGCTGAAACATTACTTTTGATATTTGCTGGAAGTTCGTTCCAGAGTCGAACGGTTGAAGGTAGAAAGCTATTATTACAATAAGCTGTACGAGAACGTACAAGAACTAGATTAGAATTGTTCCCAGTGCTACATTGATGAGTTTGTCCGAAGGAGGATGGAACTAAATTGGATACATATTCGGGAACTGTTTTGTTAACCATTTTGTGAAATAATAAAATCTTATGTTTGTTTCTTCGTTCCTCTAAGGTTTCCCCATCCACAATCTTGTAAAAGTATACGTATACTTGTCAATTTTGTAGCACCAGTTATTATACGTGCGGCTTCATAGTTAATGTGTTCAAGTTTTTCCTTTATATAATTTGGACAGTTATCCCAGATTACATCCGCATATTCTAGAATAGGGCGGATATAACTGAAGTACATATGCTCAAGCGATTTACGGTCTACTTTAAATTTCAACTTACGAATAATATTTAATCTAGAAGACGCCTTTGTTATAATTTCGTTAATATGTGTGGTCCAAGATCCATCATTAGAAAAAGTGAGACCAAGACGTTTATGTGTATTTACATTTTTAATGGGAACATTATTAAAATAAAGTGGAGGATGGAATTGAGGCTCAACCTTTTGCGAAATAATCTTCGATTCAGTCTTCTTGTGATTGAAATTAACCAACCATCTGTTTGAGCAGTTTTGAACCTTTTGCAAGTTTGAAGTTAAAGAAAGAGAAGTAATTAATGGGTTTTCGACGATTGCATAAATACTGGTGTCATCTGCGAAAAGCTTGATAGGACAATTTACTTCGTCAACGATATCACTGATAAATATAGAAATAATAAGGGCCTAATATGGACCCTTGTGGAACACCTGCATTGACAGTTTTCCAAGACGATTCTTTCCCATTTATAATGACTCTTTGTTTCCTATTGGATAAATAGTCTTTAAATCATAAAAGCAAATCCTCAACAATTCCCATTTTTTTTAAATTTAAAAAGAAGACCCCTATGCCATACTCTATCAAAGGCTTTGCTAATATCAAAAAAGCTTTGCTAAACATATTCGCAATATACAGAAGTTGATTCCTGGTCGAGTCATTTATTGTAAAACCAGACTGATGTTCTGTGATTAAGTCCCTGATAAAATTAAAAATATGTTTGTAAATACATTTTTCGAAAACTTTACTAGAAATAGGGAGCAAAGAAATAGGTCGATAATTTCCAATTATGTTTTTATCCTCTTTTTTGTGGACAGGGGTAACGTTTGCCAGTTTCCATTTATTTGGAAAATGTTTAGTTATCAGACTAATGTTAAAAATAGCACACAATGGTTTATAAATAATATCGTATGCCACTTGTAGCAGTTTGGCATGAATAGCATCTGGGCCCGATGCCTTGTTAGTATTTAGAAGTCTCAGTACATCTTGAACTTCATGTTTCCGAAGAACAATACGATCCAGACATCTCGGTGGCGGTGTATCGTCAGCTGGTACTGATTTGTCAGTATCATCAATGTTTGATTGAGACGAAAAAAAGGTATTAAAAGCTTCGGCCTTTTCTGCATCATCGTAAACAATATTATTAGAACAATTTAGAGGGGGGATAACAGAATTGTTTGAGTTTCGCCCAACAAGTTGTGACGCGGATTTCCACCAGTCTCTTACACTGGTTTGACGCGATTTCAATTTGGCTATTAA
The DNA here is from genome assembly GCA_963680875.1 of Bathymodiolus brooksi. Taxonomy (NCBI): domain Eukaryota; kingdom Metazoa; phylum Mollusca; class Bivalvia; order Mytilida; family Modiolidae; genus Bathymodiolus; species Bathymodiolus brooksi. The sequence goes on from OY804579.1 coordinate 91,793,248, forward strand.
GTTATCAAAATAAAGTTCTTTTTGTCTACGAATTATGTTAATAGTTTTGTTCTGGGATTTTCTGAAGTTTGCCCAATGAACTGGAAGATTTGATTTTTTCGCTTGTCTTTGAAACCGGTTCCGTTTCCTAATGGCTCTACGGATAGCACCATTCATCCATGGAGGGTCGGTCTTTCGTACTGTTATTATTTGTTAGGAATTGATTCACCTGCTGCTTGTAATATTACATTTGAGAATGACTCTCATAAATCATCTAAGCTATTTCCAGAATTAATAAGTTCATCCCAGTCGACACGCTGCAATTTTTCACGATATAGATTATAGTTTCCACCATCATATAACCATATTCGTCTCTTAAAACATGTATGCAATGTTTTAGGGACTTTAAATATACCATATATAGGACAGTGATATCGGACATTTACGTTAAGGAATGGTTGGCCAACATGGATAAGATCAATGACATTCGGATCGGTAGACGAGATTAAATCAATACATGAACTAGAGTTCTCCGTAAAATGAGTCGGTTCGTTAATAAATTGAATCATATTGTATTTTACTAATATATTGGACATTTTATTGTTCTGGGGCTTTAATTGATCTTCATTGAAATCACCTAACACTACAATTGTATTTATACCTGTGTCCACAGCTAAATCTATCGAATGTTCGATTAAATCGAAAGTATAATTTAAAGAATCAGGTGGCCTATAAAAGGTCCCTATTAGTACACGGTGATTCTTGCTGATCTTGATTTCAACCCAGACACATTCTACTCCAAGGACCTCTAAGTCATTTCGATGGACCACATGATAATCGTTTTTCACATAGATTACTACACCTCCCCCTAGCCTATCCACACGGTCTTTTCTAAACGGTGATTGAAAATTATCGAGAGAAATATCTTGATTCGCAACATTAGTATTTAACCACGTTTCTGTAAAACACAGAATATCAAATTTTTGAAGTTCTACATTTAATAAATCAATTTTAGGGACAAGGCTTTGGACATTAAGATGCACGAACGAGGTAAACTGGGTAATGCATTCATCAAATTCGTCTAAGAGTGGATCTGATATTGACGAGGCTGATGATATTGAAGTGGACTGAGACGATGGTCCAGACAACATTAACAAGATGAAAGTACATATAAAGTCAAAATATATCGCACAAGCGAAATAAAATTGATTACTATTAAGATTAGATACATGTGTGTATGAGTCCCTCTCGTAAAGGGGTGTATAATTAACAATATGTTTTGTATTATTCGATCTATCTAAATGTATATATACTTTGTCATGATAAAATTTCAGAAAGTTGAACAATACCATCAAAGGAATAGATTTTGACTTGATAGATACATACAAATTAATAAATATAACATGTTCAATATTTAATATTTAATAACATTTTAGCTTTTACTCTTGTTGCTCTACTATAGAACAGACCTATTCGAGTTATATGTTCTGAATTTGAAATACCCATTATGAGACTTTAGTATCCCATGCATAGTGGAAAGAACACGAAACAGGACTGCTCAATTTAGATATAAAGACATACATACAACATTGAAAAAAAATGTCACCCTTTGATTAACAGAAGGAAAAACTAAGAAAATTATACACAAATACATAAGAACAAATCAAAATCATATTTACAATCAACTTCTAGGAATATGTGGAGTACAGAGTATTACTCCAGAAATGAGCTTTGTTTGATAAGGATGGGATTTTATTTTGCTTCGAGTTTATATAATTGTAACCTGCAATTTATGTCAACAAATTGACGGCAACGGTATACACACATCAAACTCACGTACATCTGAAAAATTATTTATTTTATTATATATATATTATTGTAATTTTTTTATTTTTTTATATATATATTTTTTTGGGGGGGGTAGGGGGAATTTACCTAGTGAAAAAGAAACGGTTACATGACTGGCCTATGTTTAATTTGACGCATATTTTCACGCAGTACACCAATATACAAATTAATGTTTGGTTTTACAGACAGACATAATGTGAATAAATACATAATATACACACACACAAAACATTGAAATAACATATTTACAAGCTGATTTAATCTAGACTGGGTTGAATATTCCAGAAAAGTTATTTCATTATAGGTAAATTATAAAAAATTTCCATATTCATATATTTACTTAAATCACCCCTTCATTACCATTTAATTGATGGTTATTGTCAGTAATTAATAAACAATTAACATTTCCCACCGAGATTCCGTATTTTGTTATCCAAAGTCGATACGACCTAATTTGATTAAAGTATATAAAGATGACCCCCAAATAGGGACGTATAAGTTGAACACTCTAGTCAGCCACAACAAATTTATAAGATCATTGCGTGGAAAACTAGTCAGTAATAAATTTGGATAATCACATATGTAGTATATGCAGTATTGTCACAGGAATGAGGTACATAATACAAGATAGACCCATTTAGTTTCCAACTTGAATTTGACATTTGACACTTTTTTCAATACTCAGGGTTGCAATCCCGTTGATTTGTTATGGTAGCATTATCTAAATATGGTAATTTAACTTTTAACATATAGTTTGTTATTACATTATTACATGTTTATGTGAAGGCACAAAGGGAAGTAACTAATTGGCAAGTTCAAATAATAAAGAGAGTTAGTTTACATTAACTCTGAACCAAACATGTTTGGCATAAATTGGTTCAGCATATGCGGTTGACAAGGTATCTGTGGTAATCCCAATGGAATTCCTTGCTGAGAGAGAAGAGCTGGAGAGGGAGGTCGCACTACAAACATACCATGTGATTGGGGTGGAGGAATACTCAAGTTAATGTTGAAAGTTCCATCCTGATTGACACAACCAGTATTCAGAATAGCATTAAGTTCGTCTTCACATGTTATAATTTTCCTGTTGTCAGCTTTGTCGGTTATGAAGATTTTTCCATCCCGTACCGAGGTTGATTTGATTTGTTTCTGCTTTACGGCCTGTCTGGCAAGATAAGCTATTTTGCTCCTATTTTTGGTAAGGTCTTGACTTATTCCAATTCCTTTCAAATCTGGGATCTTTGGTATATTTTTTGTAGCCTTCAAGAGTTCTGAGCGTTTTTGTGCATGTGTGAACCGGACAATTATTTGTTTATGACCTTTTGCACTTGGTAAACGATGAGAAACACTAATATCATTGCTGACTAGATTGACGTTAAGTTTTTTGGCGATATCACATACTATGTCTGCAGTATTCTCGCCAACTGATTCTGGGACACCACTAATTCTTACACAACTTTTCCTAATATGTTGTTCAAGGTCGTCAAGTTTGGAGTTAATTTTTGGAATTTCACCGATTTATTTTTTTAGGTTGAAATTTTCTTGTTTTAGTTGTTGAATTTCAGCGTATAACGGTGATGTGGCGTTATTGATACACAACTACATATCTTGTCTGAGTTCCTTACGCAGGTCATCAAGCATTAGATTTTTAACGGTCATTGCAAGTCGCTGTACATCATCGTCGGTGAACAAAGATTTTTTTTCATCAAATGAATGTTCTTCTGTTGGTGCCTTGACAGAGTTTTCAGAGGACACGGAGACGTGAGGTGATAGAACTGAGTTGTCTCCTTGCATTTCTAATAAGTCGATGTGTAAGTCAGAATCGAAATTTAATTTTTTCCTTAGTGGTTTATGGTCTGGTGTAAGTATACTATTAGGTGAAGGTTCTGAAGAATATCTTCTACGCTTTTGCTTTGTTATATTTGCATCAATTCTTGACATATTTCAAAGCTGCCATTCTGTTGATTTAGTATGTTGACATTATTTTAATATGGCTGCTAGTGTTTATAAACAATGTACGGGTCACTGACTACCACCGTGTACATAGTAAAGAATAGTATGAAAAGTACCCACTATAGATAGAATTAGACAAACTAATAAAATGCAGGTTTTTTCATTATCCCGTTGATTCTCCAAAATCGAATAACATATTTTAACACTTGATCAAGAATGAATAAACCATATCCGAAAAAAACTCAAATCTGGAGTTTGTAAAATGTCAAATTTTCACATTTTCTGCTCTTGTGAAAACATGAACTATCACAACCTGCGCATGCCCTATCAAACCTCGGCTTCTTCGCCAATGTCAGATGTTTCACTGGAGAGGAAACGTTTCCGTTGTTCAGACGTAAGGGCCGAAAATTCAGTTTTCTGTTGTTTATTGCTTCTATTCCTACTATTAGTTCGGCCACCATTTTGTTCCTGATTTTTTTTGCCCATTCTAATATTTCTTCTCATATACTTATATTATACTATAGTAGTTACTGAGATGATGTTATTTAATGTCATTTATAGTTTACTAGTATGTAGTCATATTATACGATATATGTACATGTATATCCACACAGGTGAGTTGAACTCAAGTACAAAGTAAACAATAGCTACTCACATATCTCGATTGATAATAATACACAGTTCATAAGATGCATTTAAATCCTTTTTTTTAAAATTCCATTTTCAGATGATAACACTAATGTCTCTGTAATTAGTAATACAGTTTTGAGCACATTTTGATTATTTTAGAAACCACATTTTAACTGATTTTGCCCTTACGAAATTCTAGACGTCCATTGTTATGCTACCTGTTACCAACCGTATATGTAACCAGCATGAGGGCCACTCCGACCAGTATCAGCAGTGTGACCACGAACCACTTACACAGGAACGGAAATGGTTACAGAAAGGTAAAGACAGTTAATATTGTAAAAGAAATACAAATGTTATGGTATTTTCAAAATTTTTATTTACATTGATTTATTTATTTTTTAATTTTTGGTGTTTAACGTCACTTTCAACAATATTTCAGCTATATAATGGCAACCAGTTTTAGTGGTGGAGGAACCGGAGTACCCGGAGAGAACCACCGACCATGGGCAAACTGGTAAACTTTATCACTTGCGGCTGCGAGTCGAGTGCACCTTTTTTTGTAATTTACAAAGTCGGGTGCGAACCCACGCCGTATTGGTGATAGGCTTGTATATGTTTCGAACAGTATATTCAAAATCAGTTCGAGTAAATTGGACCTGTGCACTGCAGCAAAGCTAGCAGACAATTTAGTACTTGCTCTAAAACCGTCTGCTAAAAGCATAAGGATCGAGTAACTAAGATGCTAATTAGTTGATGGCAGAAGTAGAAAACATACTGTGTAAACGTAGCGTCTGCTTTGCCTATATGCAAAAGCAGATCGTGTAAATATGCCTTTAATCTTATTTCATTTCAGTTAAAGGCAGCAAAGGAATAAATGTATTTCCCTCCCACTCTAAATCATTGGGAACTACATTTAACCATTGCACATTATTTTTGTTTCAGGTTCAGTGCCACATAAATTACTGAAGGGTGTCTTGGAAAACGACCACCTGCTGAGAGATGTCCCAAAACTTTCGCCAGTGCACCAGACATACTATTTAGAAGTGTTTCACTCCATAGTAAACCAGTTTGCACCAAAGAGCACCCACTTTTTCTATGCAGCAATGCTAGCAAGGTAATTCTTTTCTTTGGAATTTCTATAGCTTTCTACTGAATTGTGCATATAATATATATAGCAGTATAGAGTAAATTGTGTCACATCTGTATTTATGTTGAACATTATGTAAATTAATTAATCACCAATCAATCAATAATTTGGTTGAACAGAAATATTTAATCGGTTCTTTAAATTTAAAGTTGTATTTTATACTATTCACAGGTTATCTATAGCAGCCATTCATTACAATGAGAATTGTGAAAGACAACTTGTGACAGAAAATGGTGACTTATGCTACAACATCAGCTATCCAAAAGCAAAGAAGGGTACCGAAGCAGTGGTGAAGCCACGAAAAGGTCCTCCGACTTATGGTAAATTTTTCCATTTTCTAGATTGATTGATTTTGATTTTTGGTGTTTTAACACCACTTTCAACAATATTTCAGCTATTTCATGGCGACCAGTTTTAATGGTGGAGGAATATGGAGTACCTACCGAGAGAGAACCACCGACCATAGGCAAGCAACTGGTAAACTTTATCACTTGCGGTTGCGAGTCGAGTGCACCCTTTTTGTAATTTACAAAGCCCGGTGCGAACCCACGCCGTATTGGTGATAGGTTTGTATGAGTTGTAGATCCAACGATCTAACTCATTGAGCCACCCGGGACACATCTCCAAAAAATAACCATAAAATATGCCTTAGTATGTACATGTATAGATACAATAACCTAACCTTATGTCCGCTACACTCCCTATCTAGTATACAAGATGTTTTCATGCAAACTGGAACCAAAAACAATTGCAATGTATGTTTGTAAAGTGAAACTTTATTCAAGTAATAACCAATATATTTTTATTTGGATTTTTTAAAATTTATTTTTATTTACAGATTATGTGACTCTGATAAAACAGGCAGTAATAGAAAGAAGAAAAGTGGAGTGTCCAACATACTCAACTGCTACCGATGATATTCAGATCATGAACAACCACATTCCACTTCCATTCACATCAGAATTCGTTCAGTTCTCCAAGAGACAATTAATTGAAAGACATCGTTCACGTTTTAGTATGTAACAAATCATAGATGATGTGTTATCCATTGACATTGAATTGGGAATATCAGATGATGTTCTGTCCATTGACACTGAATATACAGTTGACTCTCATTGTCTCGAATTCGGTTGACTCGAATTTCCGGTTGAGTCGAATTGTTATCGAAGTCCCGAACTTCGTTGTGTATAAATATATATAATTTGACTCCTGTTGAGTCGAAATTTCGGTTGTCTCGAATAAAACTTTTGGTCCCGAGATGTAGAAAGCCATATTATTTACATTCGTTAAGTCAAATTTACCTGTCAAAACATGTGTATTACCTTAGGATTAAAATCGAATTTGACATTTTTACCTTAGGCTATTTCACATGTTTATTTCACAATCTGTCAAATTAATTAGTGATAATATTTGAATTGGCTTGGTATTATGACACAGGTTAGATGTGTACAATCAAAAATTATCGATTCATGATAAGTGCACTTGGGTCGGCATACATCAATGATTATGAAAAGTACACAAAGGAAGCGTTTTATCTATTGAATTATTTGTCGGAAATTAATTTTGATTAAAGAAGAATAGTTTTCTTCTACACTTTATTGAATAATTAAAACACACCATTTATTGTAAATAAACAGTATTGCACAAAGAAAAATACGTCATGATGGGTGAAGTTTAATGACAATGCAACAGGTGAAAAACATAAACAAAACGGATAAACATATTCATTCACACAAAAAAAGATATCTAGAAGTTATCAGTCGTTTCACAAGATTCAAAGAATTTAACGGAGAGAAAAAAACAGCAACAAAACATCGAATATGTTTAAAATCGTTCCGAGAATAGGGACATGCGATGCTGGTTTTAGCTCTTCAAAATTTCGCTCGAGTTGTCTCCCTTTCGTTGTTAAACAAACCACACTTCCGGTATCTCCGTAGCACCTCTTGAGTCGAACTACGGTTGACTCGAATTTTGTCCATGGTCCCATCGAATTCGAGATAACGAGAGTCAACTGTATTAAAATTACACTTGTGCATATTTAAATCCACAATATTGTTCTGATGGAAATGTCTGTCTAATTTTCGTAACTACACATGCTGGTAAAAAATTTTCTGTTGTATCTTCCAAGACGTCTCCAAATCCACTGTACAAATCTTCTGTATGCCATGAATCATATATTTCCTGAAAAAAAATATGGACTAACTGCAGCTACCGGTTCTCCCTAATTGACTTCCAATCAATGCTTATAAAACCAGACTTTATGCCAGTATAAGCATTGTAGTGTATGATCCAAGGACTATGACAGTGCTGGTAGAAAGAAGAGATTCTTTATATATATGTACAATACGCAAAAAAAAAAAAAAAAAAACTTTTAACTTCGCCAACGCCGGTCCCAAGCCCGGGTGAAAAAGGAGGAGGGTTATGAATTGTAGAGCTTGTAAATATTGTAAAAAAACTGTAAATTATATATATTAGGCCAAAAAAAAATATGTGTGTTTACGGTCACCCGACCTACCCTAATTTTTGCTAGCGACCCTATGCATTTTTACACAAAATTCGGATAACCATTTTTGTTGTTTAACCAGCAGCAATGTTTTATTTATTCAACTGCTAGCTTTTTGTCGAAATTGAGAGCAAAGAAGGTAGACAAACTGCATAATTCGTCATTTTACCGGAATTTTCGAAAATTAAAAACCGGAATCGGATTCCGGAACCGGGAACGACTATTTCCGGTTTTGTCGATAATAAAAAAAAAAAAAATTAATCCCGACCGACCGACCCTAGATTTTTTTGACATGTGACAGTAAACACACATATATTTTTTTTTGGCCTTATAATACTTTACTGTATGTAAAAAATTATATTAATTGAATCATAATAAATTCTGTATATATGTATATAATACAGTTTGTGTTTTATCTCACAAATGCAAACAAGTGATAAAGGACACCCTTCAACATGTCACAAAGTTTTGTTTGTTTGTTTAATAGGGTGTGGGTTGGGATCTCACAAACCGGTTTAACCCCACTGCATTTTATGGGCCTGTCCCAAGTCAGGAATCTGCTTGGTAATGGTCCTGTCTCTTATTGTTTTGTGTACATTATTTGAATTTGGGATGTCTTTGTCAGATGAGTGGTGGTTTTTGTACAAAATTTGTCATTTTTTACATAAGGGACCAATAAGAGCTTGCCGAGGAGTGAGAGTTTATTCTCTGCATTGAAGTCGTCTCATGGGCATTCTCCCCTCATCCTTTTTTCTACTATATTACGTCACTGCAGCAATCTTTCAGCTATATAAAAAATTAAATTCTACATGTACTTACTCATTTATTGGTTCATTGTCATCTAATGGTCCCACATTTTCTAAGTACTCCAACATGCTGATATGTAGTACATGTCGGTTCAGACAGTTGGCAACAAATATGTCATGTTCTGTTATGCAGGAAATATCACTGTCTTCCATGTTGATGCTCACTGCCGAAATAGCTTGACAACAGATGCATTCTTCTGCTGTATCCATAGTGGAACATGACCCACACTCGCACCTAAGATGATTAGAGCAATTGTTAAATAAACTAATGCAGATTACATCTTCAAGTATGTCTTGAAAAAAAGCTTTGCAGGCGCTGAAAAGATTGGATTTGATTTTTGGCGTTTTAATGCCACTTTCCAAAATATTTCAGCTATATCATGGCGACCCGTTTTAGTGGTGGAGGAAGCCGGAGAGAACCACCGACCATGGGCAAGCAACTGGTAAACTTTATCACTTTCGGCTGCTATTCGAATGCACCCTTTATTGTAATTTACAAAGCCGGGTGCGAACCCACGCCATATTGGTGATAGGCTTGTATGAGTTGTTAGATCCAACGACTTAACTCATTGAGCCATCCGGCCCGCGCTGAAAAGAAAGTAGGCAATAAAGTAATTTAACATGCCTGTGAGTTGTGTAAGGAATTCGGATCAATTGTACTTGGTGACAACAACTCTAACCCTAATAAACATGTTGTGCAACACATGTATGATTGTCAGCAAATATGAATAATGAAACCACACCTTTAAATTTTAAAATATTGTTCACTATTATTTTACCACAGCATATGCATATACACTGTTGATATCCCAAAAGTGCATGACAGTGTGTGCTATTCACGTCCCGGGACTGTACACATTATTTTCTGTTCAGTTTACGTTCTGAATAATGACATTTGCAGAATATAAACGACTTCTACGATAGGGCAGAGAACCTGAATAGTACACTGAATCACCTGTGACAATATATTCTATACATTGCAGCGAAATAAATGGGTTACTATGTCGAGCATGAATAATTGATCCTATTTTCCTTTCATTTACCACTAGTTCAACTGGTATCAGCGAAATGCAAAAAAAAGAATCGTATAATACATTTCTGCAAATAATATAACAAAAAATATTAATTGTATGCGTCTTACCAGGTTGTATTTATCAATCGATCTTGGTTTTGCGAATGTTGGTCAAGCCTCTCAAGGTCAATGTCCGAGTCGGAATCTGAACTTTCTTCGTTAAAAACAACACTGGCAGTGCCCAACAAAGGAAGTATATCAGAAACAGCTTCATCAATGTTCATGTCGCTGTTACTGTGTGCCATAGCAATAAATCGATGCTTTCCTCCGTGTGAATAACTTCCTCGTGTGTTTATCCAGCCATTTTTTTCCAAAAGATCAAGTGATGTCATAATGTCACGTGACCAACTATCTCATTAATATTAGTCAGATAGCCTCCCCGGTAACAAAAAAGTGAGAAATTTACTAATTAGTCAAGGATTGTCGGCTTTTTTGCTTTTATTTATTAATTAACCATAAAATAAGTCAGCTGAACAATAATTATTTTAATAATAAGAAAAATAAAAAGAATTACCATCAAGTTAAACAACCGTACGCCTGACAAGCCATATCGACACTGAATGAGGACCCTGGTTTGTCTTGCTTGTTTTGGGGCGTGGTGGTATTTAGACGTCACGTGATACTTGGTATTGAGATGCTATCAAAATGGCGACTTCCATGTATCGTTGACAGAATTTTAAAATCGATTTCATTCCCTTATCCAACATAATAAAACGCTAATATGCATATAAACATCCATATTTATACAGTCATGAAAAACATATAAAAAAATATTTTTTTGGCGAAGTTTCCCTTTAACTATCTAATTTAATGAATACGGCGTCCTTCTGGAATAACCTTCAACATGTACGGTCAAAGGTCGAATCAAAATAAAACTAGATTTTAGCACTGCAACAAACTCCCGTAAGCATGTGAACTTCGATCATGGTTGACGTTACGTGGTCCGGACACAAATTGGTTCTTTCGTGTTGGTGTCTAATATTATTTTGAACATTAGGCTTTCTGACATTTGACGAGACACATTAAATCAAAATCCACTGCTAATACAATGAAATTCGATTGTATATATGTAATGTGTATATTGTTTATCTAATTATTGCCTAATTTGTGTTAGGGTTTTGGTTATGGTGCTTAACACCACTTTCAACAATATTTCAGTTAGATCGTGGCGGTCAGTTTAATTGGTGGAGGAAACCGGAGTAACAGGCAAAACACCGATCTGTCGAAAGTCACCGATAAACCTGATCGCATAATGTTGTATCGAGCATACCTCTCCATGAATGGGGGTTCGAACTCACAACTTTTGTGGTGATAGGCACTGATTGCACAGGTAGTTGTAAATAAAACACCTTACGATCACGACGGCCCCTTTATTGCCTAGTATCCTCATACAGAATTGGAATATATAATGGTGTTTCAATAGAGTGAGTGAGTGATCTTTTTTTTTTAATGTTTCTAATATTTTATACAATACAATTGCATTTCAAACAAATTAAATTACATCATGTCACGTGTTTCTGATATTTTATACAATACAATTGTATATCAAACAAATTAAATTACATCATGTCACGTGTTTCTGATATTTTATACAATACAATTGTATATCAAACAAATTAAATTACATCATGTCACGTGTTTCTGATATTTTATACAATACAATTGCATTTCAAATAAATTAAATTACATCATGTCACGTGTTTTTAATATTTTATACAATACAATTGTATATCAAGCAAATTAAATTACATCATGTCACGTGTTTTTGATATTTTATACAATACAATTGTATATCAAACAAATTAAATTACATCATGTTACGTGTTTTTAATATTTTATACAATACAATTGTATATTAAGCAAATTAAATTACATCATGTCACGTGTTTCTGATATTTTATACAATACAATTGTATATCAAACAAATTAAATTACATCATGTCACGTGTTTCTGATATCTTATACAATACAATTGTATATCAAACAAATTAAATTACATCATGTCACGTGTTTCTGATATTTTATACAATACAATTGTATATCAAACAAATTAAATTACATCATGTCACATGTTTCTGATATTTAGACAATACAATTGTATATCAAACAAATTAAATTACATCATGTCACGTGTTTCTGATATTTTATACAATACAATTGCATTTCAAACAAAGTAAATTACATCATGTCACGTGTTTTTGATATTTTATTCAATACAATTGTATATCAAGCAAATTAAATTACATCATGTCACGTGTTTCTGATATTTTATACAATACTATTGTATATCAAACAAATTTAATTACATCATGTCACGTGTTTCTGATATTTTATACAATACAATTGCATTTCAAACAAATTAAATTACATCATGTCACGTTTTTCACATACAAATTATATAAAAAATAAATAGTCATATTTTTTAATCTAAAAATCATACAATATATTACATTTTTTTTTCAAATCTTGTAATCTAAGTGCATTAACAAATCATCAAGAATGTGGTGTGTTTTCTTTCTCATCAAACATTGCCTTTAAGAGAGTTTTCTGACTGTCTCCCGAGCGGAATAATCTCATCATCAAAGATGGTTTCGCTGGAGATTGAAGCACTTCATCTTCTGCTATTTTCAAATGTGTCTTATTGTCCTCTTTACCCTTTAAAAATTCTGGTAAATTATTTGGGTTGAAATCACTTTTTATGTGATGTCAGCATCTGTAATTGTCCTATGAAGTCACAGCCTGATTTTCTAAAAGGGTATGCAACCATTTGATCTCCAATAATATTTTCCACTATAAAGTCGTGATGCATTTGATTGATTTGTAGATTCTTTCTATCTTCCGGACAAGTCTTGCTGTTCCGGAGCCAAGATGTTATACACATCTTACAAAAACTATGACCACAAAGTGCTCGGTATGGTTCGTTGAAAACATCCTGACAAATCGAACAAAATAAATGGGAACTGAATGATTCTGGGTTCAGAAAATACCTCTCTTCTGGGTCTTCAGTTACAATCTTTTCTTCGTGTTTCCGTCTCCTTTTCGACATATTATTGGTTATTCAAATCGTTGCTCAACACATCGTCAGTTTTTATTTACACACTATTCCGAGTGAGTGATCTTTGCTTAATGCCAGGTGAATAATTTCACAGCCATATCATGGCGAGAACAAGTTGTATGTTGATGAGATTAAGATGATGCCCGCTTTGTACTAGAACAACATGCTTAATTTGACTTTGGTTTTATAGTCCTAACTCACTGAAACAACAGTGAGCGGAGAAATGTCGTCCCACTCACTCACATTATCCTAATTCTAAGTTCTTACTCTTACTACTTAATGATACGAGTTTAACGGAGAAGCAGTACATACCAATTGTATAGTTTCTTTGGTATGACCACGACATACCATCAAACAGGGTGTTTAAATGTATAGAGTTTAAATTTAACAACACCACGGTTTCTTTAGTATGACCACGACATACCATCAAACAGGGTGTTTAAATGTATAGAGTTTAAATTTAACAACGCTACGGTTTCTTTGGTATGCCACGACCTACCATCAAACAGGGTGATTAAATGTATAGAGTTTACATTTAACAACCCCACGATTTCTTTAATATGACCACGACCTACCATCGAAGAGGGTATTTAAATGTATAGAGTTTACATTTAACAACACAACGGTTTCTTTGGTATGACCACGACCTACCATCGAAGAGAGTGTTTAAATGTATAGAGTTTCATTTAACAACTCCACGGTTTCTTTGGTATGACCACGACCTACCATCGAAGAGGGTGTTTAAATGTATAGAGTTTACATTTAACAACCCCACGGTTTCTTTGGTATGACCTCGACATACCATGAAAGAGGGTGTTTAAATGTATAGAGCTTACATTTAACAACCCCACGGTTTCTTTGGTATGACCACGACCTACCATCGAAGAGAGTGTTTAAATGTATAGAGTTTACATTTAACAACCCCACGGTTTCTAGATTTGCAGAATTTCTTCCATTGATATATCCTCCAGAGCTGGAAGTTAAAGAGACCACAGATACAGCTTCGTCCGCATCATTTTTGAACTTATACCTCGAATTTGACGACAGTGGTCAACTCAGGATTGTTTATCAATGTGTGACGTAAAAATGTTTTTGACATTTACTTCACTGAATATGGTACTGCTTTGACAACTATTTTACCTATTTTGTTCCTGTATTTAAATACTGTTATAGTGCCAGCCGGAACCTTTGAACCGTAATGAAAGCGGAAGGTTTGGCGCTTTAAAATCTGATTCAACCCACCATTTCTTTAGAAATGCCTGTACCAAGTCAGGGTCATTACGGTTTTCACAGTTTTCCGGCTGTTGACTGATTTTGTCTGTTTATATAATTATGAGTTTTGACTTTCCCTTTGTAAGATTGTTCGGAGTTCGGTAGTTTTGTTATTATCCTTATTTACTATAACTATGCCCAATGTCACTGCTGGTGGATTTTTTTCCCCGAGGCCATTGCAACTTGGTAGCTTTACTTAAGCATTTATGAATAACGAAATTAAGGACAACATACCGGCTAGAACGTCACCCGGGTTAACAAGGTCCTCATTTGCTACTACACGGAACAGGGTAGCAAATGATATATGCGTTCCACGGAAAATCCTACGGAATACCCCCGATTTGTCTTACGTCGAGCCAGAAGGTAATTATTATTTCAAAACATCAGATTCGTATCAAATTTTAAAATCTTGTTCTATTAATATTTCGGACTGTCTTAAATCTCCAGGTACTTGTGACTCTTCTCCATGCATTACTACTTGCAAAATAAAAACTGACAAAAAAAATACTTGTAAAACATGCGTCATGCTAATAACTTCTCCTGAATTTACAAGTAATTTAACTGGAAAGATTTACTACACCAAATCGCTTGACCCTCTGGACTGTTCTACTAAAATGGCATTTACGACATAGAATGTTCACTCTGTGGACTTTTGTATGTTGGTGAAATTCGTCAAACATCGCGAGGTAGGATGAGCCAACATCGATATGATGCAAAAAATCCCAAATACAGGATTTTGTATAATCATTTCAATCAACCGGGTCATGACCGCTGTTTGACGATGAAAGTTCGAATCATCGAGAAGATTTACCATCATACAAACAGTCCTATGCTTAGTACACCTTACCGTACCGATAGAGAGTTGTTTTGGATTAAAGAGTTAGGCACTGCAATGCCTTACGGTTGCAATGATAACATCAAAGGAGTGGGAAATTTGTCAAGTCCTGGATGCAACGAAATCAACGTGATGAGCCTTTTTAATTCTATTCCAAGAACTAAACGTAGCCATGGTCATAACAGAATTCAACATCCTAATGTTAAAAAGTCCTCTAAACCAAGAACGTTACAAGATACTTTTAATGATTTACTTTCTAATATTCAGAAACCTCTTGGAATTCATCACAGTAAACTACCTCAAAGATCTTAGGGATTTTGGACTTGACAAAGGAGGCGTAGATCCTTTTTCTCCTAAGTACAGATTGTCTAGTATCATATGTGACGTGGCGTCCTTTCGTCTTTTTAAACCAGTTCGATCTGAACCTCTTCATGATAACAACAGAAAATACCTCCATATTCCCTTTGCTAACAAAGGAATCGATGTTATTAACATCAGCAACATTCTTAATAGACAAGAGATCGTAAAAGAAATTCCACCATATTTCAAAAATCAATCTGTTCCCATTGTCTCCTTTAGCTAAACTAACAGCATTGGCCGTAAAATTTTCAACTAGACAGAAGCATTGCAAGATATTAACATAGAAGAGTACCTTAAGAACCCTTTGACTTGTGACTGCTCCCACTCTCCGTTTCAATACAACCCATCTGGACATGTAATCACTGGTGACCTGAATATCATTCAACATGAGAGTCTCCGAAAGTTGATTTCTCATGGTCCTAAATTCAGAGAACCCCAACACATCAATTGGAAACATAATTTCAAGATAATTATGGATGCTGTTGAAGATAATGCCAGAAGGTGGATAAAGAGAGAAGTAGACCAAGATCCTGAGTTAGAGTCCTTGTCAGACTGGGTTAGAACAATTAGGTCTCTAGTACAAGGTCGGATTCACAAACTAAAAAATTGTGTTAATAGTCGACCTAAGTCTATATTTAAAGACTAAGAAGCTGTTAAGTGTTTTTCCTCTCTTCATGACAAATATGTTATCGTTCCTGCGGACAAGGCTTCCAACAATATCGTGTTTGTATGTAAATCATATTACTTCGAATGCCTAATCAAGGAATTAGGCATAAATAGCAACACCTCTAGTAATACCACATACAAACCAACTTCGTTCGACAAAGATGAAATCCTAGCTAACCACAGATCATTCATGACCTCTTTAAACATTCCCTCTGGTAAAGAGTCTGATGATTTACCCTATTTATATTGGATACCTAAACTCCATAAGACACCATACAAAGAAAGGTGCATAGCGGGATCATCAACTTGTTCGACGAAAGAATTGTCTATTCACCTGACAAAGATTATGTCTGCAGTAAAAGAGGGACAACAGAAATATTGTGAAACTGTTTACTCGCGTAGTGGCATAAATCACATGTGGATTTTGAAAAACTCTAAAGATCTTTTGGATAACCTGAAATCAAGATCTTTCTCTCAGGTATCCTCCATCAAAACTTTTGATTGTTCAACTCTATATACCACCCTACCGCATGACAAATTAAAAACCCGCTTAAAAGAAACAATTCATAAAGTTTTCTGTCATAGAAACTATGGCTCAAAATTTGTTGTGTTAGGCTACAATTCCACATATTTTTCAAACAAATTCAAAAAGGTAAAACATACTACTCCGAGGAACAAGTGATCAGTATGCTGGAGTTCCTCATCGATAACTTATTTGTCTCCTTTGGAGGAACACTGTTTCAGCAGGTCGTCGGCATACAAATGGGTACGAATTGTGCCCCTCTTCTAGCCGATTTATTTTTATACTCATATGAGTCGGAGTTTCTTCAAAAGCTTGTAAAAGATAAGAAGATTCATGAGGCTAGAGCCTTTAATTTCACATACAAGTATATTGGTGACGTTTTATCTATCAATAATTCTAGATTTGCAGAATTTCTTCCATTGATATATCCTCCAGAGCTGGAAGTTAGAGACCACAGATACAGCTTCGTCCGCATCATTTTTGGACTTATACCTCGAATTTCACGACAGTGGTCAACTCAGTACTAATATTTATGATAAACGGGACGACTTCAATTTTAAAATCATAAAATTTCCAAACATGTGCAGCAATATACCAGCTTCTCCTGCATATGGTGTTTACATCTCGCAATTGATTCGCTATGCAAGGGGCAGTAGCAATTATTCTGATTTCCTGAAACGCCATCTTCATCTGAGAAACAGGCTACTGGACCAAGGCTATGAAAAGATTCGTCTTATTCGATCTCTTAAAAAGAATATATTCCGATACCAAGATCTTGTCGAAATATATTCCGTCACTGCAGAAAGGTTTATAAGCGATGCATTTTCATATTGTGAAAATGTATAAAGATAAAGAAGTCAAGAAAAATGTCAAAAATATTGTTTTATCAATATGTGACGTAAAAATGTTTTTGACATTTACTTCACTGAATATGGTACTGCTTTGACAACTATTTTACCTATTTTGTTCCTGTATTTAAATACTGTTATAGTGACAGCCGGAACCTTTGAACCGTAACGAGAGCGGGAGGTTTGGCGCTTTAAAATCTGATTCAACCCACCATTTCTTTAGAAATGCCTGTACCAAGTCAGGGTCATTACGGTTTTCACAGTTTTCCGGTTGTTGACTGATTTTGCCTGTTTATATAATTATGAGTTTTGACTTTCTCTTTGTAAGATTGTTCGGAGATCGGTAATTTTGTTATTACCCTTATGACCACGACCTACCATCGAAGAGGGTGCTTAAATATTTAGAGCTTACATTTAACAACCCCACGGTTTCTTTGGTATGACCACGACCTACCATCGAAGAGGGTGTTTAAATGTATAGAGTTTACATTTAACAACCCAATTGTATCTTTCGTATGACCACGACCTACTATCGAAGAGGGTGTTTAAATGTATAGAGTTTAACACTTTATTTGTTTATAAATGGCATGGTTTTGTAATAAAAAGTTTCAAAAGGTAGATTGCTGAAAGACTTGTTATATATATATTTTTCTATACAATCCATGGCAAGATATTGATAATCAGGATAACATTTATTGGCAAATAATTCTTTCCTGGAGACGAGTTGATTCAGATCGCCGACACCAAAGATACAAATCCCTCGAACAAATGTGCAATGACAAAGCCCGCCCCATGATACATAAACTGCATTCCAGGTTTTTTTCTCTGGATTTCCTGGAAAAAAATCAGACACATCAGTTAATGCCCCTTTCTAGTATGAACCAAACAGAAAAAGTGCTAGTAACGCATTTATTTGACAATATTTTGTGTGTGTACAATACCGGTATAGCATCAGAAAAGGCTGCTAACGTATCTAATAAGAGATAAGTTATTTCCTTCATAGAGAAGTGGCCCGTCGTCGACCCGATATTATGGAAGTCTGGTTTACATCTACCTGTGCAATGAGTTCCTATCACAACTAAGTAAGCACCGTGACGTTAACTTGTTTTCAACTCCTTTTAATCGTGTATTTGTTCCCTTGTTTCATATTAATATTGTAAACGCTCATATTCTATTAGAGGGGACAGAGTAAGTATGGTGTACATGTGACAATGTTGATGTTAAACGACAGAGTAAGTATGGTGTACATGTGACAATGTTGATGTTAAACGACAGAGTAAGTATGGTGTACATGTGACAATGTTGATGTTAAACGACAGAGTAAGTATGTGTACATGTGACAATGTTGATGTTAAACGCAAAGTTTTATAAACCTCATTCATATTCACTTGGATGGCCGGGTTGTTAATACGTCATTAACGTCTGATCACAGATTAACACCACTGACGGTGGGTTCGCACCCGTGGCGATATCCATCTCAAGAATTAAGGTTTTCAGGGACGTACATATGAAGGGGCTTAAGACTTTTGGTGGTCAGTTCCTTACAGCTGTCTTGGTGTTTCTATTACGACTGGTATTTACCATGTGGCTTAAAAAATGCTGACAGTGAAGATAAAGATAAACAAAACACTAACCAACCCCTATTATTGGATATTATACAATTGATGACTTTCGATGAGGTGAATACAAGGATTGATCAATCCTTGTATTCACCGAAATGGAAAGTCATTAACTGTTTTATTATATGACATTAAATCAAAGGAGTGAGTATGATAAGGGTAGATGTTGGCCCAAACTCAGAAACTGTTTATATAGATATAATATTAAACAAAATCATTGAAAGGTAAGACAAAATATGTTTTTCATGATTTCACTTTGTCCTTTGTTGTTTAGCAACGTAAATGGAGGAGGGTCCAATTAATCATTGGAAATTCAAATATTTTAACAAAATCACTGCCCTGTAAAACGGAATATATAACATCTCGAGACTAATAACGTATAATATCCGCCAATCCATGTTAAAATTCCCAACACATTTTGGCTTCCATGATTTATTTCGATTCTGATATGTCTAAGAGTACAAATACGGTAGTATACTTTGATTGGAAGATGGTAATTTATATTTACGGTATCTTCAAACTTTTGTTGTTGAGAAAAGTAAAACGTGATAGATTATATAAATAGAATGCTTGGTAATACTGTATTATCGGTCATGGCCCATTGAAGTAAAATCATACCACTAAAATTCCAAGTAATACTACACATTTAACACTGACTCATAAACGATAGACTATATCAATGACATTCTTACTAAGGATAACAAACAGCGCCGACGTTGTTCCCCAGACATCCCTGTCTGCACAACGTCTCCCATTATTAATTTAATAGTGTACCGAAAGTAATTAGTAAGAAGCATCTGATTAGTCGATGACAAAACTTAACCCGATGATCATTGGCTACTACCTTTAAGATAATTGGGAAACACAATTTCTATTTTAAGGTGTCTGGAGGAGCTTTCGAATAATATGTTCACCTCTCGTGACATTTTGCGCGTTGAATATAATGTTTTATCACAAAACGTCACTAGGGACGTCAGCCAATCAGAAAAGACATTATCTGCAGTCATATAATAACTGTGTGTATTGCATCAACATTACATTTCAGTATTAGCTGTTGGAATTTTTTACCAACACGAGGACAACTAAACACCGGGGTAAACTCAGATGCTAAGGGGAGATAATCAGTTCCAACAACACTAGTGACACCCGTAGTGTTACTCGTGATAACAATGCCGTGATATATATTTGTTCTGCGAAAAGTCGTCAATAAGCAAAAGGATGATGGGTTTGTTGCTACAACAATATATCCTTTGTCATCTGTAAATATAGATGTTCCGTAACGGTTAACAAATTCATGATGGCGATCATAACTCTTTCCCTTCAACTTTCTCACTAAGAACACTTGGTTCAGTAACGTCCTTGCTACCACAATGACCAAAAGAAAAAGGGATAAAGAGACAAACAACGATCTACAAAACATTACAAATATATCAGGATATGAAGCAGACCAACCTAGTTATATTCTTTTATACAAATTCAATGTGATAAATGTAATCAACATAGTCAGTCACAAAACCTTGAATTATTCTATTAAAGGACTTCATATAATTGTATGTAACGGAACTGAAATCATATGTACCAGGGCTTCGTCTTTTCGTTTTTCTAGAGTAACCCATACACGAAGCCAACCTCATACGAATAATCAAAAACAACCAGAAGAAGCGGAATATAATTGGTATCATAGGAATGGCGACTGTCTACTGAAAAACACGTCTACCAAATAGTGCAGATATGTTGTTAATTGCCAATCAAAACCTCAAGCAGTTTGATGATGTAAGTTTGAAAGAACTCTTTGTTAAGCTCAGTGTTTTTGTTTGCTTGTTTGTTTGTTTGTTTTATATGTTTTGCATTTGGCCTCAAACACGCATAGCCAATAATATATTGCAATTGCATCTGTAAAACTAATGATTTATATGTATATAAGCTAAATGTTATACTTGTAACCCTAAAATCAAAATCTCACCTGTAAATTGCCCGGGGGCTTGTAAAACTTTATTATGGTTCAGAATAGCCCAATAATATTCATCTGGGCTTTTGACATCCTCTAAATAATCTAATATGTCTTTCGCCTTTTTGTCATGGATTGCAAATCGGACAAAGCTACGGGAAAAAATACCATAAGTACTGCCTTTTACCATGGCTGCGTTGTGTGGTAACCTACTATGTTGTCTACCTATTGATACCCACGAATGAGTTTTATGTATGTACCTATGACGAAATTTGAAACGATATGGCGACATTCGCTTTGGCGTAATAATCCCTTCTATGTCGTTGGAACCATTGTATATTTTCAGTATCTTCACTATCTCTAAATTTGTTTTTAGCGGAAACGTTTGATGTGGTAAATTAATGAAATACTTCCATTTTTGTGAGACTGCTAAAAGATCAGTCATGCAGTTTAAATCGGCTTTTAATCGTGTCATGTGCTTATAAAAAACCTTTTCAGTTTTGGACACAATAAAAACGTTTTCAAAGCAGTTGGCTATACCATTCAAGGCTATATGTAGAACTGGCGGAGAGTTACCATCCACATGTATACAGTATACATTCTGTGGGCGGTAAATTGCTCGCAACAGACGTTCTGTTTGGTCAGAGTCTTTGTAGGTAAGAATACTAAACGCAATCGGAAATTCCTTTTCCTCGTCTGTCACGTGGTATGTATCGTATTTCATTGATCTTCGAAATTGAACACAATCTTTGGTTTTGTTAATATATTCCTCATCTGTGAAACGGAATGGCGGGACTACTTTCATAAAGACATTTGCTTTCAATATTTCTTCTTCGTTACCTTCTATGATTTTGTGACAATCGATATAATTGTTCTTGTGAATAGAAAGTAATGTTGCTTCTGGCCGCTTCATTATTAAATTGTGTCGGTTGTAAACATTATTCTGTTTAACTGGTTTCTCTATTAAGTTGTACAACATTACCATAATAAAACCAACTATACACAATTGTAATTGTTTCACTTTTCTGCGGCTTAGCATGATCGAGTCTTAATCCAAAACCCCTGAAAAAAAATAGTCAAATGCATTTCTACAACCTAATTAAAACACGATTGATCGTATGGTAGCTGGATTTATAACTACATATGTAATCAGTGACTATCATCACTGATGTTGTGAGTTCGAATCCCGATCAGGGCGAGGTATACACCATTATGTGATAAAGTTTGTCAGTGACTTGCGACAGGTCGGTGGTTTTCTCCGTGTCCTCTCCTTTCCTCCACCAATAAAACTGACCGCCACGATATAACTGAAATATTGTTGAAAGTGGCGTTAAGCACAATAAAACTAAAATCAAAGAAAAATTCCAAATCGTCTGTCAATATTTTCCAAATGTGCTATTATTTCATGTGTTGATGAGTCAGGAACACATGTTTTATTATCATAAATTCAAATGTGGCATTACATACATTGTTTTTAAACCATGCAGACTAACTACAACGTTTACATATTTAAATATTCTATGCATAGATAACCTTAACCGATAGTAGATTACAGATTAACAACGTATACCGTTAGCATATTTAAACCTTATGATAAATCTTTACACAGTTAAAAATAAAACATAATGGTAAAACTTATACTCGGACACGGATAACCTTAGTCGAGTTTGGTTGTCATTGGTTTTGGTTTCATTGTTCCCAAATTATTTGGTTTTTCAATCTTTTGACTTTGAGCGTACGAGATGAAGGTTTTTCCAGAAGTGCGTCTTGTGCACAACATTAGATATCTACGTTTTTAAGTTGAAGGATTGTTCTCTAAGTTAAAGCAGGTATCATCATCCTATCAAAGAAGTATCTTATTCCCAAATAGACCATCCATATATGACTCACTTGTATTTTACATCAATCATTCACTCTTTTGTAGTAAAGAGATTTACATTAGCAAGAATAAATGTATTGTACTCGGAAGTTTATTTTTATTGACTACATCAAAACATGTTCTATATTTGTTGCACAAAGGGGGGGTCCCGGTGTTGCAGCAAAAACAAATTAACAACACCCAATCATTGTTCCCACCAACAACCTTGCAAAGGGACCAAGCGTTTTATCGAGAAAACATGTATTAAAACAAGTTCTTCAAGACGGGTGCCACTAGTGGAACAGGAATTGCTTACCTTCCGAAGTACCTGAGCTCACCTCCGGTGTTTAGTGTGGTTCTGTGTAGTGTTGTGTAGATAGTTGTTTGTCCTTTTTCTTTTGGCCATTATGTTGTCTGTCCTATTTTACGGATTCTGGTTACCTCTTGGGTATCTTCTAAATTTTATTAGCATACTACATGTACATAAGTATACTTACCACCAGGAGAGACAGAAATACAAACTACGAGTCCTCGCGTCCTCAATTAAATGGGGTTGTCTGTATCTCTATATAAATATTGACTTATGTTAAGATGCTTCATGCAGTCCTGTCTGTCAATGCAAATCCAATTTATATAATCTAATCAGTAACACCCACTTCATGCATTAGCCACAGAGAATGTATTCACAAATTCTAATTATACCTTCATACCCAGCCAAGCTTGTGCAATTCAATCCATATTTTAATACTTTGTAAATGAGCTTGCAAATGTTACAATGCTTTTTTTTAAATAACATGAACTGTCGATCGAGAAAAAAATAAAATATTCTAGACAGGCAACAAATAGCCAGTTAATTAATATTTCGCATGCACAATAGCAACCCCCACACCGCAACGTTTGAAAATAGAAATATCCTTCTGTGGTTTAAATGCGTACTAATTGCATTACATGTAAACTGTATGATTCTGTTTGATAAAGGCCTTTAACTAGAACAGAAAAAAATGTACACTTGAGTGAATTAATCTTGTAATAAAAGATCGTGAACGTGATGTATAAGTTTCTAAGCATGTCAAGGTAAATTTTAAATGAGGTTGAAACAAGTCACCATTTGATTTCAATTAGGCTGTATTTCATTTTGACGATTTAATTACGGAAGACGGATCACAACCATATTTTTTTTAACAATTGCAACTCAGCTGTTTTTTTTCATAACATATAATAAAATGAAAAAATAAATATCACACTGTCGAAACAGTTCTAGCATTCAATAGAAAAATCGTAGAAATATGTAAATTCGATATCCCTAACACACATATAAAATATTGGTTACTGTAACGCAGAGCGTTACAAATGTTCCCCAAACGAACAATACAAGTACTAGTGGTATGAATGAAACATAGTGTGAGAACATAGCAAGAAATAATTAGAGCCCATTGTTTTACTCTATCATGTCTACAGTAGTACCAAATTTCTCCCAAATCGGAGGATTTTTGTATTTTGGCGGTCATTTTGGATTCAAAATGGCCGCCATAGCAAACCGAAATGGTCGCAATGTGGTGCAGCATGTCTTACTCCCTGTAAATATCCATTTCCATTGAAATCTTTTCATTTTTGAATTATTAACGATTTTTTTTATCTTTATATTGGTGGCCATTTTGAAAATTTTAAAAACAAAGAGCACAACTTTGAGTGATGATCTATTTTTGTGTCAAGTTTCAAAAGAATCCGCTGTTTGGAGTGAATTTAACATTTTTGCACCTTGGTTACCATGGCAACGGCCGCCATTTTGAATTTTGTTCAACCCCTCAAAAGCTGCCACACACTACAGTGGATATTCCTACAAAGCTTCGTGAAGTTTGATGAAAGGAATGCAAAAATATTTTAAATCCCCCCTCTTGTTTCCATGGCAACTGTGATAAAGTTTGTCCAATCGATTCCGATTTTTTTTAGCGTATCTCGTTCCACTTGATGTGAATGTTGTTCCTATCAAGTTTCATCAATTTCTGTTTGGCGAGTAACCTCCTATGATCATTTTTGTGTTTTTCATTTATTTTGCATTTTGGCCATTTCCATGGCAACGACAGCCATTTTTGGAAAAATAAACCCTTAAAGGCAGAACTTCACATGGCATATGATATTCCTACAAGGTTTCATAAAGTTTGATCAAGGCATCTCCGAGAAATGTGTCGGACAAACTTTTGACGAAGAAAGAAAGAAAGAAAGAAAGAAAGAAAGAAAGAAAGAAAGAAAGAAAGAAAGAAAGAAAGAAAGAAAGAAAGAAAGAAAGAAAGAAAGAAAGAAAGGAAGAAAGAAAGAAAGAAGAAAAATAGAAACGGAACAAAAACAATATGTCTCCCAAGCTTCGCTTGGGGGACATAATGACCCCTCCTGGCTTAGCTCAGGTACTTCAATAAAAAGTGACGGGGTTAAACTAGTATACAGTAGATTTTTCTAAGGCATTTCTCTCACTTAATAAAAATAATAGAAAGCGAAAATCGCACGATTTTTGCACGACAATCGGTCAATGATCGGGCGACCGTCGCCGATAAGGTATAAATAAGCCTAAAAGGGGCTATTGTTTTATCATGGACCAGACAAGTTTTGGGAGAATGGAATCATTTATTTTTCTTTACATATGAAATCAGAAATGTTCCATTCAATATTCAGTTTTACATAACTATTATACTGCTTGATTTTCCTTAGTAAAATTTTTTTCCCAAGTCTGGCAAAACTATTTATTTGTGCGAAAATTTTAATCAGAAATATTAAAGGGATATTAAAGCTCATTTTAACATATATTTTTTCAACTCGTGACGAAGGTTGTTTCTTTTCAATTTAATTGTAAAATCAATCCAAAAATACATTGCACGCCCATATAATCCCTCATATCGTTAAAATATCACTTTGAAAAAGGGTCGAAATGAATTTTTGTCCAGGAAGCAAAAATTCAATCATTGGAATACGCATATTCATGATGACCTCGACTTTGACCCAACTCGGAAGCTGAATGCGCACCACCTTGTTGATGAAGCTAATATGGCTGATGCTGCAACTTCATGTAATGGTTGACGAAAACGTCGTTTGACTGATTCAGCATGGAAAAGAAAAAACAAAGAAACAAATGCACTTATCAACAAATCAAGGATTTACTTCGGAGAAGAGTACGATCGCTGGAACGATTTAAAGACAGCCCTGAGGTTGAAAACTCACATAGCAGTATGTTATTCACCCCAATTGGTGCCCCTCGCACACGTGTTATCTGATGTTTCTTTAAATAATGCAGCTATTTAACACTTTCAAGGTCTTTTTCTAACTTTGGGTAAAGTTTCAAAAGTCCGCTTACTACCATTTGCCTTTGAAATAAACAAATAGTATTTAATTATCATTTCTATAACGAAACAAGTAAATTCACTTACCAATTATATGTCAGCATCCATGATGTTTGCTTACAGAAAAATGATACGGAGGCAAATAACACGCCGCAAATTATGCTTTTATTACACATGCAAATTCGGCGTTATTTCAATACAATATGTGATAAGATGCAGTAAACACTGAAGCATAATTTTGAGATCATGGAGATAATTTAATTTAATTGTTAATAACAAATTTGAAAGTGAAGTTTTTTCTTTTTCAGTACATTGTTTAATGACATGATATGTTTATAACAGTTCCCATAATTGTGTTGGAAACAATATTGTTGTAGTATTATTGGTACTTGTAAAGATATGCCACATTATGACCCAAAGGTGTTTTATGTTATGCACTACCTTTGATCCATCATTTGTCCATTGGAGGTTAGGTGTTTAACACCACTTTCAAAAATATTTCAGTTACTACTTTTGTGGCGGAAATTGGAGTACCCAGAGAAATCCAGATCTGTCGCAAGTCACTGACAAACTTTATCACATAATGTTTTATCGAGTACGCCTCGCCATGAATGGGGTTTAAACTCACAACTTAAGTGGTGATAGGCAACTATTGCACAGGTAGTTGTAAATTCAACTACCATACGACCACGACGGCTCAAGTTCAGTTAAGATGAAAGGGAATTGTTTTATTGATATTGATGGAATTTATAATTATCACTGTTTATAAACTTTCTTTTCATATCAATCAATGAAAAGATTTGGTTTGCTGAAAGTATGCTTTTTTTGTTGGGGTTCATTCGATGGAATTTGTATCTCATGTGAAGTTCCGTCAATTGCAGACACAACGTTAGACATATTAGAACAATATCTTTCCTTTTGCCACCAGACTGGGATGGTTGGCCACTGAATTTTACGATTACATACTTTCTATAAGTCTACCCATGTTGAATTTAAAAATCTGTCAACAGTTGAAACACTGACACCAAAGCATAAATAAATAAATACCTAAATATTGTACGGACCGTGCTATTTATCTTAGTGAATCTCATGATCATCGATGAGCTAAAACAATTGACGAAGGTGGTCCGTTGCTGAGCATAAGCAGTATAAATCTGGGGCTCTTAAAAGAAAACGACAAGTAAAACCAAGTGGAACTATTTTAAAATAACATTACTATCATTTGAAATAACGGGTATACATATGCATAATATGTATAAAAGTGTAGAAAAGTAGATGAATGGATTTGAATTTGAGGATCCCTAAAATTCACATCACATTTTCATAAATTATATAAAGTTTCCCCTTTTGCGCCCAAATTAAACTTTTTAACTTCTAACAGTTCCATTCTCTTAAATCAGCCTCCAATGGACAAATGATGGATCAAAATGTTGTGTATGTAGTGCATTGAAAATGCGTTCTGTCATGTGCATAAGTTTGCATGATTGACAGACAAAATTCATCATATTGTTTTCTAGCTTCTGAACTGTCGATCGAGAAAAAAATAACATATTCTAGACAGGCAGCAAATAGCCAGTCAATGGGGTTTGCAATTAATATTTCGCTTGCACAATAGCGACCCCACACCACAAGGTGTGGAAAATAGAAATATTCTTCTGTGTTTAAATGCGTATTAACTGCATTACATGTAAACTGTATGATTCTGTTTAATAAAGTCCTTTAACTTGAACAGGAAAAAAATGTACACTTAAGTGAAATAGTGTTGTAATAAAAGATCATGAATGTGATGTACAAGTTTGAAAGAATGTCAAGGTATATTTTAAATGAGGTTGAAACAAGTCACCATTTGATATTAATTCGGTTGTATTTCATTTTGACGATTTTAATTACGGAAGACGATCACAACCATATTTTTTTTTAACAATTGCAACTCAGCTGGGTTTTTTTCATAACCTATAATAAAATGAACAAATATATAGCACACTGTCGGAACAGTTCCAGCATTCGATAGTGGTGATAGGCAACGATTGCACAGGTAGTTGTAAATTCAACTACCATGCGACCACGACGGCCCAAGTTCAGTTAAGATGAAAGATAATTAAGTCTACCCATGTTGAATTTAAAACTCTGTCAACAGTTGAAACACTGACACCAAAGCATAAATAAATAAATAAATAAATAAATAAATAAATAAATAAATAAATATTGCACGGACCGTGCTATTTATCTTAGTGAATCTCATGATCATCGATGAGCTAAAACAATTGACGAAGGTGGTCCCTGACTGAGTATGAGCAGTATAAAGCTGGGGCTCTTAAATGCGTATTAACTGCATTACATGTAAACTGTATGATTCTGTTTGATAAAGTCCTTTAACTAGAACAGGAAAAAATGTACACTTGAGTGAAATAATGTTGTAATAAAAGATCGTGAACGTGATGTACAAGTTTGAAAGAATGTCAAGGTATATTTCAAATGAGGTTGAAACAAGTCACCGTATGATTCGGTTGTATTTCATTTTGACGATTTTAATTACGGAAGATGATCGGAACCATATTTTTTTTTAACAATTGCAACTCAGCTGGGTTTTTTTCATAACCTATAGCAAAATGAAAAATTATATAGCACACTGTCGGAACAGTTCCAGCATTCAATAGAAAAATCATAGAGATATGTAAATTCGATATCCCTAACACACATATAAATGACCCCCCTGGCTTAGTTCAGGTACTTCATAAAAAGTGACGGGGTTAAATTAGTATACAGTAGATTTTTCTAAAACATTTCTCTTATTTAATAAAAACAATAGAAAGCGAAAATCGTACCATTTTTGCACGACAATCGGTCAATGGTCGGGCGACCGTCGCCGATAAGGTATAAATAAGCCTAAAAGGGGCTATTTTATCATGGGACAGACAAGTTTTGGGAGAATGGAATCATGTATTTTTCTTTACATATGAAATCAGAAATGTTCCATTCAATATCCAGTTTTACATAACTATTATACTGCTTGATTTTCCTTACTCAAATAAAAAATTTTTTCCCAAGTTTGGCAAAATTATTTATTTGTGCGAAAATTTTAATCAGAAATATTAAAGGGATATTAAAGCTCATTTTAACATATATTTTTTCAACTCGTGACGAAGGTTGTTTCTTTTCAATTTAATTGTAAAATCAATCCAAAAATACTTTGCACGCCCATATAATCCCTCATATCGTTAAAATATCACTTTGAAAAAGGGTCGAAATGAATTTTTGTCCAGGAAGCAAAAATTCAATCATTGGAATACGCATATTCATGATGACCTCGACTTTGACCCCACTCGGAAGCTGAATGCGCATCACCTTATTGATGAAGCTAATATGGCTGATGCTGCAACTTCATGTAATGGTTGACGAAAACGTCGTTTGACTGATTCAGCATTGAAAAGAAAGAAAAAAGAAACAAATGCACTTATCAAGGATTTACGTCGGAGAAGAGTACGATCGCTGGAACGATTTAAAGACAGCCCTGAGGTTGAAAACTCACATAGCGGTATTTTATTCACCCTAATTGGTGCCCCTCGCACACGTGTTATCTGATGTTTCTTTAAATAATGCAGCTATTTAACACTTTCAAGGTCTTTTTCTGACTTTGTGTAAAGTTTCAAATGTCCGCTTACTCCCATTTGCCTTTGAAGTAAACAAATAGTAATTAATTATCATTTCTAAAACGAAACAAGTAAATTCACTTACCAATTCTATGTCAGCATCCATGATGTTTGCTTACAGAAAAATGATACGGTTCCAACTTCGGCAAACATCGGCAAACATCGTAACTGGCAGCGATGAATTATTAGCAAGGCAAAGACCGCAAGATATGGCAGAATTATCAACGAATGATGTCACTTTTACAAAGATTCATTGATAAAAACGGGTTAATGTTTCATAAATATCACTTGTTGAACCAATTGCAAGTTTTCAAGAGATACAACAAATTATCAAAATGAGCTTTAATATCCCTTTAAAAAAAATATAAATAAATTTGAAAAGCACCCCTCCTTGAAGTATATCTATAAATAGCGTTTGAGGAAAATATGTATTTTGCATGCAGACTGTAATGTCACTGTTAAACCATTATTTGGCCAGTGATATTAATTTTTAACTGTTTTAAACACCGAAATGGAAAAAAAAAATCTAATCACTTACACTCAATGAACAATTGAAGACAAATGTTGCAATAAGGTTTCCCTCAAAAGATCTTTACGTAAATTAACACTGTTTCGCTATGTTACGGGAAGATACGTTCGTTCGTCAGTTATCGAGAAATCTCTATTAATGGAATCCTGTTAGCAAAAAGTTCGTATTATTAATTGGCAGAACATCATCAATATACCTGGGAGTGAAATTAAAGGCTTAAGCCTCTCTACTTTTTTTTGTCTTTGATAAGTTTTTGTATAAACTCAGACTCATAGGAATATAGAAAAAGTTGGAGAGGAGAGGGGCATAGTTTGTTCCCATAGGGATGCCTAGCTATGATTTGTTGAAAAATGTGCCATTCGAACTCGACAAATATATGTTATCGATAAGGAACTCCAACATTTTGATGACTTCATTTTATGTGTAGCACTTTTTACCTTTCGTTTCGTGCTTGACAAAATAAGTTAATTCGTGACCAAATACTATAAACTTGTAGCGTTGCCACCATTTTTTAATGTAAAATGCGTTGTGAATAATTTACTTTAAAGAGGAAATGAAAGTGTAAAATGTAAAACAGTCAAAATTTGGCTAGATGAAATTTTCGAGAATTAAAATTATCCTCTTCTTTCAGTAGCCACTTTTGATTGATTGAGTGCCAATTCAGCAATTTTTCAGCTATATTACGGCGAGAACAAGATAATTATCAATGAGATGATAATGCTGTCCGCTTTGTTCTAGATCAACACGCTGAG
Source organism: Bathymodiolus brooksi (assembly GCA_963680875.1). NCBI lineage: Eukaryota > Metazoa > Mollusca > Bivalvia > Mytilida > Modiolidae > Bathymodiolus > Bathymodiolus brooksi. The sequence goes on from OY804579.1 coordinate 91,824,433, forward strand.
TTGGATATTTTTAGTGCTAGCTCACTGAAACAACAGTTCGCGGGTAAAAATGTCATTCCATTCGGACACATTATTCTGATTCCGAGCCAACCAATCTTTGCTCTTTCTCCTTAATGCTGCCTGCTTAGCGGAGAAGCAACAAATACCAATGTTATAGTCCTTGGTTTGACCCGACCGGGGCTCGAACCCACGATCTACCGCACTCGAGGCGAGCGCGTTAACCATAACGCCACCGATGCGGTGCGTTTGATTGACGTGAATATACTTTGTCACAGTATGATAGTAGTCCTCCTTTGACTGCATGGAACATTTTAGTCATAGTTATAGATAGTTCTTTTGTTGAACAAGTAGAAAACCGGGAATATACCTGTCTAAGTAGTATATGGGCACAGCTCAAGTCGCATTTGCGGTGGTGCTGTGCGGTGGTGCTACACGAACTCCCGTGACCGGAAGTTAAGTGACCGGAAGTGATGTCAGTCACATGACCGGAAGTGACGTCAGTCACGTGGCCTGTCCGGAAGAATGTTATGCGCATGCGCAACCGTAAGTTGCGCAATATCCGCCCTAGGGGGCTTTTGACCGGAAGTGACAAAGTCACATGATCGGAAGAGGCCCTATCCGGAAGCGGCCCTTTGACCGGAAGTATGTTCTGCGCATGCCCGGTTTTACCTGCGCTTTATTCTTAGTAGTAGTACAGTAGTAGTATGGCTACCGAAAATGACCAAAGGTCACTTGACCCCTTCGGGGTTCCCTTGGGTGTACGCATGCGGAACCGGATGTTATGCAACATCTGCAGTGACCGAAGGCACGTGACCCCTTCGGAAGTGTCCTCTAGGACGTCCGCGTCCTATATTTAGCATGGTTACTGGAAATAACCCTGGTTATCTGCCCCTTTTATTTTCATATAATGCATCACTATACGTCATAAGAAATTACCCCGATAGGTGGCGTCACTATCTCGTAACTTGGTAACTTCGTAACCAAGACCTTTCGTAACTTATTTCGTAAACGCTTCGTACCTTTTTCGTAGCTTCGTATCTTTTCGTAACTTCGTACCTTTTTCGTAACTTGGTAACTAATTTTGTGACCTCTTCGTAGCCCTTTCGTACCTTTTTCGTAGCTTCGTACCTTTTTCGTAGCTTCGTACCTTTTTCATAACTTCGTACCTTTTTAACCCTTTCGTACCCTTTCGTAGCTTTGTATCTTTTTCGTAGCTTCATATCTTTTTCGTAGCGTGTTAACTTATTTTGTAACCTCTTCGTAACCCTTTCGCACCTTTTTTGTAGCTTCGTACCATTTTCGGAGCTTCGTAACTGATTTCGTAGCATCTTTGTAACCCTTTCGTACCTTTTTCGTCACTTCATACATTTTTCGTAACTTGTAGCCCTTTCATTTATCTTTCGATCTATGGTACTTTCAAACCTCTCAGTGACGTCATAAGCAAGCTGGGTGACGTCAATCGATCTTCCTCATTGATATTATAGAATTAACTGTAAAGAATAGACCCTCACCCAGAAACTTGTTTTTAGTTATAATTCTCGCGCCATTGGCGCTCGGCTAACTTCGTAGTGGACCCTAACCCCTGTTGGCCTAGTGATCTTCCGCTATGGGAGCTTCGCTTCCATATTAAATAATATGCATCCTATAACCATAGGAAACTGCCCCTTTCCCGTCATTTTATTTTCATAATTACATTATTTATTTCAATAATTACATTTCTTACAAAAGTTTGCCACCACCACCACCTCTCTTGGATGTCCGCGTCCTATTGTCATTTTCTAGCCCTTTCACTGGTTGTCTCCCCGCCATTTTATTTTCATAATTATATTATTTATTTCAAAGATTGTAAGAATTGAACCAATCAGAAGAGGGGGTGACTTGTAATACGTCCGCGTCCGAACAATATATACGGTGACAGAATCGTCATTGGCATTTTGTCTTTTTGACAGACCATGACCATATTCACCTGCGAGCATTTTATTTTCATTATCCGCGTCCTATAACCTTATTATTTTCTACGAACTAGCCCTTTCACTGGTTATCTGCCCCTTCCCCGCCATTTTATTTTCATAATTACATTATTTATTTCAATGTCTACATTTCTTACAAAAGTTTGCTACCACCACCACCACTACCACCACCCATTTTCCCTATTTTTTCACTATTCAACTTACTTTTCCCCTGTTTTTTTCCATCTGTTTTCACATTTCAGCTTACATTTCTTCCGTGTTTTCCATATCATTTCACTATTCAACTTATCTGTCCTTCATAATTTCCAAAGCATTTCACTATTCAATTTACTTTTCTTCCATATTTTCCATATTTTACCTATCTTTTCACTATTTTCTTCCATATTTTCCATATCATTTCACAATTTTCTTCCATATTTTCTATATCCTTTCACTATTTAACTTGCTTTTCTTCCGTATTTTCCATATCATTTCACAATTTTCTTCCATATTTTCCATATCATTTCACTATTTAACTTGCCTTTCTTCCGTATTTCCCAAATCTTTTCACTATTCAACTTACCTTTCTTCCATATTTTCACGATCTTTTCACTATTCAACTTACTTTTCTTCTGTATTTTCCAAATCATTTCACTATTCATCTTACTTTTCTTCATTTCTTACTCACTCACTTACACAACTCACTCAATGATATTCCCAACATAATTAAGTTTTAATATTCCTCTGTGATTTAAATTTATTTCAAAGAATTTCCATTGCTCTAAAATATATTGTGTTCTTCAGCTATTTGAAAAGAGTATTGGACAATGTTTTCCAGTTATCAGAAACAAGCTTTAACAGTTATGATATCTCCTTTATGTACAAACTGCCATGATATACCTGTAATATTGTTGAATGTGGCATTAAACACCATCAACCTAATCTTTTATTTACAAAGACATATACCTACCTACCTATCTATCTACATTTTTATGAGAATTATAGATTTTATTCAATTTTGCTAGTTATTTTCCTATCTTGATGAGTTTCAAATTTCCACAATCAAATTTATTTTACATAACAGCCTAACACAGCGTTCTATTTTTAGAGCAGAAAGAAAACATACTTCCTGAACAGGATTTTAGTAAATATTCACCTACCAAAGGCAAGCAAATATCTATATATAAGTTTAAATATATCTATTTTCCTGCCAAGGGCAAATAACTCTCTGTATATAAGTGTCCCTACGGCAGTGTTATCCCCACATAAATAGCTATGTCCCCTACTGCAGTGTTAAACCTCCACATAAAGAGTTATTCCCCCTTACTTTGATATTATCCTTGCACATAGAGTTGTAACTTATTCCCCGCATAAAGAGATATGTCCCCTATTACAGAGTTATCCCTTCAGATACAGAGTTATGTCCCCTACGCAGTGTTATCCGCATAAATAGTTATATACCTGGGTATTCCGGCTTCTTCCACCACTAAAACTCATCTCCATGATATTGCTGAAATATTGCTGAAAGTGGCGCTAAAACACCAAAAATCAAATCAAAGCAAATCAATTAAATACAAATAACATAAATAAAGCTTACACCCCATACAAAACAAATGGCAGTAAAAACCAATAACGGACATCAAAACACGGAACTGAAAACGTGAAGACATGGAATTGGACAAATAATATATGTACAAACGCTAACAAAATTATCGGTTTTATTTGTCGAAATCTGAACAGCATGTGGCAAGTACTTGCATAACCGCATTATTTCATTAAAAGGGGGATTTGACCCAAAAAACTAGTATAACCCCGCCACTTTTTATATGTGTGTGCTAGGGATATATATTTTGCCTATTTCTGCGCTATTGATATTTGAATTTGGAATGGCTCCGACAATCTGCTATTTTTTGTTTTTCTCACTTTTTAAATTGACAGACGAAGTCTCCAGTTTCAAAAGGTTTAATATGTCAGACAGGCATGAATCATATTGTTACTTAAAACACGATATTTGTAATGCAAATTAACACTACAATTGTCATATCGGTGTGTCGCATAAAACTTGTGAGCATCATTATTAAAAACACATAATTACTTCTTATAAAAATGTATTGGCGTCATGTTATATTTTTTTGGAGAGAATTGTCGTGTTTCAATTGTATGCCAGCTGGGCCGTTTTTATACTTCTTATTGTATAATTATTATATAAATAAATGTTCTTATACAGTCCATGTGCCATTGAATAATAATAATAATAATAATATTGTGGGTACTGAAATCAAACTATTTTCAGGTAACAGGATCTATTAAATTAAATCATTATTGAAAGGCAGACCTTTTAAAATATGCATCGTGCCATTGAGAAAAATAAATCAATCACCAAAATAATATCGGATGTTTGAATCACATGAATGACGATTGAGCAATGACAAATTAAATATACCAATATAAGAAAAGTAACTCTCACATTCATCGATTTCAAAATGCAGACCCGAAACCCAAAGGCAGTACTGTTAGTTAGTTGAATCAATAATTAATAAAAAAGAAGATAAAGCGAGATTTGAATTAATATTCTAATTGTAATAAAAATCACATCGATTTGAATACGCATTGAATAAAAAGATCATTTAAATTTAATTTGATATCTACGTTTTTTCGAACCGCACCAGTGGTGTAATGGTTAGCGTGCTCGCCTCCAGTGCGGTAGATTGTGAGTTCGATCCCCGGTCGGGTCAAACCAAAGACTATGAAATTGGTATTTGTTTCTTCTCCGCTAAGCACGCACCATTAAGGAGAAAGAGCAAGATTGGTTGGCTCGGAATCATAATAATGTGTCCGAGTGAAGCCACATGTCTACCCGCGGACGGTTATTTCAATGAGCTAGCACTATAACAATCCAACTAAGCGTGTTGGTCTAGTACAAATCGGACATCATCATCACCTCATTGAAAATTAACTTGTTCTCGCCATGATATAGCTGATGAATTGCTGAATTGGCGTTAGACAACAATCACTCACTCACTTTACGTTTTTCGATTCATATAAAGGTCTAAGCGATTTATAATCGTTTAATGTACTAACCAAACACCATCCAGCATCCAAGCGCACACACACACACACACACACACACACACACCCACACACATACATTTTCCTCATTTCTTTGTATTCGTTTAATATTTTCAGCTTTGTCTGTTACTTGATAAAATTGTATTTTTCTTGTTTTCTTGTGCATTCTCAATACAGTCCGACAAAAGTTAAGCACCACCTGACTTGTTTCAATAATATCTTTTCTAATAATGAACTTATTTCTGATTTGAAAGAATCATTAGAAACAATGAAAAAAGATATGGAAAATATGGAAGAAAAGAAAGTTGAATAGTGATAAGATTTGGAAAGTATGGAAGAAAGATCAGTTGAATAGTGAAATGATATGGAAAATATGGAAGAAAAGTAAGTTGAAAAGTGAAATGATATGAAAAATATGGAAGAAAGCCAAGTTGAACAGTGAAAAGATATGGAAAATATGGAAGAAAGCCAAGTTGAATAGTGAAAAGATATGGAAAATACAGAAGAAACCAAAGTTGAATTGTGAAATGATATGGAAAATATGGAAGAAAGGTAAGTTGAAATGTGAAATGGTATGAAAAATATGGAAGAAAGCAAGTCGAATAGTGAAAAGATTTGAAAATATTGAAGAAAATTGTGAAAAGATATGAAAAATATGGAAAATGTGGAAGTAAAGTATTTTTTTTTTTGCAAACCAATTAGTACTGCCTGTAATTTATTTAAGTTTACATTATGCTCTACAGTAAGGGGGGATAACTCTGTATCTGAAGGGATACATCTGTAATAGGGGGACATAACTCTTTATGTGGGGAATAAGTTACAACTCTATATGTGCAAGGATAATATTAAAGTAGGGGAAATAACTCTTTATGTGGAGGTTTAACACTGCAGTAGGGGACATAACTCTTTATGTGGAGGAATAAGTTACAACTCTGTATGTACAAGGATAATACGACAGTAGGGGTACACAACCCTGTGTGTGGAGGTTTAACACTGCAGTAGGGGACATAACTATTTATGCGGATAACACTGCCGTAGGGGACATAACTCTGTATCTGAAGGGATAACTCTGTAATAGGGGACACATCTCTTTATGTGGGTAATAAGTTACAACTCTATGTGCAAGTATAATATCAAAGTATGGAGAATAACTCTTTATGTGGAGGCTTAACATTGCAGTAGGGGACACAGCTATTTATGTGGGGATAACACTGCCGTAGGGACACTTATATACAGAGAGTTATTTGCCCTTGGCAGGAAAATAGATATGATTAAACTTATATACAGATATTTGCTTGCCTTTGGTAGGTGAATATGTACCAAAATCCTGTTCAGGAAGTAAGTTTTCTTACTGCTCTAAAAATAGAACACTGTGTTAGGCTGTTATGTAAAATAAATTTGATTGTGGAAATTTGAAACTCATCAAGATAGGAAAATAACTAGCAAAAATTGAATAAAATCTATAATTTTCGTAAAAATGTAGATAGATAGGTAGGTAGGCATATGTCTTTGTAAATAAAAGATTAGGTTGATGGTGTTAAATGCCACATTCAACAATATTACAGTGTAGTATACTTTGATTGGAAGACGGTAAAAAATATTACGCTTGCAGAAAATGTCGCACACAATTTATGTTGCCAAATTCGAGCAGACGATAATTCATCAACATGTACATTGACGACAGGAAAGTCAGTCACATGCACCGGTGCATGTGCTAATGAGATGATACCCAATCGATAAATCGCTCGTTTGTTTACAAAGTGAAAGAAGGATGTCATGTTAGAATTTTGCATAAACGTAAACATAAAATTAATGGAAACGCAAAAAACATGGATTGCAAACCTTTTGGCAACAGGATGCAAGATGTCATAAACCAAACCACGATGAAAAAGATCTGCCAATGTCTCCATCATACGACTCTTTGCATATGACAACATTGCATACCTGGCTGTAAAATATATGTACAAGTTGTGACGTTTGCAACAACATCTCGATAAACTTGCAGTGTCGTAAGAAAAATGGAAAATTGCTTTTCATTTTGAAAAATGCAATGTCCTATATGTCACTCTAAACAAAAAGCTTTTCTTAAAGACCATCAACTCAATTGTTAAAAGAATTTAATAAACAACACTTTAAGTGGAAAATTCGTGTAAGAAAACAGGACAACATCGAAATAACCAAATAAAGGGCAGGAAAGGTAAACAGTTGCTGCTCTACTAATGACACTCGTCGTGTTATTTAGAAATGAGTAGAACATCATATTACATAATGTATGTAATCGTGTTGGACACCAGTATATGTAATTAAATACAATTTGCAAGGGCCCGGGTGGCTCAATGAGTTAAGTAGTTGGATTATCTAACAACTCATACAAGCCTATCACCAATACGGCGTGGGTTCGCGTCCGGCTTTATGCATTACAAAAAGGATGCACTCGACTGGTAGCCGCAAGTGATACATTTACCAGTTGCTTGCCCATGGTCGGTGGTTCTCTCTGGGTACTCCGGCTTCTTCCACCACTAAAACTCATCTCCATGATATAGCTGAAATATTGCTGAAAGTGGCGCTAAAACACCAAAAATCAAATCAAATCAAATCAATTAAATACAAATAACATAAATAAAGCTTACACCCCATACAAAACATATGGCAGTAAAAACCAATCGAATATTGTTTTAAGCGGAAACTGTAACGGACATCAAAACACGGAACTGAAAACGTGAAGACATGGAATTGGACAAATAATATATGTACAAACGCTAACAAAATTATCGGTTTTATTTGTCGAAATCTGAACAGCATGTGGCAAGTACTTGCATAACCTCATTATTTCATTAAAAGGGGGATTTGACCCCAAAAAACTAGTATAACCCCGCCACTTTTTATATTTGTGTGCTAGGGATATATATTTTGCCTCTTTCTGCGCTATTGATATTTGATTTTGGAATGGCTCCGACAATCTGCTATTTTTTGTTTTTCTCACTTTTTAAATTGACAGACGAAGTCTCCAGTTTCAAAAGGTTTAATATGTCAGACAGGCATGAATCATATTGCTACTTAAAACACGATATTTGTAATGCAAATTAACACTACAATTGTCATATCGGTGTGTCGCATAAAACTTGTGAGCATCATTATTAAAAACACATAATTACTTCTTATTAAAATGTATTGGCGTCATGTTATATTTTTTTGGAGAGAATTGTCGTGTTTCAACTGTATGCCAGCTGGGCCGTTTTTATACTTCTTATTGTATAACTATTATACAAATAAATGTTCTTATACAGTCCATGTGCCATTGAATAATAATAATAATAATACTATTGTGGGTACTGAAATCAAACTATTTTCAGGTAACAGGATCTATTAAATTAAATCATTATTGAAAGGCAGACCTTTTAAAATATGCATCGTGCCATTGAGAAAAATAAATCAATCACCAAAATAATATCGGATGTTTGATTCACATGAATGACGATTGAGCAATGATAAATTAAATATACCAATATAAGAAAAGTAACTCTTACATTCATCGATTTCAAAATGCAGACCCGAAACCCAAAGGCAGTACTGTTAGTTAGTTGAATCAATAATTAAAAAAAAAGAAGATAAAGCGAGATTTGAATTAATATTCTAATTGTAATAAAAATCACATCGATTTGAATACGCATTGAATAAAAAGATCATTTAAATTTAATTTGATATCTACGTTTTTTCGAACCGCACCAGTGGTGTAATGGTTAGCGTGCTCGCCTGCAGTGCGGTAGATTGTGAGTTCGATCCCCGGTCGGGTCAAACCAAAGACTATAAAATTGGTATTTGTTTCTTCTCGGCTAAGCACGCACCATTAAGGAGAAAGAGCAAGATTGGTTGGCTCGGAATCATAATAATGTGTCCGAGTGAAGCCACATGTCTACCCGCGGACGGTTATTTCAATGAGCTAGCACAATAACAATCCAACTAAGCGTGTTGGTCTAGTACAAATCGGACATCATCATCACCTCATTGAAAATTAACTTGTTCTCGCCATGATATAGCTGATAAATTGCTGAATTGGCGTTAGACAACAATCACTCACTCACTCTACGTTTTTCGATTCATATAAAAGTCTAAGCGATTTCTAATCGTTTAATGTACTAACCAAACACCATCCAGCATCCAAGCGCACACACACACACACACACACACACACATACATTTTCCTCATTTCTTTGTATTCGTTTAATATTTTCAGCTTTGTCTGTTACTTGATAAAATTGTATTTTTCTTGTTCTCTTGTGCATTCTCAATACAGTCCGACAAAAGTTAAGCACCACCTGACTTGTTTCAATAATATCTTTTCTAATAATGAACTTATTTCTGATTTGAAAGAATCATTAGAAACAATGAAAAAAGATATGGAAAATATGGAAGAAAAGAAAGTTGAATAGTGATAAGATTTGGAAAGTATGGAAGAAAGATCAGTTGAATAGTGAAATGATATGGAAAATATGGAAGAAAAGTAAGTTGAAAAGTGAAATGATATGAAAAATATGGAAGAAAGCCAAGTTGAACAGTGAAAAGATATGGAAAATATGGAAGAAAGCCAAGTTGAATAGTGAAAAGATATAGAAAATACAGAAGAAACCAAAGTTGAATTGTGAAATGATATGGAAAATATGGAAGAAAGGTAAGTTGAAATGTGAAATGGTATGAAAAATATGGAAGAAAGCAAATCGAATAGTGAAAAGATTTGAAAATATTGAAGAAAATTGTGAAAAGATATGAAAAATATGGAAAATGTGGAAGTAAAGTATTTTTTTTTTTTGCAAACCTATTAGTACTGCCTGTAATTTATTTAAGTTTACATTATGCTCTACAGTAAGGGGGGATAACTCTGTATCTGAAGGGATAAATCTGTAATAGGGGGACATAACTCTTTATGTGGGGAATAAGTTACAACTCTATATGTGCAAGGATAATATTAAAGTAGGGGACATAACTCTTTATGTGGAGGAATAAGTTACAACTCTGTATGTACAAGGATAATACGACAGTAGGGGTACACAACCCTGTGTGTGGAGGTTTAACACTGCAGTAGGGGACATAACTATTTATGCGGATAACACTGCCGTAGGGGACATAACTCTGTATCTGAAGGGATAACTCTGTAATAGGGGACACATCTCTTTATGTGGGGAATAAGTTACAACTCTATGTGCAAGGATAATATCAAAGTATGGGGAATAACTCTTTATGTGGAGGCTTAACACTGCAGTAGGGGACACAGCTATTTATGTGGGGATAACACTGCCGTAGGGACACTTATATACAGAGAGTTATTTGCCCTTGGCAGGAAAATAGATATGATTAAACTTATATACAGATATTTGCTTGCCTTTGGTAGGTGAATATGTACCAAAATCCTGTTCAGGAAGTAAGTTTTCTTACTGCTCTAAAAATAGAACACTGTGTTAGGCTGTTATGTAAAATAAATTTGATTGTGGAAATTTGAAACTCATCAAGATAGGAAAATAACTAGCAAAAATTGAATAAAATCTATAATTTTCGTAAAAATGTAGATAGATAGGTAGGTAGGCATATGTCTTTGTAAATAAAAGATTAGGTTGATGGTGTTAAATGCCACATTCAACAATATTACCGTGTAGTATACTTTGATTGGAAGACGGTAAAAAATATTACGCTTGCAGAAAATGTCGCACACAATTTATGTTGCCAAATTCGAGCAGACGATAATTCATCAACATGTACATTGACGACAGGAAAGTCAGTCACATGCACCGGTGCATGTGCTAATGAGATGATACCCAATCGATAAATCGCTCGTTTGTTTACAAAGTGAAAGAAGGATGTCATGTTAGAATTTTGCATAAACGTAAACATAAAATTAATGGAAACGCAAAAAACATGGATTGCAAACCTTTTGGCAACAGGATGCAAGATGTCATAAACCAAACCACGATGAAAAAGATCTGCCAATGTCTCCATCATACGACTCTTTGCATATGACAACATTGCATACCTGGCTGTAAAATATATGAACAAGTTGTGACGTTTGCAACAACATCTCGATAAACTTGCAGTGTCGTAAGAAAAATGGAAAATTGCTTTTCATTTTGAAAAATGCAATGTCCTATATGTCACTCTAAACAAAAAGCTTTTCTTAAAGACCATCAACTCAATTGTTAAAAGAATTTAATAAACAACACTTTAAGTGGAAAATTCGTGTAAGAAAACAGGACAACATCGAAATAACCAAATAAAGGGCAGGAAAGGTAAACAGTTGCTGCTCTACTAATGACACTCGTCGTGTTATTTAGAAATGAGTAGAACATCATATTACATAATGTATGTAATCGTGTTGGACACCAGTATATGTAATTAAATACAATTTGCAAGGGCCCGGGTGGCTCAATGAGTTAAGTAGTTGGATTATCTAACAACTCATACAAGCCTATCACCAATACGGCGTGGGTTCGCGTCCGGCTTTATACATTACAAAAAGGATGCACTCGACTGGTAGCCGCAAGTGATACATTTACCAGTTGCTTGCCCATGGTCGGTGGTTCTCTCTGGGTACTCCGGCTTCTTCCACCACTAAAACTCATCTCCATGATATAGCTGAAATATTGCTGAAAGTGGCGCTAAAACACCAAAAATCAAATCAAATCAAATCAATTAAATACAAATAACATAAATAAAGCTTACACCCCATACAAAACATATGGCAGTAAAAACCAATCGAATATTGTTTTAAGCGGAAACTGTAACGGACATCAAAACACGGAACTGAAAACGTGAAGATATGGAATTGGACAAATAATATATGTACAAACGCTAACAAAATTATCGGTTTTATTTGTCGAAATCTGAACAGCATGTGGCAAGTACTTGCATAACCTCATTATTTCATTAAAAGGGGGATTTGACCCCAAAAAACTAGTATAACCCCGCCACTTTTTATATTTGTGTGCTAGGGATATATATTTTGCCTCTTTCTGCGCTATTGATATTTGATTTTGGAATGGCTCCGACAATCTGCTATTTTTTGTTTTTCTCACTTTTTAAATTGACAGACGAAGTCTCCAGTTTCAAAAGGTTTAATATGTCAGACAGGCATGAATCATATTGCTACTTAAAACACGATATTTGTAATGCAAATTAACACTACAATTGTCATATCGGTGTGTCGCATAAAACTTGTGAGCATCATTATTAAAAACACATAATTACTTCTTATTAAAATGTATTGGCGTCATGTTATATTTTTTTGGAGAGAATTGTCGTGTTTCAACTGTATGCCAGCTGGGCCGTTTTTATACTTCTTATTGTATAACTATAATACAAATAAATGTTCTTATACAGTCCATGTGCCATTGAATAATAATAATAATAATACTATTGTGGGTACTGAAATCAAACTATTTTCAGGTAACAGGATCTATTAAATTAAATCATTATTGAAAGGCAGACCTTTTAAAATATGCATCGTGCCATTGAGAAAAATAAATCAATCACCAAAATAATATCGGATGTTTGATTCACATGAATGACGATTGAGCAATGATAAATTAAATATACCAATATAAGAAAAGTAACTCTTACATTCATCGATTTCAAAATGCAGACCCGAAACCCAAAGGCAGTACTGTTAGTTAGTTGAATCAATAATTAAAAAAAAAGAAGATAAAGCGAGATTTGAATTAATATTCTAATTGTAATAAAAATCACATCGATTTGAATACGCATTGAATAAAAAGATCATTTAAATTTAATTTGATATCTACGTTTTTTCGAACCGCACCAGTGGTGTAATGGTTAGCGTGCTCGCCTGCAGTGCGGTAGATTGTGAGTTCGATCCCCGGTCGGGTCAAACCAAAGACTATAAAATTGGTATTTGTTTCTTCTCGGCTAAGCACGCACCATTAAGGAGAAAGAGCAAGATTGGTTGGCTCGGAATCATAATAATGTGTCCGAGTGAAGCCACATGTCTACCCGCGGACGGTTATTTCAATGAGCTAGCACTATAACAATCCAACTAAGCGTGTTGGTCTAGTACAAATCGGACATCATCATCACCTCATTGAAAATTAACTTGTTCTCGCCATGATATAGCTGATAAATTGCTGAATTGGCGTTAGACAACAATCACTCACTCACTCTACGTTTTTCGATTCATATAAAAGTCTAAGCGATTTCTAATCGTTTAATGTACTAACCAAACACCATCCAGCATCCAAGCGCACACACACACACACACACACACACACACATACATTTTCCTCATTTCTTTGTATTCGTTTAATATTTTCAGCTTTGTCTGTTACTTGATAAAATTGTATTTTTCTTGTTCTCTTGTGCATTCTCAATACAGTCCGACAAAAGTTAAGCACCACCTGACTTGTTTCAATAATATCTTTTCTAATAATGAACTTATTTCTGATTTGAAAGAATCATTAGAAACAATGAAAAAAGATATGGAAAATATGGAAGAAAAGAAAGTTGAATAGTGATAAGATTTGGAAAGTATGGAAGAAAGATCAGTTGAATAGTGAAATGATATGGAAAATATGGAAGAAAAGTAAGTTGAAAAGTGAAATGATATGAAAAATATGGAAGAAAGCCAAGTTGAACAGTGAAAAGATATGGAAAATATGGAAGAAAGCCAAGTTGAATAGTGAAAAGATATGGAAAATACAGAAGAAACCAAAGTTGAATTGTGAAATGATATGGAAAATATGGAAGAAAGGTAAGTTGAAATGTGAAATGGTATGAAAAATATGGAAGAAAGCAAGTCGAATAGTGAAAAGATTTGAAAATATTGAAGACAATTGTGAAAAGATATGAAAAATATGGAAAATGTGGAAGTAAAGTATTTTTTTTTTTGCAAACCAATTAGTACTGCCTGTAATTTATTTAAGTTTACATTATGCTCTACAGTAAGGGGGGATAACTCTGTATCTGAAGGGATAAATCTGTAATAGGGGGACATAACTCTTTATGTGGGGAATAAGTTACAACTCTATATGTGCAAGGATAATATTAAAGTAGGGGAAATAACTCTTTATGTGGAGGTTTAACACTGCAGTAGGGGACATAGCTCTTTATGTGGAGGAATAAGTTACAACTCTGTATGTACAAGGATAATACGACAGTAGGGGTACACAACCCTGTGTGTGGAGGTTTAACACTGCAGTAGGGGACATAACTATTTATGCGGATAACACTGCCGTAGGGGACATAACTCTGTATCTGAAGGGATAACTCTGTAATAGGGGACACATCTCTTTATGTGGGGAATAAGTTACAACTCTATGTGCAAGGATAATATCAAAGTATGGGGAATAACTCTTTATGTGGAGGCTTAACACTGCAGTAGGGGACACAGCTATTTATGTGGGGATAACACTGCCGTAGGGACACTTATATACAGAGAGTTATTTGCCCTTGGCAGGAAAATAGATATGATTAAACTTATATACAGATATTTGCTTGCCTTTGGTAGGTGAATATGTACCAAAATCCTGTTCAGGAAGTAAGTTTTCTTACTGCTCTAAAAATAGAACACTGTGTTAGGCTGTTATGTAAAATAAATTTGATTGTGGAAATTTGAAACTCATCAAGATAGGAAAATAACTAGCAAAAATTGAATAAAATCTATAATTTTCGTAAAAATGTAGATAGATAGGTAGGTAGGCATATGTCTTTGTAAATAAAAGATTAGGTTGATGGTGTTAAATGCCACATTCAACAATATTACCGTGTAGTATACTTTGATTGGAAGACGGTAAAAAATATTACGCTTGCAGAAAATGTCGCACACAATTTATGTTGCCAAATTCGAGCAGACGATAATTCATCAACATGTACATTGACGACAGGAAAGTCAGTCACATGCACCGGTGCATGTGCTAATGAGATGATACCCAATCGATAAATCGCTCGTTTGTTTACAAAGTGAAAGAAGGATGTCATGTTAGAATTTTGCATAAACGTAAACATAAAATTAATGGAAACGCAAAAAACATGGATTGCAAACCTTTTGGCAACAGGATGCAAGATGTCATAAACCAAACCACGATGAAAAAGATCTGCCAATGTCTCCATCATACGACTCTTTGCATATGACAACATTGCATACCTGGCTGTAAAATATATGAACAAGTTGTGACGTTTGCAACAACATCTCGATAAACTTGCAGTGTCGTAAGAAAAATGGAAAATTGCTTTTCATTTTGAAAAATGCAATGTCCTATATGTCACTCTAAACAAAAAGCTTTTCTTAAAGACCATCAACTCAATTGTTAAAAGAATTTAATAAACAACACTTTAAATGGAAAATTCGTGTAAGAAAACAGGACAACATCGAAATAACCAAATAAAGGGCAGGAAAGGTAAACAGTTGCTGCTCTACTAATGACACTCGTCGTGTTATTTAGAAATGAGTAGAACATCATATTACATAATGTATGTAATCGTGTTGGACACCAGTATATGTAATTAAATACAATTTGCAAGGGCCCGGGTGGCTCAATGAGTTAAGTAGTTGGATTATCTAACAACTCATACAAGCCTATCACCAATACGGCGTGGGTTCGCGTCCGGCTTTATACATTACAAAAAGGATGCACTCGACTGGCAGCCGCAAGTGATACATTTACCAGTTGCTTGCCCATGGTCGGTGGTTCTCTCTGGGTACTCCGGCTTCTTCCACCACTAAAACTCATCTCCATGATATAGCTGAAATATTGCTGAAAGTGGCGCTAAAACACCAAAAATCAAATCAAATCAAATCAATTAAATACAAATAACATAAATAAAGCTTACACCCCATACAAAACAAATGGCAGTAAAAACCAATAACGGACATCAAAACACGGAACTGAAAACGTGAAGACATGGAATTGGACAAATAATATATGTACAAACGCTAACAAAATTATCGGTTTTATTTGTCGAAATCTGAACAGCATGTGGCAAGTACTTGCATAACCTCATTATTTCATTAAAAGGGGGATTTGACCCCAAAAAACTAGTATAACCCCGCCACTTTTTATATTTGTGTGCTAGGGATATATATTTTGCCTCTTTCTGTGCTATTGATATTTGATTTTGGAATGGCTCCGACAATCTGCTATTTTTTGTTTTTCTCACTTTTTAAATTGACAGACGAAGTCTCCAGTTTCAAAAGGTTTATTATGTCAGACAGGCATGAATCATATTGCTACTTAAAACACGATATTTGTAATGCAAATTAACACTACAATTGTCATATCGGTGTGTCGCATAAAACTTGTGAGCATCATTATTAAAAACACATAATTACTTCTTATTAAAATGTATTGGCGTCATGTTATATTTTTTTGGAGAGAATTGTCGTGTTTCAATTGTATGCCAGCTGGGCCGTTTTTATACTTCTTATTGTATAACTATTATACAAATAAATGTTCTTATACAGTCCATGTGCCATTGAATAATAATAATAATAATACTATTGTGGGTACTGAAATCAAACTATTTTCAGGTAACAGGATCTATTAAATTAAATCATTATTGAAAGGCAGACCTTTTAAAATATGCATCGTGCCATTGAGAAAAATAAATCAATCACCAAAATAATATCGGATGTTTGATTCACATGAATGACGATTGAGCAATGATAAATTAAATATACCAATATAAGAAAAGTAACTCTTACATTCATCGATTTCAAAATTCAGACCCGAAACCCAAAGGCAGTACTGTTAGTTAGTTGAATCAATAATTAAAAAAAAAGAAGATAAAGCGAGATTTGAATTAATATTCTAATTGTAATAAAAATCACATCGATTTGAATACGCATTGAATAAAAAGATCATTTAAATTTAATTTGATATCTACGTTTTTTCGAACCGCACCAGTGGTGTAATGGTTAGCGTGCTCGCCTCCAGTGCGGTAGATTGTGAGTTCGATCCCCGGTCGGGTCAAACCAAAGACTATAAAATTGGTATTTGTTTCTTCTCGGCTAAGCACGCACCATTAAGGAGAAAGAGCAAGATTGGTTGGCTCGGAATCATAATAATGTGTCCGAGTGAAGCCACATGTCTACCCGCGGACGGTTATTTCAATGAGCTAGCACTATAACAATCCAACTAAGCGTGTTGGTCTAGTACAAATCGGACATCATCATCACCTCATTGAAAATTAACTTTTTCTCGCCATGATATAGCTGATAAATTGCTGAATTGGCGTTAGACAACAATCACTCACTCACTCTACGTTTTTCGATTCATATAAAAGTCTAAGCGATTTCTATTCGTTTAATGTACTAACCAAACACCATCCAGCATCCAAGCACAGACACACACACACACACACATACATTTTCCTCATTTCTTTGTATTCGTTTAATATTTTCAGCTTTGTCTGTTACTTGATAAAATTGTATTTTTCTTGTTCTCTTGTGCATTCTCAATACAGTCCGACAAAAGTTAAGCACCACCTGACTTGTTTCAATAATATCTTTTCTAATAATGAACTTATTTCTGATTTGAAAGAATCATTAGAAACAATGAAAAAAGATATGGAAAATATGGAAGAAAAGAAAGTTGAATAGTGATAAGATTTGGAAAGTATGGAAGAAAGATCAGTTGAATAGTGAAATGATATGGAAAATATGGAAGAAAAGTAAGTTGAAAAGTGAAATGATATGAAAAATATGGAAGAAAGCCAAGTTGAACAGTGAAAAGATATGGAAAATATGGAAGAAAGCCAAGTTGAATAGTGAAAAGATATAGAAAATACAGAAGAAACCAAAGTTGAATTGTGAAATGATATGGAAAATATGGAAGAAAGGTAAGTTGAAATGTGAAATGGTATGAAAAATATGGAAGAAAGCAAATCGAATAGTGAAAAGATTTGAAAATATTGAAGAAAATTGTGAAAAGATATGAAAAATATGGAAAATGTGGAAGTAAAGTATTTTTTTTTTTTGCAAACCTATTAGTACTGCCTGTAATTTATTTAAGTTTACATTATGCTCTACAGTAAGGGGGGATAACTCTGTATCTGAAGGGATAAATCTGTAATAGGGGGACATAACTCTTTATGTGGGGAATAAGTTACAACTCTATATGTGCAAGGATAATATTAAAGTAGGGGACATAACTCTTTATGTGGAGGAATAAGTTACAACTCTGTATGTACAAGGATAATACGACAGTAGGGGTACACAACCCTGTGTGTGGAGGTTTAACACTGCAGTAGGGGACATAACTATTTATGCGGATAACACTGCCGTAGGGGACATAACTCTGTATCTGAAGGGATAACTCTGTAATAGGGGACACATCTCTTTATGTGGGGAATAAGTTACAACTCTATGTGCAAGGATAATATCAAAGTATGGGGAATAACTCTTTATGTGGAGGCTTAACACTGCAGTAGGGGACACAGCTATTTATGTGGGGATAACACTGCCGTAGGGACACTTATATACAGAGAGTTATTTGCCCTTGGCAGGAAAATAGATATGATTAAACTTATATACAGATATTTGCTTGCCTTTGGTAGGTGAATATGTACCAAAATCCTGTTCAGGAAGTAAGTTTTCTTACTGCTCTAAAAATAGAACACTGTGTTAGGCTGTTATGTAAAATAAATTTGATTGTGGAAATTTGAAACTCATCAAGATAGGAAAATAACTAGCAAAAATTGAATAAAATCTATAATTTTCGTAAAAATGTAGATAGATAGGTAGGTAGGCATATGTCTTTGTAAATAAAAGATTAGGTTGATGGTGTTAAATGCCACATTCAACAATATTACCGTGTAGTATACTTTGATTGGAAGACGGTAAAAAATATTACGCTTGCAGAAAATGTCGCACACAATTTATGTTGCCAAATTCGAGCAGACGATAATTCATCAACATGTACATTGACGACAGGAAAGTCAGTCACATGCACCGGTGCATGTGCTAATGAGATGATACCCAATCGATAAATCGCTCGTTTGTTTACAAAGTGAAAGAAGGATGTCATGTTAGAATTTTGCATAAACGTAAACATAAAATTAATGGAAACGCAAAAAACATGGATTGCAAACCTTTTGGCAACAGGATGCAAGATGTCATAAACCAAACCACGATGAAAAAGATCTGCCAATGTCTCCATCATACGACTCTTTGCATATGACAACATTGCATACCTGGCTGTAAAATATATGAACAAGTTGTGACGTTTGCAACAACATCTCGATAAACTTGCAGTGTCGTAAGAAAAATGGAAAATTGCTTTTCATTTTGAAAAATGCAATGTCCTATATGTCACTCTAAACAAAAAGCTTTTCTTAAAGACCATCAACTCAATTGTTAAAAGAATTTAATAAACAACACTTTAAGTGGAAAATTCGTGTAAGAAAACAGGACAACATCGAAATAACCAAATAAAGGGCAGGAAAGGTAAACAGTTGCTGCTCTACTAATGACACTCGTCGTGTTATTTAGAAATGAGTAGAACATCATATTACATAATGTATGTAATCGTGTTGGACACCAGTATATGTAATTAAATACAATTTGCAAGGGCCCGGGTGGCTCAATGAGTTAAGTAGTTGGATTATCTAACAACTCATACAAGCCTATCACCAATACGGCGTGGGTTCGCGTCCGGCTTTATACATTACAAAAAGGATGCACTCGACTGGTAGCCGCAAGTGATACATTTACCAGTTGCTTGCCCATGGTCGGTGGTTCTCTCTGGGTACTCCGGCTTCTTCCACCACTAAAACTCATCTCCATGATATAGCTGAAATATTGCTGAAAGTGGCGCTAAAACACCAAAAATCAAATCAAATCAAATCAATTAAATACAAATAACATAAATAAAGCTTACACCCCATACAAAACATATGGCAGTAAAAACCAATCGAATATTGTTTTAAGCGGAAACTGTAACGGACATCAAAACACGGAACTGAAAACGTGAAGACATGGAATTGGACAAATAATATATGTACAAACGCTAACAAAATTATCGGTTTTATTTGTCGAAATCTGAACAGCATGTGGCAAGTACTTGCATAACCTCATTATTTCATTAAAAGGGGGATTTGACCCCAAAAAACTAGTATAACCCCGCCACTTTTTATATTTGTGTGCTAGGGATATATATTTTGCCTCTTTCTGTGCTATTGATATTTGATTTTGGAATGGCTCCGACAATCTGCTATTTTTTGTTTTTCTCACTTTTTAAATTGACAGACGAAGTCTCCAGTTTCAAAAGGTTTATTATGTCAGACAGGCATGAATCATATTGCTACTTAAAACACGATATTTGTAATGCAAATTAACACTACAATTGTCATATCGGTGTGTCGCATAAAACTTGTGAGCATCATTATTAAAAACACATAATTACTTCTTATTAAAATGTATTGGCGTCATGTTATATTTTTTTGGAGAGAATTGTCGTGTTTCAATTGTATGCCAGCTGGGCCGTTTTTATACTTCTTATTGTATAACTATTATACAAATAAATGTTCTTATACAGTCCATGTGCCATTGAATAATAATAATAATAATACTATTGTGGGTACTGAAATCAAACTATTTTCAGGTAACAGGATCTATTAAATTAAATCATTATTGAAAGGCAGACCTTTTAAAATATGCATCGTGCCATTGAGAAAAATAAATCAATCACCAAAATAATATCGGATGTTTGATTCACATGAATGACGATTGAGCAATGATAAATTAAATATACCAATATAAGAAAAGTAACTCTTACATTCATCGATTTCAAAATTCAGACCCGAAACCCAAAGGCAGTACTGTTAGTTAGTTGAATCAATAATTAAAAAAAAAGAAGATAAAGCGAGATTTGAATTAATATTCTAATTGTAATAAAAATCACATCGATTTGAATACGCATTGAATAAAAAGATCATTTAAATTTAATTTGATATCTACGTTTTTTCGAACCGCACCAGTGGTGTAATGGTTAGCGTGCTCGCCTCCAGTGCGGTAGATTGTGAGTTCGATCCCCGGTCGGGTCAAACCAAAGACTATAAAATTGGTATTTGTTTCTTCTCGGCTAAGCACGCACCATTAAGGAGAAAGAGCAAGATTGGTTGGCTCGGAATCATAATAATGTGTCCGAGTGAAGCCACATGTCTACCCGCGGACGGTTATTTCAATGAGCTAGCACTATAACAATCCAACTAAGCGTGTTGGTCTAGTACAAATCGGACATCATCATCACCTCATTGAAAATTAACTTTTTCTCGCCATGATATAGCTGATAAATTGCTGAATTGGCGTTAGACAACAATCACTCACTCACTCTACGTTTTTCGATTCATATAAAAGTCTAAGCGATTTCTATTCGTTTAATGTACTAACCAAACACCATCCAGCATCCAAGCACAGACACACACACACACACACATACATTTTCCTCATTTCTTTGTATTCCTTTAATATTTTCAGCTTTGTCTGTTATTTGATAAAATTGTATTTTTCTTGTTTTCTTGTGCATTCTCAATACCGTTCCACAAAAGTTAAGCACCACCTGACTTGTTTCAATAATATCTTTTCTAATAATGAACTTATTTCTGATTTGAAAGAATCATTAGAAACAATGAAAAAAGATATGGAAAATATGGAAGAAAAGAAAGTTGAATAGTGATAAGATTTGGAAAGTATGGAAGAAAAATCAGTTGAATAGTGAAATGATATGGAAAATATGGAATAAAAGTAAGTTGAAAAGTGAAATGATATGAAAAATATGGAAGAAAGCCAAGTTGAATAGTGAAAAGATATGAAAAATATGGAAGAAAGCCAAGTTGAATAGTGAAAAAATATGGAAAATACAGAAGAAACCAAAGTTGAATTGTGAAATGATATGGAAAATATGGAAGAAAGGTAAGTTGAAATGTGAAATGATATGGAAAATATGGAAGAAAGGCAAGTCGAATAGTGAAAAGATATGAAAAATATGGAAAATATGGAAGAAAAGTTTGGGTTGTTTTACAAAACAATGAGTACTGCCTGTAATTTATTTAAGTTTACATTATGCTCTACAGTAAGGGGGAATAACTCTGTATCTGAAGGGATAAATCTATAATAGGGGGACATAACTCTTTATGTGGGGAATAAGTTACAACTCTGTATGTGCAAGGATAATATTAAAGTAGGGGAAATAACTCTTTATGTGGAGGTTTAACACTGCAGTAGGGGACATAACTCTTTATGTGGAGGAATAAGCTACAACTCTGTATGTGCAAGGATAATACTACAGTAGGGGTACATAACCCTGTGTGTGGAGGTTTAACACTGCAGTAGGGGACATAACTATTTATGCAGGATAACACTGCCATAGGGGACATAACTCTGTATCTGAAGGGATAAATCTGTAATGGGGGACATATCTCTTTATGTGGGGAATAAATTACAACTATATGTGCAAGGATAATATCAAAGTAGGGGAAAATAACTCTTTATGTGGAGGTTTAAAACTGCAGTAGGGGACATAGCTATTGATGTGGGGATAACACTGGCGTAGGGATACTTATATACAGAGAGTTATTTGCCCTTGGCAGGAAAATATATATATTTAAACTTATATACAGATATTTGCTTGCCTTTGGTAGGTGAATATGAACTAAAATCCTGTTCAGGAAATAAGTTTTCTTACTGCTCTAAAAATAGAACACTGTGTTAGGCTGTTATGTAAAATAAATTTGATTGTGGAAATTTGAAACTCATCAAGATAGGAAAATAACTAGCAAAATTGAATAAAATCTATAATTCTCATAAAAATGTAGATAGATAGGTAGGTAGTTATATGTCTTTGTAAATAAAAGATTAGGTTGATGGTGTTTAATGCCACATTCAACAATATTACAGTTATATCATGGCAGTTTGTACATAAAGGAGATATCATAACTCTTAATGCTTGTTTCTGATAACTGGAAAACATTGCCCAATACTCTTTTCAAATAGCTGAAGAACACAATATATTTTAGAGCAATGGGAATTCTTTGAAATAAATTTAAATCACACCAGAATTTTAAAACTTAATTATCATTGAGTGAGTTGTGTAAGTGAGTAAGTAAGAAATGAAGAAAATTAAGATGAAAAGTGAAAAGATTTGGAAAATACAGAAGAAAAGTAAGTTGAATAGTGAAAAGATCGGGAAAATATGGAAGAAAGGTAAGTTGAATAGTGAAAAGATTTGAGAAATACGGAAGAAAGGCAAGTTGAATAGTGAAATGATATGGAAAATATGGAAGAAAATTGTGAAATGATATGGAAAATATGGAAGAAAATAGTGAAAAAATAGGGAAAATATGGAAAATATGGAAGAAAAGTAAATTGAATAGTGAAATGCTTTGGAAATTATGAAGGAAAGATAAGTTGAATAGTGAAATGATATGGAAAACACGGAAGAAATGTAAGCTGAAATGTGAAAAGAGATGGAAAAAAACAGAGGAAAAGTAAGTTGAATAGTGAAAAGATAGGGAAAATGGGTGGTGGTGGTGATAATGGTGACAAACTTTTGTAAGAAATGTAATCATTGAAATGAATAATGTAATTATGAAAATAAAATGGCGGGGAAGGGGCAGATAACCAGTGAAAGGGCTAGTTCGTAGAAAATAATAAGGTTATAGGACGCGGATAATGAAAATAAAATGGCGGGGAAGGGGCAAATAACCAGTAAAAGGGCTAGTTCGTGGAAAATAATAAGGTTATAGGACGCGGATAGTGAAAATATAATGGCGGGGAAGGGGCAAATAACCAGTAAAAGGGCTAGTTCGTAGAAAATAATAAGGTTATAGGACGCGGATAATGAAAATGAAATGCTCGCAGGTGAATATGGTCATGGTCTGTCAAAAAGGCAAAATGCCAATGACGATTCTGTCACCGTATATATTGTTCGGACGCGGACGTATTACAAGTCACCCCCTCTTCTGATTGGATCAATTCTTACAATCTTTGAAATAAATAATGTAATTATGAAAACAAAATGGCGGGGAGACAACCAGTGAAAGGGCTAGAAAATGATAATAGGACGCGGAAATCCAAGAGAGGTGGTGGTGGTGGCAAACTTTTGTAAGAAATGTAATTATTGAAATAAATAATGTAATTATGAAAATAAAATGGCCGGAAAGGGGCAGTTTCCTATGGTTATAGGATGCATATTATCTAATATGGAAGCGAAGCTCCCATAGCGGAAGATCACTAGGCCAACAAGGATTAGGGGCCACTATGAAGTTAGGCGAGCGCCAATGGCGCGAGAATTAGAACTAAAAACAAGTTTCTGGGTGAGGGTCTATTCTTTACAGTTAATTCTATAATATCAATGAGGAAGATCGATTGACGTCACCCAGCTTGCTTATGACGTCACTGAGAGGTTTGAAAGTACCATAGATCGAAAGATAAATGAAAGGGCTACAAGTTATGAAAAATGTACGAAGTGACGGAAAAGGTACGAAAGGGTTACAAAGATGCTACGAAATCAGCTACGAAGCTACGAAAATGGTACGAAGCTACGAAAAAGGTACGAAGTTACGAAAAAGGTACGAAAGGGTTACGAAGATGTTACAAAATAAGTTACCAAGTTACGAAAAAGGTACGAAGCTACGAAAAAGATACAAAGCTACGAAAAGGTACGAAGCTACGAAAAGATACGAAGCTACGAAAAAGGTACGAAGCGGTTACGAAATAAGTTACGAAAGGTCTTGGTTACGAAGTTATCAAGCTACGAGATAGTGACGCTACCTATCGGGATAATTTGTTATGATGTATAGTGATGCATTATATGAAAATAAAAGGGGCAGATAACCAGGGCTATTTCCAGTAACCATGCTAAATATAGGACGCGGACGTCCTAGAGGACACTTCCGAAGGGGCCACGTGCCTTCGGTCACTACATATGTTGCATAATATCCGGTTCCGCATACGCACACCCAAGGGAACCCCGAAGGGGTCAAGAGACCTCTGGTCACTTTCAGTAGCCATGTTACTACTGTACTACTACTAAGAAAAAAGCGCGGGGAAAAAACCGGGCATGCGCAGAACATACTTCCGGTCAGGGCCGCTTCCGGATAGGGCCTCTTCCATTCACGTGAATTTGTCACTTCCGGTCAAAAGGTCCCACTAGGGCGGATATTGCGCAACTTACGGTTGCGCATGCGTAGAACATTCTTCCGGAAAGGTCATGTGACTGGCGTCACTTCCGGTCACGTGACTGTCGTCACTTCCGGTCAGGTCACTTCCGGTCACGTGACTTCCAGTAGCACCACCGCACAGCACCACCGCAAATGCGACTTGATCTGTGCCCACATACTACTTAGACAGGTATATTCCCGGTTTTCTACTTGTTCAACAAAAGAACTATCTATAACTATCACTAAAATTTTGCATGCTGTCAAAGGAGGACTACTATCATACTGTGACAAAGTATATTCACGTGGTAACATCAATCAAAAGCACCGCATCGGTGGCGTTATGGTTAGCCTGCTCGCCTCGAGTGCGGTAGGTCATGGGTTCGAGCCCCGCTCGGGTCAAACCAAGGACTATAAATTTGGTATTTGTTGCTTCTCCGCTAAGAACGCAGCATTAAGGAGAAAGAGCAAAGATTGGTTGGCTCGGAATCGGAATAATGTGTCCGAATGGAGTGACATTTTTACCCGCGAACTGTTGTTTCAGTGAGCTAGCACTAAAAATATCCAACTCAGCGTGTTGATCTAGAACAAAGCGAACATAATCATCATCTCATTGATAATTAACTTGTTCTCGCCGTAATATAGCTGAAAAATTGCTGAATTGGCACTCAATCAATCAAAAGTGGATACTGAAAGAAGAGGATAATTTTAATTCTCGAAAATTTCATCTAGCCAAATATTTGACTTTTTTACCTTTTACACTTTCATTTCCTCTTTAAAGTAAATTATTCACAACGCATTTTACTTTAAAAAATGGTGGCAACGTTACAAGCTTATAGTATTGAGTCACGAATTAACTTATTTTGTCAAGCACGAAACGAAAGGTAAAAAGTGCTACACATAAAATGAAGTCATCAAAATGTTGGAGTTCCTTATCGATAACATATATTTGTCGAGTTCGAATGGCACATTTTTCAACAAATCATAGCTAGGCATCCCTATGGGAACAAACTATGCCCCTCTCCTCTCCAACTTTTTCTATACTCCTATGAGTCTGAGTTTATACAAAAACTTATCAAAGACAAAAAAAGTAGAGAGGCTTAAGCCTTTAATCTCACTCCCAGGTATATTGATGATGTTCTGCCAATTAATAATACGAACTTTGCTAACTGGATTCCATTAATAGAGAATTCTCGATAACTGACGAACGAACGTATCTTCCCGTAACATAGCGAAACAATGTTAATCTACGTAAAGATCTTTTGAGGGAAACCTTATTGCAACATGTGTCTTCAATTGTTCATTGAGTGTAAGTGATTAGATTTTTTTTTCCATTTCGGTGTTTAAAACAGTTAAAAATTAATATCACTGGCCAAATAATGGTTTCACAGTGACATTACAGTCTGCATGCAAAATACATATTTTCCTCAAACGCTATTTATAGATATACTTCAAGGAGGGGTGCTTTTCAAATTTATTTATATATTTTTTAAAGGGATATTAAAGCTCATTTTGATAATTTGTTATATCTCATGAAAACTTGCAATTGGTTCAATAAAGGCATTTTATATTTTATAAATATTTTTATGGCACATCCCATTAAAATTATCTAAATTACTTCCCTTTGAAAAGTAAAAATTTTCAGAGTTCATTAATGGTTTAACTATTTGCGCATGCCCTAGAAACAACTGGTCATTCTCGCTAGCCATCATTACACAGTTCACATCATCATCAGTTTCATGTTTTGAAACTTCATTTTACAAACACGTAAAAGGATTTCTATACCGATATTTAAAGCGAGAAGTTTACCCATGGGATGTGTTAAATTATCTTTTGTGGATGTACATAATTATTGTCTTGGACAATAACAAACTGTTTTATTTGACATTCTCGTCGATATGAAGTCCGTTACCTAACATGTATATCCATACAGATTCTCTTCAACTTGTGTTACTTAGAACTATAAAACTGGCCAAAACTACAGTTATTCAAAACTCGATTTAGAATCAACCATGATTTTGATATTCGTTTATTTTGAGGTAAATATTTGACATTAGTTTTGTTCGAATATTAGTATTATGTCACAACTGCTCATGATCGTCACTTGTGATAAACAAACATACACACAGAGACGCAGGTGTCCAAGTAGGTCAAACTACCATATATGAATATTCATGAGACACTAATTATAGAAGGCTTACTTAGATTGTACGAGATTTATGAATATTTATTAGACTTTGTTTACAATCAGCATCATGACGCGTGTATTGATAATAGGCAGTTCACACGTAAATAGGTTAAGGACATATGTGAATTCCAATTGCTCTACAAGAAACTTTTCATTTGGGAATGACCCTTTGGTACGTTTTTAGGGAATTAGTGCCGGTAGAGTGAATAAGAAGGAACGTTGTACCAGATGGGAGAGAGTGATTTCGGATATCGTCCACATCATTAATTTTTCATGCTGGTGGAAACGATTTAGATCAAAAAAGCTGTGAGGGTTTTACTGAGGAAATGGTATTCCGGCTTTTGTCCATACTATCACCATGGAAAGGCGGATACAATATTCAGACTATTACTGTGTTACAGCTAACAGGTCGTAGATCTACATACAATGTACCAGTGGACAAATACTTTAGTGTGTGTCAGTTTAATCAGCATTTAAAACGAGAATTGAAATCTCATTCTACAATTATATACTGGAATCTCCGGAATATGAAAAACTGTATATCCAACATATACTTGGATGGTGTCCACTTCAACGCAGAAGGCAACCTCCGCTATTACAGGAATGTTAGAGGAGCTATTATAAATGCCATCCGTTCTGTTTGACATAATTAGTTTACTGTTATCATCTGATAAAGTAATTTGTTATTGTTATATGTGAATAATAATTTTACTATTGTAAATTTGCAAGCAGTGTTGGGGTCCCCCTTTTCCTGTTATGCTTTTTGAAAATGCATAGGTACAATGAATAGGTGGTATTTATTGTCTGTTTTACTGGTGCATATTTTTGTTATTATTATTTTTAATTTAACACATATTTTCAGTTTCAGTATTATATTTCAGGATTAAAACAAGTCTGACAGGTTGCAGACACCACATTAACTCCACCTTGTTAGTTTAAGCAGTCTTACAGCCTTTGATGTCAGGTTATTTCCTCATTGAAATGTTAGACTTCTTAATTAAATACATAATTGCATGAGTTGTACATTAGTGCATACTCCACTGCTTTTTAAAGCATGTACTTAGTGTACACTGGTACACTTGTCTTTGTGTTTACAAAACTGTACACTTGTACACATTTGCATTTCGTACACTGGTACGTAGTTGGATACACTAGTACACAATGGCAAAAGAAGAAATAAATGATCATATACTGGTACACAATTGCAATATGAAATGATTGTACACTGGTACACATTGCAAAACAATCTGATGATACATTGCTTATACAGTGGTATGTACATTTTGTACATGTAATTTTGTACACTGGTACACAAATTTAATGATACATTAAATATACCGGGATAAAACTGTACATTGGTACAACAAAACATTACCGGTATATCCATGCAAATCAAACTTTGTAATTCCATTCGATTATTTATTGGTATGCAATCCAAATGAAAGGAATACCGACAGTTACAATATAATCATGACAACAACTGCAATGAATGATATTACAGTATACATTTATAATTGTATCAATAATATTGGTCTAACTTAGAGCACTTGTACACAATTCCATGACATAAATACAATATATATTAAAACATTTACATACAGCAGTTCATTTTGTACAGTGGGACTGATAAAACTGTATACATTGATACAACATTACAATATATACATATGAATATCACTGGGTACACTTGTACACACTTTCATAACATAAGCACACTTTACATTTAAACATTTACATAAATTTGTACAACAGATTATTATGTACATGGGTACAATAAACCAATATTTTAATTTCTTTAGAGATGGCAGAACCACCACGTAAATCCAGAAGAATTTCCTCAAAAAGGTCTTGAGCCCTCCACAAAGAAGATAATCAGGAGGTACATATACCAGCTCAATCAAATACATGTAGGACTGCTCAGTCTGAGGGTTCTGACATTACTGAAAACATTCAAGCAGGCATACAAGCTGCTATACCGGATATAACAAATTCTGTTATTTCCGCGTTAAAGGTACATGGCCTAACATTTCCAACTACACAGTGTGTAAATGATACAGCTGTACATGCTGAACCAGATACTAACAGCACACCTCTGCAGCCTTCACAGACTCCTCTTCAGAACGAAACTACAACTTATCCTGTGTTAAACAGGCCTACTGATCAGAGAGACAACAATAATGTTGCAAATGCAGGTATTGACAATATTCATGATATTACAAGACCAAATATCGGAAATTCAATTGTACAGCCGATTACATTGGAGGCTGATTTACGTAAAGCTGACAACTCAGTAAATTATTCTCGTGCCAGTATTTCAAAACCACTTGCTTTGGGCATTGACCCCTAAATAAAAACAAACATTTGGGCTCTAGAATACATTGATTTAGGCTGTCTATTAAATAAGAAGCAGTCTAAAGTGAAATTTCAGCCTACTGAGACAAGTGAAGGGGGTATGGCTTGGGAAAAACAACAACCACCCACTTATAGGTTTGAAAATATTTCCCACTGGCTGTCTCCATTTCATATTTTTGTCAGTATTTATTCTGAAAAATATCCTAAGGAAACAGGATCCCTTATGAAATATGCGGATATAATTCAGACTCTAGCCCGCAGATCATGTGATGTGGCTGCTTATATATATGATCGTACTTATAGAGAATGGCACGAACATGATTATGAAAGTTTACCTTGGGACCAAGTCAATAATGAACTATGTCCTTAGGTCTAAGTTTGACAATCTCAGTAAAAATTTAAAATCATTGCCCTTTCCAGTCAATGGAGCTCCACAAAGGAGCTCTTTGTGAAGCTCCAAGAAATATTGTTACAGCTTTAACAACAACGATGGCAGATGTGAGCGCGGGCAAAACTGCAAATACCCACATGTATGCGAAAAGTGTGGCGGGGGTCATTTTAAGAGACTGTGCAGACAACCATATAAAGGAAAGAGTCAACCAAAGTTGACCAACAGACCAAAGAACGACAATGTCCCCAATACTAGAGGCTCAGCCCACTGAGCCTGTATCGCTCACCTGACAATAGAATGATACTGAAGCAAATTTCAAAGGGAGATAATCATTACCTTAAAAAACAGCAGCCATCTTGAATGGAGGGTGGGGCTGTCGGACACAATTTTAAAAGGGACACACCCAGGGACCAACTATGCCAAGTTTGGCTCCATTTGGCCAAGCTGTTTCAGAGGAGAAGATTTTTTTAACATTAGCCAATCAGAAAAAAGAATTAGTCTTGGCGGCCATGTTTATAGGCCAAATGGAACGAAATGGAGAAACTTTATAGAGGACCTTACATAGATGCTTACTGCCAAGTTTGGTTCCATTTGGCCAAGATGTTTCAGAGGAGAAGATTAAAATATGAAAAGTTAACGGACGGACGACGGACGACAAGTGATGGCAATACCTCACATGGCCCTTTGGGTCAGGTGAGCTAAAAAATGATGAAAAAAGGGGAATAACTCCTAGACGGGTAATCAGATTTACTTCAAAATTGCAGGGCATGTAGATCTTGACAAGCTGAACATGTTTTCAGTTTACACTCAACATCTATCTCTTATAGTATTTGAAATAACGGATGAAAAGTATTAACATTTTTAAAATTTGATGAAAAAAGGGCAATAACTTCAAGATGGGTAATCAGATTTACTTTAAAATTGTAGGCTAGGTTGATCTTGACATGCTGAACATGTTTGCTGTTTAAACTTAACATCTATCTCTTATAGTTTTTGAAATAAAGGACAAAAGGTATTAACATTTTGAAAATTTGACGAAAAAAAGTGCAATAACTCCAAATTGGGTACTCAAATTAACTTCAAAATTACAGGGTAGGTAGATCTTAATATGCTGCACATGTTTGCAATTTAAACTTAACCTTATCTCTAATAGTTTTTGAAATATCAGACAAAAATGTTTAAATTAAAAAAATAAAAAATAAAAAAGGCAATAACTCCTAGACGGGTAATCAGATTTACTTCAAAATTGCAGGGCATGTAGAACTTGACATGCTGCACATGTTTGCTGTTTAAACTTAACGTCTATCTCTTATAGTTTTTGAAATAAAAAACGAAAAGTATTAAAATTTTGAAAATTTGACGAAAAAAGGGCAATAACTCCAAGATAGGTAATCAGATTTTCTTCAAATTTTCAGGGTAGTTAGATCTTCCGTGCTGATCATTTTTACACATGTCAGATTTCTGATATTATTAACGGTTTTTGAGTTGTTACCAAAAACGTGCAATTTTACCCTATGTTCTATTTTTAGTAACAGCGGCCATGTTTGTTGGCCGAATGGAATTAAATGAAGAAGTTTTATAGAGGACCTTACATAGATGCTTCCTGCCAAGTTTGGCTCCATTTGGCCAAGCAGTTTCAGAGGAGAAGATTTTTTTAACATTAGCCAATCAGAAACAAGAATTGCCCTTGGTGGCCATATTTATTGGCGGAATGGGACGAAATGAAGAAACTTTATAGAGAACCTTATATAGATGCTTTCTGCCAAGTTTGGTTCAATTTGGTCCAGTTGTTTCAGAGGAGTAGATTAAAATATGAAAAGTTAACGGACGGACGACGGACGACGGACGCCAAGTGATGGCAATACCTCACATGACCCTTTGGGTCAGGTGAGCTAAAAAAAATAATTATTGCCGTCCCCTAAAGTGGTAACCCCTATTCATCCAGAACTCATTAAGCATTACCTTGTAGGATATGACAAAACTTCAACAAACTTTTTATTTACAGGTTTCACTCAAGGGTTTAGGATACCTTATGAGGGAATTAGGAAAATTCGTTTTAATGGGAACCTCCCATCAGCAACAAAAAATTTAGATATTCTCAAACAAAAAATTTCAAAGGAAGTTACAGCTGGCAGGGCATCTGGTCCATTTGATGAACCCCCCTTTCCCAATATTCAAGTATCTCCCTTGGGATTAGTTCCAAAGAAAAATCCAGGGGAGTTCAGAGTTATCCATCATCTATCCTATCCAGAAAATGAGTCTATCAATAGTGGGATTCCTGAAAGCAAATGCACAGTAAAATATCAGACCATTGAGGATGCTGTTAAACTGATGAAATTGTATGGCAAAGGCTGCCTACTTTCTAAAACTGACATTGAGAATAGTTTCAAAATAATACCGATACATTCGGATGACCATGAGCTTTTAGGATTCCCACTAGGGGATCAGTATTATTTTGATAAAACATTACCTATGGGGTTAAGCTTTTTTTGGGTCTCGAGCTTGACTCTGAGTTGATGGAAATCCGTTTACCTCTTGACAAACTAGGCAAATTGAAGGATCAATTGAATCATTTTAAGTTCAAGAAAAAAGCCACATTGAGAGAACTACAGTCATTAATAGGCCTATTAAGCTTTGCATGTTCAGTGGTCCCTCCAGGTCGTGCATTTTTAAGGCGACTTATAGACCTTACCATTGGCTTATCAAAACCTCACCATCATCGCCGCCTTAATAAGGAGGCTAGGTCAGATATACAGGCTTGGCTGATCTTTGTGGAAAGTTTTAATGGAAAATGTCTTTTCTTATCAGATAGATGGGAAACATCTGAACAATTAAACGTGTACACAGATGCAAGCAATATTGGATTTGGGGGTCTGTTTCGAAAACATTGGTTCGCAATCAAATGGCCTACTGACTGGTTGAAGTACCATATTACTATTCGGGAATGTTTTCCTATTATAGTAGCAATACAATTATGGGGTAATGCCTTGAGTAACAAATGTGTCACATTTTTCACAGATAATTCAGGGGTTGTGCATATCATCAATAAGCAGTCCTATAAGGATCCTACAATTATGAAATTAGTAAGGAAATTTGTTGTTCTCACATTACAATTTAATATTTTATTTAATGCTGTCCATATACCGGTATAAAAAACACTGCAGCAGATCATCTTTCTCCTTTGCAGATTCAGAAGTTCAGAGAAGAATTTCCATTGATGGATCCACTTCCAATAGTGAACTCTGTGGACATTCCGCAACTTTGAAACAAATACAAAATGTAGCTACAAATCTGATTCATGGGTCCTTAGCAAAATCGTCTAAAGAATCTTATAGACGAGTATTTGCCTTTTATAAGGAATTTATGCTTTTGTACTTCCCACAAGAAATGGTATTTCCAGCTTCTTTGGAACATCTTACTTTATTTATTGCTTACTGTTTTCAGAAAAAATTAGCTTCATCTACTGTTTTAACTTATATGTCAGCTATAAGCTTCTTGTTACAATTAGGTGGTTATGAAGACTTAACTGGTCACTTTATTATCGGTAAAGCTCTTCGCGGCTATCATAAAGAAAAGGCTGTTAAAGACAGCATACTGCCCATTACGCCATCAATATTAAAAGGTTTATGACAATCTCTACCCAAAACCTGTTCTTCAAGGTTTTTACAATTAATGTTGCATGCAATGTATTTGCTTGCATTTCATGCATTTTTAAGAATTGGAGAAATAACTGGATTACCCCCACCACTAGGTAATTGTCTTAGTGTAAATGATATCAAATTTCTTCATGGTGATAGTGAGGGCCTTGAAATTCAAATGTCTAAATTTAAGCATAGTACAGGTAAACATATACCTGTGCTGTTTCTTTCTAGTAACAACAGTAATAAGGCAGTTTGTCCGGTTCATTCTCTATGGTCATATTTACAACTAAGGGGTAAGGAATCTTCCAATGTCCAGCCCCTTTTCTCCTTCATGGACAATGCCCCCATTACAAGATCATTTTTCAATAGCCAATTGCAGCTATCCTTAAAATTTGCAGGTTTAAATGTTAAAAACTACAAATCCCATAGTTTACGAATTGGAGCAGCTACGACTGCTTGGGCTTTTCCGAAGAACAAATTCAACAAATGGGTCGTTGGAATAGCAAAGCATTTAAGAAATATATTCGAATACCTTTATTGAGTCTTCAGTAAACACTTGGGGACAAGGGCCTCAGTGTTCTAGTTTTTCTTTGGCCAGCCAGTGGGTATATGATTATTATTGTTTAATGTCTTTTATTGATTTTATTGTGCAATATTTATTTTTCCTATGTACATATTTTTAATTATGGCTTGTGTATAGTACAATACTGGCGACAAGGGCCTCAGTACTGATGAATGATGCAAGTTAAATACCTGGGTTGAGTCTTAAGTAAACACTTGGGGACAAGGGCCTCAGTGTTTAAAATCTAGTAATTTTATCATTATGCGGTTTATTGATTACAAACATTCTCCTGTGTTAAATAGTTTATGTTAAAATAAATCTTGTATGCAATGCACATTTTCAGTTTAATGAAAGTGTTGTGGATGGGGTATATTGTTTCTTTCACAATATGTCTATTGAGCAAAATTACATATTGCTCAATGCACAATAATGTGGCGGTTTCACCCCCATCTTTGACGGTTTTTTAGTTTCTAGTAAATATCTAGAACTTTGTCTTGAAAATGTTTTGTATATGATTCATACAATATCTGGTTATTATATGTAGTTATTTTTGTGTAGTTTACTGCAATTTTAATTATGTGTAGTTTTGTAGTTTAGTGCATTTTTAATTATGTCATTTAATAATAAATGACCATTTTCAATTTCAACAATTGTTTTCTTATTGACTTATACCGTCAAGCAAAGCACAACACTATAGGATGGGGCCATAAAGGCATTTTATATTTTATAAATATTTTTATGGCACATCCCATTAAAATTATCTAAATTACTTCCCTTTGAAAAGTAAAATTTTTCAGAGTTCATTAATGGTTTAACTATTTGCGCATGCCCTAGAAACAACTGGTCATTCTCGCTAGCCATCATTACACAGTTCACATCATCATCAATTTCATGTTTTGAAACTTCATTTTACAAACACCCTCCCACCCTCCCTATTTTGTGAAAATGTATCTTTGATGTTGGCGGTTTTAACCCCATTTTTGACGGTTTTTTAGTTGCTAGTAAATATCTAGAAGTTTGTCATGAAAATGTTTTATATATGATTCATATAATATCTGGTTATTATGTGTAGTTATTTTTGTGTAGTTTACTGCAATTTTAATTATGTGTAGTTTTGTAGTTAAGTGCATTTTTAATTATGTCATTTAATAATAAATGACCATTTTCAATTTCAACAATTGTTTTCTTATTGAGTTATACCGTCAAACAAAGCACAACACTATAGGATGGGGCCATAAATGATATTTATGAAACATTAACCCGGTTTTTATCAATGAATCTTTGTAAAAGTGACATAATTCGTTGATAATTCTGTCATATCTTGCGGTCTTTGCCTTGCTAATAATTCATCGCTGTTTGCCGATGTTTGCCGAAGTTGGAACCGTATCATTTTTCTGTAAGCAAACATCATGGATGCTGACATAGAATTGGTAAGTGAATTTATTTGTTTCGTTATAGAAATGATAATTAACTACTATTTGTTTACTTCAAAGGCAAATGGGAGTAATCGGACATTTGAAACTTTAGCTAAAGTCAGAACAAGACCTTCAAAGTGTTAAAATGCTGCATTATTTAAAGAAACATCAGATAACACGTGTGGGAGGGGAACCAAATGGGGTGAATAAAATACCGCTATGTGAGTTTTCAACCTCAGGGCTGTCTTTAAATCGTTCCAGCGATCGTACTCTTGTCCGACGTAAATCCTTGTTAAGTGCATTTGTTTCTTTTTTCTTTCTTTTCCATGCTGAATCAGTCAAACGACGTTTTCGTCTACAATTACATGAAGTTGCAGCATCAGCCATATTAGCTTCATCAATAAGGTGATGCGCATTCAACTTCCGAGTGGAGTCAAAGTCGAGGTCATCATGAATATGCGTATTCCAATGATTGAATTTTTGCTTCCTGAACAAAAATTCATTTCGACCCTTTTTTAAAGTGATATTTTAACGATATTAGGGATTATATGGGCGTGCAAAGTATTTTTGGATTGATTTTACAATTAAATTGAAAAGAAACAACCTTCGTCGCGAGTTGAAAAAATATATGTTAAAATGAGCTTTAATATCCATTTAATATTTCTGATTAAAATTTTCGCACAAATAAATAATTTTGCCAAACTTGGGAGAAAAAAAATAATTTGACTAAGGAAAATCAAGCAGTATAATAGTTATGTAAAACTGGATATTGAATGGAACATTTCTGATTTCATATGTAAAGAAAAATAAATGATTCCATTCTCCCAAAACGTGTCTGTCCCATGATAAAACAATATCCCCTTTTAGGCTTATTTATACCTTATCGGCGACGGTCGCCCGATCATTGACCGATTGTCGTGCAAAAATCGTGCGATTTTCGCTTTCTATTATTTTTATTAAATAAGAGAAATGCCATAGAAAAATCTACTGTATACTAGTTTAACCCCGTCACTTTTTATTGAAGTACCTAAACAAAGCCAGGGGGGGGGGGGGGTAATTATGTCCCCCAAGCGAAGTTTGGGAGACATATTGTGTTTGCTCCGTTTCTATTCTTCTTTCTTTCTTTCTTTCTTTCTTACTTCCTTCCGTCAAAAGTTTGTCCGACATATTTCTCGGAGATGCCTTGATCAAACTTTATGAAACCTTGTAGGAATAGCATATGCCATGTGAAGTTTTGCCTTTATGGGTTGATTTTTCCAAAATTGCTGCTGTTGCCATTGAAACGGCCAAAATGAAAAAAAAATGAAAAACACAAAAATGATCATAGGAGGTTACTCGCCAAACAGAAATTGATGAAACTTGATAGGAACAACATCCACATCTAGTGGAACGAGATAAGCTAAAAAATTCGGAATCGATTGGACAAACTTTGCCACAGTTGCCATGGAAACAAAAAAGGGGGGATTTAAAATATTTTTGGATTCCTTTCATCAAACTTCATGCAACTTTGTAGGAATATCCACTGTAGTATGTGGCAGCTTTTGAGGGGTTGAAAACAATTCAAAATGGCGGCCGTTGCCATGGTAACCAAGGTGCCAAAAATGTTAAATTCACTTGAACAGTTGTTAATAATCTACAATTATTGTTAGATATGAAATAAAAAAATAATTGTCAATGGAATAAAAAGCTTGTATTGTTGACATACAAATAAATTCCGGAATAAATACTTAAGACAACCATCTATCGACTTTCACTTTTGTAATATATCGTCATCCTGTGACGTTGTTTACAAGGGACGCTGATTGACACAAGCTGGTTGCTGATTTATTTTACGATTTTGTGAGCATTTTACTTGCTTGAGTAGCAAAATTCAAAATGCCATCAAATTGGAAAATATCAGTAACTTAATTACATCACCGTCTAGTCATCATTGTATACGTAGGAAAATAAGGTTAGTGTATTTTGTTATTCATGGTCGACGCATATCAATGGAATGTATGTGTGCGTACTGCCACTGGGGATCCCCAAATGTAAATTTTCAAAACAAATGATAAAAAAATACTTAGTTACAGAATATTTATTTATAACTTAGAGGGAATTTTTATTTTAAGGACTTTAAAAATACGTTATATGCCGGTGTTTTGTTCGTTTACACTCGGTCGTCACGGTAAGTTCACAGCGGGAGTCACATTGGAACAGCTAGATTTGTTGTGTACTGCACATGCGCTAAATATAGAGTTGTTGAGTATTATCATGTGTGCCGTTTTTTAGAGGTCATATTAGAATCTGCCTTGACATTCGTAGAACTTTGTACATCACGTTCACGATCTTTTATTACAAGATTAGTTCACTCAAGTGTACATTTGTTTCTTCTGTTCTAGTTAAAGATCTTTATCAAACAGAATCATACAGTTCACATGTAATACAATTAATAGGCATTTAAACCACAAAAGATTTTCTATTGTCACACGTTGCAGTCTGGGGGTTGCTATTTTGCGTGCGATATATTAATTGTAAACCACATTGACTGGCTATATGATGCCTGTCTAGAATATTTTATTTGTTTCTCGATCGACAGTTCATGTTATTCAAAGAAAAGCATTGTAACATTTGCAAGCTCATTTACAAAGTATAAAAATATGGATTAAACTGCACAAGCTTGGCTGGGTATGAAGGTATAATTAGAATTTGTGAATACATTCTCTGTGGCTAATGCATGAAGTGGGTGTTACTGATTAGATTATATAAATTGGATTTGCACTGACAGACAGGAATGCATGAAGCATCTTAACATAAGTCAATATTTAAATAGAGATACAGACAACCCCATTTAATTGAGGACGTGAGGACTCGTAGTTTTTATTTCTGTCTCTCCTGGTGGTAAGTATACTTATGTACATGTAGTATGCTAATACAATTTAGAAGATACCCAAGGGGTAACCAGAATCCGTAAAATAGGACAGACAACATAATGGCTAAAAGAAAAAGGACAAACAAAGATCTACACAACACTACACAGAACCACACTAAACACCGGGGGTGAGCTCAGGTACTTCGGAAGGTAAGCAATTCCTGTTTCACTAGTGGCACCCGTCTTGAAGAACTTGTTTTAATACATGTTTTCTCGATAAAACGCTTGGTCCCTTTGCAAGGTTGTTGGTGTTGTTAATTTGTTTTTGCTGCAACACCGTGACCCCCCCCCCCTTTTTTTTGCAACAAATATAGAACATGTTTTGATGTAGTCAATACATTTATTCTTGCTAATGTAAATCTCTTTTTACTACAAAAGAGTGAATGCTTGATGTAAAACGCAAGTGAGTCCTATATGGATGGTCTATTTGGGAACAAGATACTTCTTTGATAGGATGATGATCCCTGGACTGTTCTACTAAAAATATTATTTACGGTATAGAATGTACACTCTGTGGACTTTTGTATGTTGGTGAAACTCGTCAAACATTGCGAAGTAGGATTAGCCAACATCGATATGATGCAAAAGATCCCAAATACAGGATTTTGTATAATCATTTCAATCAACCGGGTCATGACCGCTGTTTGACGATGAAAGTTCGAATCATCGAGAAGATTTACCATCATACAAACAGTCCTATTCTTAGTACACCTTACCGCACCGATAGAGAGTTGTTCTGGATAAAAGAATTAGGCACTGCAATGCCTTACGGTTGCAATGATAACATCAAAGGAGTGGGAAATTTGTCAAGTCCTGGATGCAACGAAATCAACGTGATGAGCCTTTTTAATACTATTCCAAGAACTAAACGTAGCCATGGTCATAAAAGAATTCAACATCCTAATGTTAAAAAGTCCTCTAAACCAAGAACGTTACAAGATACTTTTAATGATTTACTTTCTAATATACAGAAACCTCTTGGAATTCATCATATTCGTACAATCTTATTTTCACTACCTGTAAACTACCTCAAAGATCTTAAGGATTTTGGACTTGACAAAGGAGGCGTAGATCCTTTTTCTCCTAAGTACAGATTGTCTAGTATTATATGTGACGTGGCGTCCTTTCGTCTTTTTAAACCAGTTCGATCTGAACCTCTTCATGATAACAACAGAAAATTCCTCCATATTCCGTTTGCTAACAAAGGAATCGATGCTATTAACATCAGCAACATTCTTAATAGAAAAGAGGTCGTAAATGAAATTCCACCATATTTCAAAAATCAATCTGTTCCCATTGTCTCCTATAGCTACACTAACAGCATTGGCCGTAAAATTTTCAACTACAAAGAAGCATTGCAAGATATTAACATAGAAGAGTACCTTAAGAACCCTCTGACTTGCGACTGCTCCCACTCTCCTTTTCAATACAACCCATCTGGACATGTAATCACTGGTGATCTGAATATCATTCAACATGAGAGTCTCCGAAAGGTGATTTCTCATGGTCCTAAATTCAGAGAACCTCAACACATCAATTGGAAACATAATTTCAAGATAATTATGGATGCTGTTGAAGATTATGCCAGAAGGTGGATAAAGAGAGAAATAGACCAAGATCCTGAGTTAGAGTCCTTGTCAGACTGGATTAGAACAATTAGGTCTCTAGTACAAGGTCGGATTCACAAACTCAAAAATTGTGTTAATAGTCGACCTAAGTCTGTATTTAAAGACCAAGAAGCTGTTAAGTGTCTTTCCTCTCTTCATGACAAATATGTTATCGTTCCTGCTGACAAGGCTTCCAACAATATCGTGTTTGTATGTAAATCATATTACTTCGAATGCCTAATCAAGGAATTAGGCATAAATAGCAACACCTCTAGTAATATCACATACAAACCAACTTCGTTCGACAAAGATGAAATCCTAGCTAACCACAGATCATTCATGACCTCTTTAAACATTCCCTCTGGTAAAGAGTCTGAGGATTTACCCTACTTATATTGGATACCTAAACTCCATAAGACACCATACAAAGAAAGGTACATAGCGGGATCATCAACTTGTTCGACGAAAGAATTGTCTATTCACCTGACAAAGATTCTGTCTGCAGTAAAAGAGGGACAACAGAAATATTGTGAAACTGTTTACTCGCGTAGTGGCATAAATCACATGTGGATTTTGAAAAACTCTAAAGATCTTTTGGATAACCTGAAATCAAGATCTTTCTCTCAGGTATCCTCCATCAAAACATTTGATTTTTCAACTCTATATACCACCCTACCGCATGACAAATTAAAAACCCGCTTAAAAGAAACAATTCATAAAGCTTTTAGTCATAGAAACTATGGCTCAAAATTTGTTGTGTTTTCAAACAAAATTCATAAAGGTAAAACATGCTACTCCGAGGAACAAGTGATCAGTATGCTGGAGTTCCTCATCGATAACATATTTGTCTCCTTTGGAGGGACACTGTTTCAGCAGGTCGTCGGCATACCAATGGGTACGAATTGTGCCCCTCTTCTAGCCGATTTATTTTTATACTCATATGAGTCGGAGTTTCTTCAAAAGCTTGTAAAAGATAAGAAGATTCATGAGGCTAGAGCCTTTAATTTCACATACAGGTATATTGATGACGTTTTATCTATCAATAATTCTAGATTTGCAGAATTTCTTCCATTGATATATCCTCCAGAGCTGGAAGTTAAAGAGACCACCGATACAGCTTCGTCCGCATCATTTTTGGACATATACCTCGAATTTGACGACAGTGGTCAACTCAGTACTAAAATTTATGATAAGCGGGACGACTTCAATTTTAAAATCATAAATTTTCCAAACATGTGCAGCAATATACCAGCTTCTCCTGCATATGGTGTTTACATCTCGCAATTGATTCGCTATGCAAGGGCCAGTAGCAATTATTCTGATTTCCTGAAACGTCATCTTCATCTGAGAAACAGGCTACTGGACCAGGGCTATAATAAGATTCGCCTTATTCGATCTCTTAAAAAGTTTATATTCCGATACCAATATCTTGTCGAAATATATTCCGTCTCTGCAGAAAAAATTATAAGCGATGCATTTTCATATAGTGAAAATGTATAAAGATAAAGAAGTCGCAAATGTCAAGAATTTTTTTGTCAATGTGTGACGTAAAAATATTTTTGACATTTACGTCACCGAATATGGTACTGCTTTGACAACTATTTTACCTATTTTGTTCCTGTATTTAAATACTGTTACAGTGACAGCCGGAACCTTTGAACCGTAATGAGAGCGGGAGGTTTGGCGCCTTAAAATCTGATTCAACCCACCATTTCTTTAGAAATGCCTGTACCAAGTCAGGGTCATTACGGTTTTCACAGTTTTCGGTTGTTGACTGATTTTGTCTGTTTATATAATTATGAGTTTTGACTTTCCCTTTGTAAGATTGTTCGGAGTGCGGTAATTTTGTTATTACCTTTATTAACTTAGAGAACAATCCTTCAACTTAAAAACGTAGATATCTAATTTTGACCCGGCGAAAACCACTGACCTGTCGCAAGTCACTGACAAACTTTATCACATAATGGTGTATACCTCGCCCTGATCGGGATTCGAACTCACAACATCAGTGATGATAGTCACTGATTACATATGTAGTTGTAAATCCAGCTACCATACAATCAATCGTGTTTTAATTAGGTTGTAGAAATGCATTTGACTATTTTTTTTCAGGGGTTTTGGATTAAGACT
This sequence comes from Bathymodiolus brooksi, assembly GCA_963680875.1. Taxonomy (NCBI): domain Eukaryota; kingdom Metazoa; phylum Mollusca; class Bivalvia; order Mytilida; family Modiolidae; genus Bathymodiolus; species Bathymodiolus brooksi. The sequence goes on from OY804579.1 coordinate 91,866,799, forward strand.
CGATCATGTTATGGCGCAGAAAAGTGAATCCATTACAATTTTGTATAGTTGGTTTTATTATGGTAGTGTTGTACAACTTAATAGAGACACCAGTTAAACAGAATAATGTTTACAACCGACACAATTTAATAATTAAGTGGCCAGAAGCAACATTACTTTCTATTCACAAGAAAAATTATATCGATTGTCACAAAATCATAGAAGGTAGCGAAGAAGAAATATTGAAAGCAAATGCTTTGATGAAAGTAGTCCCGCCATTCCGTTTTACAGATGAGGACTATATTAACAAAGCCAAAGATTGTGTTCAATTTCGAAGATCAATGAAATACGATACATACCACGTGACAGACGAGGAAAAGGAATTTCCGATTGCGTTTAGTATTCTTACCTACAAAGACTCTGACCAAACAGAACGTCTGTTGCGAGCGATTTACCGCCCACAGAATGTATACTGTATACATGTGGATGGTAACTCTCCGCAAGTTCTACATTTAGCCTTGAATGGCATAGCCAACTGCTTTGAAAACGTTTTTATTGTGTCCAAAACTGAAAAGGTTTTCTATAACCACATGACACGATTAAAAGCCGATTTAAACTGCATGACTGATCTTTTAGCAGTCTCACAAAAATGGAAGTATTTCATTAATTTACCACATCAAACGTTTCCACTATGAACAAATTTAGAGATAGTGAAGATACTGAAAATATACAATGGTTCCAACGACATAAAGGGGATTATTACACCAGAGCGAATGATGCCATATCGTATCAAGTTTCGTTATAGGTACATACATAAAAATCATTCGTGGGTATCAATTGGTACACAAAATAGTAGTTTACCACACAACGCAGCCATGGTAAAAGGCAGTGCTTATGGTATTTTTTCCCGTAGCTTTGTCCGATTTGTAATCCATGACAAAAAGACGAAAGACATATTAGATTATTTAGAGGATGTCAAAAGCCCAGATGAATATTATTGGGCTATTCTGAACCATAATAAAGTTTTACAAGCCCCCGGGCAATTTACAGGTGAGATTTTGATTTTAGAGTGACAAGTATAACATTTAGCTTATATACATATAAATCATTAGTTGTACAGATGCAATTGCAATATATTATTGGCTATGCGTGTTTGTGGTCACATACAAAACATATAAAACAAACAAACAAACAAACAAACAAACAAACAAATAAATAAAAACACTGAGCCTAACAAATAGTTCTATGAAACATACATCACCAAACTGCTTGAGGTTTTGATTGGCAATTAACGACATATTTGCAATATTTGGTAGACGTGTTTTTCAGTAGACAGTCGCCATTCCTAAGCTACCAATTATATTCCGCTTCTTCTGGTTGTTTTTGATTATTCGTATGAGGTTGGCTTCGTGTATGGGTTACTCTACAAAAAGGAAAAGACGAAGCCATGGTACATATGATTTCAGTTCCGTTACATACAATTATATGAAGTCCTTTAATAGAATAATTCAAGGTTTTGTGACTGACTATGTTGATTACATTTATCACATTGAATTTGCATAAAAGAATATAACTAGGTTGGTCTGCTTCATATCCTGATATATTTGTAATGTTTGTAGATCGTTGTTTGTCTCTTTATCCCTTTTTCTTTTGGTCATTGTGGTAGCAAGGACGTTACTGAACCAAGTGTTCTTAGTGAGAAAGTTGAAGGGAAAGAGTTATGATCGCCATCATGAATTTGTTAGCCGTTACGGAACATCTATATTTACAGATGACAAAGGATATATTGTTGTAGCAACAAACCCATCATCCTTTTGCTTATTGACGACTTTTCGCAGAACAAATATATATCACGCATTGTTATCACGAGTAACACTACGGGTGTCACTAATGTTGTATGAACTGATTATCTCCCCTTAGCATCTGAGTTTACCCCGGTGTTTAGTTGTCCTCGTGTTGCTAAAAAACTCCAACAGCTAATACTGAAATGTAATGTTGATGCAATATACACAGTTATTATATGACTGCAGATAATGTCTTTTCTGATTGGCTGACGTCCCTAGTGACGTTCTGTGATAAAACGTTATATTCATCGCGCAAAATGTCACGAGAGGTGAACATATTACTCGAAAGCTCCTCCAGACACCTTAAAATAGAAATGGTGTTTCCCAATTATCTTACAAGTAGTAACCAATAATCATCGGGTTAAGTTTTGTCATCGACTAATCAGATGCTTCTTACTAATTACTTTCGGTACCTTATTAAATTAATAATGGCAGACGTTGGGCAGACAGGGGTGTCTGGGGAACAACGTCGACGCTGTTTGGTGTTAGTTCAAAGGAGTAGGTATGATAAGGGCAGAAATTGGCCTAAAAAATAGACAAATTATAAATGAAACGTATAGCTTTCGTTGTTTCTTGATTTTATAAGACCTTTACCCCAACTACTATTTTGACGTCACACTAGTCAATGAAAGTCTATCGTTTCGTGAAAATATATGAAATCTAACAAGAAATGTGTATTTAATGTCAATTTTCAGTATAACCACAAGCAGGTACCAACGGCATATTTTAGTATGATGTTTAATATACATAAACACATATCTCATTTACTTTTTGTGTTGGTACCCGAGTGTGGAGAGTACGAAATCTGCAATCAAAAAATAATTTTAAGGTCGATTTCTCGTCAGCGGCCATTTTTTATTGACGTTTTCATCAGTAAGACAGAAATAGAAATCGACCTTTTAATCTCATCCAAAATAAAGTTGGTTATCGTAGTTGTTTTGCTACGGGGGTAAAGCTTGAACAATTTTTATGAAACAGTTTTGACGTTAGATAAATTTTGGAGGTGATTTACTGCCGACCTGATTGTGCATTGAGTCCGACGTGGTTTTTTTCTAACCCTCAGGTGAATTTCATGTGTTACTATACTAAAGTATACTTTAATATTATCCCCACAATTCACAAAAAGTACAGAAAACAAAACAAGCAACCAAAAAGAAAAGTAGTACGTCAGATTATCTTAGAAATTAATTCATTGGACATGTAAACACATCGGAACTTTCTATTTTTAGTAGTCCCTTTACTTTTAATTTAATTTTTTTTCTTTAACAAATATATTTTATTTAGCTCTTTCGCAAAGTGAATTCCCGATGAATAATTGTATTAACGTAAATTAGATTTATATATAGCTTAATATTAACGTTGCGGTGGCGTAATGGATTAGCACACATGACTGCCGATAGCAACATCGTGAGATCAATATTTTATTCTTACTTATTTCAATAAAGTATGGAAAAACAAACAATATATTTGATAATTCATATTTCATCTAATACAGTACATATAACGATATAACGTGCATGTTTTAACATAGTACACGGATGTCAGGTTTGATTTACATATTCGGTGTTTTGTTTATAATGATCCTTTTGCTATCCTTACTAAGACTGTCATTGATATAGTCTATCGTTTATGGGTCAGTGTTAAATGTATAGTATTACTTGGAATTTTAGTGGTATGATTTTACTTTAATGGGCCATGACCGATAACACAGTATTACCAAGCATTCTATTTATATAATCTATCACGTTTTACTTTTCTCAACAAAAAAAACTTGAAAATACCGTAAATATAAATTACCGTCTTCCAATCAAAGTATACTACCGTATTTGTACTCTTAGACATATCAGAATCATGGAAGCCAGAATGTGCTGGGAGTTTTAACATGGATTGGCGGATATTATACGTTATTAGTCTCGAGATGTTATATATCCCGTTTTAAAGGGCAGTGGTTTTGTTAAAATATTTGAATTTCCAATGATTAATTGGACCATCCTCCATTTACGTTGCTAAGCAACAAAGGACAAAGGGATTTCATAAAAAAAAATGTTTCTTACCTTTCAATGATTTTGTTTAATATTATATCTATATAAACAGTTTCCGAGATTGGGCCAACATCTACCCTTATCATACTCACTCCTTTGATTTTATGTCATATAATAAAACAGTTAATGACTTTCCATTTCGGTGAATACAAGGATTGATCAACCCATGGAACATGATATTCACCTGGGCTGCCTCGGTGAATATCATGTTCCATGGGTTGATCAATCCTTGTATTCACCTCATCGAAAGTCATCAATTGTATAATATCCAATAATATGGGTTGGTTAGTGTTTTGTTTATCTTTATCTTCATTGTCAGCATTGTTTAAGCCACATGGTAAATACCAGATGTAATAGAAAAACCAAAACAGCTGTAAGGAACTGACCACTTAAGCCCCTTCATATGCATGTCCCTGGAAACCTTAATTCTTGAGATGGATATCGCCACGGGTGCGAACCCACCGTCAGTGGTGTTAATCTGTGATCAGACGTTAATGACGTTTTAACAACCCGGCCATCCAAGTGAATATGAATGAGGTTTATAAAGATTTGCGTTTGACATCAATATTGTCACATGTACACCATATTTACTCTGTCCCCTCTAATATAATATGAGCGTTCACAATACTAATATAAAACAAGGGAACAAATACACGATTAAAAGGAGTTGAAAACAGGTTAACGTCACGGTGCTTACTTAGTTGTGAGAGGAACTTATTGCACAGGTAAATGTAAACCAGACTTCCATAAAATAGGGTCGACGACGGGCCACTTCTCTATGAAGGAAATAACTTATCTCTTATTAGATACGTTAGCAGCCTTTTCTGATACTATACCGGTATTGAACACACACAACATATTGTCAAATAAATGCGTTACTAGCACTTTTTCTGTTTGGTTCATACTAGAAAGGGGCATTAACTGATACCTCTGATTTTTTTCCAGGAAATCCAGAGAAAAAAAAATGGAATGCAGTTTATGTATCATGGGACGGGCCTTGTCATGGCATATTATTTCGAGGGATTTGTATCTTTGGTGTCGGCGATCTGAATCAACTCGTCTCCAGGAAAGAATTATTTGCCAATAAATTTTATCCTGATTATCAATATCTTGCCATGGATTGAATAGAAGAATATATATATAACAAGTCTTTCACCAGTTTACCTTTTGAAATTTATTATTACAAAACCATGCCATTTATAAACAAATAAAGTGTTAAACTCTATACATTTAAACACCCTCTTCGATTGTAGGTCATGGTCATACGAAAGAAACCATGGGGTTGTTAAATGTAAACTCTATACATTTAAGCACCCTCTTCGATGGTATGTCGTGGTCATACCAAAGAAACCGTGGGGTTGTTAAATGTAAACTCTATACATTTAAACACCCTCTTCGATGGTATGTCGTGGTCATACCAAAGAAACCGTGGAGTTGTTAAATGTAAACTCTATACATTTAAACACCCTCTTCGATTGTAGGTCGTAGTCATGCCAAAGACACCGTGGGGTTGTTAGATGTAAACTCTATACATTTAAACACCTTCTTCGATGGTAGGTCGTGGTCATACTAAAGAAACCGTGGGGTTGTTAAATGTAAACTCTATACATTACATTTAAAGACCCTCTTCAATGGTATGTCGTGGTCATAACAAAGAAACCGTGGGGTTGTTAAATGTAAACTCTATACATTTAAACACCCTCTTCAATGGTAGGTCGTGGTCATACCAAAGAACCCGTGGGGTTGTTAAATGTAAGTTCTATACATTTAAAGACCCTCTTCGATGGTTTGTCGTGGTCATTACAAAGAAACCGTGGGGTTGTTAAATGTAAACCCTATACATTTAAACACCCTCTTCGATGGTAGGTCGTGGTCATACCAAAGAAACCGTCGGGTTGTTATATGTAAACTCTATACATTTAAACACCCTCTTCGATAGTAGGTCGTGGTCATACCAAAGAAACCGATGGGTTGTTAAATGCAAACTCTATACATTTAAACACCCTCTTCGATGGTAGGTCGTGGTCATACCAAAGAAACCGTGGGGTTGTTAAATTTAAACTCTATACATTTAAACACCCTCTTCGGAGATAGATCGTGGACATACCAAAGAAACCGTGAAGTTGTTAAATGTAAACTCTATACATTTAAACACCCTCTTCGATGGTCTGTCGTGGTCATACCAAAGAAAACGTGGGGTTGTGAAATGTAAGTTCAATACATTTAAACACCCTCTTCGATGGTAGGTCGTTCTCATACCAAAGAACCGTGGGGTTGTTAAATGTAAGGTCTACACATTTAAACACCCTCTTCGATGGTAGTTCGTGGTCATACCAAAGAAACCGTGGGGTTGCTAAATGTAAACTCTATACATTTAAACACCCTCTTCGATGGTAGATCGTGGTCATACCAAAGAAACCGTGGGGTTGTTAAATGTAAACTCTATACATTTAAACACCCTCTTCGATGGTAGGTTGTGGTCATACCAAAGAAACCGTGGAGTTGTTGAATGTAAACTCTATACATTTAAACACCCTCTTCGATGGTAGGTCGTGGTCATACCAAAGAAAACGTGGGGTTGTGAAATGTAAGTTCTATACATTTAAACACCCTCTTCGATGATATGTCGTTCTCATACCAAAGAAACCGTGGGGTTGTTAAATGTAAGTTCTACACATTTAAAGACCCTCTTCGATGGTATGTCGTGGTCATTACAAAGAAACGTGGGGTTGTTAAATGTAAACACTATACATTTAAACACCCTCTTCGATGGTAGGTCGTGGTCATACCAAAGAAACCGTGGGGTTGTTAAATGTAAACTCTATACATTTAAACACCCTCTTCGATGGTAGGTCATGGTCATACCAAAGAAACCGTGGGGTTGTTAAATGTAAACTCTATACATTTAAACACACTCTTCGATGGTAGGTTGTGGTCATACCAAAGAAACCGTGGGGTTGTTGAATGTAAACTCTATACATTTAAACACCCTCTTCAATGGTAGGTCGTGGTCATACCAAAGAAAACGTGGGGTTGTGAAATGTAAGTTCTATACATTTAAACACCCTCTTCGATGGTAGGTCGTTCTCATACCAAAGAACCCGTGGGGTTGTTAAATGTAAGTTCTACACATTTAAAGACCTTCTTCGATGGTATGTCGTGGTCATTACAAAGAAACCGTGGGGTTGTTAAATGTAAACTCTATACATTTAAACACCCTCTTCGATGGTAGGTCGTGGTCATACCAAAGAAACCGTGGGGTTGTTAAATGTAAGCTTTATACATTTAAACACACTCTTCGATGGTAGATCGTGGTCATACCAAAGAAACCGTGGGGTTGTTAAATGTAAGCTCTATATATTTAAACACCCTCTTCTATGGTAGGTCGTGGTCATACCAACGAATCGGTGGGGTTGTTAAATGTGAACTCTGTACATTTAAACACCCTCTTCGATGGTCGGTCGTGGTCATACAAAAGAAATCGTCGGGTTGTTAAATGTAAACTCTATACATTTAAACACCCTCTTCGATGGTGTGTCGTGGTCATACCAAAGAACCCGTGGGGTTGTTAAATGTAAGTTCTACACATTTAAAGACCCTCTTCGATGGTATGTCGTGGTCATTACAAAGAAACCGTGGGGTTGTTAAATGTAAACTCTATACATTTAAACACCCTCTTCGATGGTAGGTCGTGGTTATACCAAAGAAACCGTGGGGTTGTTAAATTTAAACTCTATACATTTAAACACCTTCTTCGGAGATAGATCGTGGACATACCAAAGAAACCGTGAAGTTGTTAAATGTAAACTCTATACATTTAAACACCCTCTTCGATGGTCTGTCGTGGTCATACCAAAGAAAACGTGGGGTTGTGAAATGTAAGTTCAATACATTTAAACACCTTCTTCGATGGTAGGTCGTTCTCATACCAAAGAACCGTGGGGTTGTTAAATGTAAACTCTATACATTTAAACACCCTCTTCGATGGTCGGTCGTGGTCATACAAAAGAAATCGTCGGGTTGTTAAATGTAAACTCTATACATTTAAACACCCTCTTCGATGGTGTGTCGTGGTCATACCAAAGAAACCGTGGGGTTGTTTAATGTAAATCTATACAATTAAACACCCTCTTCGATGGTAGATCGTGGTCATACCACAGAAACCGTGGGGTTGTTAAATGTAAACTCTATACATTTAAACACCCTCTTCGTTGGTAGGTCGAGGTCATACCACAGAAACCGTGGGGTTGTTAAATGTAAACTCTATACATTTAAACACCCTCTTCGATGGTCTGTCGTGGTCATACCAAAGAAACCGTGGGGTTGTTAAATGTAAGCTCTACATATTTAAATACCCTCTTCTATGGTAGGTCGTGGTCATACCAAAGAAACCGTGGGGTTGTTAAATGTAAACTCTATACATTACATTTAAAGACCCTCTTCAATGGTATGTCGTGGTCATTACAAAGAAACCGTGGGGTTGTTAAATGTAAACTCTATACATTTAAACACCCTCTTCAATGGTAGGTCGTGGTCATACCAAAGAACCCGTGGGGTTGTTAAATGTAAGTTCTACACATTTAAAGACCCTCTTCGATGGTATGTCGTGGTCATTACAAAGAAACCGTGGGGTTGCTAAATGTAAACTCTATACATTTAAACACCCTCTTCGATGGTAGGTCGTGGTCATACCAAAGAAACCGTGGGGTTGTTAAATTTAAACTCTATACATTTAAACACCTTCTTCGGAGATAGATCGTGGACATACCAAAGAAACCGTGAAGTTGTTAAATGTAAACTCTATACATTTAAACACCCTCTTCGATGGTCTGTCGTGGTCATACCAAAGAAAACGTGGGGTTGTGAAATGTAAGTTCAATACATTTAAACACCTTCTTCGATGGTAGGTCGTTCTCATACCAAAGAACCGTGGGGTTGTTAAATGTAAGGTCTACACATTTAAACACCCTCTTCGATGGTAGTTCGTGGTCATACCAAAGAAACCGTGGGGTTGTTATATGTAAACTCTATACATTTAAACACACTCTTCGAAAGTAGGTCGTGGTCATACCAAAGAAACCGATGGGTTGTTAAATGTAAACTCTATACATTTAAACACCCTCTTCGATGGTAGGTCGTGGTCATACCAAAGAAACCGTGGGGTTGTTAAATGTAAACTCTATACATTTAAACATCCTCTTCGATGGTAGGTTGTGGTCATACCAAAGAAACCGTGGGGTTGTTAAATGTGAACTCTATACATTTAAACACCCTCATCGATGGTAGGTCGTGGTCATACCAAAGAAACCGTGGGTTGTTAAATGTAAACTCTATACATTTAAACACTCTCTTCGGAGATAGATCGTGGACATACCAAAGAAACCGTGAAGTTGTTAAATGTAAACTCTATACATTTAAACATCCTCTTCGGTAGTAGGTCGTGGTCATACCAAAGAAACCGTGGGGTTGTTAAATGTAAACTCTATACATTTAAACATCCTCTTCGATGGTAAGTTGTGGTCATACCAAAGAAACCGTGGGGTTGTTAAATGTAAACTCTATACATTTAAACACCCTCTTCGATGGTAGATCGTGGTCATACCAAAGAAACCGTGGGGTTGTTAAATGTAAACTCTATACATTTAAACACCCTCTTCGATGGTAGGTTGTGGTCATACCAAAGAAACCGTGGAGTTGTTGAATGTAAACTCTATACATTTAAACACCCTCTTCAATGGTAGGTCGTGGTCATACCAAAGAAAACGTGGGGTTGTGAAATGTAAGTTCTATACATTTAAACACCCTCTTCGATGGTAGGTCGTTCTCATACCAAAGAACCCGTGGGGTTGTTAAATGTAAGTTCTACACATTTAAAGACCTTCTTCGATGGTATGTCGTGGTCATTACAAAGAAACCGTGGGGTTGTTAAATGTAAACTCTATACATTTAAACACCCTCTTCGATGATAGGTCGTGGTCATACCAAAGAAACCGTGGGGTTGTTAAATGTAAGCTCTATACATTTAAACACCCTCTTCGATGGTAGATCGTGGTCATACCAAAGAAACTGTGGGGTTGTTAAATGTAAGCTCTATATATTTAAACACCCTCTTCTATGGTAGGTCGTGGTCATACCAACGAATCGGTGGGGTTGTTAAATGTAAACTCTATACATTTAAACACCCTCTTCGATGGTCGGTCGTGGTCATACAAAAGAAATCGTCGGGTTGTTAAATGTAAACTCTATACATTTAAACACCCTCTTCGATGGTGTGTCGTGGTCATACCAAAGAAACCGTGGGGTTGTTTAATGTAAATCTATACAATTAAACACCCTCTTCGATGGTAGATCGTGGTCATACCACAGAAACCGTGGGGTTGTTAAATGTAAACTCTATACATTTAAACACCCTCTTCGTTGGTAGGTCGAGGTCATACCACGGAAACCGTGGGGTTGTTAAATGTAAACTCTATACATTTAAACACCCTCTTCGATGGTAGGTCGTGGTCATACCAAAGAAACCGTGGGGTTGTTAAATGTAAGCTCTATATATTTAAACACCCTCTTCTATGGTAGGTCGTGGTCATACCAAAGAAACCGTGGGGTTGTTAAATGTAAACTCTATACATTTAAACACCCTCTTCGGTAGTAGGTCGTGGTCATTCCAAAGAAACCGTGGGGTTGTTAAATGTAAACTCTATACATTTAAACACCCTCTTCGATGGTAGATCGTGGTCATACCAAAGAAACCGTGGGGTTGTTAAATGTAAGCTCTATATATTTAAACACCCTCTTCTATGGTAGTTCGTGGTCATACCGACGAGACCATGGGGTTGTTAAATGTAAACTCTATACATTTAAACACCCTCTTCGGTTGTAGGTCTTGGTCATACCAAAGAAACCGTTGGGTTGTTAAATGTAAACTCTATACATTTATACACCCTCTTCGATGGTAGGTCGTGATCATACTAAAGAAACCGTCGGGTTGTTAAATGTAAACTCTATACATTTAAACACCCTCTTCGGTAGTAGGTCGTGGTCATACCAAAGAAACCGTGAGGTTGTTAAATGTAAACTCTATACATTTAAACACCCTCTTCGGTTGTAGGTCTTGGTCATACCAAAGAAACCGTTGGGTTGTTAAATGCAAACACTATACATTTAAACACCTTCTTCGATGGTAGGTCGTGGTCATACCAAAGAAACCGTGGGGTTGTTAAATGTAAACTCTATACATTTAAACACACTCTTCGATTGTAGGTCGTGATCATACCAAAGAATCCGTGGGGTTGTTAAATGTAAACTCTATACATTTAAACACCCTCTTCGATGGTATGTCGTGGTCATACCAAAGAAACCGTGGGGTTGTTCAATGTAAACTCTATACATTTAAACACCCTCTTCGATGGTAGGTTGTGGTCATACCAAAGAAACCTAGGAGTTGTTGAATGTAAACTCTATACATTTAAACACCCTCTTCGATGGAAGGTCGTGGTCATACCAAAGAAAACGTGGGGTTGTGAAATGTAAGTTCTATACATTTAAACACCCTCTTCGATGGTAGGTCGTTCTCATACCAAAGAACCCGTGGGGTTGTTAAATGTAAGTTCTACACATTTAAAGACCTTCTTCGATGGTATGTCGTGGTCATTACAAAGAAACCGTGGGGTTGTTAAATGTAAACTCTATACATTTAAACACCCTCTTCGATGGTAGGTCGTGGTCATACCAAAGAAACCGTGGGGTTGTTAAATGTAAGCTCTATACATTTAAACACCCTCTTCGATGGTAGATCGTGGTCATACCAAAGAAACCGTGGGGTTGTTAAATGTAAGCTCTATATATTTAAACACCCTCTTCTATGGTAGGTCGTGGTCATACCAACGAATCGGTGGGGTTGTTAAATGTAAACTCTATGCATTTAAACACCCTCTTCGATGGTCGGTCGTGGTCATACAAAAGAAATCGTCGGGTTGTTAAATGTAAACTCTATACATTTAAACACCCTCTTCGATGGTATGTCATGGTCATACCAAAGAAACCGTGGGGTTGTTAAATGTAAATCTATACAATTAAACACCCTCTTCGATGGTAGATCGTGGTCATACCACAGAAACTGTGGGGTTGTTAAATGTAAACTCTATACATTTAAACACCCTCTTCGTTGGTAGGTTGAGGTCATACCAGAGAAACCGTGGGGTTGTTAAATGTAAACTCTATACATTTAAACACCCTCTTCGATGGTAGGTCGTGGTCATACCAAAGAAACCGTGGGGTTGTTAAATGTAAGCTCTATATATTTAAACACCCTCTTCTATGGTAGGTCGTGGTCATACCAAAGAAACCGTGGGGTTGTTAAATGTAAACTCTATACATTTAAACACCCTCTTCGGTAGTAGGTCGTGGTCATTCCAAAGAAACCGTGGGGCTGTTAAATGTAAACTCTATACATTTAAACACCCTCTTCGATGGTAGATCGTGGTCATACCAAAGAAACCGTTGGGTTGTTAAATGTAAGCTCTATATATTTAAACACCCTCTTCTATGGTAGTTCGTGGTCATACCGACGAGACCATGGGGTTGTTAAATGTAAACTCTATACATTTAAACACCCTCTTCGGTAGTAGGTCGTGGTCATACCAAAGAAACCGTGAGGTTGTTAAATGTAAACTCTATACATTTAAACACCCTCTTCGGTTGTAGGTCTTGGTCATACCAAAGAAACCGTTGGGTTGTTAAATGCAAACACTATACATTTAAACACCTTCTTCGATGGTAGGTCGTGGTCATTCCAAAGAAACCGTGGGGTTGTTAAATGTAAACTCTATACATTTAAACACACTCTTCGATTGTAGGTCGTGATCATACCAAATAATCCGTGGGGTTGTTAAATGTAAACTCTATACATTTAAACACCCTCTTCGATGGTATGTCGTGGTCATACCAAAGAAACCGTGGGGTTGTTCAATGTAAACTCTATACATTTAAACACCCTCTTCGGTAGTAGGTCGTGGTTATACCAAAGAAACTGTATGGTTGTTCAATGTAAGCTCTATGCATTTAAACACCCTCTGCGATGGTAGGTCGTGGTTATACCAACGCAACCGTGGGGTTGTTAAATGTTAACACTATCCAATTAAACACCCTCTTCGATGGTAGGTCGTGGTCATACTAAAGAAACCGTGGGGTTGTTAAATGTAACTTCTATACATTGAAACACCCTCTTCGGTAGTAGGTCGTGGTCATACCAAAGAAACCATGGGGTTGTTAAATGTAAACTCTATACATTTAAACACACTCTTCGATGGTAGGTCGTGGTCATACCAAGGAAACCGTGGGGTTGTTAAATATAAACTCTATACATTTAAACACCCTCTTCGATGGTAGGTCGTGGTCATATCAAAGAAACCGTGGGGTTGTTAAATGTAAACTGTATATATTTAAACATCCTCTTCGATGGTAGGTCGAGGTCATACCAATGAAATCGTTGGGTTGTCAAATGTAAACTCTATACATTTAAACACCCTCTTCGATGGTAGGTCGTGGTTATACCACAGAAACCGTGGGGTTGTCAAATGTAAACTCTATACATTTAAACACCCTCTTCGATGGTAGGTCGTGGTCATACCAACAAAACCGTGGGGTTGTTAAATGTAAGCTCTATATATTTAAACACCCTCTTCGATTGTAGGTCGTGGTCATACCAAAGAAACCGTGGGGTTGTTAAATGTAAACTCTATACATTTAAACACCCTCTTTGGTATTAGGTCGTGGTCATTCCAAAGAAACCGTAGGGTTCTTAAATGTAAACTCTATACATTTAAACACCCTCTTCGATGGTATATCGTGGTCATACCAAAGAAACCGTGGGGTTGTTAAATGTAATCTCTATACATTTAAACACCCTCTTCGGTAGTAGGTCGAGGTCATACCAAAGAAACCGTGGGGTTGTTAAATGTAGACGCTATACATTTAAACACCCTCTTCGATGGTAGGTCGTGGTCATGCCAAAGAAACCGTGGGGTTGTTAAATGTAAACTCTATACATTTAAACACCCTCTTCGATGGAAGGTCGTGGTCATACCAATGAAACCGCTTGGTTGTTAAATGTAAACTCTATACATTTAAACACCCTCTTTGATGGTAGGTCGTGGTCATGCCAAAGAAACCGTGGGGTTGTTAAATGTAAACTCTATATATTTAAACACCCTCTTCGATGGTAGGTCGTGGTCATACCAAAGAAACCGTGGGGTTGTTAAATGTAAACTCTATACATTTAAACACCCTCTTCGGTAGTAGGTCGTGGTCATTCCAAAGAAACCGTAGGGTTCTTAAATGTAAACTCTATACATTTAAACACCCTCTTCGATGGTATATCGTGGTCATACCAAAGAAACCGTGGGGTTGTTAAATGTAATCTCTATACATTTAAACACCCTCTTCGGTAGTAGGTCGTGGTCATACCAAAGAAACCGTGGGGTTGTTAAATGTAGACGCTATACATTTAAACACCGTCTTCGATGGTAGGTCGTGGTCATGCCAAAGAAACCGTGGGGTTGTTAAATGTAAACTCTATACATTTAAACACCCTCTTCGATGGAAGGTCGTGGTCATACCAATGAAACCGCTGGTTTGTTAAATGTAAACTCTATACATTTAAACACCCTCTTTGATGGTAGGTCGTGGTCATGCCAAAGAAACCGTGGGGTTGTTAAATGTAAACTCTATACATTTAAACACCCTCTTCGATGGAAGGTCGTGGTCATACCAAAGAAACCGCTGGGTTGTTAAATGTAAACTCTATACATTTAAACACCCTCTTCGATGGAAGGTCGTGGTCATACCAAAGAAACCGTGAGGTTGTTAAATGTAAACTCTATACATTTAAACACCCTCTTCGGTTGTAGGTCTTGGTCATACCAAAGAAACCGTTGGGTTGTTAAATGCAAACACTATACATTTAAACACCCTCTTCGATGGTAGGTCGTGGTCATACCAATGAAACCGAGGGGTTGTTAAATGTAAACTCTATACATTTAAACACACTCTTCGATTGTAGGTCGTGGTCATACCAATGAAACCGTGGGGTTGTTAAATGTAAACTCTATACATTTAAACACCCTCTTCGATGGTATGTCGTGGTCATACCAAAGAAACCGTGGGGTTGTTAAATGTAAACTCTATACATTTAAACACTCTCTACGGTAGTAGGTCGTGGTTATACCAAAGAAACCGCGTCGTTGTTCAATGTAAGCTCTATACATTTAAACACCCTCTTCGATGGTAGGTCGTGGTTATACCATCGCAACCGTGGGGTTGTTAAATGTTAACACTATCCATTTAAACACCCTCTTCGATGGTAGGTCGTGGTCATACTAAAGAAACCGTGGGGTTGTTAAATGTAAATTCTATACATTTAAACACCCTCTTCGGTAGTAGGTCGTGGTCATACCAAAGAAACCATGGGGTTGTTAAATGTAAACTCTATACATTTAAACACACTCTTCGATGGTAGGTCGTGGTCATACCAAGGAAACCGTGGGGTTGTTAAATATAAACTCTATACATTTAAACACCCTCTTCGATGGTAGGTCGTGGTCATACCAAAGAAACCGTGGGGTTGTTAAATGTAAGCTCTATACATTTAAACACCCTCTTCGATGGTATGTCGTGGTCATACCAAAGAAACCGTGGGGTTGTTAAATGTAAGCTCTATACATTTAAACACCCTCTTCGATGGTAGGTCGTGGTCATACCAAAGAAACCGTGGGGTTTTTAAATGTAAACTCTATACATTTAAACACCCTCTTCGATGGTAGGTCGTGGTCATACAAAAAAAACCGTGGGGTTGTTAAATGTAAGCTCTATATATTTAAACACCCTCTTCGATGGTAGGTCCTGGTCATACCAAAGAAACCGTGGGGTTGTTAAATGTAAACTCTATACATTTAAACACCCTCTTCGATGGTAGGTCGTGGTCATGCCAAAAAACGTGAGGTTGTTAAATGTAAACTCTATACATTTAAACACCCTCTTCGATGGAAGGTCGTGGTCATACCAAAGAAACCGCTGGGTTGTTAAATGTAAACTCTATGCATTTAAACACCCTCTTCGATGGAAGATCGTGGTCATACCAAAGAAACCGTGGGGTTGTTAAATGTAAACTCTATACATTTAAACACCCTCTTCGATGGTATGTCGTGGTCATACCAAAGAAACCGAGGGGTTGTTCAATGTAAACTCTATACATTTAAACACCATCTTCGGTAGTAGGTCGTGGTTATGCCAAAGAAACCGTGTGGTTGTTCAATGTAAGCTCTATACATTTAAACACCCTCTGTGATGGTAGGTCGTGGTTATACCAACGCAACCGTGGGGTTGTTAAATGTTAACACTATCCATTTAAACACCCTCTTCGGTTGTAGGTCTTGGTCATACCAAAGAAACCGTTGGGTTGTTAAATGCAAACACTATACATTTAAATACCCTCTTCGATGGTAGGTCGTGGTCATACCAAAGAAACCGTGGGGTTGTTAAATGTAAACTCTATACATTTAAACACACTCTTCGATTGTAGGTCGTGGTCATACCAAGGAAACCGTGGGGTTGTTAAATGTAAATTCTATACATTTAAACACCCTCTTCGATGGTATGTCGTGGTCATACCAAAGAAACCGTGGGGTTGTTAAATGTAAACTCTATACATTTAAACACTCTCTACGGTAGTGGGTCGTGGTTATACCAAAGAAACCGTGTGGTTGTTCAATGTAAGCTCTATACATTTAAACACCCTCTTCGATGGTAGGTCGTGGTTATACCATCGCAACCGTGTGGTTGTTAAATGTTAACACTATCCATTTAAACACCCTCTTCGATGGTAGGTCGTGGTCATACTAAAGAAACCGTGGGGTTGTTAAATGTAAACTCTATACATTTAAACACCCTCTTCGATGGAAGGTCGTGGTCATACCAAAGAAACCGCTGGGTTGTTAAATGTAAACTCTATGCATTTAAACACCCTCTTCGATGGAAGGTCGTGGTCATACCAAAGAAACCGTGGAGTTGTTAAATGTAAACTCTATACATTTAAACACACTCTTCGATTGTAGGTCGTGATCATACCAAAGAAACCGTGGGGTTGTTAAATGTAAACTCTATACATTTAAACACCCTCTTCGATGGAAGGTCGTGGTCATACCAAAGAAACCGTGGGGTTGTTTAATGTAAACTCTATACATTTAAACACCCTCTTCGGTAGTAGGTCGTGGTTATACCAAAGAAACTGTGTGGTTGTTCAATGTAAGCTCTATACATTTAAACACCCTCTGCGATGGTAGTTCGTGGTTATACCAACGCAACCGTGGGGTTGTTAAATGTTAACACTATCCATTTAAACACCCTCTTCGATGGTAGGTCGTGGTCATACTAAAGAAACCGTGGGGTTGCTAAATGTAACTTCTATACATTGAAACACCCTCTTCGGTAGTAGGTCGTGGTCATACCAAAGAAACCATGGGGTTGTTAAATGTAAACTCTATACATTTAAACACACTCTTCGATGGTAGGTCGTGGTCATACCAAGGAAACCGTGGGGTTGTTAAATATAAACTCTATACATTTAAACACCCTCTTCGATGGTAGGTCGAGGTCATACCAATGAAATCGTTGGGTTGTCAAATGTAAACTCTATACATTTAAACACCCTTTTCGATTGTAGGTCGTGATCATACCAAAGAAACCGTGGGGTTGTTCAATGTAAGCTCTATACATTTAAGCACCCTCTTCGATGGTAGGTCGTGGTTATATCATCGCAACCGTGTGGTTGTTAAATGTTAACACTATCCATTTAAACACCCTCTTCGATGGTAGGTCGTGGTCATACTAAAGAAACCGTGGGGTTGTTAAATGTAAACTCTATACATTTAAACACCCTCTTCGATGGAAGGTCGTGGTCATACCAAAGAAACCGCTGGGTTGTTAAATGTAAACTCTATGCATTTAAACACCCTCTTCGATGGAAGGTCGTGGTCATACCAAAGAAACCGTGGGGTTGTTAAATGTAAACTCTATACATTTAAACACACTCTTCGATTGTAGGTCGTGGTCATACCAAGGAAACCGTGGGGTTGTTCAATGTAAGCTCTATACATTTAAACACCCTCTTCGGTGGTAGGTCGTGGTTATACCATCGCAACTGTGGGGTTGTTAAATGTTAACACTATCCATTTAAACACCCTCTTCGATGGTAGGTCGTGGTCATACTAAAGAAACCGTGGGGTTGTTAAATGTAAATTCTATACATTTAAACACCCTCTTCGGTAGTAGGTCGTGGTCATACGAAAGAAACCATGGGGTTGTTAAATGTAAACTCTATACATTTAAACACACTCTTCGATGGTAGGTCGAGATCATACCAAGGAAACCGTGGGGTTGTTAAATGTAAGCTCTATACATTTAAACACCCTCTTCGATGGTAGGTCGTGGTCATACCAAAGAAACCGTGGGGTTGTTAAATGTAAACTCTATACATTTAAACACCCTCTTCGATGGTATGTCGTGGTCATACCAAAGAAACCGTGGGGTTGTTCAATGTAAACTCTATACATTTAAACACCCTCTTCGGTAGTAGGTCGTGGTTATACCAAAGAAACCGTGTGGTTGTTCAATGTAAGCTCTATACATTTAAACACCCTCTGCAATGGTAGGTCGTGGTTATACCAACGCAACCGTGGGGTTGTTAAATGTTAACACTATCCATTTAAACACCCTCTTCGATGGTAGGTCATGGTCATACTAAAGAAACCGTGGGGTTGTTAAATGTAACTTCTATACATTGAAACACCCTCTTCGGTAGTAGGTCGTGGTCATACCAAAGAAACCATGGGGTTGTTAAATGTAAACTCTATACATTTAAACACACTCTTCGATGGTAGGTCGTGGTCATACCAAGGAAACCGCGGGGTTGTTAAATATAAACTCTATACATTTAAACACCCTCTTCGATGGTAGGTCGAGGTCATACCAATGAAATCGTTGGGTTGTCAAATGTAAACTCTATACATTTAAACACCCTCTTCGATGGTATATCGTGGTCATACCAAAGAAACCGTGGGGTTGTTAAATGTAATCTCTATACATTTAAACACCCTCTTCGGTAGTAGGTCGTGGTCATGCCAAAGAAACCGTGGGGTTGTTAAATGTAGACGCTATACATTTAAACACCCTCTTTGATGGTAGGTCGTGGTCATGCCAAAGAAACCGTGGGGTAGTTAAATGTAAACTCTATACATTTAAACACCCTCTTCGATGGAAGGTCGTGGTCATACCAATGAAACCGCTGGGTTGTTAAATGTAAACTCTATACATTTAAACACCCTCTTTGATGGTAGGTCGTGGTCATGCCAAAGAAACGTGGGGTTGTTAAATGTAAACTCTATACATTTAAACACCCTCTTCGATGGTAGGTCGTGGTCATACAAAAAAAACCGTGGGGTTGTTAAATGTAAGCTCTATATATTTAAACACCCTCTTCGATGGTAGGTCCTGGTCATACCAAAGAAACCGTGGGGTTGTTAAATGTAAACTCTATACATATAAACACCCTCTTCGATGGTAGGTCGTGGTCATGCCAAAAAACCGTGGGGTTGTTAAATGTAAACTCTATACATTTAAACACCCTCTTCGATGGAAGGTCGTGGTCATACCAAAGAAACCGTGGGGTTGTTAAATGTAAACTCTATACATTTAAACACACTCTTCGATTGTAGGTCGTGATCATACCAAAGAAACCGTGGGGTTGTTAAATGTAAACACTATACATTTAAACACCCTCTTCGATGGTATGTCGTGGTCATACCAAAGAAACCGTGGGGTTGTTCAATGTAAACTCTATACATTTAAAAACCCTCTTCGGTAGTAGGTCGTGGTTATACCAAAGAAACCGTGTGGTTGTTCAATGTAAGCTCTATACATTTAAACACCCTCTGCGATGGTAGGTCGTGGTTATACCAACGCAACCGTGGGGTTGTTAAATGTTAACACTATCCATTTAAACACCCTCTTCGATGGTAGGTCGTGGTCATACTAAAGAAACCGTGGGGTTGTTAAATGTAACTTCTATACATTGAAACACCCTCTTCGGTTGTAGGTCTTGGTCATACCAAAGAAACCGTTGGGTTGTTAAATGCAAACACTATACATTTAAATACCCTCTTCGATGGTAGGTCGTGGTCATACCAAAGAAACCGTGGGGTTGTTAAATGTAAACTCTATACATTTAAACACATTCTTCGATTGTAGGTCGTGGTCATACCAAGGAAACCGTGGGGTTGTTAAATGTAAACTCTATACATTTAAACACCCTCTTCGATGGTATGTCGTGGTCATACCAAAGAAACCGTGGGGTTGTTAAATGTAAACTCTATACATTTAAACACTCTCTACGGTAGTAGGTCGTGGTTATACCAAAGAAACCGTGTGGTTGTTCAATGTAAGCTCTATACATTTAAACACCCTCTTCGATGGTAGGTCGTGGTTATATCATCGCAACCGTGTGGTTGTTAAATGTTAACACTATCCATTTAAACACCCTCTTCGATGGTAGGTCGTGGTCATACTAAAGAAACCGTGGAGTTGTTAAATGTAAGCTCTATACATTTAAACACCCTCTTCGATGGAAGGTCGTGGTCATACCAAAGAAACCGCTGGGTTGTTAAATGTAAACTCTATGCATTTAAACACCCTCTTCGATGGAAGGTCGTGGTCATACCAAAGAAACCGTGGGGTTGTTAAATGTAAACTCTATACATTTAAACACACTCTTCGATTGTAGGTCGTGGTCATACCAAGGAAACCGTGGGGTTGTTAAATGTAAACTCTATACATTTAAACACCCTCTTCGATGGTATGTCGTGGTCATACCAAAGAAACCGTGGGGTTGTTAAATGTAAACTCTATACATTTAAACACTCTCTACGGTAGTAGGTCATGGTTATACCAAAGAAACCGTGTGGTTGTTCAATGTAAGCTCTATACATTTAAACACCCTCTTCGATGGTAGGTCGTGGTTATACCATCGCAACTGTGGGGTTGTTAAATGTTAACATTATCCATTTAAACACCCTCTTCGATGGTAGGTCGTGGTCATACTAAAGAAACCGTGGGGTTGTTAAATGTAAACTCTATACATTTAAACACCCTCTTCGATGGAAGGTCGTGGTCATACCAATGAAACCGCTGGGTTGTTAAATGTAAACTCTATACATTTAAACACCCTCTTTGATGGTAGGTCGTGGTCATGCCAAAGAAACGTGGGGTTGTTAAATGTAAACTCTATACATTTAAACACCCTCTTCGATGGTAGGTCGTGGTCATACAAAAAAAACCGTGGGGTTGTTAAATGTAAGCTCTATATATTTAAACACCCTCTTCGATGGTAGGTCCTGGTCATACCAAAGAAACCGTGGGGTTGTTAAATGTAAACTCAATACATTTAAACACCCTCTTCGATGGTAGGTCGTGGTCATGCCAAAAAACCGTGGGGTTGTTAAATGTAAACTCTATACATTTAAACACCCTCTTCGATGGAAGGTCGTGGTCATACCAAAGAAACCGTGGGTTGTTAAATGTAAACTCTATGCATTTAAACACCCTCTTCGATGGAAGGTCGTGGTCATACCAAAGAAACCGTGGGGTTGTTAAATGTAAACTCTATACATTTAAACACACTCTTCGATTGTAGGTCGTGATCATACCAAAGAAACCGTGGGGTTGTTAAATGTAAACACTATACATTTAAACACCCTCTTCGATGGTATGTCGTTGTCATACCAAAGAAACCGTGGGGTTGTTCAATGTAAACTCTATACATTTAAAAACCCTCTTCGGTAGTAGGTCGTGGTTATACCAAAGAAACCGTGTGGTTGTTCAATGTAAGCTCTATACATTTAAACACCCTCTGCGATGGTAGGTCGTGGTTATACCAACGCAACGTGGGGTTGTTAAATGTTAACACTATCCATTTAAACACCCTCTTCGATGGTAGGTCGTGGTCATACTAAAGAAACCGTGGGGTTGTTAAATGTAACTTCTATACATTGAAACACCCTCTTCGGTTGTAGGTCTTGGTCATACCAAAGAAACCGTTGGGTTGTTAAATGCAAACACTATACATTTAAATACCCTCTTCGATGGTAGGTCGTGGTCATACCAAAGAAACCGTGGGGTTGTTAAATGTAAACTCTATACATTTAAACACATTCTTCGATTGTAGGTCGTGGTCATACCAAGGAAACCGTGGGGTTGTTAAATGTAAACTCTATACATTTAAACACCCTCTTCGATGGTATGTCGTGGTCATACCAAAGAAACCGTGGGGTTGTTAAATGTAAACTCTATACATTTAAACACTCTCTACGGTAGTAGGTCGTGGTTATACCAAAGAAACCGTGTGGTTGTTCAATGTAAGCTCTATACATTTAAACACCCTCTTCGATGGTAGGTCGTGGTTATATCATCGCAACCGTGTGGTTGTTAAATGTTAACACTATCCATTTAAACACCCTCTTCGATGGTAGGTCGTGGTCATACTAAAGAAACCGTGGGGTTGTTAAATGTAAGCTCTATACATTTAAACACCCTCTTCGATGGAAGGTCGTGGTCATACCAAAGAAACCGCTGGGTTGTTAAATGTAAACTCTATGCATTTAAACACCCTCTTCGATGGAAGGTCGTGGTCATACCAAAGAAACCGTGGGGTTGTTAAATGTAAACTCTATACATTTAAACACACTCTTCGATTGTAGGTCGTGGTCATACCAAGGAAACCGTGGGGTTGTTAAATGTAAACTCTATACATTTAAACACCCTCTTCGATGGTATGTCGTGGTCATACCAAAGAAACCGTGGGGTTGTTAAATGTAAACTCTATACATTTAAACACTCTCTGCGGTAGTAGGTCGTGGTTATACCAAAGAAACCGTGTGGTTGTTCAATGTAAGCTCTATACATTTAAACACCCTCTTCGATGGTAGGTCGTGGTTATACCATCGCAACTGTGGGGTTGTTAAATGTTAACACTATCCATTTAAACACCCTCTTCGATGGTAGGTCGTGGTCATACTAAAGAAACCGTGGGGTTGTTAAATGTAAATTCTATACATTTAAACACCCTCTTCGGTAGTAGGTCGTGGTCATACCAAAGAAACCATGGGGTTGTTAAATGTAAACTCTATACATTTAAACACACTCTTCGATGGTAGGTCGAGATCATACCAAGGAAACCGTGGGGTTGTTAAATGTAAGCTCTATACATTTAAACACCCTCTTCGATGGTAGGTCGTGGTCATACCAAAGAAACCGTGGGGTTGTTAAATGTAAACTCTATACATTTAAACACCCTCTGCGATGGTAGGTCGTTGTTATACCAACGCAACCGTGGGGTTGTTAAATGTTAACACTATCCATTTAAACACCCTCTTCGATGGTAGGTCGTGGTCATACTAAAGAAACCGTGGGGTTGTTAAATGTAACTTCTATACATTGAAACACCCTCTTCGGTAGTAGGTCGTGGTCATACCAAAGAAACCATGGGGTTGTTAAATGTAAACTCTATACATTTAAACACACTCTTCGATGGTAGGTCGTGGTCATACCAAGGAAACCGTGGGGTTGTTAAATATAAACTCTATACATTTAAACACCCTCTTCGATGGTAGGTCGAGGTCATACCAATGAAATCGTTGGGTTGTCAAATGTAAACTCTATACATTTAAACACCCTCTTCGATGGTAGGTCGTGGTCATACCAAAAAAACCGTGGGGTTGTTAAATGTAAGCTCTATATATTTAAACACCCTCTTCGATGGTAGGTCGTGGTCATACCAAAGAAACCGTGGGATTGTTAAATGTAAACTCTATACATTTAAACACCCTCTTCGGTAGTAGGTCGTGGTCATTCCAAAGAAACCGTAGGGTTCTTAAATGTAAACTCTATACATTTAAACACCCTCTTCGATGGTATATCGTGGTCATACCAAAGAAACCGTGGGGTTGTTAAGTGTAATCTCTATACATTTAAACACCCTCTTCGGTAGTAGGTCGTGGTCATACCAAAGAAACCGTGGGGTTGTTAAATGTAGACGCTATACATTTAAACACCCTCTTCGATGGTAGGTCGTGGTCATGCCAAAGAAACCGTGGGGTTGTTAAATGTAAACTCTATACATTTAAACACCCTCTTCGATGGAAGGTCGTGGTCATACCAATGAAACCGCTGGGTTGTTAAATGTAAACTCTATACATTTAAACACCCTCTTTGATGGTAGGTCGTGGTCATGCCAAAGAAACGTGGGGTTGTTAAATGTAAACTCTATACATTTAAACACCCTCTTCGATGGTAGGTCGTGGTCATACAAAAAAAACCGTGGGGTTGTTAAATGTAAGCTCTATATATTTAAACACCCTCTTCGATGGTAGGTCCTGGTCATACCAAAGAAACCGTGGGGTTGTTAAATGTAAACTCTATACATTTAAACACCCTCTTCGATGGTAGGTCGTGGTCATGCCAAAAAACCGTGGGGTTGTTAAATGTAAACTCTATACATTTAAACACCCTCTTCGATGGAAGGTCGTGGTCATACCAAAGAAACCGTGGGTTGTTAAATGTAAACTCTATGCATTTAAACACCCTCTTCGATGGAAGGTCGTGGTCATACCAAAGAAACGTGGGGTTGTTAAATGTAAACTCTATACATTTAAACACACTCTTCGATGGTAGGTCGTGGTCATACCAAATAAAACGTGGGGTTGTTAAATAAAAGCTCTATATATTTAGACACCCTCTTCGATGGTAGGTCGTGGTCATACCAAGGAAACCGTGGGGTTGTTAAATGTGAACTCTATACATTTAAACACCCTCTTCGATGGTATGTCGTGGTCATACCAAAGAAACCGTGGGGTTGTTAAATGTAAACTGTATATATTTAAACATCCTCTTCGATGGTAGGTCTAGGTCATAACAATGAAATCGTTGGGTTGTCAAATGTAAACTCTATACATTTAAACACCCTCTTCTATGGTAGGTCGTGGTCATACCACAGAAACCGTGGGGTTGTTAAATGTAAACTCTATACATTTAAACACCCTCTTCGATGGTAGGTCGTGGTCATACCAAAAAAACCGTGGGGTTGTTAAATGTAAGCTCTATATATTTAAACACCCTCTTCGATGGTAGGTCGTGGTCATACCAAAGAAACCGTGGGGTTTTTAAATGTAAACTCTATACATTTAAACACCCTCTTCGGTAGAAGGTCTTGGTCATTCCAAAGAAACTGTGGGGTTGTTAAATGTAAACTCTATACATTTAAACACCCTCTTCGATGGTATATCGTGGTCATACCAAAGAAACCGTGGGGTTGCTAAATGTAATCTCTATTCATTTAAACGCCCTCTTCGGTAGTAGGTCGTGGTCATACCAAAGAAACCGTGGGGTTGTTAAATGTAGACGCAATACATTTAAACACCCTCTTCGATGGTAGGTCGTGGTCATGCCAAAGAAACCGTGGGGTTGTTAAATGTAAACTCTATACATTTAAACACCCTCTTCGATGGAAGGTCGTGGTCATACCAAAGAAACCGCTGGGTTGTTAAATGGAAACTCTATACATTTAAACACCCTCTTCGATGGTAGGTCGTGGTCATACCAAAAAAAACGTGGGGTTGTTAAATAAAAGCTCTATATATTTAGACACCCTCTTCGATGGTAGGTCGTGGTCATACCAAAGAAACCGCGGGGTTGTTAAATGTAAACCCTATACATTTAAACACCCTCTTCGATGGAAGGTCGTGGTCATACCAAAGAAACCGCTGGGTTGTTAAATGTAAACTCTACACATTTAAACACCCTCTTCGATGGTAGGTCGTGGTCATGCCAAAAAACCGTGGGATTGTTAAATGTAAACTCTATACATTTAAACACCCTCTTCGATGGAAGGTCGTGGTCATACCAAAGAAACCGCTGGGTTGTTAAATGTAAACTCTATGCATTTAAACACCCTCTTCGATGGAAAGTCGTGGTCATACCAAAGAAACCGTGGGGTTGTTAAATGTAAACTCTATACATTTAAACACCCTCTTCGATGGTAGGTCGTGGTCATACCAAAGAAACCATGGGGTTGTTAAATGTAAACTCTATACATTTAAACACCCTCTTCGATGATAAGTCGTGGTCATACGAAAGAAACCGCGGGATTGTTAAATGTAAACTCTATACATTTAAACACCCTCTTCGATGGTCTGTCGTGGTCATACCAAAGAAACCGTTGGGTTGTTAAATGTAAACTCTATATATTTAAACACCCTCATCGATGGTAAGTCGTGGTCATACCAAAGAAACCGTGGGGTTGTTAAATGTAAACTCTATACATTTAAACACCCTCTTCGATAGTATATCGTGGTCATACCAGAGAAACCGTGTGGTTGTTAAATGCAAACTCTATACATTTAAACACCCTCTTCGATGGAAGGTCGTGGTCATACCAAAGAAACCGTGGGGTTGTTAAATGTAAACTCTATATATTTAAACACCCTCTTCGATGGTAGGTCGTGGTCATACCAAAGAAACTGTGGGGTTGTTAAATGTAAACTCTATACATTTAAACACCCTCTTCGATGGAAGTTCGTGGTCATACCAAAGAAACCGTGGGGTTGTTAAATGTAAACTCTATACATTTAAACACCCTCTTCGATGGTAGGTCGTGGTCATACCAAAGAAACCGTGGGGTTGTTAAATGTAAACTCTATACATTTAAACACCCTCTTCGATGGAAGGTCGTGGTCATACCAAAGAAACAGTGGGGTTGTTAAATGTAAACTCCATAAATTTAAACACCTTCTTTGATAGTAAGTCGTGGTCATACCAAGGAAACCGTGGGGTTGTTAAATGTAAACTCTATACATTTAAACACCCTCTTCGATGGTAGGTCGTGGTCATAACAAAGAAACCGTGGGGTTGTTAAATGTAAACTCTATACATTTAAACACCCTCTTCGATGGTATGTCGTGGTCATACCAAAGAAACCGTGGGGTTGTTAAATGTAAACTGTATATATTTAAACATTCTCTTCGATGGTAGGTCGAGGTCATACCAATGAAATCGTTGGGTTGTCAAATCTCAACTCTATACATTTAAACACCCTGTTCGATGGTAGGTCGTGGTCATACCAAAGAAACCGTGGGGTTGTTAGATGCAAACTCTATACATTTAAACACCCTCTTCGATGGTAGGTCGTTGTCATACTATAGAAACTGAGGGGTTGTTAAATGTAAACTCTATACATTTAAACACCTTCTTTGATGGTAGGTCGTGGTTATACAAAAGAAAACGTGGGGTTGTTAAATGTAAACTCTATACATTTAAACACACTCTTCGATGGTAGGTCGTGGTCATACCAAAGAAACCGTGGGGTTGTTAAATGTAAACTGTATACATTTAAACACCCTTTTCGGTAGTAGGTCATGGTTATACCAAAGAAACCGTGGGGTTGTTCAATGTAAACTCTATACATTTTAACACCCTCTTCGATGGTATGTCGTTGTCATACCAAAGAAACCGTGGGGTTGTTAAATGTAAACTCTATACATTTAAACATCCTTTTTGATGGTAGGTCGTGGTCATACCAAAGAAACCGTGGGGTTGCTAAATGTAAACTCTATACATTTAAACACACTCTTCGATGGTAGGTCGTGGTCATAGCAAAGAAACCGTGGGGTTGTTAAATGTAAACTCTATACATTTAAACACCATCTTCGATAGTATATCGTGGTCATACCAGAGAAACCGTGGGGTTGCTAAATGCAAACTCTATACATTTAAACACACTCTTCGATGGAAGGTCGTGGTCATACCAAAGAAACCGTGGGGTTGTTAAATGTAAACCCTATACATTTAAACACCCTCTTCGATGGTATGTCGTGGTCATACCAAAGAAACCGTGGGGTTGTTAAATGTAAACTGTATACATTTATACACCCTCTTCGATGGTAGGTCGTGGTCATACCAAAGAAACCGTGGGGTTGTTAAATGAAAACTCTATACATTTAAACACACTCTGAAATGGAAGGTCGTGGTCATACAAAGGAAACCGTGGGGTTGTAAAATATAAACTCTATACATTTAAACACCATCTTCGATGGTAGGTCGTTGTCATACCAAAGAAACTGTGGGGTTGTTAAATGTAAACTCTATACATTTAAACACCCTGTTCGATGGTAGGTCGTGGTCATACCACAGAAACCGTGGGGTTGTTAAATGTAAGCTCTATATATTTAAACACCCTCTTCTATGGTAGGTCGTGATCATACCAAAGAAACCGTGGGGTTGTTAAATGTAAACTCTATACATTTAAACACCTTCTTTGATGGTAGGTCGTGGTCATACAAAAGAAAACGTGGGGTTGTTAAATGTAAACTCTATACATTTAAACACCCTCTTCGATAGTAGGTCATGGTAATACCAAAGAAACCGTGGGGTTGTTAAATGTAAACTCTATACATTTTAACACCCTCTTCGATGGCAAGTCGTTGTCATACCAAAGAAACCGTGGGATTGTTAAATGTAAACTCTATACATTTAAACACCCTCTTTGATGGTAGGTCGTGGTCATACCAAAGAAACCGTGGGGTTGTTAAATGTAAACTCTATACATTTATACAACCTCTTCGATAGTAGGTCGTGGTCATACTAAAGAAACCGTGGGGTTGTAAAATATAAACTCTATACATTTAAACACCCTCTTCGATGGT
This sequence comes from Bathymodiolus brooksi, assembly GCA_963680875.1. Classification (NCBI taxonomy): domain Eukaryota; kingdom Metazoa; phylum Mollusca; class Bivalvia; order Mytilida; family Modiolidae; genus Bathymodiolus; species Bathymodiolus brooksi. The sequence goes on from OY804579.1 coordinate 91,895,464, forward strand.
AGGTCGTGGTCATACCAAAGAAACCGTGGGGTTGTTAAATGTAAACTCTATACATTTATACACCCTCTTCGATGGTAGGTCGTGGTCATACCAAAGAAACCGTGGGGTTATTAAAAGTAAACTCCATACATTTAGACACCCTGTTCGATGGTAGGTCGTGGTCATACTAAAGAAACCGTGGGGTTGTTAAATGTAAACTGTATACATTTAAACACCGTTTTCGGTAGTAGGTCATGGTTATACCAAAGAAACCGTGGGGTTGTTCAATGTAAACTCTATACATTTTAACACCCTCTTCGATGGTATGTCGTGGTCATACCAAAGAAACCGTGGGGTTGTTAAATGTAAACTCTATACATTTAAACATCCTTTTTGATTGTAGGTCGTGGTCATACCAAAGAAACCGTGGGGTTGCTAAATGTAAACTCTATACATTTAAACACACTCTTCGATGGTAGGTCGTGGTCATACCAAAGAAACCGTGGGGTTGATAAATGTAAACTCTATACATTTAAACACCATCTTCGATAGTATATCGTGGTCATACCAGAGAAACCGTGGGGTTGCTAAATGCAAACTCTATACATTTAAACACACTCTTCGATGGAAGGTCGTGGTCATACCAAAGAAACCGTGGGGTTGTTAAATGTAAACCCTATACATTTAAACACCCTCTTCGATGGTATGTCGTGGTCATACCAAAGAAACCGTGGGGTTGTTAAATGTAAACTCTATACATTTAAACACACTCTGAAATGGTAGGTCGTGGTCATACAAAGGAAACCGTGGGGTTGTAAAATATAAACTCTATACATTTAAACACCATCTTCGATGGTAGGTCGTTGTCATACCAAAGAAACTGTGGGGTTGTTAAATGTAAACTCTATACATTTAAACACCCTGTTCGATGGTAAGTCGTGGTCATACCACAGAAACCGTGGGGTTGTTAAATGTAAGCTCTATATATTTAAACACCCTCTTCTATGGTAGGTCGTGATCATACCAAAGAAACCGTGGGGTTGTTAAATGTAAACTCTATACATTTAAACACCTTCTTTGATGGTAGGTCGTGGTCATACAAAAGAAAACGTGGGGTTGTTAAATGTAAACTCTATACATTTAAACACCCTCTTCGATAGTAGGTCATGGTAATACCAAAGAAACCGTGGGGTTGTTAAATGTAAACTCTATACATTTTAACACCCTCTTCGATGGCAAGTCGTTGTCATACCAAAGAAACCGTGGGATTGTTAAATGTAAACTCTATACATTTAAACACCCTCTTTGATGGTAGGTCGTGGTCATACCAAAGAAACCGTGGGGTTGTTAAATGTAAACTCTATACATTTATACAACCTCTTCGATAGTAGGTCGTGGTCATACTAAAGAAACCGTGGGGTTGTAAAATATAAACTCTATACATTTAAACACCCTCTTCGATGGTAGGTCGTGGTCATACCAAAGAAACCGTGGGGTTGTTAAATGTAAACTCTATACATTTATACACCCTCTTCGATGGTAGGTCGTGGTCATACCAAAGAAACCGTGGGGTTATTAAAAGTAAACTCCATACATTTAGACACCCTGTTCGATGGTAGGTCGTGGTCATACCAAAGAAACCGTGGGGTTGTTAGAGGCAAACTCTATACATTTAAACACCCTCTTCGATGGTAGGTCGTGGTCATACTATAGAAACCGTGGGGTTGTTAAATGTAAACTCTATACATTTAAACACCCTCTTCGATGGTAGGTCGTGGTCATACCAAAGAAACCGTGGGGTTGTTAAATGTAAACTGTATACATTTATACACCCTCTTCGATGGTAGGTCGTGGTCATACCAAAGAAACCGTGGGGTTGTTAAATGTAAACTCTATACATTTAAACACACTCTGAAATGGTAGGTCGTGGTCATACCAAGGAAACCGTGGGGTTGTAAAATATAAACTCTATACATTTAAACACCATCTTTGATGGTAGGTCGTTGTCATACCAAAGAAACTGTGGGGTTGTTAAATGTAAACTCTATACATTTAAACACCCTGTTCGATGGAAGGTCGTGGTCATACCAAAGAAACCGTGGGGTTGTTAAATGTAAGCTCTATATATTTAAACACCCTCTTCTATGGTAGGTCGTGATCATACCAAAGAAACCGTGGGGTTGTTAAATGTAAACTCTATACATTTAAACACCTTCTTTGATGGTAGGTCGTGGTCATACAAAAGAAAACGTGGGGTTGTTAAATGTAAACTCTATACATTTAAACACCCTCTTCGATAGTAGGTCATGGTTATACCAAAGAAACCGTGGGGTTGTTAAATGTAAACTCTATACATATTAACACCCTCTTCGATGGCAAGTCGTTGTCATACCAAAGAAACCGTGGGATTGTTAAATGTAAACTCTATACATTTAAACACCCTCTTTGATGGTAGGTCGTGGTCATACCAAAGAAACCGTGGGGTTGTTAAATGTAAACTCTATACATTTATACAACCTCTTCGATAGTAGGTCGTGGTCATACTAAAGAAACCGTGGGGTTGTAAAATATAAACTCTATACATTTAAACACCCTCTTCGATGGTAGGTCGTGGTCATACCAAAGAAACCGTGGGGTTGTTAAATGTAAACTCTATACATTTATACACCCTCTTCGATGGTAGGTCGTGGTCATACCAAAGAAACCGTGGGGTTGTTAAAAGTAAACTCCATACATTTAGACACCCTGTTCGATGGTAGGTCGTGGTCATACCAAAGAAACCGTGGGGTTGTTAGATGCAAACTCTATACATTTAAACACCCTCTTCGATGGTAGGTCGTGGTCATACAATAGAAACCGTGGGGTTGTTAAATGTAAACTCTATACATTTAAACACCCTCTTCGATGGTAGGTCGTGGTCATACCAAAGAAACCGTGGGGTTGTTAAATGCAAGCTCTATATATTTAAAACCCTCTTCTATGGTAGGTCCGTGATCATACCAAAGAAACCGTGGGGTTGTTAAATGTAAACTCTATACATTTAAACACCTTCTTTGATGGTAGGTCGTGGTCATACAAAAGAAAACGTGGGGTTGTTAAATGTAAACTGTATACATTTAAACACCCTCTTCGGCAGTAGGTCATGGGTATACCAAAGAAACCGTGGGGTTGTAAAATATAAACTCTATACATTTAAACACCCTCTTCGATGGTATATCGTGGTCATACCAGAGAAACCGTGGGGTTGTTAAATGCAAACTCTATACATTTAAACACCCTCTTCGATGGTAGGTCGTGGTCATACCAAAGAAACCGTGGGGTTGTTAAATGTAAACTCTATACATTTAAACACCATCTTCCACAGTATATCGTGGTCATACCAGAGAAACCGTGGGGTTGTTAAATGCAAACTCTATACATTTAAACACCCTCTTCGATGGAAGGTCGTGGTCATACCAAAGAAACCGTGGGGTTGTTAAATGTAAACTGTATATATTTAAACATCGTCTTCGATGGTATGTCGTGGTCATACCAAAGAAACCGTGGGGTTGTTAAATGTAAACTGTATATATTTAAACATTCTCTTCGATGGTAGGTCGAGGTCATACCAAAGATATCGTTGGGTTGTCAAATGTCAACTCTATACATTTAAACACCCTGTTCGATGGTAGGTCGTGGTCATACCAAAGAAATCGTGGGATTGTTAGATGCAAACTCTATACATTTAAACACCCTCTTCGATGGTAGGTCGTGGTCATACCAGAGAAACCGTGGGGTTGTTAAATGTAAACTCTATACATTTAAACACCCTCTTCGATGGTAGGTCGTGGTCATACCAAAGAAACCGTGGGGTTGTTAAATGTAAGCTCTATATATTTAAACACCCTCTTCTATGGTAGGTCGTGATCATACCAAAGAAACCGTGGGGTTGTTAAATGTAAACTCTATACATTTAAACACCTTCTTTGATGGTAGGTCGTGGTCATACAAAAGAAAACGTGGGGTTGTTAAATGTAAACTCTATACATTTAAACACACTCTTCGATGATAGGTCGTGGTCATACCAAAGAAACCGTGGGGTTGTTAAATGTAAACTCTATACATTTAAACACCCTCTTCGGTTGTAGGTCGTGGTCATAGCAAAGAAACCGTGGGGTTGTTAAATGTAAACTCTATACATTTAAACACCATCTTTGATGGTAGGTGGTGGTCATACCAAAGAAACCGTGGGGTTGTTAAATGTAAACTCTATACATTTAAACACCCTCTTCGATGGTAGGTCGTGGTCATACCAAAGAAACATTGGGGTTGTTAAATGTAAACTGTATACATTTAAACACCCTCTTCGGTAGTAGGTCATGGTTATACCAAAGAAACCGTGGGGTTGTTAAATATAAACTCTATACATTTATACACCCTCGTCGATGGTAGGTCATGGTCATACCAAAGAAACTGTGGGGTTGTTAAATATAAACTCTATACATTTATACACCCTCTTCGATGGTAGGTCGTGGTCATCCCAAGGAAACCGTGGGGTTGTTAAATGTAAACTCTATACATTTAAACACCCTCTTCGATGGTAGGTCGTGGTCATACCAAAGAAACCGTGGGGTTGTTAAATGTAAACTCTATACATTTAAACAACCTCTTCGATGGTAGGTCATGGTCATACCAAGGAAACCGTGGGGTTGTTAAATGTAAACTCTATACATTTATACACCCTCTTCGATGGTAGGTCGTGGTCATACTAAGGAAACCGTGGGGTTGTAAAATATAAACTCTATACATTTAAACACCCTCTTCGATGGTAGGTCGTGGTCATACCAAAGAAACCGTGGGGTTGTTAAATGTAAACTCTATACATTTAAACACCATCTTCGATAGTATATCGTGGTCATACCAGAGAAACCGTGGGGTTGTTAAATGCAAACTCTATACATTTAAACACCCTCTTCGATGGAAGGTCGTGGTCATACCAAAGAAACCGTGGGGTTGTTAAATGTAAACTCTATACATTTAAACACCCTCTTCGATGGTATGTCGTGGTAATACCAAAGAAACCGTGGGGTTGTTAAATGTAAACTGTATATATTTAAGCATTCTCTTCGATGGTAGGTCGAGGTCATACCAAAGAAATCGTTGGGTTGTCAAATGTCAACTCTATACATTTAAACACCCTCTTCGATGGTAGGTCGTGGTCATACCAAAGAAACCGTGGGGTTGTTAGATGCAAACTCTATACAATTAAACACCCTCTTCGATGGTAGGTCGTGGTCATACTACAGAAACCGTGGGGTTTTTAAATGTAAACTCTATACATTTAAACACCCTCTTCGATGGTAGGTCGTTGTCATACCAAAGAAACCGTGGGATTGTTAAATGTAAACTCTATACATTTAAACACCTTCTTTGATGGTATGTCGTGGTCATACCAAAGAAACCGTGGGGTTGTTAAATGTAAACTGTATACATTTATACACCCTCTTCGATGGTAGGTCGTGGTCATACCAAAGAAACCGTGGGGTTGTAAAATATAAACTCTATACATTTAAAAACCCTCTTCGATGGTAGGTCGTGGTCATACCAAGGAAACCGTGGGGTTGTTAAATGTAAACTGTATACATTTATACACCCTCTTCGATGGTAGGTCGTGGTCATACCAAAGAAACCGTGGGGTTGTTAAATGTAAACTCTATACATTTAAACACACTCTTCGATGGTAGGTCGTGGTCATACCAAGGAAACCGTGGGGTTGTAAAATATAAACTCTATACATTTAAACACCATCTTCGATGGTAGGTCGTGGTCATACCAAAGAAACAGTGGGGTTGTTAAATGTAAACTCTATACATTTAAACACCCTGTTCGATGGTAGGTCGTGGTCATACCAAAGAAACCGTGGGGTTGTTAAATGTAAGCTCTATATATTTAAACACCCTCTTCTATGGTAGGTCGTGATCATACCAAAGAAACCGTGGGGTTGTTAAATGTAAACTCTATACATTTTAACACCCTCTTCGATGGCAAGTCGTTGTCATACCAAAGAAACCGTGGGGTTGTTAAATGTAAACTCTATACATTTATACACCCTCTTCGATGGTAGGTCGTGGTCATACCAAGGAAACCGTGGGGTTGTAAAATATAAACTCTATACATTTAAACACCATCTTCGATGGTAGGTCGTGGTCATACCAAAGAAACTGTGGGGTTGTATAATAGAAACTCTATACATTTAAACACCATCTTCGATGGTAGGTCGTGGTCATACCAAAGAAACCGTGGGGTTGTAAAATATAAACTCAATACATTTAAACACCATCTTCGATGGTAGGTGGTGGTCATACTAAAGAAACCGTGGGGTTGTAAAATATAAACTCTATACATTTAAACACCCTCTTCGATGGTAGGTCGTGGTCATACCAAAGAAACCGTGGGGTTGTTAAATGTAAACTCTATACATTTATACACCTTCTTCGATGGTAGGTCGTGGTCATACCAAGGAAACCGTGAGGTTGTAAAATATAAACTCTATACATTTAAACACCATCTTCGATGGTAGGTCGTGGTCATACCAAAGAAACCGTGGGGTTGTTAAATGTAAACTCTATACATTTAGACACCCTGTTCGATGGTAGGTCGTGGTCATACCAAAGAAACCGTGGGGTTGTTGGATGCAAACTCTATACATTTAAACACCCTCTTCGATGGTAGGTCGTGGTCATACAATAGAAACGTGGGGTTGTTAAATGTAAACTCTATACATTTAAACACCATCTTCGATGGTAGGTCGTGATCATACCAAAGAATCCGTGGGATTGTTAAATGTAAGCTCTATATATTTAAACACCCTCTTCTATGGTAGGTCCGTGATCATACCAAAGAAACCGTGGGGTTGTTAAATGTAAACTCTATACATTTAAACACCTTCTTTGATGGTAGGTCGTGGTCATACAAAAGAAAACGTGGGGTTGTTAAATGTAAACTCTATACATTTAAACACACTCTTCGATGGTAGGTCGTGGTCATTTCAAAGAAACCGTGGGGTTGTTAAATGTAAACTGTATACATTTAAACACCCTCTTCGGCAGTAGGTCATGGTTATACCAAAGAAACCGTGGGGTTGTTAAATGTAAGCTCTATACATTTATACACCCTCTTCGATGGTAGGTCGTGGTCATACTAAAGAAACCGTGGGGTTGTTAAATGTAAACTCTATACATTTAAACACCATCTTCGACAGTATATCGTGGTCATACCAGAGAAACCGTGGGGTTGTTAAATGCAAACTCTATACATTTAAACACCATATTCGATGGAAGGTCGTGGTCATACCAAAGAAACCGTGGGGTTGTTAAATGTAAACTCTATATATTTAAACACCCTCTTCGATGGTAGGTCGTGGTCATACCAAAGAAACCGTGGGGTTGTTAAATGTAAACTCTATACATTTAAACACCATCTTCGACAGTATATCGTGGTCATACCAGAGAAACCGTGGGGTTGTTAAATGCAAACTCTATACATTTAAACACCCTCTTCGATGGAAGGTCGTGGTCATACCAAAGAAACCGTGGGGTTGTTAAATGTAAACTGTATATATTTAAACATCGTCTTCGATGGTATGTCGTGGTCATACCAAAGAAACCGTGGGGTTGTTAAATGTAAACTGTATATATTTAAACATTCTCTTCGATGGTAGGTCGAGGTCATACCAAAGAAATCGTTGGGTTGTCAAATGTCAACTCTATACATTAAAACACCCTGTTCGATGGTAGGTCGTGGTCATACCAAAGAAACCGTGGGATTGTTAGATGCAAACTCTATATATTTAAACACCCTCTTCGATGGTAGGTCGTGGTCATACTATAGAAACCGTGGGGTTGTTAAATGTAAACTCTATACATTTAAACACCCTCTTCGATGGTAGGTCGTGGTCATACCAAAGAAACCGTGGGGTTGCTAAATGTAAGCTCTATATATTTAAACACCCTCTTCTATGGTAGGTCGTGATCATACCAAAGAAACCGTGGGGTTGTTAAATGTAAACTCTATACATTTAAACACCTTCTTTGATGGTAGGTCGTGGTCATACAAAAGAAAACGTGGGGTTGTTAAATGTAAACTCTATACATTTAAACACACTCTTCGATGGTAGATCGTGGTCATACCAAAGTAACCGTGGGGTTGTTAAATGTAAACTCTATACATTTAAACACCCTCTTCGGTTGTAGGTCGTGGTCATACGAAAGAAACCGTGGGGTTGTTAAATATAAACTGTATATATTTAAACACCCTCTTCGATGGAAGGTCGTGGTCATACAAAAGAAACCGCTGGGTTGTTAAATGTAAACTCTATGCATTTAAACACCCTCTTCGATGGAATGTCATGGTCATACCAAAGAAACCGTGGGGTTGTTAAATGTAAACTCTATACATTTAAACACCCTCTTCGATGGTAGGTCGTGGTCATACCAAAGAAACCATGGGGTTGTTAAATGTAAACTCTATACATTTAAACACCCTCTTCGATGATAAGTCGTGGTCATACGAAAGAAACCGCGGGGTTGTTAAATGTAAACTCTATACATTTAAACACACTTTTGGATGGTAGTTCATGGTCATACGAAAGAAACCGTGGGGTTGTTAAATGTAAACTCTATACATTTAAACACCCTCTTCGATGGTATGTCGTGGTCATACCAAAGAAACCGTGGGGTTGTTAAATGTAAACTGTATATATTTAAACATCCTCTTCGATGGTAGGTCGAGGTCATAACAATGAAATCGTTGGGTTGTCAAATGTAAACTCTATACATTTAAACACCCTCTTCTATGGTAGGTCGTGGTCATACCACAGAAACCGTGGGGTTGTTAAATGTAAACTCTATACATTTAAACACCCTCTTCGATGGTAGGTCGTGGTCATACCAAAAAAAACGTGGGGTTGTTAAATGTAAGCTCTATATATTTAAACACCCTCTTCGATGGTAGGTCGTGGTCATACCAAAGAAACCGTGGGGTTGTTAAATGTAAACTCTATACATTTAAACACCCTCTTCGGTAGTAGGTCTTGGTCATTCCAAAGAAACGGTGGGGTTGTTAAATGTAAACTCTATACATTTAAACACCCTCTTCGATGGTATATCGTGGTCATACCAAAGAAACCGTGGGGTTGTTAAATGTAATCTCTATACATTTAAACGCCCTCTTCCGTAGTAGATCGTGGTCATACCAAAGAAACCGTGGGGTTGTTAAATGTAGACGCAATACATTTAAACACCCTCTTCGATGGTAGGTCGTAGTCATACCAAAGAAACAGTGGGGTTGTTAAATGTAAACTCTATACATTTAAACACCCTCTTCGATGGAAGGTCGTGGTCATACCAAAGAAACCGATGGGTTGTTAAATGGAAACTTTATACATTTAAACACCCTCTTCGATGGTAGGTAGTGGTCATACCAAAAAAAACGTGGGGTTGTTAAATAAAAGCTCTATATATTTAGACACCCTCTTCGATGGTAGGTCGTGGTCATACCAAAGAAACCGTGGGGTTGTTAAATGTAAACTCTATACATTTAAACACCCTCTTCGATGGTATGTCGTGGTCATACCAAAGAAACCGTGGGGTTGTTAAATGTAAACTGTATATATTTAAACATCCTCTTCGATGGTAGGTCTAGGTCATAACAATGAAATCGTTGGGTTGTCAAATGTAAACTCTATACATTTAAACACCCTCTTCTATGGTAGGTCGTGGTCATACCACAGAAACCGTGGGGTTGTTAAATGTAAACTCTATACATTTAAACACCCTCTTCGATGGTAGGTCGTGGTCATACCAAAAAAACCGTGGGGTTGTTAAATGTAAGCTCTATATATTTAAACATCCCCTTCGATGGTAGGTCGTGGTCATACCAAAGAAACCGTGGGGTTGTTAAATGTAAACTCTATACATTTAAACACCCTCTTCGGTAGTAGGTCTTGGTCATTCTAAAGAAACTGTGGGGTTGTTAAATGTAACCTCTATACATTTAAACACCCTCTTCGATGGTATATCGTGGTCATACCAAAGAAACCGTGGGGTTGTTAAATGTAATCTCTATACATTTAAACGCCCTCTTCTGTAGTAGGTCGTGGTCATACTAAAGAAACCGTGGGGTTGTTAAATGTAGACGCAATACATTTAAACACCCTCTTCGATGGTAGGTCGTGGTCATGCCAAAGAAACCGTGGGGTTGTTAAATGTAAACTCTATACATTTAAACACCCTCTTCGATGGAAGGTCGCGGTCATACCAAAGAAACCGCTGGGTTGTTAAATGGAAACTCTATACATTTAAACACCCTCTTCGATGGTAGGTCGTGGTCATACCAAAAAAAACGTGGGGTTGTTAAATAAAAGCTCTATATATTTAGACACCCTCTTCGATGGTAGGTCGTGGTCATACCAAAGAAACCGTGGGGTTGTTAAATGTAAACTCTATACATTTAAACACCCTCTTCGATAGTATATCGTGGTCATACCAAAGAAACCGTGTGGTTGTTAAATGCAAACTCTATACATTTAAACACCCTCTTCGATGGAAGGTCGTGGTCATACCAAAGAAACCGTGGGGTTGTTAAATGTAAACTCTATATATTTAAACACCCTCTTCGATGGTAGGTCGTGGTCATACCAAAGAAACCGTGGGGTTGTTAAATGTAAACTCTATACATTTAAACACCCTCTTCGATGGAAGTTCGTGGTCATACCAAAGAAACCGTGGGGTTGTTAAATGTAAACTCTATACATTTAAACACCCTCTTCGATGGTAGGTCGTGGTCATACCAAAGAAACCGTGGGGTTGTTAAATGTAAACTCTATACATTTAAACACCCTCTTCGATGGAAGGTCGTGGTCATACCAAAGAAACCGTGGGGTTGTTAAATGTAAACTCTATACACTTAAAGACCCTCTTCGATAGTATATCGTGGTCATACCAGAGAAACCGTGTGGTTGTTAAATGCAAACTCTATACATTTAAACCCCCTCTTCGATGGTATATCGTGGTCATACCAAAGAAACCGTGGGATTGTTAAATGTAAACTCTATACATGTAAACGCCCTCTTCGGTAGTAGGTCGTGGTTATACCAAAGAAACCGTGGGGGTGTTAAATGTAAACTCCATACATTTAAACACCTTCTTTGATAGTAAGTCGTGGTCATACCAAAGAAACCGTGGGGTTGTTAAATGTAAACTCTATACATTTAAACACCCTCTTCGATGGTAGGTCGTGATCATAACAAAGAAACCGTGGGGTTGTTAAATGTAAACTCTATACATTTAAACACCCTCTTCGATGGTATGTCGTGGTCATACCAAAGAAACCGTGGGGTTGTTAAATGTAAACTCTATATATTTAAACATTCTCTTCGATGGTAGGTCGAGGTCATACCAATGAAATCGTTGGGTTGTCAAATCTCAACTCTATACATTTAAACACCCTGTTCGATGGTAGGTCGTGGTCATACCAAAGAAACCGTGGGGTTGTTAGATGCAAACTCTATACATTTAAACACCCTCTTCGATGGTAGGTTCGTTGTCATACTATAGAAACTGTGGGGTTGTTAAATGTAAACTCTATACATTTAAACACCCTCTTCGATGGTAGGTCGTGGTCATACCAAAGAAACCGTGGGGTTGTTAAATGTAAGCTCTATATATTTAAACACCCTCTTCTATGGTAGGTCGTGATCATACCAAAGAAACCGTGGGGTTGTTAAATGTAAACTCTATACATTTAAACACCTTCTTTGATGGTAGGTCGTGGTTATACAAAAGAAAACGCGGGGTTGTTAAATGTAAACTCTATACATTTAAACACACTCTTCGATGGTAGGTCGTGGTCATACCAAAGAAACCGTGGGGTTGTTAAATGTAAACTGTATACATTTAAACACCCTCTTCGGTAGTAGGTCATGGTTATACCAAAGAAACCGTGGGGTTGTTCAATGTAAACTCTATACATTTTAACACCCTCTTCGATGGTAGGTTGTGGTCATACCACAGAAACCGTGGGGTTGTTAAATGTAAACTCTATACATTTAAACATCCTCTTTGATGGTAGGTCGCGGTCATACCAAAGAAACCGTGGGGTTGCTAAATGTAAACTCTATACATTTAAACACACTCTTCGATGGTAGGTCGTGGTCATACCAAAGAAACCGTGGGGTTGTTAAATGTAAACTCTATACATTTAAACACCATCTTCGATAGTATATCGTGGTCATACCAGAGAAACCGTGGGGTTGCTAAATGCAAACTCTATACATTTAAATACACTCTTCGATGGAAGGTCGTGGTCATAGCAAAGAAACCGTGGGGTTGTTAAATGTAAACTCTATACATTTAAACACCCTCTTCGATGGTATGTCGTGGTCATACCAAAGAAACCGTGGGGTTGTTAAATGTAAACTGTATACATTTATACACCCTATTCGATGGTAGGTCGTGGTCATACCAAAGAAACCGTGGGGTTGTTAAATGTAAACTCTATACATTTAAACACACTCTGAAATGGTAGGTCGTGGTCATACCAAGGAAACCGTGGGGTTGTAAAATATAAACTCTATACATTTAAACACCATCTTCGATGGTAGGTCGTTGTCATACCAAAGAAACTGTGGGGTTGTTAAATGTAAACTCTATACATTTAAACACCCTGTTCGGCAGTAGGTCATGGTTATACCAAAGAAACCGTGGGGTTGCTAAATGTAAACTCTATACATTTATACACCCTCTTCGATGGTAGGTCGTGGTCATACTAAAGAAACCGTGGGGTTGTAAAATATAAACTCTATACATTTAAACACCCTCTTCGATGGTATATCGTGGTCATACCAGAGAAACCGTGGGGTTTTAAATGCAAACTCTATACATTTAAACACCCTCTTCGATGGTAGGTCGTGGTCATACCAAAGAAACCGTGGGGTTGTTAAATGTAAACTCTATACATTTAAACACCATCTTCCACAGTATATCGTGGTCATACCAGAGAAACCGTGGGGTTGTTAAATGCAAACTCTATACATTTAAACACCCTCTTCGATGGAAGGTCGTGGTCATACCAAAGAAACCGTGGGGTTGTTAAATGTAAACTGTATACATTTATACACCCTCTTCGATGGTAGGTCGTGGTCATACCAAAGAAACGTGGGGTTGTTAAATGTAAACTCTATACATTTAAACACACTCTGAAATGGTAGGTCGTGGTCATACCAAGGAAACCGTGGGGTTGTAAAATATAAACTCTATACATTTAAACACTATCTTCGATGGTAGGTCGTTGTTATACCAAAGAAACTGTGGGGTTGTTAAATGTAAACTCTATACATTTAAACACCCTGTTCGATGGTAGGTCGTGGTCATACCAAAGAAACCGTGGGGTTGTTAAATGTAAGCTCTATATATTTAAACACCCTCTTCTATGGTAGGTCGTGATCATACCAAAGAAACCGTGGGGTTGTTAAATGTAAACTCTATACATTTAAACACCTTCTTTGATGGTAGGTCGTGGTCATACAAAAGAAAACGTGGGGTTGTTAAATGTAAACTCTATACATTTAAACACCCTCTTCGATAGTAGGTCATGGTTATACCAAAGAAACCGTGGGGTTGTTAAATGTAAACTCTATACATTTTAACACCCTCTTCGATGGCAAGTCGTTGTCATACCAAAGAAACCGTGGGATTGTTAAATGTAAACTCTATACATTTAAACACCCTCTTTGATGGTAGGTCGTGGTCATACCAAAGAAACCGTGGGGTTGTTAAATGTAAACTCTATACATTTATACAACCTCTTCGATAGTAGGTCGTGGTCATACTAAAGAAACCGTGGGGTTGTAAAATATAAACTCTATACATTTAAACACCCTCTTCGATGGTAGGTCGTGGTCATACCAAAGAAACCGTGGGGTTGTTAAATGTAAACTCTATACATTTATACACCCTCTTCGATGGTAGGTCGTGGTCATACCAAAGAAACCGTGGGGTTGTTAAAAGTAAACTCCATACATTTGGACACCCTGTTCGATGGTAGGTCGTGGTCATACCAAAGAAACCGTGGGGTTGTTAGATGCAAACTGTATACATTTAAACACCCTCTTCGATGGTAGGTCGTGGTCATACTATAGAAACCGTGGGGTTGTTAAATGTAAACTCTATACATTTAAACACCCTCTTCGATGGTAGGTCGTGGTCATACCAAAGAAACCGTGGGGTTGTTAAATGTAAGCTCTATATATTTAAACACCCTCTTCTATGGTAGGTCCGTGATCATACCAAAGAAACCGTGGGGTTGTTAAATGTAAACTCTATACATTTAAACACCTTCTTTGATGGTAGGTCGTGGTCATACAAAAGAAAATGTGGGGTTGTTAAATGTAAACTCTATACATTTAAACACACTCTTCGATGGTAGGTCGTGGTCATACCAGAGAAACCGTGGGGTTGTTAAATGCAAACTCTATACATTTAAACACCCTCTTCGATGGTAGGTCGTGGTCATACCAAAGAAACCGTGGGGTTGTTAAATGTAAACTCTATACATTTAAACACCATCTTCCACAGTATATCGTGGTCATACCAGAGAAACCGTGGGGTTGTTAAATGCAAACTCTATACATTTAAACACCCTCTTCGATGGAAGGTCGTGGTCATACCAAAGAAACCGTGGGGTTGCTAAATGTAAACTATATATATTTAAACATCGTCTTCGATGGTATGTCGTGGTCATACCAAAGAAACCGTGGGGTTGTTAAATGTAAACTGTATATATTTAAACATTCTCTTCGATGGTAGGTCGAGGTCATACCAAAGAAATCGTTGGGTTGTCAAATGTCAACTCTATACATTTAAACACCCTGTTCGATGGTAGGTCGTGGTCATACCAAATAAACCGTGGGATTGTTAGATGCAAACACTATACATTTAAACACCCTCTTCGATGGTAGGTCGTGGTCATACCAGAGAAACCGTGGGGTTGTTAAATGTAAACTCTATACATTTAAACACCCTCTTCGATGGTAGGTCGTGGTCATACCAAAGAAACCGTGGGGTTGTTAAATGTAAACTCTATATATTTAAACACCCTCTTCTATGGTAGGGCGTGATCATACCAAAGAAACCGTGGGGTTGTTAAATGTAAACTCTATACATTTAAACACCTTCTTTGATGGTAGGTCGTGGTCATACAAAAGAAAACGTGGGGTTGTTAAATGTAAACTCTATACATTTAAACACACTCTTCGATGGTAGGTCGTGGTCATACCAAAGAAACCGTGGGGTTGTTAGATGTAAACTCTATACATTTAAACACCCTCTTCGTTTGTAGGTCGTGGTCATAGCAAAGAAACCGTGGGGTTGTTAAATGTAAACTCTATACATTTAAACACCCTCTTCGATGGTAGGTCGTGGTCATACCAAAGAAACCGTGGGGTTGTTAAATGTAAACTCTATACATTTAAACACCCTCTTCAATGGTAGGTCGTGGTCATACCAAAGAAACAGTGGGGTTGTTAAATGTAAAGTGTATACATTTAAACACCCTCTTCGGTAGTAGGTCACGGTTATACCAAAGAAACCGTGGGGTTGTTAAATATAAACTCTATACATTTATACACCCTCGTCGATGGTAGGTCATGGTCATACCAAAGAAACTGTGGGGTTGTTAAATATAAACTCTATACATTTATACACCCACTTCGATGGTAGGTCGTGGTCATACCAAGGAAACCGTGGGGTTGTTAAATGTAAACTCTATACATTTAAACCCCCTCTTCGATGGTAGGTCGTGGTCATACCAAAGAAACCGTGGGGTTGTTAAATGTAAACTCTATACATTTAAACACCCTCTTCGATGGTAGGTCGTGGTCATACCAAGGAAACCGTGGGGTTGTAAAATGTAAACTCTATACATTTATACACCCTCTTCGATGGTAGGTCGTGGTCATACCAAGGAAACCGTGGGGTTGTTAAATGTAAACTCTATACATTTAAACACCCTCTTCGATGGTAGGTCGTGGTCATACCAAAGAAACCGTGGGGTTGTTAAATGTAAACTCTATACATTTAAACACCCTCTTCGATGGTAGGTCGTGGTCATACCAAGGAAACCGTGGGGTTGTTAAATGTAAACTCTATACATTTATACACCCTCTTCGATGGTAGGTCGTGGTCATACTAAAGAAACCGTGGGGTTGTAAAATATAAACTCTCTACATTTAAACACCCTCTTCGATGGTAGGTCGTGGTCATACCAAAGAAACCGTGGGGTTGTTAAATGTAAACTCTATACATTTAAACACCCTCTTCGATGGTAGGTCGTGGTCATAGCAAAGAAACCGTGGGGTTGTTAAATGTAAACTCTATACATTTAAACACCATCTTCGATAGTATATCGTGGTCATACCAGAGAAACCGTGGGGTTGTTAAATGCAAACTCTATACATTTAAACACCCTCTTCGATGGAAGGTCGTGGTCATACCAAAGAAACCGTGGGGTTGTTAAATGTAAACTGTATATATTTAAACATTCTCTTCGATGGTAGGTCGAGGTCATACCAAAGAAATCGTTGGGTTGTCAAATGTCAACTCTATACATTTAAACACCCTGTTCGATGGTAGGTCGTGGTCATACCAAAGAAACCGTGGGGTTGTTAGATGCAAACTCTATACAATTAAACACCCTCTTCGATGGTAGGTCGTGGTCATACTATAGAAACCGTGGGGTTTTTAAATGTAAACTCTATACATTTAAACACCCTCTTCGATGGTAGGTCGTTGTCATACCAAAGAAACCGTGGGATTGTTAAATGTAAACTCTATACATTTAAACACCTTCTTTGATGGTATGTCGTGTCATACCAAAGAAACCGTGGGGTTGTTAAATGTAAACTGTATACATTTATACACCCTCTTTGATGGTAGGTCGTGGTCATACCAAAGAAACCGTGGGGTTGTAAAATATAAACTCTATACATTTAAACACCCTCTTCGATGGTAGGTCGTGGTCATACCAAGGAAACCGTGGGGTTGTTAAATGTAAACTGTATACATTTATACACCCTCTTCGATGGTAGGTCGTGGTCATACCAAAGAAACCGTGGGGTTGTAAAATATAAACTCTATACATTTAAACACCCTCTTCGATGGTAGGTCGTGGTCATACCAAAGAAACCGTGGGGTTGTTAAATGTAAACTCTATACATTTAAACACACTCTTCGATGGTAGGTCGTGGTCATACCAAGGAAACCGTGGGGTTGTAAAATATAAACTCTATACATTTAAACACCATCTTCGATGGTAGGTCGTGGTCATACCAAAGAAACCGTGGGGTTGTTAAATGTAAACTCTATATATTTAAACACCCTCTTCTATGGTAGGGCGTGATCATACCAAAGAAACCGTGGGGTTGTTAGATGTAAACTCTATACATTTAAACACCTTCTTTGATGGTAGGTCGTGGTCATACAAAAGAAAACGTGGGGTTGTTAAATGTAAACTCTATACATTTAAACACACTCTTCGATGGTAGGTCGTGGTCATACCAAAGAAACCGTGGGGTTGTTAGATGTAAACTCTATACATTTAAACACCCTCTTCGTTTGTAGGTCGTGGTCATAGCAAAGAAACCGTGGGGTTGTTAAATGTAAACTCTATACATTTAAACACCCTCTTCGATGGTAGGTCGTGGTCATAACAAAGAAACCGTGGGGTTGTTAAATGTAAACTCTATACATTTAAACACCCTCTTCAATGGTAGGTCGTGGTCATACCAAAGAAACAGTGGGGTTGTTAAATGTAAAGTGTATACATTTAAACACCCTCTTCGGTAGTAGGTCACGGTTATACCAAAGAAACCGTGGGGTTGTTAAATATAAACTCTATACATTTATACACCCTCGTCGATGGTAGGTCATGGTCATACCAAAGAAACTGTGGGGTTGTTAAATATAAACTCTATACATTTATACACCCTCTTCGATGGTAGGTCGTGGTCATACCAAGGAAACCGTTGGGTTGTTAAATGTAAACTCTATACATTTAAACCCCCTCTTCGATGGTAGGTCGTGGTCATACCAAAGAAACCGTGGGGTTGTTAAATGTAAACTCTATACATTTAAACACCCTCTTCGATGGTAGGTCGTGGTCATACCAAGGAAACCGTGGGGTTGTAAAATGTAAACTCTATACATTTATACACCCTCTTCGATGGTAGGTCGTGGTCATACCAAGGAAACCGTGGGGTTGTTAAATGTAAACTCTATACATTTAAACACCCTCTTCGATGGTAGGTCGTGGTCATACCAAAGAAACCGTGGGGTTGTTAAATGTAAACTCTATACATTTAAACACCCTCTTCGATGGTAGGTCGTGGTCATACCAAGGAAACCGTGGGGTTGTTAAATGTAAACTCTATACATTTATACACCCTCTTCGATGGTAGGTCGTGGTCATACTAAAGAAACCGTGGGGTTGTAAAATATAAACTCTCTACATTTAAACACCCTCTTCGATGGTAGGTCGTGGTCATACCAAAGAAACCGTGGGGTTGTTAAATGTAAACTCTATACATTTAAACACCCTCTTCGATGGTAGGTCGTGGTCATAGCAAAGAAACCGTGGGGTTGTTAAATGTAAACTCTATACATTTAAACACCATCTTCGATAGTATATCGTGGTCATACCAGAGAAACCGTGGGGTTGTTAAATGCAAACTCTATACATTTAAACACCCTCTTCGATGGAAGGTCGTGGTCATACCAAAGAAACCGTGGGGTTGTTAAATGTAAACTGTATATATTTAAACATTCTCTTCGATGGTAGGTCGAGGTCATACCAAAGAAATCGTTGGGTTGTCAAATGTCAACTCTATACATTTAAACACCCTGTTCGATGGTAGGTCGTGGTCATACCAAAGAAACCGTGGGGTTGTTAGATGCAAACTCTATACAATTAAACACCCTCTTCGATGGTAGGTCGTGGTCATACTATAGAAACCGTGGGGTTTTTAAATGTAAACTCTATACATTTAAACACCCTCTTCGATGGTAGGTCGTTGTCATACCAAAGAAACCGTGGGATTGTTAAATGTAAACTCTATACATTTAAACACCTTCTTTGATGGTATGTCGTGTCATACCAAAGAAACCGTGGGGTTGTTAAATGTAAACTGTATACATTTATACACCCTCTTTGATGGTAGGTCGTGGTCATACCAAAGAAACCGTGGGGTTGTAAAATATAAACTCTATACATTTAAACACCCTCTTCGATGGTAGGTCGTGGTCATACCAAGGAAACCGTGGGGTTGTTAAATGTAAACTGTATACATTTATACACCCTCTTCGATGGTAGGTCGTGGTCATACCAAAGAAACCGTGGGGTTGTAAAATATAAACTCTATACATTTAAACACCCTCTTCGATGGTAGGTCGTGGTCATACCAAAGAAACCGTGGGGTTGTTAAATGTAAACTCTATACATTTAAACACACTCTTCGATGGTAGGTCGTGGTCATACCAAGGAAACCGTGGGGTTGTAAAATATAAACTCTATACATTTAAACACCATCTTCGATGGTAGGTCGTGGTCATACCAAAGAAACCGTGGGGTTGTTAAATGTAAACTCTATACATTTAAACACCCTGTTCGATGGTAGGTCGTGGTCATACCAAAGAAACCGTGGGGTTATTAAATGTAAGCTCTATATATTTAAACACCCTCTTCTATGGTAAGTCGTGATCATACCAAAGAAACCGTGGGGTTGTTAAATGTAAACTCTATACATTTAAACACCTTCTTTGATGGTAGGTCGTGGTCATACAAAAGAAAACGTGGGGTTGTTAAATGTAAACTCTATACATTTAAACACACTCTTCGATGGTAGGTCGTGGTCATATCAAAGAAACCGTGGGGTTGTTAAATGTAAACTCTATACATTTAAACACCCTCTTCGATAGTAGGTCATGGTTATACCAAAGAAACCGTGGGGTTGTTAAATGTAAACTCTATACCTTTTAACACCCTCTTCGATGGCAAGTCGTTGTCATACCAAAGAAACCGTGGGATTGTTAAATGTAAACTCTATACATTTAAACACCCTCTTTGATGGTAGGTCGTGGTCATACCAAAGAAACCGTGGGGTTGTTAAATGTAAACTGTATATATTTAAACATTCTCTTCGATGGTAGGTCGAGGTCATACCAAAGAAATCGTTGGGTTGTCAAATGTCAACTCTATACATTTAAACACCCTGTTCGATGGTAGGTCGTGGTCATACCAAAGAAACCGTGGGGTTGTTAGATGCAAACTCTATACAATTAAACACCCTCTTCGATGGTAGGTCGTGGTCATACTATAGAAACCGTGGGGTTTTTAAATGTAAACTCTATACATTTAAACACCCTCTTCGATGGTAGGTCGTTGTCATACCAAAGAAACCGTGGGATTGTTAAATGTAAACTCTATACATTTAAACACCTTCTTTGATGGTATGTCGTGTCATACCAAAGAAACCGTGGGGTTGTTAAATGTAAACTGTATACATTTATACACCCTCTTTGATGGTAGGTCGTGGTCATACCAAAGAAACCGTGGGGTTGTAAAATATAAACTCTATACATTTAAACACCCTCTTCGATGGTAGGTCGTGGTCATACCAAGGAAACCGTGGGGTTGTTAAATGTAAACTGTATACATTTATACACCCTCTTCGATGGTAGGTCGTGGTCATACCAAAGAAACCGTGGGGTTGTAAAATATAAACTCTATACATTTAAACACCCTCTTCGATGGTAGGTCGTGGTCATACCAAAGAAACCGTGGGGTTGTTAAATGTAAACTCTATACATTTAAACACACTCTTCGATGGTAGGTCGTGGTCATACCAAGGAAACCGTGGGGTTGTAAAATATAAACTCTATACATTTAAACACCATCTTCGATGGTAGGTCGTGGTCATACCAAAGAAACCGTGGGGTTGTTAAATGTAAACTCTATACATTTAAACACCCTGTTCGATGGTAGGTCGTGGTCATACCAAAGAAACCGTGGGGTTATTAAATGTAAGCTCTATATATTTAAACACCCTCTTCTATGGTAAGTCGTGATCATACCAAAGAAACCGTGGGGTTGTTAAATGTAAACTCTATACATTTAAACACCTTCTTTGATGGTAGGTCGTGGTCATACAAAAGAAAACGTGGGGTTGTTAAATGTAAACTCTATACATTTAAACACACTCTTCGATGGTAGGTCGTGGTCATATCAAAGAAACCGTGGGGTTGTTAAATGTAAACTCTATACATTTAAACACCCTCTTCGATAGTAGGTCATGGTTATACCAAAGAAACCGTGGGGTTGTTAAATGTAAACTCTATACCTTTTAACACCCTCTTCGATGGCAAGTCGTTGTCATACCAAAGAAACCGTGGGATTGTTAAATGTAAACTCTATACATTTAAACACCCTCTTTGATGGTAGGTCGTGGTCATACCAAAGAAACCGTGGGGTTGTTAAATGTAAACTCTATACATTTATACACCCTCTTCGATGGTAGGTCGTGGTCATACCAAGGAAACCGTGGGGTTGTAAAATATAAACTCTATACATTTAAACACCATCTTCGATGGTAGGTCGTGGTCATACCAAAGAAACCGTGGGGTTGTAAAATATAAACTCTATATATTTAAACACCATCTTCGATGGTAGGTCGTGGTCATACCAAAGAAACCGTGGGGTTGTAAAATATAAACTCTATACATTTAAACACCATCTTCGATGGTAGGTCGTGGTCATACTAAAGAAACCGTGGGGTTGTAAAATATAAACTCTATACATTTAAACACCCTCTTCGATGGTAGGTTGTGGTCATACCAAAGAAACCGTGGGGTTGTTAAATGTAAACTCTATACATTTATACACCCTCTTCGATGGTAGGTCGTGGTCATACCAAGGAAACCGTGGGGTTGTAAAATATAAACTCTATACATTTAAACACCATCTTCGATGGTAGGTCGTGGTCATACCAAAGAAACCGTGGGGTTGTTAAATGTAAACTCTATACATTTAGACACCCTGTTCGATGGTAGGTCGTGGTCATACCAAAGAAACCGTGGGGTTGTTGGATGCAAACTCTATACATTTAAACACCCTCTTCGATGGTAGGTCGTGGTCATACTATGGAAACCGTGGGGTTGTTAAATGTAAACTCTATACATTTAAACACCCTCTTCGATGGTAGGTCGTGGTCATACCAAAGAATCCTTGGGATGGTTAAATGTAAGCTCTATATATTTAAACACCCTCTTCTATGGTAGGTCCGTGATCATACCAAATAAACCGTGGGGTTGTTAAATGTAAACTCTATACATTTAAACACCTTCTTTGATGGTAGGTCGTGGTCATACAAAAGAAAACGTGGGGTTGTTAAATGTAAACTCTATACATTTAAACACACTCTTCGATGGTAGGTCGTGGTCATATCAAAGAAACCGTGGGGTTGTTAAATGTAAACTCTATACATTTAAACACCCTCTTCGTTTGTAGGTCGTGGTCATAGCAAAGAAACCGTGGGGTTGTTAAATGTAAACTCTATACATTTAAACACCCTCTTCGATGGTAGGTCGTGGTCATACCAAAGAAACCGTGGGGTTGTTAAATGTAAACTCTATACATTTAAACACCCTCTTCAATGGTAGGTCGTGGTCATACCAAAGAAACAGTGGGGTTGTTAAATGTAAAGTGTATACATTTAAACACCCTCTTCGGTAGTAGGTCACGGTTATACCAAAGAAACCGTGGGGTTGTTAAATATAAACTCTATACATTTATACACCCTCGTCGATGGTAGGTCATGGTCATACCAAAGAAACTGTGGGGTTGTTAAATATAAACTCTATACATTTATACACCCTCTTCGATGGTAGGTCGTGGTCATACCAAGGAAACCGTGGGGTTGTTAAATGTAAACTCTATACATTTAAACCCCCTCTTCGATGGTAGGTCGTGGTCATACCAAAGAAACCGTGGGGTTGTTAAATGTAAACTCTATACATTTAAACACCCTCTTCGATGGTAGGTCGTGGTCATACCAAGGAAACCGTGGGGTTGTAAAATGTAAACTCTATACATTTATACACCCTCTTCGATGGTAGGTCGTGGTCATACCAAGGAAACCGTGGGGTTGTTAAATGTAAACTCTATACATTTAAACACCCTCTTCGATGGTAGGTCGTGGTCATACCAAAGAAACCGTGGGGTTGTTAAATGTAAACTCTATACATTTAAACACCCTCTTCGATGGTAGGTCGTGGTCATACCAAGGAAACCGTGGGGTTGTTAAATGTAAACTCTATACATTTATACACCCTCTTCGATGGTAGGTCGTGGTCATACTAAAGAAACCGTGGGGTTGTAAAATATAAACTCTCTACATTTAAACACCCTCTTCGATGGTAGGTCGTGGTCATACCAAAGAAACCGTGGGGTTGTTAAATGTAAACTCTATACATTTAAACACCCTCTTCGATGGTAGGTCGTGGTCATAGCAAAGAAACCGTGGGGTTGTTAAATGTAAACTCTATACATTTAAACACCATCTTCGATAGTATATCGTGGTCATACCAGAGAAACCGTGGGGTTGTTAAATGCAAACTCTATACATTTAAACACCCTCTTCGATGGAAGGTCGTGGTCATACCAAAGAAACCGTGGGGTTGTTAAATGTAAACTGTATTTATTTAAACATTCTCTTCGATGGTAGGTCGAGGTCATACCAAAGAAATCGTTGGGTTGTCAAATGTCAACTCTATACATTTAAACACCCTGTTCGATGGTAGGTCGTGGTCATACCAAAGAAACCGTGGGGTTGTTAGATGCAAACTCTATACAATTAAACACCCTCTTCGATGGTAGGTCGTGGTCATACTATAGAAACCGTGGGGTTTTTAAATGTAAACTCTATACATTTAAACACCCTCTTCGATGGTAGGTCGTTGTCATACCAAAGAAACCGTGGGATTGTTAAATGTAAACTCTATACATTTAAACACCTTCTTTGATGGTATGTCGTGTCATACCAAAGAAACCGTGGGGTTGTTAAATGTAAACTGTATACATTTATACACCCTCTTTGATGGTAGGTCGTGGTCATACCAAAGAAACCGTGGGGTTGTAAAATATAAACTCTATACATTTAAACACCCTCTTCGATGGTAGGTCGTGGTCATACCAAGGAAACCGTGGGGTTGTTAAATGTAAACTGTATACATTTATACACCCTCTTCGATGGTAGGTCGTGGTCATACCAAAGAAACCGTGGGGTTGTAAAATATAAACTCTATACATTTAAACACCCTCTTCGATGGTAGGTCGTGGTCATACCAAAGAAACCGTGGGGTTGTTAAATGTAAACTCTATACATTTAAACACACTCTTCGATGGTAGGTCGTGGTCATACCAAGGAAACCGTGGGGTTGTAAAATATAAACTCTATACATTTAAACACCATCTTCGATGGTAGGTCGTGGTCATACCAAAGAAACCGTGGGGTTGTTAAATGTAAACTCTATACATTTAAACACCCTGTTCGATGGTAGGTCTTGGTCATACCAAAGAAACCGTGGGGTTGTTAAATGTAAGCTCTATATATTTAAACACCCTCTTCTATGGTAAGTCGTGATCATACCAAAGAAACCGTGGGGTTGTTAAATGTAAACTCTATACATTTAAACACCTTCTTTGATGGTAGGTCGTGGTCATACAAAAGAAAACGTGGGGTTGTTAAATGTAAACTCTATACATTTAAACACACTCTTCGATGGTAGGTCGTGGTCATATCAAAGAAACCGTGGGGTTGTTAAATGTAAACTCTATACATTTAAACACCCTCTTCGATAGTAGGTCATGGTTATACCAAAGAAACCGTGGGGTTGTTAAATGTAAACTCTATACCTTTTAACACCCTCTTCGATGGCAAGTCGTTGTCATACCAAAGAAACCGTGGGATTGTTAAATGTAAACTCTATACATTTAAACACCCTCTTTGATGGTAGGTCGTGGTCATACCAAAGAAACCGTGGGGTTGTTAAATGTAAACTCTATACATTTATACACCCTCTTCGATGGTAGGTCGTGGTCATACCAAGGAAACCGTGGGGTTGTAAAATATAAACTCTATACATTTAAACACCATCTTCGATGGTAGGTCGTGGTCATACCAAAGAAACCGTGGGGTTGTAAAATATAAACTCTATATATTTAAACACCATCTTCGATGGTAGGTCGTGGTCATACCAAAGAAACCGTGGGGTTGTAAAATATAAACTCTATACATTTAAACACCATCTTCGATGGTAGGTCGTGGTCATACTAAAGAAACCGTGGGGTTGTAAAATATAAACTCTATACATTTAAACACCCTCTTCGATGGTAGGTCGTGGTCATACCAAAGAAACGTGGGGTTGTTAAATGTAAACTCTATACATTTATACACCCTCTTCGATGGTAGGTCGTGGTCATACCAAGGAAACCGTGGGGTTGTAAAATATAAACTCTATACATTTAAACACCATCTTCGATGGTAGGTCGTGGTCATACCAAAGAAACCGTGGGGTTGTTAAATGTAAACTCTATACATTTAGACACCCTGTTCGATGGTAGGTCGTGGTCATACCAAAGAAACCGTGGGGTTGTTGGATGCAAACTCTATACATTTAAACACCCTCTTCGATGGTAGGTCGTGGTCATACTATGGAAACCGTGGGGTTGTTAAATGTAAACTCTATACATTTAAACACCCTCTTCGATGGTAGGTCGTGGTCATACCAAAGAATCCTTGGGATGGTTAAATGTAAGCTCTATATATTTAAACACCCTCTTCTATGGTAGGTCCGTGATCATACCAAATAAACCGTGGGGTTGTTAAATGTAAACTCTATACATTTAAACACCTTCTTTGATGGTAGGTCGTGGTCATACAAAAGAAAACGTGGGGTTGTTAAATGTAAACTCTATACATTTAAACACACTCTTCGATGGTAGGTCGTGGTCATATCAAAGAAACCGTGGGGTTGTTAAATGTAAACTGTATACATTTAAACACCATCTTCGGCAGTAGGTCATGGTTATACCAAAGAAACCGTGTGGTTGTTAAATGTAAACTCTATACATTTATACACCCTCTTCGATGGTAGGTCGTGGTCATACTAAAGAAACCGTGGGGTTGTAAAATATAAACTCTATACATTTAAACACCCTCTTCGATGGTAGGTCGTGGTCATACCAAAGAAACCGTGGGGTTGTTAAATGTAAACTGTATACATTTAAACACCATCTTCGACAGTATATCGTGGTCATACCAGAGAAACCGTGGGGTTGTTAAATGCAAACTCTATACATTTAAACACCATATTCGATGGAAGGTCGTGGTCATACCAAAGAAACCGTAGGGGTTGTTAAATGTAAACTCTATATATTTAAACACCCTCTTCGATGGTAGGTCGTGGTCATACCAAAGAAACCGTGGGGTTGTTGAATGTAAACTCTATACATTTAAACACCATCTTCGACAGTATATCGTGGTCATACCAGAGAAACCGTGGGGTTGTTAAATGCAAACTCTATACATTTAAACATCGTCTTCGATGGAAGGTCGTGGTCATACCAAAGAAACCGTGGGGTTGTTAAATGTAAACTGTATATATTTAAACATCGTCTTCGATGGTATGTCGTGGTCATACCAAAGAAACCGTGGGGTTGTTAAATGTAAACTGTATATATTTAAACATTCTCTTCGATGGTAGGTCGAGGTCATACCAAAGAAATCGTTGGGTTGTCAAATGTCAACTCTATACATTTAAACACCCTGTTCGATGGTAGGTCGTGGTCATACCAAAGAAACCGTGGGATTGTTAGATGCAAACTCTATACATTTAAACACCCTCTTCGATGGTAGGTCGTGGTCATACCAAAGAAACCGTGGGGTTGTTAAATGTAATCTCTATATATTTAAACACCCTCTTCTATGGTAGGTCGTGATCATACCAAAGAAACCGTGGGGTTGTTAAATGTAAACTCTATACATTTAAACACCTTCTTTGATGGTAGGTCGTGGTCATACAAAAGAAAACGTGGGGTTGTTAAATGTAAACTCTATACATTTAAACACACTCTTCGATGGTAGATCGTGGTCATACCAAAGAAACCGTGGGGTTGTTAAATGTAAACTCTATACATTTAAATACCCTCTTCGGTTGTAGGTCGTGGTCATAGCAAAGAAACCGTGGGGTTGTTAAATGTAAACTCTATACATTTAAACACCCTCTTCGATGGTAGGTCGTGGTCATACCAAAGAAACCGTGGGGTTGTTAAATGTAAACTCTATACATTTAAACACCCTCTTCGATGGTAGGTCGTGGTCATACCAAAGAACCAGTGGGGTTGTTAAATGTAAACTGTATACATTTAAACACCCTCTTCGGTAGTAGGTCATGGCTATACCAAAGAAACCGTGGGGTTGTTAAATATAAACTCTATACATTTATACACCCTCGTCGATGGTAGGTCGTGGTCATACTAAAGAAACCGTGGGGTTGTAAAATATAAACTCTATACATTTAAACACCCTCTTCGATGGTAGGTCGTGGTCATACCAAAGAAACTGTGGGGTTGTTAAATGTAAACTCTATACATTTATACACCCTCTTCGATGGTAGGTCGTGGTCATACTATAGAAACCGTGGGGTTTTTAAATGTAAACTCTATACATTTAAACACCCTCTTCGATGGTAGGTCGTTGTCATACCAAAGAAACCGTGGGGTTGTTAAATGTAAACTCTATACATTTAAACACCTTCTTTGATGGTAGGTGGTGGTCATACAAAAAAAAACGTGGGGTTGTTAAATGTTAACTCTATACATTTAAACACACTCTTCGATGGTAGGTCGTGGTCATACCAAAGAAACCGTGGGGTTGTTAAATGTAAACTCTATACATTTAAACACCCTCTTCGATGGTAGGTCGTGGTCATACCAAAGAAACCGTGGGGTTGTTAAATGTAAACTCTATACATTTAAACACCCTCTTCGGTTGTAGGTCGTGGTCATAGCAAAGAAACCGTGGGGTTGTTAAATGTAAACTCTATACATTTAAACACCCTCTTCGATGGTAGGTCGTGGTCATACCAAAGAAACCGTGGGGTTGTTAAATGTAAACTCTATACATTTAAACACCCTCTTCGATGGTAGGTCGTGGTCATACCAAAGAAACAGTGGGGTTGTTAAATGTAAACTGTATACATTTAAACACCCTCTTCGGTAGTAGGTCATGATTATACCAAAGAAACCGTGGGGTTGTTAAATGTAAACTCTATACATTTAAACACCCTCTTCGATGGTAGGTCGTGGTCATACCAAAGAAACCGTGGGGTTGTTAAATGTAAACTCTATACATTTAAACACACTCTTCGATGGTAGGTCGTGGTCATACCAAGGAAACCGTGGGGTTGTAAAATATAAACTCTATACATTTAAACACCCTCTTCGATGGTAGGTCGTGGTCATACCAAGGAAACCGTGGGGTTGTAAAATATAAACTCTATACATTTAAACACCATCTTCGATAGTATATCGCTGTCATACCAGAGAAACCGTGGGGTTGTTAAATGCAAACTCTATACATTTAAACACCCTCTTCGATGGTAGGTCGTGGTCATACCAGAGAAACGTGGGGTTGTTAAATGTAAACTCTGTACATTTAAACACCCTCTTCGATGGTATGTCGTGGTCATACGAAAGAAACCGTGGGGTTGTTAAATATAAACTGTATATATTTAAACATCCTCTTCGATGATAGGTCGAGGTCATACCAAAGAAATCGTTGGGTTGTCAAATGTCAACTCTATACATTTAAACACCCTGTTCGATGGTAGGTCGTGGTCATACCAAAGAAATCGTGGGGTTGCTAAATGTAAACTCTATACATTTAAACACCCTCTTCGATGGTAGGTCGTGGTCATACCAAAGAAACAGTGGGGTTGTTAAATGTAAACTGTATACATTTAAACACCCTCTTCGGTAGTAGGTCATGATTATACCAAAGAAACCGTGGGGTTGTTAAATGTAAACTCTATACATTTAAACACCCTCTTCGATGGTAGGTCGTGGTCATACCAAAGAAACCGTGGGGTTGTTAAATGTAAACTCTATACATTTAAACACACTCTTCGATGGTAGGTCGTGGTCATACCAAAGAAACCGTGGGGTTGTTAAATGTAAACTCTATACATTTAAACACACTCTTCGATGGTAGGTCGTGGTCATACCAAGGAAACCGTGGGGTTGTAAAATATAAACTCTATACATTTAAACACCCTCTTCGATGGTAGGTCGTGGTCATACCAAGGAAACCGTGGGGTTGTAAAATATAAACTCTATACATTTAAACACCATCTTCGATAGTATATCGCGGTCATACCAGAGAAACCGTGGGGTTGTTAAATGCAAACTCTATACATTTAAACACCCTCTTCGATGGTAGGTCGTGGTCATACCAGAGAAACGTGGGGTTGTTAAATGTAAACTCTGTACATTTAAACACCCTCTTCGATGGTATGTCGTGGTCATACGAAAGAAACCGTGGGGTTGTTAAATATAAACTGTATATATTTAAACATCCTCTTCGATGGTAGGTCGAGGTCATACCAAAGAAATCGTTGGGTTGTCAAATGTCAACTCTATACATTTAAACACCCTGTTCGATGGTAGGTCGTGGTCATACCAGAGAAACCGTGGGGTTGTTAAATGTAAACTCTATACATTTAAACACCCTCTTCGGTTGTAGGTCGTGGTCATAGCAAAGAAACCGTGGGGTTGTTAAATGTAAACTCTATACATTTAAACACCCTCTTCGATGGTAGGTCGTGGTCATACCAAAGAAACAGTGGGGTTGTTAAATGTAAACTGTATACATTTAAACACCCTCTTCGGTAGTAGGTCATGGTTATACCAAAGAAACCGTGGGGTTGTTAAATATAAACTCTATACATTTATACACCCTCGTCGATGGTAGGTCGTGGTCATACTAAAGAAACCGTGGGGTTGTAAAATATAAACTCTATACATTTAAACACCCTCTTCGATGGTAGGTCGTGGTCATACCAAGGAAACCGTGGGGTTGTTAAATGTAAACTCTATACATTTAAACACCCTCTTCGGTAGTAGGTCATGGTTATACCAAAGAAACCGTGGGGTTGTTAAATATAAACTCTATACATCTATACACCCTCGTCGATGGTAGGTCGTGGTCATACTAAAGAAACCGTGGGGTTGTTAAATGTAAACTCTATACATTTATACACCCTCTTCGATGGTAGGTCGTGGTCATACTATAGAAACCGTGGGGTTTTTAAATGTAAACTCTATACATTTAAACACCCTCTTCGATGGTAGGTCGTTGTCATACCAAAGAAACCGTGGGGTTGTTAAATGTAAACTCTATACATTTAAACACCTTCTTTGATGGTAGGTGGTGGTCATACAAAAGAAAACGTGGGGTTGTTAAATGTTAACTCTATACATTTAAACACACTCTTCGATGGTAGGTCGTGGTCATACCAAAGAAACCGTGGGGTTGTTAAATGTAAACTCTATACATTTAAACACACTCTTCGATGGTAGGTCGTGGTCATACCAAGGAAACCGTGGGGTTGTAAAATATAAATTCTATACATTTAAACACCCTGTTCGATGGTAGGTCGTGGTCATACCAAAGAAACCGTGGGGTTGTTAGATGCAAACTCTATACAATTAAACACCCTCTTCGATGGTAGGTCGTGGTCATACCAGAGAAACCGTGGGGTTTTTAAATGTAAACTCTATACATTTAAACACCCTCTTCGATGGTAGGTCGTTGTCATACCAAAGAAACCGTGGGGTTGTTAAATGTAAGCTCTATATATTTAAACACCCTCTTCTATGGTAGGTCGTGATCATACCAAAGAAACCGTGGGGTTGTTAAATGTAAACTCTATACATTTAAACACCTTCTTTGATGGTAGGTGGTGGTCATACAAAAGAAAACGTGGGGTTGTTAAATGTAAACTCTATACATTTAAACACACTCTTCGATGGTAGGTCGTGGTCATACCAAAGAAACCGTGGGGTTGTTAAATGTAAACTCTATACATTTAAACACCCTCTTCGGTTGTAGGTCGTGGTCATAGCAAAGAAACCGTGGGGTTGTTAAATGTAAACTCTATACATTTAAACACCCTCTTCGATGGTAGGTCGTGGTCATACCAAAGAAACCGTGGGGTTGTTAAATGTAAACTCTATACATTTAAACACCCTCTTCGATGGTAGGTCGTGGTCATACCAAAGAAACAGTGGGGTTGTTAAATGTAAACTGTATACATTTAAACACCCTCTTCGGTAGTAGGTCATGATTATACCAAAGAAACCGTGGGGTTGTTAAATGTAAACTCTATGCATTTAAACACCCTCTTCGATGGTAGGTCGTGGTCATACCAAAGAAACCGTGGGGTTGTTAAATGTAAACTCTATACATTTAAACACACTCTTCGATGGTAGGTCGTGGTCATACCAAGGAAACCGTGGGGTTGTAAAATATAAACTCTATACATTTAAACACCCTCTTCGATGGTAGGTCGTGGTCATACCAAAGAAACCGTGGGGTTGTTAAATGTAAACTCTATACATTTAAACACCATCTTCCATAGTATATCGTGGTCATACCAGAGAAACCGTGGGGTTGTTAAATGCAAACTCGATACATTTAAACACCATCTTCGATAGTATATCGCGGTCATACCAGAGAAACGTGGGGTTGATAAATGCAAACTCTATACATTTAAACACCCTCTTCGATGGTAGGTCGTGGTCATACCAGAGAAACGTGGGGTTGTTAAATGTAAACTCTGTACATTTAAACACCCTCTTCGATGGTATGTCGTGGTCATACGAAAGAAACCGTGGGGTTGTTAAATATAAACTGTATATATTTAAACATCCTCTTCGATGGTAGGTCGAGGTCATACCAAAGAAATCGTTGGGTTGTCAAATGTCAACTCTATACATTTAAACACCCTGTTCGATGGTAGGTCGTGGTCATACCAGAGAAACCGTGGGGTTGTTAAATGTAAACTCTATACATTTAAACACCCTCTTCGGTTGTAGGTCGTGGTCATAGCAAAGAAACCGTGGGGTTGTTAAATGTAAACTCTATACATTTAAACACCCTCTTCGATGGTAGGTCGTGGTCATACCAAAGAAACAGTGGGGTTGTTAAATGTAAACTGTATACATTTAAACACCCTCTTCGGTAGTAGGTCATGGTTATACCAAAGAAACCGTGGGGTTGTTAAATATAAACTCTATACATTTATACACCCTCGTCGATGGTAGGTCGTGGTCATACTAAAGAAACCGTGGGGTTGTAAAATATAAACTCTATACATTTAAACACCCTCTTCGATGGTAGGTCGTGGTCATACCAAGGAAACCGTGGGGTTGTTAAATGTAAACTCTATACATTTATACACCCTCTTCGGTGGTAGGTCGTGGTCATACCAAAGAAACTGTGGGGTTGTTAAATGTAAACTCTATACATTTATACACCCTCTTCGATGGTAGGTCGTGGTCATACTATAGAAACCGTGGGGTTTTTAAATGTAAACTCTATACATTTAAACACCCTCTTCGATGGTAGGTCGTTGTCATACCAAAGAAACCGTGGGGTTGTTAAATGTAAACTCTATACATTTAAACACCTTCTTTGATGGTAGGTGGTGGTCATACAAAAGAAAACGTGGGGTTGTTAAATGTTAACTCTATACATTTAAACACACTCTTCGATGGTAGGTCGTGGTCATACCAAAGAAACCGTGGGGTTGTTAAATGTAAACTCTATACATTTAAACACCCTCTTCGATGGTAGGTCGTGGTCATACCAAAGAAACCGTGGGGTTGTTAAATGTAAACTCTATACATTTAAACACACTCTTCGATGGTAGGTCGTGGTCATACCAAGGAAACCGTGGGGTTGTCAAATATAAACTCTATACATTTAAACACCCTGTTCGATGGTAGGTCGTGGTCATACCAAAGAAACCGTGGGGTTGTTAGATGCAAACTCTATACAATTAAACACCCTCTTCGATGGTAGGTCGTGGTCATACCAGAGAAACCGTGGGGTTTTTAAATGTAAACTCTATACATTTAAACACCCTCTTCGATGGTAGGTCGTTGTCATACCAAAGAAACCGTGGGGTTGTTAAATGTAAGCTCTATATATTTAAACACCCTCTTCTATGGTAGGTCGTGATCATACCAAAGAAACCGTGGGGTTGTTAAATGTAAACTCTATACATTTAAACACCTTCTTTGATGGTAGGTGGTGGTCATACAAAAGAAAACGTGGGGTTGTTAAATGTAAACTCTATACATTTAAACACACTCTTCGATGGTAGGTCGTGGTCATACCAAAGAAACCGTGGGGTTGTTAAATGTAAACTCTATACATTTAAACACCCTCTTCGGTTGTAGGTCGTGGTCATAGCAAAGAAACCGTGGGGTTGTTAAATGTAAACTCTATACATTTAAACACCCTCTTCGATGGTAGGTCGTGGTCATACCAAAGAAACCGTGGGGTTGTTAAATGTAAACTCTATACATTTAAACACCCTCTTCGATGGTAGGTCGTGGTCATACCAAAGAAACAGTGGGGTTGTTAAATGTAAACTGTATACATTTAAACACCCTCTTCGGTAGTAGGTCATGATTATACCAAAGAAACCGTGGGGTTGTTAAATGTAAACTCTATACATTTAAACACCCTCTTCGATGGTAGGTCGTGGTCATACCAAAGAAACCGTGGGGTTGTTAAAGGTAAACTCTATACATTTAAACACACTCTTCGATGGTAGGTCGTGGTCATACCAAGGAAACCGTGGGGTTGTAAAATATAAACTCTATACATTTAAACACCCTCTTCGATGGTAGGTCGTGGTCATACCAAGGAAACCGTGGGGTTGTAAAATATAAACTCTATACATTTAAACACCATCTTCGATAGTATATCGCGGTCATACCAGAGAAACCGTGGGGTTGTTAAATGCAAACTCTATACATTTAAACACCCTCTTCGATGGTAGGTCGTGGTCATACCAGAGAAACGTGGGGTTGTTAAATGTAAACTCTGTACATTTAAACACCCTCTTCGATGGTATGTCGTGGTCATACGAAAGAAACCGTGGGGTTGTTAAATATAAACTGTATATATTTAAACATCCTCTTCGATGGTAGGTCGAGGTCATACCAAAGAAATCGTTGGGTTGTCAAATGTCAACTCTATACATTTAAACACCCTGTTCGATGGTAGGTCGTGGTCATACCAATGAAACCGTGGGGTTGCTAAATGTAAACTCTATACATTTAAACACCCTCTTCGATGGTAGGTCGTGGTCATACCAAAGAAACAGTGGGGTTGTTAAATGTAAACTGTATACATTTAAACACCCTCTTCGGTAGTAGGTCATGATTATACCAAAGAAACCGTGGGGTTGT
Organism: Bathymodiolus brooksi; assembly: GCA_963680875.1. Lineage (NCBI taxonomy): Eukaryota > Metazoa > Mollusca > Bivalvia > Mytilida > Modiolidae > Bathymodiolus > Bathymodiolus brooksi. The sequence continues at coordinate 91,930,072 of OY804579.1, forward strand.
TAAATGTAAACTCTATACATTTAAACACCCTCTTCGATGGTAGGTCGTGGTCATACCAAAGAAACCGTGGGGTTGTTAAATGTAAACTCTATACATTTAAACACACTCTTCGATGGTAGGTCGTGGTCATACCAAAGAAACCGTGGGGTTGTTAAATGTAAACTCTATACATTTAAACACACTCTTCGATGGTAGGTCGTGGTCATACCAAGGAAACCGTGGGGTTGTAAAATATAAACTCTATACATTTAAACACCCTCTTCGATGGTAGGTCGTGGTCATACCAAGGAAACCGTGGGGTTGTAAAATATAAACTCTATACATTTAAACACCATCTTCGATAGTATATCGCGGTCATACCAGAGAAACCGTGGGGTTGTTAAATGCAAACTCTATACATTTAAACACCCTCTTCGATGGTAGGTCGTGGTCATACCAGAGAAACGTGGGGTTGTTAAATGTAAACTCTGTACATTTAAACACCCTCTTCGATGGTATGTCGTGGTCATACGAAAGAAACCGTGGGGTTGTTAAATATAAACTGTATATATTTAAACATCCTCTTCGATGGTAGGTCGAGGTCATACCAAAGAAATCGTTGGGTTGTCAAATGTCAACTCTATACATTTAAACACCCTGTTCGATGGTAGGTCGTGGTCATACCAGAGAAACCGTGGGGTTGTTAAATGTAAACTCTATACATTTAAACACCCTCTTCGGTTGTAGGTCGTGGTCATAGCAAAGAAACCGTGGGGTTGTTAAATGTAAACTCTATACATTTAAACACCCTCTTCGATGGTAGGTCGTGGTCATACCAAAGAAACAGTGGGGTTGTTAAATGTAAACTGTATACATTTAAACACCCTCTTCGGTAGTAGGTCATGGTTATACCAAAGAAACCGTGGGGTTGTTAAATATAAACTCTATACATTTATACACCCTCGTCGATGGTAGGTCGTGGTCATACTAAAGAAACCGTGGGGTTGTAAAATATAAACTCTATACATTTAAACACCCTCTTCGATGGTAGGTCGTGGTCATACCAAGGAAACCGTGGGGTTGTTAAATGTAAACTCTATACATTTAAACACCCTCTTCGGTAGTAGGTCATGGTTATACCAAAGAAACCGTGGGGTTGTTAAATATAAACTCTATACATTTATACACCCTCGTCGATGGTAGGTCGTGGTCATACTAAAGAAACCGTGGGGTTGTAAAATATAAACTCTATACATTTAAACACCCTCTTCGATGGTAGGTCGTGGTCATACCAAGGAAACCGTGGGGTTGTTAAATGTAAACTCTATACATTTATACACCCTCTTCGATGGTAGGTCGTGGTCATACCAAAGAAACTGTGGGGTTGTTAAATGTAAACTCTATACATTTATACACCCTCTTCGATGGTAGGTCGTGGTCATACTATAGAAACCGTGGGGTTTTTAAATGTAAACTCTATACATTTAAACACCCTCTTCGATGGTAGGTCGTTGTCATACCAAAGAAACCGTGGGGTTGTTAAATGTAAACTCTATACATTTAAACACCTTCTTTGATGGTAGGTGGTGGTCATACAAAAGAAAACGTGGGGTTGTTAAATGTTAACTCTATACATTTAAACACACTCTTCGATGGTAGGTCGTGGTCATACCAAAGAAACCGTGGGGTTGTTAAATGTAAACTCTATACATTTAAACACACTCTTCGATGGTAGGTCGTGGTCATACCAAGGAAACCGTGGGGTTGTAAAATATAAATTCTATACATTTAAACACCCTGTTCGATGGTAGGTCGTGGTCATACCAAAGAAACCGTGGGGTTGTTAGATGCAAACTCTATACAATTAAACACCCTCTTCGATGGTAGGTCGTGGTCATACCAGAGAAACCGTGGGGTTTTTAAATGTAAACTCTATACATTTAAACACCCTCTTCGATGGTAGGTCGTTGTCATACCAAAGAAACCGTGGGGTTGTTAAATGTAAGCTCTATATATTTAAACACCCTCTTCTATGGTAGGTCGTGATCATACCAAAGAAACCGTGGGGTTGTTAAATGTAAACTCTATACATTTAAACACCTTCTTTGATGGTAGGTGGTGGTCATACAAAAGAAAACGTGGGGTTGTTAAATGTAAACTCTATACATTTAAACACACTCTTCGATGGTAGGTCGTGGTCATACCAAAGAAACCGTGGGGTTGTTAAATGTAAACTCTATACATTTAAACACCCTCTTCGGTTGTAGGTCGTGGTCATAGCAAAGAAACCGTGGGGTTGTTAAATGTAAACTCTATACATTTAAACACCCTCTTCGATGGTAGGTCGTGGTCATACCAAAGAAACCGTGGGGTTGTTAAATGTAAACTCTATACATTTAAACACCCTCTTCGATGGTAGGTCGTGGTCATACCAAAGAAACAGTGGGGTTGTTAAATGTAAACTGTATACATTTAAACACCCTCTTCGGTAGTAGGTCATGATTATACCAAAGAAACCGTGGGGTTGTTAAATGTAAACTCTATACATTTAAACACCCTCTTCGATGGTAGGTCGTGGTCATACCAAAGAAACCGTGGGGTTGTTAAATGTAAACTCTATACATTTAAACACACTCTTCGATGGTAGGTCGTGGTCATACCAAGGAAACCGTGGGGTTGTAAAATATAAACTCTATACATTTAAACACCCTCTTCGATGGTAGGTCGTGGTCATACCAAAGAAACTGTGGGGTTGTTAAATGTAAACTCTATACATTTATACACCCTCTTCGATGGTAGGTCGTGGTCATACTATAGAAACCGTGGGGTTTTTAAATGTAAACTCTATACATTTAAACACCCTCTTCGATGGTAGGTCGTTGTCATACCAAAGAAACCGTGGGGTTGTTAAATGTAAACTCTATACATTTAAACACCTTCTTTGATGGTAGGTGGTGGTCATACAAAAGAAAACGTGGGGTTTTTAAATGTTAACTCTATACATTTAAACACACTCTTCGATGGTAGGTCGTGGTCATACCAAAGAAACCGTGGGGTTGTTAAATGTAAACTCTATACATTTAAACACCCTCTTCGATGGTAGGTCGTGGTCATACCAAAGAAACCGTGGGGTTGTTAAATGTAAACTCTATACATTTAAACACACTCTTCGATGGTAGGTCGTGGTCATACCAAGGAAACCGTGGGGTTGTCAAATATAAACTCTATACATTTAAACACCCTGTTCGATGGTAGGTCGTGGTCATACCAAAGAAACCGTGGGGTTGTTAGATGCAAACTCTATACAATTAAACACCCTCTTCGATGGTAGGTCGTGGTCATACCAGAGAAACCGTGGGGTTTTTAAATGTAAACTCTATACATTTAAACACCCTCTTCGATGGTAGGTCGTTGTCATACCAAAGAAACCGTGGGGTTGTTAAATGTAAGCTCTATATATTTAAACACCCTCTTCTATGGTAGGTCGTGATCATACCAAAGAAACCGTGGGGTTGTTAAATGTAAACTCTATACATTTAAACACCCTCTTCGATGGTAGGTCGTGGTCATACCAAAGAAACCGTGGGGTTGTTAAATGTAAACTCTATACATTTAAACACCATCTTCCATAGTATATCGTGGTCATACCAGAGAAACCGTGGGGTTGTTAAATGCAAACTCGATACATTTAAACACCATCTTCGATAGTATATCGCGGTCATACCAGAGAAACCGTGGGGTTGTTAAATGCAAACTCTATACATTTAAACACCCTCTTCGATGGTAGGTCGTGGTCATACCAGAGAAACGTGGGGTTGTTAAATGTAAACTCTGTACATTTAAACACCCTCTTCGATGGTATGTCGTGGTCATACGAAAGAAACCGTGGGGTTGTTAAATATAAACTGTATATATTTAAACATCCTCTTCGATGGTAGGTCGAGGTCATACCAAAGAAATCGTTGGGTTGTCAAATGTCAACTCTATACATTTAAACACCCTGTTCGATGGTAGGTCGTGGTCATACCAAAGAAACAGTGGGGTTGTTAAATGTAAACTGTATACATTTAAACACCCTCTTCGATGGTAGGTCGTGGTCATACCAAAGAAACAGTGGGGTTGTTAAATGTAAACTGTATACATTTAAACACCCTCTTCGGTAGTAGGTCATGGTTATACCAAAGAAACCGTGGGGTTGTTAAATATAAACTCTATACATTTATACACCCTCGTCGATGGTAGGTCGTGGTCATACTAAAGAAACCGTGGGGTTGTAAAATATAAACTCTATACATTTAAACACCCTCTTCGATGGTAGGTCGTGGTCATACCAAGGAAACCGTGGGGTTGTTAAATGTAAACTCTATACATTTATACACCCTCTTCGGTGGTAGGTCGTGGTCATACCAAAGAAACTGTGGGGTTGTTAAATGTAAACTCTATACATTTATACACCCTCTTCGATGGTAGGTCGTGGTCATACTATAGAAACCGTGGGGTTTTTAAATGTAAACTCTATACATTTAAACACCCTCTTCGATGGTAGGTCGTTGTCATACCAAAGAAACCGTGGGGTTGTTAAATGTAAACTCTATACATTTAAACACCTTCTTTGATGGTAGGTGGTGGTCATACAAAAGAAAACGTGGGGTTTTTAAATGTTAACTCTATACATTTAAACACACTCTTCGATGGTAGGTCGTGGTCATACCAAAGAAACCGTGGGGTTGTTAAATGTAAACTCTATACATTTAAACACCCTCTTCGATGGTAGGTCGTGGTCATACCAAAGAAACCGTGGGGTTGTTAAATGTAAACTCTATACATTTAAACACACTCTTCGATGGTAGGTCGTGGTCATACCAAGGAAACCGTGGGGTTGTCAAATATAAACTCTATACATTTAAACACCCTGTTCGATGGTAGGTCGTGGTCATACCAAAGAAACCGTGGGGTTGTTAGATGCAAACTCTATACAATTAAACACCCTCTTCGATGGTAGGTCGTGGTCATACCAGAGAAACCGTGGGGTTTTTAAATGTAAACTCTATACATTTAAACACCCTCTTCGATGGTAGGTCGTTGTCATACCAAAGAAACCGTGGGGTTGTTAAATGTAAGCTCTATATATTTAAACACCCTCTTCTATGGTAGGTCGTGATCATACCAAAGAAACCGTGGGGTTGTTAAATGTAAACTCTATACATTTAAACACCTTCTTTGATGGTAGGTGGTGGTCATACAAAAGAAAACGTGGGGTTGTTAAATGTAAACTCTATACATTTAAACACACTCTTCGATGGTAGGTCGTGGTCATACCAAAGAAACCGTGGGGTTGTTAAATGTAAACTCTATACATTTAAACACCCTCTTCGGTTGTAGGTCGTGGTCATAGCAAAGAAACCGTGGGGTTGTTAAATGTAAACTCTATACATTTAAACACCCTCTTCGATGGTAGGTCGTGGTCATACCAAAGAAACCGTGGGGTTGTTAAATGTAAACTCTATACATTTAAACACCCTCTTCGATGGTAGGTCGTGGTCATACCAAAGAAACAGTGGGGTTGTTAAATGTAAACTGTATACATTTAAACACCCTCTTCGGTAGTAGGTCATGATTATACCAAAGAAACCGTGGGGTTGTTAAATGTAAACTCTATACATTTAAACACCCTCTTCGATGGTAGGTCGTGGTCATACCAAAGAAACCGTGGGGTTGTTAAATGTAAACTCTATACATTTAAACACACTCTTCGATGGTAGGTCGTGGTCATACCAAGGAAACCGTGGGGTTGTAAAATATAAACTCTATACATTTAAACACCCTCTTCGATGGTAGGTCGTGGTCATACCAAAGAAACCGTGGGGTTGTTAAATGTAAACTCTATACATTTAAACACCATCTTCCATAGTATATCGTGGTCATACCAGAGAAACCGTGGGGTTGTTAAATGCAAACTCTATACATTTAAACACCCTCTTCGATGGTAGGTCGTGGTCATACCAGAGAAACGTGGGGTTGTTAAATGTAAACTCTGTACATTTAAACACCCTCTTCGATGGTATGTCGTGGTCATACGAAAGAAACCGTGGGGTTGTTAAATATAAACTGTATATATTTAAACATCCTCTTCGATGGTAGGTCGAGGTCATACCAAAGAAATCGTTGGGTTGTCAAATGTCAACTCTATACATTTAAACACCCTGTTCGATGGTAGGTCGTGGTCATACCAGAGAAACCGTGGGGTTGTCAAATGTAAACTCTATACATTTAAACACCCTCTTCGGTTGTAGGTCGTGGTCATAGCAAAGAAACCGTGGGGTTGTTAAATGTAAACTCTATACATTTAAACACCCTCTTCGATGGTAGGTCGTGGTCATACCAAAGAAACAGTGGGGTTGTTAAATGTAAACTGTATACATTTAAACACCCTCTTCGGTAGTAGGTCATGGTTATACCAAAGAAACCGTGGGGTTGTTAAATATAAACTCTATACATTTATACACCCTCGTCGATGGTAGGTCGTGGTCATACTAAAGAAACCGTGGGGTTGTAAAATATAAACTCTATACATTTAAACACCCTCTTCGATGGTAGGTCGTGGTCATACCAAGGAAACCGTGGGGTTGTTAAATGTAAACTCTATACATTTATACACCCTCTTCGGTGGTAGGTCGTGGTCATACCAAAGAAACTGTGGGGTTGTTAAATGTAAACTCTATACATTTATACACCCTCTTCGATGGTAGGTCGTGGTCATACTATAGAAACCGTGGGGTTTTTAAGGGTAAACTCTATACATTTAAACACCCTCTTCGATGGTAGGTCGTTGTCATACCAAAGAAACCGTGGGGTTGTTAAATGTAAACTCTATACATTTAAACACCTTCTTTGATGGTAGGTGGTGGTCATACAAAAGAAAACGTGGGGTTGTTAAATGTTAACTCTATACATTTAAACACACTCTTCGATGGTAGGTCGTGGTCATACCAAAGAAACCGTGGGGTTGTTAAATGTAAACTCTATACATTTAAACACCCTCTTCGATGGTAGGTCGTGGTCATACCAAAGAAACCGTGGGGTTGTTAAATGTAAACTCTATACATTTAAACACACTCTTCGATGGTAGGTCGTGGTCATACCAAGGAAACCGTGGGGTTGTCAAATATAAACTCTATACATTTAAACACCCTGTTCGATGGTAGGTCGTGGTCATACCAAAGAAACCGTGGGGTTGTTAGATGCAAACTCTATACAATTAAACACCCTCTTCGATGGTAGGTCGTGGTCATACCAGAGAAACCGTGGGGTTTTTAAATGTAAACTCTATACATTTAAACACCCTCTTCGATGGTAGGTCGTTGTCATACCAAAGAAACCGTGGGGTTGTTAAATGTAAGCTCTATATATTTAAACACCCTCTTCTATGGTAGGTCGTGATCATACCAAAGAAACCTTGGGGTTGTTAAATGTAAACTCTATACATTTAAACACCTTCTTTGATGGTAGGTGGTGGTCATACAAAAGAAAACGTGGGGTTGTTAAATGTAAACTCTATACATTTAAACACACTCTTCGATGGTAGGTCGTGGTCATACCAAAGAAACCGTGGGGTTGTTAAATGTAAACTCTATACATTTAAACACCCTCTTCGATGGTAGGTCGTGGTCATACTAAAGAAACCGTGGGGTTGTTAAATGTAAACTCTATACATTTAAACACCCTCTTCGATGGTAGGTCGTGGTCATACCAAAGAAACAGTGGGGTTGTTAAATGTAAACTGTATACATTTAAACACCCTCTTCGGTAGTAGGTCATGATTATACCAAAGAAACCGTGGGGTTGTTAAATGTAAACTCTATACATTTAAACACCCTCTTCGATGGTAGGTCGTGGTCATACCAAAGAAACCGTGGGGTTGTTAAATGTAAACTCTATACATTTAAACACACTCTTCGATGGTAGGTCGTGGTCATACCAAGGAAACCGTGGGGTTGTAAAATATAAACTCTATACATTTAAACACCCTCTTCGATGGTAGGTCGTGGTCATACCAAAGAAACCGTGGGGTTGTTAAATGTAAACTCTATACATTTAAACACCATCTTCCATAGTATATCGTGATCATACCAGAGAAACCGTGGGGTTGTTAAATGCAAACTCTGTACATTTAAACACCCTCTTCGATGGTATGTCGTGGTCATACGAAAGAAACCGTGGGGTTGTTAAATATAAACTGTATATATTTAAACATCCTCTTCGATGGTAGGTCGAGGTCATACCAAAGAAATCGTTGGGTTGTCAAATGTCAACTCTATACATTTAAACACCCTGTTCGATGGTAGGTCGTGGTCACACCAGAGAAACCGTGGGGTTGTCAAATGTAAACTCTATACATTTAAACACCCTCTTCGGTTGTAGGTCGTGGTCATAGCAAAGAAACCGTGGGGTTGTTAAATGTAAACTCTATACATTTAAACACCCTCTTCGATGGTAGGTCGTGGTCATACCAAAGAAACAGTGGGGTTGTTAAATGTAAACTGTATACATTTAAACACCCTCTTCGGTAGTAGGTCATGGTTATACCAAAGAAACCGTGGGGTTGTTAAATGTAAACTCTATACATTTATACACCCTCTTCGATGGTAGGTCGTGGTCATACTATAGAAACCGTGGGGTTTTTAAATGTAAACTCTATACATTTAAACACCCTCTTCGATGGTAGGTCGTTGTCATACCAAAGAAACCGTGGGGTTGTTAAATGTAAACTCTATACATTTAAACACCTTCTTTGATGGTAGGTGGTGGTCATACAAAAGAAAACGTGGGGTTGTTAAATGTTAACTCTATACATTTAAACACACTCTTCGATGGTAGGTCGTGGTCATACCAAAGAAACCGTGGGGTTGTTAAATGTAAACTCTATACATTTAAACACACTCTTCGATGGTAGGTCGTTGTCATACCAAGGAAACCGTGGGGTTGTAAAATATAAATTCTATACATTTAAACACCCTGTTCGATGGTAGGTCGTGGTCATACCAAAGAAACCGTGGGGTTGTTAGATGCAAACTCTATACAATTAAACACCCTCTTCGATGGTAGGTCGTGGTCATACCAGAGAAACCGTGGGGTTTTTAAATGTAAACTCTATACATTTAAACACCCTCTTCGATGGTAGGTCGTTGTCATACCAAAGAAACCGTGGGGTTGTTAAATGTAAGCTCTATATATTTAAACACCCTCTTCTATGGTAGGTCGTGATCATACCAAAGAAACCGTGGGGTTGTTAAATGTAAACTCTATACATTTAAACACCTTCTTTGATGGTAGGTGGTGGTCATACAAAAGAAAACGTGGGGTTGTTAAATGTAAACTCTATACATTTAAACACACTCTTCGATGGTAGGTCGTGGTCATACCAAAGAAACCGTGGGGTTGTTAAATGTAAACTCTATACATTTAAACACCCTCTTCGGTTGTAGGTCGTGGTCATAGCAAAGAAACCGTGGGGTTGTTAAATGTAAACTCTATACATTTAAACACCCTCTTCGATGGTAGGTCGTGGTCATACCAAAGAAACCGTGGGGTTGTTAAATGTAAACTCTATACATTTAAACACCCTCTTCGATGGTAGGTCGTGGTCATACCAAAGAAACAGTGGGGTTGTTAAATGTAAACTGTATACATTTAAACACCCTCTTCGGTAGTAGGTCATGATTATACCAAAGAAACCGTGGGGTTGTTAAATGTAAACTCTATACATTTAAACACCCTCTTCGATGGTAGGTCGTGGTCATACCAAAGAAACCGTGGGGTTGTTAAATGTAAACTCTATACATTTAAACACACTCTTCGATGGTAGGTCGTGGTCATACCAAGGAAACCGTGGGGTTGTAAAATATAAACTCTATACATTTAAACACCCTCTTCGATGGTAGGTCGTGGTCATACCAAAGAAACCGTGGGGTTGTTAAATGTAAACTCTATACATTTAAACACCATCTTCCATAGTATATCGTGGTCATACCAGAGAAACCGTGGGGTTGTTAAATGCAAACTCGATACATTTAAACACCATCTTCGATAGTATATCGCGGTCATACCAGAGAAACCGTGGGGTTGTTAAATGCAAACTCTATACATTTAAACACCCTCTTCGATGGTAGGTCGTGGTCATACCAGAGAAACGTGGGGTTGTTAAATGTAAACTCTGTACATTTAAACACCCTCTTCGATGGTATGTCGTGGTCATACGAAAGAAACCGTGGGGTTGTTAAATATAAACTGTATATATTTAAACATCCTCTTCGATGGTAGGTCGAGGTCATACCAAAGAAATCGTTGGGTTGTCAAATGTCAACTCTATACATTTAAACACCCTGTTCGATGGTAGGTCGTGGTCATACCAGAGAAACCGTGGGGTTGTTAAATGTAAACTCTATACATTTAAACACCCTCTTCGGTTGTAGGTCGTGGTCATAGCAAAGAAACCGTGGGGTTGTTAAATGTAAACTCTATACATTTAAACACCCTCTTCGATGGTAGGTCGTGGTCATACCAAAAAACAGTGGGGTTGTTAAATGTAAACTGTATACATTTAAACACCCTCTTCGGTAGTAGGTCATGGTTATACCAAAGAAACCGTGGGGTTGTTAAATATAAACTCTATACATTTATACACCCTCGTCGATGGTAGGTCGTGGTCATACTAAAGAAACCGTGGGGTTGTAAAATATAAACTCTATACATTTAAACACCCTCTTCGATGGTAGGTCGTGGTCATACCAAGGAAACCGTGGGGTTGTTAAATGTAAACTCTATACATTTATACACCCTCTTCGGTGGTAGGTCGTGGTCATACCAAAGAAACTGTGGGGTTGTTAAATGTAAACTCTATACATTTATACACCCTCTTCGATGGTAGGTCGTGGTCATACTATAGAAACCGTGGGGTTTTTAAATGTAAACTCTATACATTTAAACACCCTCTTCGATGGTAGGTCGTTGTCATACCAAAGAAACCGTGGGGTTGTTAAATGTAAACTCTATACATTTAAACACCTTCTTTGATGGTAGGTGGTGGTCATACAAAAGAAAACGTGGGGTTGTTAAATGTTAACTCTATACATTTAAACACACTCTTCGATGGTAGGTCGTGGTCATACCAAAGAAACCGTGGGGTTGTTAAATGTAAACTCTATACATTTAAACACCCTCTTCGATGGTAGGTCGTGGTCATACCAAAGAAACCGTGGGGTTGTTAAATGTAAACTCTATACATTTAAACACACTCTTCGATGGTAGGTCGTGGTCATACCAAGGAAACCGTGGGGTTGTCAAATATAAACTCTATACATTTAAACACCCTGTTCGATGGTAGGTCGTGGTCATACCAAAGAAACCGTGGGGTTGTTAGATGCAAACTCTATACAATTAAACACCCTCTTCGATGGTAGGTCGTGGTCATACCAGAGAAACCGTGGGGTTTTTAAATGTAAACTCTATACATTTAAACACCCTCTTCGATGGTAGGTCGTTGTCATACCAAAGAAACCGTGGGGTTGTTAAATGTAAGCTCTATATATTTAAACACCCTCTTCTATGGTAGGTCGTGATCATACCAAAGAAACCGTGGGGTTGTTAAATGTAAACTCTATACATTTAAACACCTTCTTTGATGGTAGGTGGTGGTCATACAAAAGAAAACGTGGGGTTGTTAAATGTAAACTCTATACATTTAAACACACTCTTCGATGGTAGGTCGTGGTCATACCAAAGAAACCGTGGGGTTGTTAAATGTAAACTCTATACATTTAAACACCCTCTTCGGTTGTAGGTCGTGGTCATAGCAAAGAAACCGTGGGGTTGTTAAATGTAAACTCTATACATTTAAACACCCTCTTCGATGGTAGGTCGTGGTCATACCAAAGAAACAGTGGGGTTGTTAAATGTAAACTGTATACATTTAAACACCCTCTTCGGTAGTAGGTCATGATTATACCAAAGAAACCGTGGGGTTGTTAAATGTAAACTCTATACATTTAAACACCCTCTTCGATGGTAGGTCGTGGTCATACCAAAGAAACCGTGGGGTTGTTAAATGTAAACTCTATACATTTAAACACACTCTTCGATGGTAGGTCGTGGTCATACCAAGGAAACCGTGGGGTTGTAAAATATAAACTCTATACATTTAAACACCCTCTTCGATGGTAGGTCGTGGTCATACCAAAGAAACCGTGGGGTTGTTAAATGTAAACTCTATACATTTAAACACCATCTTCCATAGTATATCGTGGTCATACCAGAGAAACCGTGGGGTTGTTAAATGCAAACTCTATACATTTAAACACCCTCTTCGATGGTAGGTCGTGGTCATACCAGAGAAACGTGGGGTTGTTAAATGTAAACTCTGTACATTTAAACACCCTCTTCGATGGTATGTCGTGGTCATACGAAAGAAACCGTGGGGTTGTTAAATATAAACTGTATATATTTAAACATCCTCTTCGATGGTAGGTCGAGGTCATACCAAAGAAATCGTTGGGTTGTCAAATGTCAACTCTATACATTTAAACACCCTGTTCGATGGTAGGTCGTGGTCATACCAGAGAAACCGTGGGGTTGTCAAATGTAAACTCTATACATTTAAACACCCTCTTCGGTTGTAGGTCGTGGTCATAGCAAAGAAACCGTGGGGTTGTTAAATGTAAACTCTATACATTTAAACACCCTCTTCGATGGTAGGTCGTGGTCATACTAAAGAAACCGTGGGGTTGTAAAATATAAACTCTATACATTTAAACACCCTCTTCGATGGTAGGTCGTGGTCATACCAAGGAAACCGTGGGGTTGTTAAATGTAAACTCTATACATTTATACACCCTCTTCGATGGTAGGTCGTGGTCATACCAAAGAAACTGTGGGGTTGTTAAATGTAAACTCTATACATTTATACACCCTCTTCGATGGTAGGTCGTGGTCATACTATAGAAACCGTGGGGTTTTTAAATGTAAACTCTATACATTTAAACACCCTCTTCTATGGTAGGTCGTTGTCATACCAAAGAAACCGTGGGGTTGTTAAATGTAAACTCTATACATTTAAACACCTTCTTTGATGGTAGGTGGTGGTCATACAAAAGAAAACGTGGGGTTGTTAAATGTTAACTCTATACATTTAAACACACTCTTCGATGGTAGGTCGTGGTCATACCAAAGAAACCGTGGGGTTGTTAAATGTAAACTCTATACATTTAAACACCCTCTTCGATGGTAGGTCGTGGTCATACCAAAGAAACCGTGGGGTTGTTAAATGTAAACTCTATACATTTAAACACACTCTTCGATGGTAGGTCGTGGTCATACCAAGGAAACCGTGGGGTTGTAAAATATAAACTCTATACATTTAAACACCCTGTTCGATGGTAGGTCGTGGTCATACCAAAGAAACCGTGGGGTTGTTAGATGCAAACTCTATACAATTAAACACCCTCTTCGATGGTAGGTCGTGGTCATACCAGAGAAACCGTGGGGTTTTTAAATGTAAACTCTATACATTTAAACACCCTCTTCGATGGTAGGTCGTTGTCATACCAAAGAAACCGTGGGGTTGTTAAATGTAAGCTCTATATATTTAAACACCCTCTTCTATGGTAGGTCGTGATCATACCAAAGAAACCGTGGGGTTGTTAAATGTAAACTCTATACATTTAAACACCTTCTTTGATGGTAGGTGGTGGTCATACAAAAGAAAACGTGGGGTTGTTAAATGTAAACTCTATACATTTAAACACACTCTTCGATGGTAGGTCGTGGTCATACCAAAGAAACCGTGGGGTTGTTAAATGTAAACTCTATACATTTAAACACCCTCTTCGGTTGTAGGTCGTGGTCATAGCAAAGAAACCGTGGGGTTGTTAAATGTAAACTCTATACATTTAAACACCCTCTTCGATGGTAGGTCGTGGTCATACCAAAGAAACCGTGGGGTTGTTAAATGTAAACTCTATACATTTAAACACCCTCTTCGATGGTAGGTCGTGGTCATACCAAAGAAACAGTGGGGTTGTTAAATGTAAACTGTATACATTTAAACACCCTCTTCGGTAGTAGGTCATGATTATACCAAAGAAACCGTGGGGTTGTTAAATGTAAACTCTATACATTTAAACACCCTCTTCGATGGTAGGTCGTGGTTATACCAAAGAAACCGTGGGGTTGTTAAATGTAAACTCTATACATTTAAACACACTCTTCGATGGTAGGTCGTGGTCATACCAAGGAAACCGTGGGGTTGTAAAATATAAACTCTATACATTTAAACACCCTCTTCGATGGTAGGTCGTGGTCATACCAAAGAAACCGTGGGGTTGTTAAATGTAAACTCTATACATTTAAACACCCTCTTCCATAGTATATCGTGGTCATACCAGAGAAACCGTGGGGTTGTTAAATGCAAACTCTATACATTTAAACACCATCTTCGATAGTATATCGCGGTCATACCAGAGAAACCGTGGGGTTGTTAAATGCAAACTCTATACATTTAAACACCCTCTTCGATGGTAGGTCGTGGTCATACCAGAGAAACGTGGGGTTGTTAAATGTAAACTCTGTACATTTAAACACCCTCTTCGATGGTATGTCGTGGTCATACGAAAGAAACCGTGGGGTTGTTAAATATAAACTGTATATATTTAAACATCCTCTTCGATGGTAGGTCGAGGTCATACCAAAGAAATCGTTGGGTTGTCAAATGTCAACTCTATACATTTAAACACCCTGTTCGATGGTAGGTCGTGGTCATACCAGAGAAACCGTGGGGTTGTTAAATGTAAACTCTATACATTTAAACACCCTCTTCGGTTGTAGGTCGTGGTCATAGCAAAGAAACCGTGGGGTTGTTAAATGTAAACTCTATACATTTAAACACCCTCTTCGATGGTAGGTCGTGGTCATAACAAAGAAACAGTGGGGTTGTTAAATGTAAACTGTATACATTTAAACACCCTCTTCGGTAGTAGGTCATGGTTATACCAAAGAAACCGTGGGGTTGTTAAATATAAACTCTATACATTTATACACCCTCGTCGATGGTAGGTCGTGGTCATACTAAAGAAACCGTGGGGTTGTAAAATATAAACTCTATACATTTAAACACCCTCTTCGATGGTAGGTCGTGGTCATACCAAGGAAACCGTGGGGTTGTTAAATGTAAACTCTATACATTTATACACCCTCTTCGATGGTAGGTCGTGGTCATACCAAAGAAACTGTGGGGTTGTTAAATGTAAACTCTATACATTTATACACCCTCTTCGATGGTAGGTCGTAGTCATACTATAGAAACCGTGGGGTTTTTAAATGTAAACTCTATACATTTAAACACCCTCTTCGATGGTAGGTCGTTGTCATACCAAAGAAACCGTGGGGTTGTTAAATGTAAACTCTATACATTTAAACACCTTCTTTGATGGTAGGTGGTGGTCATACAAAAGAAAACGTGGGGTTGTTAAATGTTAACTCTATACATTTAAACACACTCTTCGATGGTAGGTCGTGGTCATACCAAAGAAACCGTGGGGTTGTTAAATGTAAACTCTATACATTTAAACACCCTCTTCGATGGTAGGTCGTGGTCATACCAAAGAAACCGTGGGGTTGTTAAATGTAAACTCTATACATTTAAACACACTCTTCGATGGTAGGTCGTGGTCATACCAAGGAAACCGTGGGGTTGTCAAATATAAACTCTATACATTTAAACACCCTGTTCGATGGTAGGTCGTGGTCATACCAAAGAAACCGTGGGGTTGTTAGATGCAAACTCTATACAATTAAACACCCTCTTCGATGGTAGGTCGTGGTCATACCAGAGAAACCGTGGGGTTTTTAAATGTAAACTCTATACATTTAAACACCCTCTTCGATGGTAGGTCGTTGTCATACCAAAGAAACCGTGGGGTTGTTAAATGTAAGCTCTATATATTTAAACACCCTCTTCTATGGTAGGTCGTGATCATACCAAAGAAACCGTGGGGTTGTTAAATGTAAACTCTATACATTTAAACACCTTCTTTGATGGTAGGTGGTGGTCATACAAAAGAAAACGTGGGGTTGTTAAATGTAAACTCTATACATTTAAACACACTCTTCGATGGTAGGTCGTGGTCATACCAAAGAAACCGTGGGGTTGTTAAATGTAAACTCTATACATTTAAACACCCTCTTCGGTTGTAGGTCGTGGTCATAGCAAAGAAACCGTGGGGTTGTTAAATGTAAACTCTATACATTTAAACACCCTCTTCGATGGTAGGTCGTGGTCATACCAAAGAAACCGTGGGGTTGTTAAATGTAAACTCTATACATTTAAGCACCCTCTTCGATGGTAGGTCGTGGTCATACCAAAGAAACCGTGGGGTTGTTAAATGTAAACTGTATACATTTAAACACCCTCTTCGGTAGTAGGTCATGATTATACCAAAGAAACCGTGGGGTTGTTAAATGTATACTCTATACATTTAAACACCCTCTTCGATGGTAGGTCGTGGTCATACCAAAGAAACCGTGGGGTTGTTAAATGTAAACTCTATACATTTAAACACACTCTTCGATGGTAGGTCGTGGTCATACCAAGGAAACCGTGGGGTTGTAAAATATAAACTCTATACATTTAAACACCCTCTTCGATGGTAGGTCGTGGTCATACCAAAGAAACCGTGGGGTTGTTAAATGTAAACTCTATACATTTAAACACCATCTTCCATAGTATATCGTGGTCATACCAGAGAAACCGTGGAGTTGTTAAATGCAAACTCTATACATTTAAACACCATCTTCGATAGTATATCGCGGTCATACCAGAGAAACCGTGGGGTTGTTAAATGCAAACTCTATACATTTAAACACCCTGTTCGATGGTAGGTCGTGGTCATACCAGAGAAACGTGGGGTTGTTAAATGTAAACTCTGTACATTTAAACACCCTCTTCGATGGTATGTCGTGGTCATACGAAAGAAACCGTGGGGTTGTTAAATATAAACTGTATATATTTAAACATCCTCTTCGATGGTAGGTCGAGGTCATACCAAAGAAATCGTTGGGTTGTCAAATGTCAACTCTATACATTTAAACACCCTGTTCGATGGTAGGTCGTGGTCATACCAGAGAAACCGTGGGGTTGTTAAATGTAAACTCTATACATTTAAACACCCTCTTCGGTTGTAGGTCGTGGTCATAGCAAAGAAACCGTGGGGTTGTTAAATGTAAACTCTATACATTTAAACACCCTCTTCGATGGTAGGTCGTGGTCATACCAAAGAAACCGTGGGGTTGTTAAATGTAAACTCTATACATTTAAACACCCTCTTCGATGGTAGGTCGTGGTCATACCAAAGAAACAGTGGGGTTGTTAAATGTAAACTGTATACATTTAAACACCCTCTTCGGTAGTAGGTCATGATTATACCAAAGAAACCGTGGGGTTGTTAAATGTAAACTGTATACATTTAAACACCCTCTTCGATGGTAGGTCGTGGTCATACCAAAGAAACCGTGGGGTTGTTAAATGTAAACTCTATACATTTAAACACACTCTTCGATGGTAGGTCGTGGTCATACCAAGGAAACCGTGGGGTTGTAAAATATAAACTCTATACATTTAAACACCCTCTTCGATGGTAGGTCGTGGTCATACCAAAGAAACCGTGGGGTTGTTAAATGTAAACTCTATACATTTAAACACCATCTTCCATAGTATATCGTGGTCATACCAGAGAAACCGTGGGGTTGTTAAATGCAAACTCTATACATTTAAACACCATCTTCGATAGTATATCGTGGTCATACCAGAGAAACCACGGGGTTGTTAAATGCAAACTCTATACATTTAAACACCCTCTTCGATGGTAGGTCGTGGTCATACCAGAGAAACGTGGGGTTGTTAAATGTAAACTCTGTACATTTAAACACCCTCTTCGATGGTATGTCGTGGTCATACGAAAGAAACCGTGGGGTTGTTAAATATAAACTGTATATATTTAAACATCCTCTTCGATGGTAGGTCGAGGTCATACCAAAGAAATCGTTGGGTTGTCAAATGTCAACCCTATACATTTAAACACCCTGTTCGATGGTAGGTCGTGGTCATACCAGAGAAACCGTGGGGTTGTTAGATGCAAACTCTATACATTTAAACACCTTCTTCGATGGTAGGTCGTGGTCATACTACAGAAACCGTGGGGTTGTTAAATGTAAACTCTATACATTTAAACACCCTCTTCGATGGTAGGTCGTGGTCATACCAAAGAAACCGTGGGGTTGTTAAATGTAAGCTCTATACATTTAAACACCTTCTTTGATGGTAGGTCGTGGTCATACAAAAGAAAACGTGGGGTTGTTAAATGTAAACTCTATACATTTAAACACACTCTTCGATAGTATATCGTGGTCATACCAGAGAAACCGTGGGGTTGTTAAATGTAAACTCTATACCTTTAAACACCATCTGCAATGGTATGTCGTGGTCATACCAAAGAAACCGTGGGGTTGTTAAATGTAAACTGAATATATTTAAACATCGTCTTCGATGGTAGGTCGAGGTCATACCAAAGAAATCGTTGGGTTGTCAAATGTTAGATGCAAACTCTATACATTTAAACACCCTCTTCGATGGTAGGTCGTGGTCATTCCAAAGAAACTGTGGGGTTGTTAAATGTAAACTCTATACATTTAAACACCTTCTTTGATGGCAGGTCGTGGTCATACAAAAGAAAACGTGGGGTTGTTAAATGTAAACTCTATACATTTAAACACACTCTTCGATGGTAGGTCGTGGTCATACCAGAGAAACCGTGGGGTTGTAAAATGTAAACTCTATACATTTAAACACACTCTTCGATGGTAGGTCGTGGTTATACCAAGGAAACCGTGGGGTTGTAAAAGGAAAACTCTATACATTTATACACCCTCTTCGATGGTAGGTCGTGGTCATACTAAAGAAACCGTGGGGTTGTTAAATGTAAACTCTATACATTTAAACACCTTCTTTGATGGCAGGTCGTGGTCATACAAAAGAAAACGTGGGGTTGTTAAATGTAAACTCTATACATTTAAACACCCTCTTCGATGGTAGGTCGTGGTCATACCAGAGAAACCGTGGGGTTGTTAAATTTAAACTCTATACATTTAAACACCCTCTTCGATGGTAGGTCGTGGTCATACCAAAGAAACCGTGGGGATGTTAAATGTAAACTCTATACATTTAAACACCCTCTTCAATAGTATATCGTAGTCATACCAGAGAAACCGTGGGGTTGTTAAATGTAAACTGTATATATTTAAACATCGTCTTCGATGGTAGGTCGAGGTCATACCAAAGAAATCGTTGGGTTGTCAAATGTAAACTCTATACATTTAAACACCTTGTTCGATGGTAGGTCGTGGTCATACCAAAGAAACCGTGGGGTTGTTAGATGTAAACTCTATACATTTAAACACCCTCTTCGATAGTATATCGTGGTCATACCAGAGAAACCGTGGGGTTGTTAAATGTTAACTCTATACATTTAAACACCCTCTACAATGGTATATCGTGGTCATACCAAAGAAACCGTGGGGTTGTTAAATGTAAACTGTATATATTTAAACATCGTCTTCGATGGTAGGTCGAGGTCATACCAAAGAAATCGTTGGGTTGTCAAATGTTAGATGCAAACTCTATATATTTAAACACCCTCTTCGATGATAGGTCGTGGTCATACTACAGAAACCGTGGGGTTGTTAAATGTAAACTCTATACATTTAAACACCCTCTTCGATGGTAGGTCGTGGTCATACCAAAGAAACCGTGGGGTTGTTAAATGTAAACTCTATACATTTAAACACCCTCTTCGGTTGTAGGTCGTGGTCATAGCAAAGAAACCGTGGGGTTGTTAAATGTAAACTCTATACATTTAAACACCCTCTTCGATGGTAGGTCGTGGTCATACCAAAGAAACCGTGGGGTTGTTAAATGTAAACTCTATACATTTAAACACCCTCTTCGATGGTAGGTCGTGGTCATACCAAAGAAACCGTGGGGTTGTTAAATGTAAACTCTATACATTTAAACACCTTCTTTGATGGCAGGTCGTGGTCATACAAAAGAAAACGTGGGGTTGTTAAATGTAAACTCTATACATTTAAACACACTCTTCGATGGTAGGTCGTGGTCATACCAGAGAAACCGTGGGGTTGTAAAATGTAAACTCTATACATTTAAACACACTCTTCGATGGTAGGTCGTGGTTATACCAAGGAAACCGTGGGGTTGTAAAAGGAAAACTCTATACATTTATACACCCTCTTCGATGGTAGGTCGTGGTCATACTAAAGAAACCGTGGGGTTGTTAAATGTAAACTCTATACATTTAAACACCTTCTTTGATGGCAGGTCGTGGTCATACAAAAGAAAACGTGGGGTTGTTAAATGTAAACTCTATACATTTAAACACCCTCTTCGATGGTAGGTCGTGGTCATACCAGAGAAACGGTGGGGTTGTTAAATTTAAACTCTATACATTTAAACACCCTCTTCGATGGTAGGTCGTGGTCATACCAAAGAAACCGTGGGGATGTTAAATGTAAACTCTATACATTTAAACACCCTCTTCAATAGTATATCGTAGTCATACCAGAGAAACCGTGGGGTTGTTAAATGTAAACTGTATATATTTAAACATCGTCTTCGATGGTAGGTCGAGGTCATACCAAAGAAATCGTTGGGTTGTCAAATGTTAGATGCAAACTCTATACATTTAAACACCCTCTTCGATGATAGGTCGTGGTCATACTACAGAAATCGTGGGGTTGTTAAATGTAAACTCTATACATTTAAACACCCTCTTCGATGGTAGGTCGTGGTCATACCAAAGAAACCGTGGGGTTGTTAAATGTAAACTCTATACATTTAAACACCCTCTTCGGTTGTAGGTCGTGGTCATAGCAAAGAAACCGTGGGGTTGTTAAATGTAAACTCTATACATTTAAACACCCTCTTCGATGGTAGGTCGTGGTCATACCAAAGAAACCGTGGGGTTGTTAAATGTAAACTCTATACATTTAAACACCCTCTTCGATGGTAGGTCGTGGTCATACCAAAGAAACCGTGGGGTTGTTAAATGTAAACTGTATACATTTAAACACCCTCTTCGGTAGTAGGTCATGGTTATACCAAAGAAACCGTGGGGTTGCTAAATGTGAACTCTATACATTTTAACACCCTCTTCGATGGTAGGTCGTGGTCATACCAAAGAAACCGTGGGATTGTTAAATGTAAACTCTATACATTTAAACACCCTCTTTGATGGTAGGTCATGGTCATACCAAAGAAACCGTGGGATTGTTAAATGTAAACTCTATACATTTCAACACCCTCTTTGATGGTAGGTCATGGTCATACCAGAGAAACTGTGGGGTTGTTAAATGTAAACTCTATACATTTATACACCCTCTTCGTTGGTAGGTCGTGGTCATACCAAAGAAACCGTGGGGTTGTAAAATATAAAATCTATACATTTAAACACCCTCTTCGATGGTAGGTCGTGGTCATAACAAAGAAACCGTGGGGTTGTTAAATGTAAACTCTATACATTTAAACACACTCTTCGATGGTAGGTCGTGGTCATACCAAGGAAACCGTGGGGTTGTAAAATATAAACTCTATACATTTAAACACCCTCTTCGATGGTAGGTCGTGGTCATACCAAAGAAACCGTGGGGTTGTTAAATGTAAACTCTATACATTTATACACCCTCTTCGTTGGTAGGTTGTGGTCATACTAAAGAAACCGTGGGGTTGTAAAATATAAACTCTATACATTTAAACACCCTCTTCGATGGTAGGTCGTGGTCATACCAAAGAAACCGTGGGGTTGTTAAATGTAAACTCTATACATTTAAACACCCTCTTCGATGGTAGGTCGTGGTCATACCAAAGAAATCGTGGGGTTGTTAAATGTAAACTCTATACATTTAAACACCATCTTCGATAGTATATCGTGGTCATACCAGAGAAACCGTGGGGTTGTTAAATGCAAACTCTATACATTTAAACACCCTCTTCGATGGAAGGTCGTGGTCATACCAAAGAAACCGTGGGGTTGTTAAATGTAAACTCTATACATTTAAACACCCTCTTCGATGGTATGTCGTGGTCATACCAAAGAAACCGTGGGGTTGTTAAATGTAAACTGTATATATTTAAACATTCTCTTCGATGATAGGTCGAGGTCATACCAAAGAAATCGTGGGGTTGTCAAATGTCAACTCTATACATTTAAACACCCTGTTCGATGGTAGGTCGTGGTCATACCAAAGAAACCGTGGGGTTGCTAAATGTAAGCTCTATATATTTCAACACCCTCTTCTATGGTAGGTCGTGATCATACCAAAGAAACCGTGGGGTTGTTAAATGTAAACTCTATACATTTAAACACCTTCTTTGATGGCAGGTCGTGGTCATACAAAAGAAAACGTGGGGTTGTTAAATGTAAACTCTATACATTTAAACACACTCTTCGATGGTAGGTCGAGGTCATACCAAAGAAATCGTTGGGTTGTCAAATGTTAGATGCAAACTCTATACATTTAAACACCCTCTTCGATGGTAGGTCGTGGTCATACCAAAGAAACCGTGGGGTTGTTAAATGTAAACTCTATACATTTAAACACCTTCTTTGATGGCAGGTCGTGGTCATACAAAAGAAAACGTGGGGTTGTTAAATGTAAACTCTATACATTTAAATACACTCTTCGATGGTAGGTCGTGGTCATACCAGAGAAACCGTGGGGTTGTAAAATGTAAACTCTATACATTTAAACACACTCTTCGATGGTAGGTCGTTGTTATACCAAGGAAACCGTGGGGTTGTAAAAGGTAAACTCTATACATTTATACACCCTCTTCGATGGTAGGTCGTGGTCATACTAAAGAAACCGTGGGGTTGTTAAATGTAAACTCTATACATTTAAACACCTTCTTTGATGGCAGGTCGTGGTCATACAAAAGAAAACGTGGGGTTGTTAAATGTAAACTCTATACATTTAAACACCCTCTTCGATGGTAGTTCGTGGTCATACCAGAGAAACCGTGGGGTTGTTAAATTTAAACTCTATACATTTAAACACCCTCTTCGATAGTAGGTCATGGTCATACCAAAGAAACCGTGGGGTTGTTAAATGTAAACTCTATACATTTATACACCCTCTTTGATGGTAGGTCATGGTCATACCAAAGAAACCGTGGGGTTGTTAAATGTAAACTCTATACATTTATACACCCTCTTCGATGGTAGGTCGTGGTCATACCAAAGAAACCGTGGGGTTGTTAAATGTAAACTGTATACATTTAAACACCATCTTCGGTAGTAGGTCATGGTTATTCCAAAGAAACCGTGGGGTTGTTAAATATAAACTCTATACATTTATACACCCTCTTCGGTAGTAGGTCGTGGTCATACCAAAGAAACCGTGGGGTTGTAAAATATAAACTCTATACATTTATACACCCTCTTCGGTAGTAGGTCATGGTTATACCAAAGAAACCGTGGGGTTGTTAAATATAAACTCTATACATTTATACACCCTCTTCGGTAGTAGGTTGTGGTCATACCAAAGAAACCGTGGGGTTGTAAAATATAAACTCTATACATTTATACACCCTCTTCGATGGTAGGTCGTGGTCATACCAAGGAAATCGTGGGGTTGTTAAATATAAACTCTATACATTTATACACCCTCTTCGGTAGTAGGTCATGGTCATACCAAAGAAACCGTGGGGTTGTTAAATATAAACTCTATACATTTATACACCCTCTTCGATGGTAGGTCATGGTCATACCAAAGAAACCGTGGGGTTGTTAAATATAAACTCTATACATTTATACACCCTCTTCGATGGTAGGTCGTGGTCATACCAATGAAACCGTGGGGTTGTTAAATATAAACTCTATACATTTATACACCCTCTTCGGTAGTAAGTCGTGGTCATACCAAAGAAACGTGGGGTTGTTAAATATAAACTCTATACATTTATACACCCTCTTCGATGGTAGGTCGTGGTCATACCAAATAAACTGTGGGGTTGTTAAATATAAACTCTATACATTTATACACCCTCTTCGATGGTAGGTCGTGGTCATACCAAAGAAACTGTGGGGTTGTTAAAATAAACTCTATACATTTATACACCCTCTTCGGTAGTAGGTCGTGGTCATACCAAAGAAACCGTGGGGTTGTAAAATATAAACTCTATACATTTATACACCCTCTTCGATGATAGGTTGTGGTCATACCAAAGAAACCGTGGGGTTGTAAAATATAAACTCTATACATTTATACACCCTCTTCGGTTGTAGGTCGTGGTCATACCAAGGAAACCGTGGGGTTGTAAAATATAAACTCTATACATTTATACACCCTCTTCGATGGTAGGTTGTGGTCATACCAAAGAAACCGTGGGGTTGTAAAATATAAACTCTATACATTTATACACCCTCTTCGATGGTAGGTCATGGTCATACCAAAGAAACTGTGGGGTTGTAAAATATAAACTCTATACATTTATACACCCTCTTCGGTAGTAGGTCATGGTCATACCAAAGAAACTGTGGGGTTGTAAAATATAAACTCTATACATTTATACACCCTCTTCGGTTGTAGGTCGTGGTCATATCAAGGAAACCGTGGGGTTGTAAAATATAAACTCTATACATTTATACACCCTCTTCGATGGTAGGTCGTGGTCATACCAAAGAAACTGTGGGGTTGTAAAATATAAACTCTATACATTTATACACCCTCTTCGGTTGTAGGTCGTGGTCATATCAAGGAAACCGTGGGGTTGTAAAATATAAACTCTATACATTTAAACACCCTCTTCGATGGTAGGTCGTGGTCATACCAAAGAAACCGTGGGGTTGTTAAATGTAAACTCTATACATTTATACACCCTCTTTGATGGTAGGTCATGGTCATACCAAAGAAACCGTGGGGTTGTTAAATGTAAACTCTATACATTTATACACCCTCTTCGATGGTAGGTCGTGATCATACCAAAGAAACCGTGGGGTTGTTAAATGTAAACTGTATACATTTAAACACCATCTTCGGTAGTAGGTCATGGTTATACCAAAGAAACCGTGGGGTTGTTAAATATAAACTCTATACATTTATACACCCTCTTCGGTAGTAGGTCGTGGTCATACCAAAGAAACCGTGGGGTTGTAAAATATAAACTCTATACATTTATACACCCTGTTTGATGGTAGGTCGTGGTCATACCAAGGAAACCGTGGGGTTGTTAAATATAAACTCTATACATTTATACACCCTCTTCGGTAGTAGGTCGTGGTCATACCAAAGAAACCGTGGGGTTGTTAAATATAAACTCTATACATTTATACACCCTCTTTGATGGTAGGTCATGGTCATACCAAAGAAACCGTGGGGTTGTTAAATGTAAACTCTATACATTTATACACCCTCTTCGATGGTAGGTCGTGGTCATACCAAAGAAACCGTGGGGTTGTTAAATGTAAACTGTATACATTTAAACACCATCTTCGGTAGTAGGTCATGGTTATACCAAAGAAACCGTGGGGTTGTTAAATATAAACTCTATACATTTATACACCCTCTTCGGTAGTAGGTCGTGGTCATACCAAAGAAACCGTGGGGTTGTAAAATATAAACTCTATACATTTATACACCCTCTTCGGTAGTAGGTCATGGTTATACCAAAGAAACCGTGGGGTTGTTAAATATAAACTCTATACATTTATACACCCTCTTCGGTAGTAGGTCGTGGTCATACCAAAGAAACCGTGGGGTTGTAAAATATAAACTCTATACATTTATACACCCTCTTCGATGGTAGGTCGTGGTCATACCAAGGAAACCGTGGGGTTGTTAAATATAAACTCTATACATTTATACACCCTCTTCGGTAGTAGGTCATGGTCATACCAAAGAAACCGTGGGGTTGTTAAATATAAACTCTATACATTTATACACCCTCTTCGATGGTAGGTCATGGTCATACCAAAGAAACCGTGGGGTTGTTAAATATAAACTCTATACATTTATACACCCTCTTCGATGGTAGGTCGTGGTCATACCAATGAAACCGTGGGGTTGTTAAATATAAACTCTATACATTTATACACCCTCTTCGGTAGTAAGTCGTGGTCATACCAAAGAAACCGTGGGGTTGTTAAATATAAACTCTATACATTTATACACCCTCTTCGATGGTAGGTCGTGGTCATACCAAAGAAACTGTGGGGTTGTTAAATATAAACTCTATACATTTATACACCCTCTTCGATGGTAGGTCGTGGTCATACCAAAGAAACTGTGGGGTTGTTAAAATAAACTATATACATTTATACACCCTCTTCGGTAGTAGGTCGTGGTCATACCAAAGAAACCGTGGGGTTGTAAAATATAAACTCTATACATTTATACACCCTCTTCGATGATAGGTTGTGGTCATACCAAGGAAACCGTGGGGTTGTAAAATATAAACTCTATACATTTATACACCCTCTTCGGTTGTAGGTCGTGGTCATACCAAGGAAACCGTGGGGTTGTAAAATATAAACTCTATACATTTATACACCCTCTTCGATGGTAGGTTGTGGTCATACCAAAGAAACCGTGGGGTTGTAAAATATAAACTCTATACATTTATACACCCTCTTCGATGGTAGGTCATGGTCATACCAAAGAAACTGTGGGGTTGTAAAATATAAACTCTATACATTTATACACCCTCTTCGATGGTAGGTCGTGGTCATACCAAAGAAACTGTGGGGTTGTAAAATATAAACTCTATACATTTATACACCCTCTTCGATGGTAGGTCGTGGTCATACCAAGGAAACCGTGGGGTTGTAAAATATAAACTCTATACATTTATACACCCTCTTCGGTTGTAGGTCGTGGTCATACCAAGGAAACCGTGGGGTTGTAAAATATAAACTCTATACATTTATACACCCTCTTCGATGGTAGGTCGTGGTCATACCAAAGGAACCGTGGGGTTGTAAAATATAAACTCTATACATTTATACACCCTCTTCGATGGTAGGTCGTGGTCATACCAAAGAAACTGTGGGGTTGTAAAATATAAACTCTATACATTTATACACCCTCTTCGATGGTAGGTCGTGGTCATACCAAAGGAACCGTGGGGTTGTAAAATATAAACTCTATACATTTATACACCCTCTTCGATGGTAGGTCGTGGTCATACCAAAGAAACTGTGGGGTTGTAAAATATAAACTCTATACATTTATACACCCTCTTCGGTTGTAGGTCGTGGTCATACCAAGGAAACCGTGGGGTTGTAAAATATAAACTCTATACATTTATACACCCTCTTCGATGGTAGGTCGTGGTCATACCAAAGAAACCGTGGGGTTGTAAAATATAAACTCTATACATTTATACACCCTCTTCGATGGTAGGTCGTGGTCATACCAAAGAAACTGTGGGGTTGTAAAATATATACTCTATACATTTATACACCCTCTTCGGTTGTAGGTCGTGGTCATATCAAGGAAACCGTGGGGTTGTAAAATATAAACTCTATACATTTAAACACCCTCTTCGATGGTAGGTCGTGGTCATACCAAAGAAACCGTGGGGTTGTTAAATGTAAACTCTATACATGTATACACCCTCTTTGATGGTAGGTCATGGTCATACCAAAGAAACCGTGGGGTTGTTAAATGTAAACTCTATACATTTATACACCCTCTTCGATGGTAGGTCGTGGTCATACCAAAGAAACCGTGGGGTTGTTAAATGTAAACTGTATACATTTAAACACCATCTTCGGTAGTAGGTCATGGTTATACCAAAGAAACCGTGGGGTTGTTAAATATAAACTCTATACATTTATACACCCTCTTCGGTAGTAGGTCGTGGTCATACCAAAGAAACCGTGGGGTTGTAAAATATAAACTCTATACATTTATACACCCTCTTCGATAGTAGGTCATGGTTATACCAAAGAAACCGTGGGGTTGTTAAATATAAACTCTATACATTTATACACCCTCTTCGGTAGTAGGTCGTGGTCATACCAAAGAAACCGTGGGGTTGTAAAATATAAACTCTATACATTTATACACCCTCTTCGATGGTAGGTCGTGGTCATACCAAGGAAACCGTGGGGTTGTTAAATATAAACTCTATACATTTATACACCCTCTTCGATGGTAGGTCGTGGTCATACCAATGAAACCGTGGGGTTGTTAAATATAAACTCTATACATTTATACACCCTCTTCGATGGTAGGTCGTGGTCATACCAAAGAAACTGTGGGGTTGTTAAATGTAAACTCTATACATTTATACACCCTCTTCGGTTGTAGGTCGTGGTCATACCAAAGAAACCGTGGGGTTGTTAAATATAAACTCTATACATTTATACACCCTCTTCGATGGTAGGTCGTGGTCATACCAATGAAACCGTGGGGTTGTTAAATATAAACTCTATACATTTATACACCCTCTTCGGTAGTAGGTCGTGCTCATACCAAAGAAACCGTGGGGTTGTTAAATATAAACTCTATACATTTATACACCCTCTTCGATGGTAGGTCGTGGTCATACCAAAGAAACTGTGGGGTTGTTAAATATAAACTCTATACATTTATACACCCTCTTCGATGGTAGGTCATGGTCATACCAAAGAAACTCTGGGGTTGTTAAATGTAAACTCTATACATTTATACACCCTCTTCGGTTGTAGGTCATGGTCATACCAAAGAAACTGTGGGGTTGTTAAATATAAACTCTATACATTTATACACCCTCTTCGGTAGTAGGTCGTGGTCATACCAAAGAAACCGTGGGGTTGTAAAATATAAACTCTATACATTTATACACCCTCTTCGGTAGTAGGTCATGGTTATACCAAAGAAACCGTGGGGTTGTTAAATATAAACTCTATACATTTTAACACCCTCTTCGATGGTAGGTCGTGGTCATACCAAAGAAACCGTGGGATTGTTAAATGTAAACTCTATACATTTCAACACCCTCTTTGATGGTAGGTCATGGTCATACCAGAGAAACTGTGGGGTTGTTAAATGTAAACTCTATACATTTATACACCCTCTTCGTTGGTAGGTCGTGGTCATACCAAAGAAACCGTGGGGTTGTAAAATATAAAATCTATACATTTAAACACCCTCTTCGATGGTAGGTCGTGGTCATAACAAAGAAACCGTGGGGTTGTTAAATGTAAACTCTATACATTTAAACACACTCTTCGATGGTAGGTCGTGGTCATACCAAGGAAACCGTGGGGTTGTAAAATATAAACTCTATACATTTAAACACCCTCTTCGATGGTAGGTCGTGGTCATACCAAAGAAACCGTGGGGTTGTTAAATGTAAACTCTATACATTTATACACCCTCTTCGTTGGTAGGTTGTGGTCATACTAAAGAAACCGTGGGGTTGTAAAATATAAACTCTATACATTTAAACACCCTCTTCGATGGTAGGTCGTGGTCATACCAAAGAAACCGTGGGGTTGTTAAATGTAAACTCTATACATTTAAACACCCTCTTCGATGGTAGGTCGTGGTCATACCAAAGAAATCGTGGGGTTGTTAAATGTAAACTCTATACATTTAAACACCATCTTCGATAGTATATCGTGGTCATACCAGAGAAACCGTGGGGTTGTTAAATGCAAACTCTATACATTTAAACACCCTCTTCGATGGAAGGTCGTGGTCATACCAAAGAAACCGTGGGGTTGTTAAATGTAAACTCTATACATTTAAACACCCTCTTCGATGGTATGTCGTGGTCATACCAAAGAAACCGTGGGGTTGTTAAATGTAAACTGTATATATTTAAACATTCTCTTCGATGATAGGTCGAGGTCATACCAAAGAAATCGTGGGGTTGTCAAATGTCAACTCTATACATTTAAACACCCTGTTCGATGGTAGGTCGTGGTCATACCAAAGAAACCGTGGGGTTGCTAAATGTAAGCTCTATATATTTCAACACCCTCTTCTATGGTAGGTCGTGATCATACCAAAGAAACCGTGGGGTTGTTAAATGTAAACTCTATACATTTAAACACCTTCTTTGATGGCAGGTCGTGGTCATACAAAAGAAAACGTGGGGTTGTTAAATGTAAACTCTATACATTTAAACACACTCTTCGATGGTAGGTCGAGGTCATACCAAAGAAATCGTTGGGTTGTCAAATGTTAGATGCAAACTCTATACATTTAAACACCCTCTTCGATGGTAGGTCGTGGTCATACCAAAGAAACCGTGGGGTTGTTAAATGTAAACTCTATACATTTAAACACCTTCTTTGATGGCAGGTCGTGGTCATACAAAAGAAAACGTGGGGTTGTTAAATGTAAACTCTATACATTTAAACACACTCTTCGATGGTAGGTCGTGGTCATACCAGAGAAACCGTGGGGTTGTAAAATGTAAACTCTATACATTTAAACACACTCTTCGATGGTAGGTCGTTGTTATACCAAGGAAACCGTGGGGTTGTAAAAGGTAAACTCTATACATTTATACACCCTCTTCGATGGTAGGTCGTGGTCATACTAAAGAAACCGTGGGGTTGTTAAATGTAAACTCTATACATTTAAACACCTTCTTTGATGGCAGGTCGTGGTCATACAAAAGAAAACGTGGGGTTGTTAAATGTAAACTCTATACATTTAAACACCCTCTTCGATGGTAGTTCGTGGTCATACCAGAGAAACCGTGGGGTTGTTAAATTTAAACTCTATACATTTAAACACCCTCTTCGATGGTAGGTCGTGGTCATACCAAAGAAACCGTGGGGTTGTTAAATGTAAACTCTATACATTTATACACCCTCTTTGATGGTAGGTCATGGTCATACCAAAGAAACCGTGGGGTTGTTAAATGTAAACTCTATACATTT
Organism: Bathymodiolus brooksi; assembly: GCA_963680875.1. Classification (NCBI taxonomy): domain Eukaryota; kingdom Metazoa; phylum Mollusca; class Bivalvia; order Mytilida; family Modiolidae; genus Bathymodiolus; species Bathymodiolus brooksi. The sequence continues at coordinate 91,961,049 of OY804579.1, forward strand.
ATACACCCTCTTCGATGGTAGGTCGTGGTCATACCAAAGAAACCGTGGGGTTGTTAAATGTAAACTGTATACATTTAAACACCATCTTCGGTAGTAGGTCATGGTTATTCCAAAGAAACCGTGGGGTTGTTAAATATAAACTCTATACATTTATACACCCTCTTCGGTAGTAGGTCGTGGTCATACCAAAGAAACCGTGGGGTTGTAAAATATAAACTCTATACATTTATACACCCTCTTCGGTAGTAGGTCATGGTTATACCAAAGAAACCGTGGGGTTGTTAAATATAAACTCTATACATTTATACACCCTCTTCGGTAGTAGGTTGTGGTCATACCAAAGAAACCGTGGGGTTGTAAAATATAAACTCTATACATTTATACACCCTCTTCGATGGTAGGTCGTGGTCATACCAAGGAAATCGTGGGGTTGTTAAATATAAACTCTATACATTTATACACCCTCTTCGGTAGTAGGTCATGGTCATACCAAAGAAACCGTGGGGTTGTTAAATATAAACTCTATACATTTATACACCCTCTTCGATGGTAGGTCATGGTCATACCAAAGAAACCGTGGGGTTGTTAAATATAAACTCTATACATTTATACACCCTCTTCGATGGTAGGTCGTGGTCATACCAATGAAACCGTGGGGTTGTTAAATATAAACTCTATACATTTATACACCCTCTTCGGTAGTAAGTCGTGGTCATACCAAAGAAACGTGGGGTTGTTAAATATAAACTCTATACATTTATACACCCTCTTCGATGGTAGGTCGTGGTCATACCAAATAAACTGTGGGGTTGTTAAATATAAACTCTATACATTTATACACCCTCTTCGATGGTAGGTCGTGGTCATACCAAAGAAACTGTGGGGTTGTTAAAATAAACTCTATACATTTATACACCCTCTTCGGTAGTAGGTCGTGGTCATACCAATGAAACCGTGGGGTTGTAAAATATAAACTCTATACATTTATACACCCTCTTCGATGATAGGTTGTGGTCATACCAAAGAAACCGTGGGGTTGTAAAATATAAACTCTATACATTTATACACCCTCTTCGGTTGTAGGTCGTGGTCATACCAAGGAAACCGTGGGGTTGTAAAATATAAACTCTATACATTTATACACCCTCTTCGATGGTAGGTTGTGGTCATACCAAAGAAACCGTGGGGTTGTAAAATATAAACTCTATACATTTATACACCCTCTTCGATGGTAGGTCATGGTCATACCAAAGAAACTGTGGGGTTGTAAAATATAAACTCTATACATTTATACACCCTCTTCGGTTGTAGGTCATGGTCATACCAAAGAAACTGTGGGGTTGTAAAATATAAACTCTATACATTTATACACCCTCTTCGGTTGTAGGTCGTGGTCATATCAAGGAAACCGTGGGGTTGTAAAATATAAACTCTATACATTTATACACCCTCTTCGATGGTAGGTCGTGGTCATACCAAAGAAACTGTGGGGTTGTAAAATATAAACTCTATACATTTATACACCCTCTTCGGTTGTAGGTCGTGGTCATATCAAGGAAACCGTGGGGTTGTAAAATATAAACTCTATACATTTAAACACCCTCTTCGATGGTAGGTCGTGGTCATACCAAAGAAACCGTGGGGTTGTTAAATGTAAACTCTATACATTTATACACCCTCTTTGATGGTAGGTCATGGTCATACCAAAGAAACCGTGGGGTTGTTAAATGTAAACTCTATACATTTATACACCCTCTTCGATGGTAGGTCGTGATCATACCAAAGAAACCGTGGGGTTGTTAAATGTAAACTGTATACATTTAAACACCATCTTCGGTAGTAGGTCATGGTTATACCAAAGAAACCGTGGGGTTGTTAAATATAAACTCTATACATTTATACACCCTCTTCGGTAGTAGGTCGTGGTCATACCAAAGAAACCGTGGGGTTGTAAAATATAAACTCTATACATTTATACACCCTGTTTGATGGTAGGTCGTGGTCATACCAAGGAAACCGTGGGGTTGTTAAATATAAACTCTATACATTTATACACCCTCTTCGGTAGTAGGTCGTGGTCATACCAAAGAAACCGTGGGGTTGTTAAATATAAACTCTATACATTTATACACCCTCTTTGATGGTAGGTCATGGTCATACCAAAGAAACCGTGGGGTTGTTAAATGTAAACTCTATACATTTATACACCCTCTTCGATGGTAGGTCGTGGTCATACCAAAGAAACCGTGGGGTTGTTAAATGTAAACTGTATACATTTAAACACCATCTTCGGTAGTAGGTCATGGTTATACCAAAGAAACCGTGGGGTTGTTAAATATAAACTCTATACATTTATACACCCTCTTCGGTAGTAGGTCGTGGTCATACCAAAGAAACCGTGGGGTTGTAAAATATAAACTCTATACATTTATACACCCTCTTCGGTAGTAGGTCATGGTTATACCAAAGAAACCGTGGGGTTGTTAAATATAAACTCTATACATTTATACACCCTCTTCGGTAGTAGGTCGTGGTCATACCAAAGAAACCGTGGGGTTGTAAAATATAAACTCTATACATTTATACACCCTCTTCGATGGTAGGTCGTGGTCATACCAAGGAAACCGTGGGGTTGTTAAATATAAACTCTATCCATTTATACACCCTCTTCGGTAGTAGGTCATGGTCATACCAAAGAAACCGTGGGGTTGTTAAATATAAACTCTATACATTTATACACCCTCTTCGATGGTAGGTCATGGTCATACCAAAGAAACCGTGGGGTTGTTAAATATAAACTCTATACATTTATACACCCTCTTCGATGGTAGGTCGTGGTCATACCAATGAAACCGTGGGGTTGTTAAATATAAACTCTATACATTTATACACCCTCTTCGGTAGTAAGTCGTGGTCATACCAAAGAAACCGTGGGGTTGTTAAATATAAACTCTATACATTTATACACCCTCTTCGATGGTAGGTCGTGGTCATACCAAAGAAACTGTGGGGTTGTTAAATATAAACTCTATACATTTATACACCCTCTTCGATGGTAGGTCGTGGTCATACCAAAGAAACTGTGGGGTTGTTAAAATAAACTATATACATTTATACACCCTCTTCGGTAGTAGGTCGTGGTCATACCAAAGAAACCGTGGGGTTGTAAAATATAAACTCTATACATTTATACACCCTCTTCGATGATAGGTTGTGGTCATACCAAGGAAACCGTGGGGTTGTAAAATATAAACTCTATACATTTATACACCCTCTTCGGTTGTAGGTCGTGGTCATACCAAGGAAACCGTGGGGTTGTAAAATATAAACTCTATACATTTATACACCCTCTTCGATGGTAGGTTGTGGTCATACCAAAGAAACCGTGGGGTTGTAAAATATAAACTCTATACATTTATACACCCTCTTCGATGGTAGGTCATGGTCATACCAAAGAAACTGTGGGGTTGTAAAATATAAACTCTATACATTTATACACCCTCTTCGATGGTAGGTCGTGGTCATACCAAAGAAACCGTGGGGTTGTAAAATATAAACTCTATACATTTATACACCCTCTTCGATGGTAGGTCGTGGTCATACCAAGGAAACCGTGGGGTTGTAAAATATAAACTCTATACATTTATACACCCTCTTCGGTTGTAGGTCGTGGTCATACCAAGGAAACCGTGGGGTTGTAAAATATAAACTCTATACATTTATACACCCTCTTCGATGGTAGGTCGTGGTCATACCAAAGGAACCGTGGGGTTGTAAAATATAAACTCTATACATTTATACACCCTCTTCGATGGTAGGTCGTGGTCATACCAAAGAAACTGTGGGGTTGTAAAATATAAACTCTATACATTTATACACCCTCTTTGATGGTAGGTCATGGTCATACCAAAGAAACCGTGGGGTTGTTAAATGTAAACTCTATACATTTATACACCCTCTTCGATGGTAGGTCGTGGTCATACCAAAGAAACCGTGGGGTTGTTAAATGTAAACTGTATACATTTAAACACCATCTTCGGTAGTAGGTCATGGTTATACCAAAGAAACCGTGGGGTTGTTAAATATAAACTCTATACATTTATACACCCTCTTCGGTAGTAGGTCGTGGTCATACCAAAGAAACCGTGGGGTTGTAAAATATAAACTCTATACATTTATACACCCTCTTCGGTAGTAGGTCATGGTTATACCAAAGAAACCGTGGGGTTGTTAAATAAAAACTCTATACATTTATACACCCTCTTCGGTAGTAGGTCGTGGTCATACCAAAGAAACCGTGGGGTTGTAAAATATAAACTCTATACATTTATACACCCTCTTCGATGGTAGGTCGTGGTCATACCAAGGAAACCGTGGGGTTGTTAAATATAAACTCTATACATTTATACACCCTCTTCGGTAGTAGGTCATGGTCATACCAAAGAAACCGTGGGGTTGTTAAATATAAACTCTATACATTTATACACCCTCTTCGATGGTAGGTCATGGTCATACCAAAGAAACCGTGGGGTTGTTAAATATAAACTCTATACATTTATACACCCTCTTCGATGGTAGGTCGTGGTCATACCAATGAAACCGTGGGGTTGTTAAATATAAACTCTATACATTTATACACCCTCTTCGGTAGTAAGTCGTGGTCATACCAAAGAAACCGTGGGGTTGTTAAATATAAACTCTATACATTTATACACCCTCTTCGATGGTAGGTCGTGGTCATACCAAAGAAACTGTGGGGTTGTTAAATATAAACTCTATACATTTATACACCCTCTTCGATGGTAGGTCGTGGTCATACCAAAGAAACTGTGGGGTTGTTAAAATAAACTATATACATTTATACACCCTCTTCGGTAGTAGGTCGTGGTCATACCAAAGAAACCGTGGGGTTGTAAAATATAAACTCTATACATTTATACACCCTCTTCGATGATAGGTTGTGGTCATACCAAGGAAACCGTGGGGTTGTAAAATATAAACTCTATACATTTATACACCCTCTTCGGTTGTAGGTCGTGGTCATACCAAGGAAACCGTGGGGTTGTAAAATATAAACTCTATACATTTATACACCCTCTTCGATGGTAGGTTGTGGTCATACCAAAGAAACCGTGGGGTTGTAAAATATAAACTCTATACATTTATACACCCTCTTCGATGGTAGGTCATGGTCATACCAAAGAAACTGTGGGGTTGTAAAATATAAACTCTATACATTTATACACCCTCTTCGATGGTAGGTCGTGGTCATACCAAAGAAACTGTGGGGTTGTAAAATATAAACTCTATACATTTATACACCCTCTTCGATGGTAGGTCGTGGTCATACCAAGGAAACCGTGGGGTTGTAAAATATAAACTCTATACATTTATACACCCTCTTCGGTTGTAGGTCGTGGTCATACCAAGGAAACCGTGGGGTTGTAAAATATAAACTCTATACATTTATACACCCTCTTCGATGGTAGGTCGTGGTCATACCAAAGGAACCGTGGGGTTGTAAAATATAAACTCTATACATTTATACACCCTCTTCGATGGTAGGTCGTGGTCATACCAAAGAAACTGTGGGGTTGTAAAATATAAACTCTATACATTTATACACCCTCTTCGATGGTAGGTCGTGGTCATACCAAAGGAACCGTGGGGTTGTAAAATATAAACTCTATACATTTATACACCCTCTTCGATGGTAGGTCGTGGTCATACCAAAGAAACTGTGGGGTTGTAAAATATAAACTCTATACATTTATACACCCTCTTCGGTTGTAGGTCGTGGTCATACCAAGGAAACCGTGGGGTTGTAAAATATAAACTCTATACATTTATACACCCTCTTCGATGGTAGGTCGTGGTCATACCAAAGAAACCGTGGGGTTGTAAAATATAAACTCTATACATTTATACACCCTCTTCGATGGTAGGTCGTGGTCATACCAAAGAAACTGTGGGGTTGTAAAATATAAACTCTATACATTTATACACCCTCTTCGGTTGTAGGTCGTGGTCATATCAAGGAAACCGTGGGGTTGTAAAATATAAACTCTATACATTTATACACCCTCTTCGATGGTAGGTCGTGGTCATACCAATGAAACCGTGGGGTTGTTAAATATAAACTCTATACATTTATACACCCTCTTCGGTAGTAGGTCGTGCTCATACCAAAGAAACCGTGGGGTTGTTAAATATAAACTCTATACATTTATACACCCTCTTCGATGGTAGGTCGTGGTCATACCAAAGAAACTGTGGGGTTGTTAAATATAAACTCTATACATTTATACACCCTCTTCGATGGTAGGTCATGGTCATACCAAAGAAACTCTGGGGTTGTTAAATGTAAACTCTATACATTTATACACCCTCTTCGGTTGTAGGTCATGGTCATACCAAAGAAACTGTGGGGTTGTTAAATATAAACTCTATACATTTATACACCCTCTTCGGTAGTAGGTCGTGGTCATACCAAAGAAACCGTGGGGTTGTAAAATATAAACTCTATACATTTATACACCCTCTTCGGTAGTAGGTCATGGTTATACCAAAGAAACCGTGGGGTTGTTAAATATAAACTCTATACATTTTAACACCCTCTTCGATGGTAGGTCGTGGTCATACCAAAGAAACCGTGGGATTGTTAAATGTAAACTCTATACATTTCAACACCCTCTTTGATGGTAGGTCATGGTCATACCAGAGAAACTGTGGGGTTGTTAAATGTAAACTCTATACATTTATACACCCTCTTCGTTGGTAGGTCGTGGTCATACCAAAGAAACCGTGGGGTTGTAAAATATAAAATCTATACATTTAAACACCCTCTTCGATGGTAGGTCGTGGTCATAACAAAGAAACCGTGGGGTTGTTAAATGTAAACTCTATACATTTAAACACACTCTTCGATGGTAGGTCGTGGTCATACCAAGGAAACCGTGGGGTTGTAAAATATAAACTCTATACATTTAAACACCCTCTTCGATGGTAGGTCGTGGTCATACCAAAGAAACCGTGGGGTTGTTAAATGTAAACTCTATACATTTATACACCCTCTTCGTTGGTAGGTTGTGGTCATACTAAAGAAACCGTGGGGTTGTAAAATATAAACTCTATACATTTAAACACCCTCTTCGATGGTAGGTCGTGGTCATACCAAAGAAACCGTGGGGTTGTTAAATGTAAACTCTATACATTTAAACACCCTCTTCGATGGTAGGTCGTGGTCATACCAAAGAAATCGTGGGGTTGTTAAATGTAAACTCTATACATTTAAACACCATCTTCGATAGTATATCGTGGTCATACCAGAGAAACCGTGGGGTTGTTAAATGCAAACTCTATACATTTAAACACCCTCTTCGATGGAAGGTCGTGGTCATACCAAAGAAACCGTGGGGTTGTTAAATGTAAACTCTATACATTTAAACACCCTCTTCGATGGTATGTCGTGGTCATACCAAAGAAACCGTGGGGTTGTTAAATGTAAACTGTATATATTTAAACATTCTCTTCGATGATAGGTCGAGGTCATACCAAAGAAATCGTGGGGTTGTCAAATGTCAACTCTATACATTTAAACACCCTGTTCGATGGTAGGTCGTGGTCATACCAAAGAAACCGTGGGGTTGCTAAATGTAAGCTCTATATATTTCAACACCCTCTTCTATGGTAGGTCGTGATCATACCAAAGAAACCGTGGGGTTGTTAAATGTAAACTCTATACATTTAAACACCTTCTTTGATGGCAGGTCGTGGTCATACAAAAGAAAACGTGGGGTTGTTAAATGTAAACTCTATACATTTAAACACACTCTTCGATGGTAGGTCGAGGTCATACCAAAGAAATCGTTGGGTTGTCAAATGTTAGATGCAAACTCTATACATTTAAACACCCTCTTCGATGGTAGGTCGTGGTCATACCAAAGAAACCGTGGGGTTGTTAAATGTAAACTCTATACATTTAAACACCTTCTTTGATGGCAGGTCGTGGTCATACAAAAGAAAACGTGGGGTTGTTAAATGTAAACTCTATACATTTAAACACACTCTTCGATGGTAGGTCGTGGTCATACCAGAGAAACCGTGGGGTTGTAAAATGTAAACTCTATACATTTAAACACACTCTTCGATGGTAGGTCGTTGTTATACCAAGGAAACCGTGGGGTTGTAAAAGGTAAACTCTATACATTTATACACCCTCTTCGATGGTAGGTCGTGGTCATACTAAAGAAACCGTGGGGTTGTTAAATGTAAACTCTATACATTTAAACACCTTCTTTGATGGCAGGTCGTGGTCATACAAAAGAAAACGTGGGGTTGTTAAATGTAAACTCTATACATTTAAACACCCTCTTCGATGGTAGTTCGTGGTCATACCAGAGAAACCGTGGGGTTGTTAAATTTAAACTCTATACATTTAAACACCCTCTTCGATGGTAGGTCGTGGTCATACCAAAGAAACCGTGGGGTTGTTAAATGTAAACTCTATACATTTATACACCCTCTTTGATGGTAGGTCATGGTCATACCAAAGAAACCGTGGGGTTGTTAAATGTAAACTCTATACATTTATACACCCTCTTCGATGGTAGGTCGTGGTCATACCAAAGAAACCGTGGGGTTGTTAAATGTAAACTGTATACATTTAAACACCATCTTCGGTAGTAGGTCATGGTTATTCCAAAGAAACCGTGGGGTTGTTAAATATAAACTCTATACATTTATACACCCTCTTCGGTAGTAGGTCGTGGTCATACCAAAGAAACCGTGGGGTTGTAAAATATAAACTCTATACATTTATACACCCTCTTCGGTAGTAGGTCATGGTTATACCAAAGAAACCGTGGGGTTGTTAAATATAAACTCTATACATTTATACACCCTCTTCGGTAGTAGGTTGTGGTCATACCAAAGAAACCGTGGGGTTGTAAAATATAAACTCTATACATTTATACACCCTCTTCGATGGTAGGTCGTGGTCATACCAAGGAAATCGTGGGGTTGTTAAATATAAACTCTATACATTTATACACCCTCTTCGGTAGTAGGTCATGGTCATACCAAAGAAACCGTGGGGTTGTTAAATATAAACTCTATACATTTATACACCCTCTTCGATGGTAGGTCATGGTCATACCAAAGAAACCGTGGGGTTGTTAAATATAAACTCTATACATTTATACACCCTCTTCGATGGTAGGTCGTGGTCATACCAATGAAACCGTGGGGTTGTTAAATATAAACTCTATACATTTATACACCCTCTTCGGTAGTAAGTCGTGGTCATACCAAAGAAACGTGGGGTTGTTAAATATAAACTCTATACATTTATACACCCTCTTCGATGGTAGGTCGTGGTCATACCAAATAAACTGTGGGGTTGTTAAATATAAACTCTATACATTTATACACCCTCTTCGATGGTAGGTCGTGGTCATACCAAAGAAACTGTGGGGTTGTTAAAATAAACTCTATACATTTATACACCCTCTTCGGTAGTAGGTCGTGGTCATACCAATGAAACCGTGGGGTTGTAAAATATAAACTCTATACATTTATACACCCTCTTCGATGATAGGTTGTGGTCATACCAAAGAAACCGTGGGGTTGTAAAATATAAACTCTATACATTTATACACCCTCTTCGGTTGTAGGTCGTGGTCATACCAAGGAAACCGTGGGGTTGTAAAATATAAACTCTATACATTTATACACCCTCTTCGATGGTAGGTTGTGGTCATACCAAAGAAACCGTGGGGTTGTAAAATATAAACTCTATACATTTATACACCCTCTTCGATGGTAGGTCATGGTCATACCAAAGAAACTGTGGGGTTGTAAAATATAAACTCTATACATTTATACACCCTCTTCGGTTGTAGGTCATGGTCATACCAAAGAAACTGTGGGGTTGTAAAATATAAACTCTATACATTTATACACCCTCTTCGGTTGTAGGTCGTGGTCATATCAAGGAAACCGTGGGGTTGTAAAATATAAACTCTATACATTTATACACCCTCTTCGATGGTAGGTCGTGGTCATACCAAAGAAACTGTGGGGTTGTAAAATATAAACTCTATACATTTATACACCCTCTTCGGTTGTAGGTCGTGGTCATATCAAGGAAACCGTGGGGTTGTAAAATATAAACTCTATACATTTAAACACCCTCTTCGATGGTAGGTCGTGGTCATACCAAAGAAACCGTGGGGTTGTTAAATGTAAACTCTATACATTTATACACCCTCTTTGATGGTAGGTCATGGTCATACCAAAGAAACCGTGGGGTTGTTAAATGTAAACTCTATACATTTATACACCCTCTTCGATGGTAGGTCGTGATCATACCAAAGAAACCGTGGGGTTGTTAAATGTAAACTGTATACATTTAAACACCATCTTCGGTAGTAGGTCATGGTTATACCAAAGAAACCGTGGGGTTGTTAAATATAAACTCTATACATTTATACACCCTCTTCGGTAGTAGGTCGTGGTCATACCAAAGAAACCGTGGGGTTGTAAAATATAAACTCTATACATTTATACACCCTGTTTGATGGTAGGTCGTGGTCATACCAAGGAAACCGTGGGGTTGTTAAATATAAACTCTATACATTTATACACCCTCTTCGGTAGTAGGTCGTGGTCATACCAAAGAAACCGTGGGGTTGTTAAATATAAACTCTATACATTTATACACCCTCTTTGATGGTAGGTCATGGTCATACCAAAGAAACCGTGGGGTTGTTAAATGTAAACTCTATACATTTATACACCCTCTTCGATGGTAGGTCGTGGTCATACCAAAGAAACCGTGGGGTTGTTAAATGTAAACTGTATACATTTAAACACCATCTTCGGTAGTAGGTCATGGTTATACCAAAGAAACCGTGGGGTTGTTAAATATAAACTCTATACATTTATACACCCTCTTCGGTAGTAGGTCGTGGTCATACCAAAGAAACCGTGGGGTTGTAAAATATAAACTCTATACATTTATACACCCTCTTCGGTAGTAGGTCATGGTTATACCAAAGAAACCGTGGGGTTGTTAAATATAAACTCTATACATTTATACACCCTCTTCGGTAGTAGGTCGTGGTCATACCAAAGAAACCGTGGGGTTGTAAAATATAAACTCTATACATTTATACACCCTCTTCGATGGTAGGTCGTGGTCATACCAAGGAAACCGTGGGGTTGTTAAATATAAACTCTATCCATTTATACACCCTCTTCGGTAGTAGGTCATGGTCATACCAAAGAAACCGTGGGGTTGTTAAATATAAACTCTATACATTTATACACCCTCTTCGATGGTAGGTCATGGTCATACCAAAGAAACCGTGGGGTTGTTAAATATAAACTCTATACATTTATACACCCTCTTCGATGGTAGGTCGTGGTCATACCAATGAAACCGTGGGGTTGTTAAATATAAACTCTATACATTTATACACCCTCTTCGGTAGTAAGTCGTGGTCATACCAAAGAAACCGTGGGGTTGTTAAATATAAACTCTATACATTTATACACCCTCTTCGATGGTAGGTCGTGGTCATACCAAAGAAACTGTGGGGTTGTTAAATATAAACTCTATACATTTATACACCCTCTTCGATGGTAGGTCGTGGTCATACCAAAGAAACTGTGGGGTTGTTAAAATAAACTATATACATTTATACACCCTCTTCGGTAGTAGGTCGTGGTCATACCAAAGAAACCGTGGGGTTGTAAAATATAAACTCTATACATTTATACACCCTCTTCGATGATAGGTTGTGGTCATACCAAGGAAACCGTGGGGTTGTAAAATATAAACTCTATACATTTATACACCCTCTTCGGTTGTAGGTCGTGGTCATACCAAGGAAACCGTGGGGTTGTAAAATATAAACTCTATACATTTATACACCCTCTTCGATGGTAGGTTGTGGTCATACCAAAGAAACCGTGGGGTTGTAAAATATAAACTCTATACATTTATACACCCTCTTCGATGGTAGGTCATGGTCATACCAAAGAAACTGTGGGGTTGTAAAATATAAACTCTATACATTTATACACCCTCTTCGATGGTAGGTCGTGGTCATACCAAAGAAACCGTGGGGTTGTAAAATATAAACTCTATACATTTATACACCCTCTTCGATGGTAGGTCGTGGTCATACCAAGGAAACCGTGGGGTTGTAAAATATAAACTCTATACATTTATACACCCTCTTCGGTTGTAGGTCGTGGTCATACCAAGGAAACCGTGGGGTTGTAAAATATAAACTCTATACATTTATACACCCTCTTCGATGGTAGGTCGTGGTCATACCAAAGGAACCGTGGGGTTGTAAAATATAAACTCTATACATTTATACACCCTCTTCGATGGTAGGTCGTGGTCATACCAAAGAAACTGTGGGGTTGTAAAATATAAACTCTATACATTTATACACCCTCTTTGATGGTAGGTCATGGTCATACCAAAGAAACCGTGGGGTTGTTAAATGTAAACTCTATACATTTATACACCCTCTTCGATGGTAGGTCGTGGTCATACCAAAGAAACCGTGGGGTTGTTAAATGTAAACTGTATACATTTAAACACCATCTTCGGTAGTAGGTCATGGTTATACCAAAGAAACCGTGGGGTTGTTAAATATAAACTCTATACATTTATACACCCTCTTCGGTAGTAGGTCGTGGTCATACCAAAGAAACCGTGGGGTTGTAAAATATAAACTCTATACATTTATACACCCTCTTCGGTAGTAGGTCATGGTTATACCAAAGAAACCGTGGGGTTGTTAAATAAAAACTCTATACATTTATACACCCTCTTCGGTAGTAGGTCGTGGTCATACCAAAGAAACCGTGGGGTTGTAAAATATAAACTCTATACATTTATACACCCTCTTCGATGGTAGGTCGTGGTCATACCAAGGAAACCGTGGGGTTGTTAAATATAAACTCTATACATTTATACACCCTCTTCGGTAGTAGGTCATGGTCATACCAAAGAAACCGTGGGGTTGTTAAATATAAACTCTATACATTTATACACCCTCTTCGATGGTAGGTCATGGTCATACCAAAGAAACCGTGGGGTTGTTAAATATAAACTCTATACATTTATACACCCTCTTCGATGGTAGGTCGTGGTCATACCAATGAAACCGTGGGGTTGTTAAATATAAACTCTATACATTTATACACCCTCTTCGGTAGTAAGTCGTGGTCATACCAAAGAAACCGTGGGGTTGTTAAATATAAACTCTATACATTTATACACCCTCTTCGATGGTAGGTCGTGGTCATACCAAAGAAACTGTGGGGTTGTTAAATATAAACTCTATACATTTATACACCCTCTTCGATGGTAGGTCGTGGTCATACCAAAGAAACTGTGGGGTTGTTAAAATAAACTATATACATTTATACACCCTCTTCGGTAGTAGGTCGTGGTCATACCAAAGAAACCGTGGGGTTGTAAAATATAAACTCTATACATTTATACACCCTCTTCGATGATAGGTTGTGGTCATACCAAGGAAACCGTGGGGTTGTAAAATATAAACTCTATACATTTATACACCCTCTTCGGTTGTAGGTCGTGGTCATACCAAGGAAACCGTGGGGTTGTAAAATATAAACTCTATACATTTATACACCCTCTTCGATGGTAGGTTGTGGTCATACCAAAGAAACCGTGGGGTTGTAAAATATAAACTCTATACATTTATACACCCTCTTCGATGGTAGGTCATGGTCATACCAAAGAAACTGTGGGGTTGTAAAATATAAACTCTATACATTTATACACCCTCTTCGATGGTAGGTCGTGGTCATACCAAAGAAACTGTGGGGTTGTAAAATATAAACTCTATACATTTATACACCCTCTTCGATGGTAGGTCGTGGTCATACCAAGGAAACCGTGGGGTTGTAAAATATAAACTCTATACATTTATACACCCTCTTCGGTTGTAGGTCGTGGTCATACCAAGGAAACCGTGGGGTTGTAAAATATAAACTCTATACATTTATACACCCTCTTCGATGGTAGGTCGTGGTCATACCAAAGGAACCGTGGGGTTGTAAAATATAAACTCTATACATTTATACACCCTCTTCGATGGTAGGTCGTGGTCATACCAAAGAAACTGTGGGGTTGTAAAATATAAACTCTATACATTTATACACCCTCTTCGATGGTAGGTCGTGGTCATACCAAAGGAACCGTGGGGTTGTAAAATATAAACTCTATACATTTATACACCCTCTTCGATGGTAGGTCGTGGTCATACCAAAGAAACTGTGGGGTTGTAAAATATAAACTCTATACATTTATACACCCTCTTCGGTTGTAGGTCGTGGTCATACCAAGGAAACCGTGGGGTTGTAAAATATAAACTCTATACATTTATACACCCTCTTCGATGGTAGGTCGTGGTCATACCAAAGAAACCGTGGGGTTGTAAAATATAAACTCTATACATTTATACACCCTCTTCGATGGTAGGTCGTGGTCATACCAAAGAAACTGTGGGGTTGTAAAATATAAACTCTATACATTTATACACCCTCTTCGGTTGTAGGTCGTGGTCATATCAAGGAAACCGTGGGGTTGTAAAATATAAACTCTATACATTTAAACACCCTCTTCGATGGTAGGTCGTGGTCATACCAAAGAAACCGTGGGGTTGTTAAATGTAAACTCTATACATGTATACACCCTCTTTGATGGTAGGTCATGGTCATACCAAAGAAACCGTGGGGTTGTTAAATGTAAACTCTATACATTTATACACCCTCTTCGATGGTAGGTCGTGGTCATACCAAAGAAACCGTGGGGTTGTTAAATGTAAACTGTATACATTTAAACACCATCTTCGGTAGTAGGTCATGGTTATACCAAAGAAACCGTGGGGTTGTTAAATATAAACTCTATACATTTATACACCCTCTTCGGTAGTAGGTCGTGGTCATACCAAAGAAACCGTGGGGTTGTAAAATATAAACTCTATACATTTATACACCCTCTTCGATAGTAGGTCATGGTTATACCAAAGAAACCGTGGGGTTGTTAAATATAAACTCTATACATTTATACACCCTCTTCGGTAGTAGGTCGTGGTCATACCAAAGAAACCGTGGGGTTGTAAAATATAAACTCTATACATTTATACACCCTCTTCGATGGTAGGTCGTGGTCATACCAAGGAAACCGTGGGGTTGTTAAATATAAACTCTATACATTTATACACCCTCTTCGATGGTAGGTCGTGGTCATACCAATGAAACCGTGGGGTTGTTAAATATAAACTCTATACATTTATACACCCTCTTCGATGGTAGGTCGTGGTCATACCAAAGAAACTGTGGGGTTGTTAAATGTAAACTCTATACATTTATACACCCTCTTCGGTTGTAGGTCGTGGTCATACCAAAGAAACCGTGGGGTTGTTAAATATAAACTCTATACATTTATACACCCTCTTCGATGGTAGGTCGTGGTCATACCAATGAAACCGTGGGGTTGTTAAATATAAACTCTATACATTTATACACCCTCTTCGGTAGTAGGTCGTGGTCATACCAAAGAAACCGTGGGGTTGTTAAATATAAACTCTATACATTTATACACCCTCTTCGATGGTAGGTCGTGGTCATACCAAAGAAACTGTGGGGTTGTTAAATATAAACTCTATACATTTATACACCCTCTTCGATGGTAGGTCATGGTCATACCAAAGAAACTCTGGGGTTGTTAAATGTAAACTCTATACATTTATACACCCTCTTCGGTTGTAGGTCATGGTCATACCAAAGAAACTGTGGGGTTGTTAAATATAAACTCTATACATTTATACACCCTCTTCGGTAGTAGGTCGTGGTCATACCAAAGAAACCGTGGGGTTGTAAAATATAAACTCTATACATTTATACACCCTCTTCGATGGTAGGTCGTGGTCATACCAAGGAAACCGTGGGGTTGTTAAATATAAACTCTATACATTTATACACCCTCTTCGATGGTAGGTTGTGGTCATACCAAAGAAACCGTGGGGTTGTAAAATATAAACTCTATACATTTATACACCCTCTTCGATGGTAGGTCATGGTCATACCAAAGAAACTGTGGGGTTGTAAAATATAAACTCTATACATTTATACACCCTCTTCGGTTGTAGGTCGTGGTCATACCAAGGAAACCGTGGGGTTGTAAAATATAAACTCTATACATTTATACACCCTCTTCGATGGTAGGTCGTGGTCATACCAAAGAAACTGTGGGGTTGTAAAATATAAACTCTATACATTTATACACCCTCTTCGGTTGTAGGTCTTGGTCATACTAAAGAAACTGTGGGGTTGTAAAATATAAACTCTATACATTTATACACCCTCTTCGGTTGTAGGTCGTGGTCATACCAAGGAAACCGTGGGGTTGTAAAATATAAACTCTATACATTTATACACCCTCTTCGATGGTAGGTCGTGGTCATACCAAAGAAACCTTGGGGTTGTAAAATATAAACTCTATACATTTATACACCCTCTTCGATGGTAGGTCGTGGTCATACCAAAGAAACTGTGGGGTTCTAAAATATAAACTCTATACATTTATACACCCTCTTCGGTTGTAGGTCGTGGTCATATCAAGGAAACCGTGGGGTTGTAAAATATAAACTCTATACATTTAAACACCCTCTTCGATGGTAGGTCGTGGTCATACCAAAGAAACCGTGGGGTTGTTAAATGTAAACTCTATACATTTATACACCCTCTTTGATGGTAGGTCATGGTCATACCAAAGAAACCGTGGGGTTGTTAAATGTAAACTCTATACATTTATACACCCTCTTCGATGGTAGGTCGTGGTCATACCAAAGAAACCGTGGGGTTGTGAAATGTAAACTGTATACATTTAAACACCATCTTCGGTAGTAGGTCATGGTTATACCAAAGAAACCGTGGGGTTGTTAAATATAAACTCTATACATTTATACACCCTCTTCGGTAGTAGGTCGTGGTCATACCAAAGAAACCGTGGGGTTGTAAAATATAAACTCTATACATTTATACACCCTCTTCGATAGTAGGTCATGGTTATACCAAAGAAACCGTGGGGTTGTTAAATATAAACTCTATACATTTATACACCCTCTTCGGTAGTAGGTCGTGGTCATACCAAAGAAACCGTGGGGTTGTAAAATATAAACTCTATACATTTATACACCCTCTTCGATGGTAGGTCGTGGTCATACCAAGGAAACCGTGGGGTTGTTAAATATAAACTCTATACATTTATATACCCTCTTCGGTAGTAGGTCGTGGTCATACCAAAGAAACCGTGGGGTTGTTAAATATAAACTCTATACATTTATACACCCTCTTCGATGGTAGGTCATGGTCATACCAAAGAAACTGTGGGGTTGTTAAATGTAAACTCTATACATTTATACACCCTCTTCGGTTGTAGGTCGTGGTCATACCAAAGAAACCGTGGGGTTGTTAAATATAAACTCTATACATTTATACACCCTCTTCGATGGTAGGTCGTGGTCATACCAATGAAACCGTGGGGTTGTTAAATATAAACTCTATACATTTATACACCCTCTTCGGTAGTAGGTCGTGGTCATACCAAAGAAACCGTGGGGTTGTTAAATATAAACTCTATACATTTATACACCCTCTTCGATGGTAGGTCGTGGTCATACCAAAGAAACTGTGGGGTTGTTAAATATAAACTCTATACATTTATACACCCTCTTCGATGGTAGGTCGTGGTCATACCAAAGAAACTGTGGGGTTGTTAAAATAAACTCTATACATTTATACACCCTCTTCGGTAGTAGGTCGTGGTCATACCAAAGAAACCGTGGGGTTGTTAAATATAAACTCTATACATTTATACACCCTCTTCGGTAGTAGGTCGTGGTCATACCAAAGAAACCGTGGGGTTGTTAAATATAAACTCTATACATTAATACACCCTCTTCGATGGTAGGTCATGGTCATACCAAAGAAACTGTGGGGTTGTTAAATGTAAACTCTATACATTTATACACCCTCTTCGGTTGTAGGTCATGGTCATACCAAAGAAACTGTGGGGTTGTTAAATATAAACTCTATACATTTATACACCCTCTTCGGTAGTAGGTCGTGGTCATACCAAAGAAACCGTGGGGTTGTAAAATATAAACTCTATACATTTATACACCCTCTTCGATAGTAGGTCGTGGTCATACCAAGGAAACCGTGGGGTTGTTAAATATAAACTCTATACATTTATACACCCTCTTCGGTAGTAGGTCGTGGTCATACCAAAGAAACCGTGGGGTTGTTAAATATAAACTCTATACATTTATACACCCTCTTCGATGGTAGGTCATGGTCATACCAAAGAAACTGTGGGGTTGTTAAATGTAAACTCTATACATTTATACACCCTCTTCGGTTGTAGGTCGTGGTCATACCAAAGAAACCGTGGGGTTGTTAAATATAAACTCTATACATTTATACACCCTCTTCGATGGTAGGTCGTGGTCATACCAATGAAACCGTGGGGTTGTTAAATATAAACTCTATACATTTATACACCCTCTTCGGTAGTAGGTCGTGGTCATACCAAAGAAACCGTGGGGTTGTTAAATATAAACTCTATACATTTATACACCCTCTTCGATGGTAGGTCGTGGTCATACCAAAGAAACTGTGGGGTTGTTAAATATAAACTCTATACATTTATACACCCTCTTCGATGGTAGGTCGTGGTCATACCAAAGAAACTGTGGGGTTGTTAAAATAAACTCTATGCATTTATACACCCTCTTCGGTAGTAGGTCGTGGTCATACCAAAGAAACCGTGGGGTTGTTAAATGTAAACTCTATACATTTATACACCCTCTTCGGTTGTAGGTCATGGTCATACCAAAGAAACTGTGGGGTTGTTAAATATAAACTCTATACGTTTATACACCATCTTCGGTAGTAGGTCGTGGTCATACCAAAGAAACCGTGGGGTTGTTAAATATAAACTCTATACATTTATACACCCTCTTCGATGGTAGGTCATGGTCATACCAAAGAAACTGTGAGGTTGTTAAATGTAAACTCTATACATTTATACACCCTCTTCGGTTGTAGGTCATGGTCATACCAAAGAAACTGTGGGGTTGTTAAATGTAAACTCTATACATTTATACACCCTCTTCGATGGTAGGTCGTGGTCATACCAAGGAAACCGTGGGGTTGTTAAATATAAACTCTATACATTTAAACACCCTCTTCGATGGTAGGTCATGGTCATACCAAAGAAACTGTGGGGTTGTTAAATATAAACTCTATACATTTATACACCCTCTTCGGTAGTAGGTCGTGGTCATACCAAAGAAACCGTGGGGTTGTTAAATATAAACTCTATACATGTATACACCCTCTTCGATGGTTGGTCATGGTCATACCAAAGAAACTGTGGGGTTGTTAAATATAAACTCTATACATTTATACACCCTCTTCGGTAGTAGGTCGTGGTCATACCAAAGAAACCGTGGGGTTATTAAATATAAACTCTATACATTTATACACCCTCTTCGATGGTAGGTCGTGGTCATACCAAAGAAAACGTGGGGTTGTTAAATGTAAACTCTATACATTTATACACCCTCTTCGGTTGTAGGTCGTGGTCATACTAAAGAAACCGTGGGATTGTTAAATGTAAACTCTATACATTTATACACCCTCTTCGATGGTAGGTCGTGGTCATACTAAAGAAACCGTGGGGTTGTTAAATATAAACTCTATACATTTATACACCCTCTTCGATGGTAGGTCGTGGTCATACCAAAGAAACCGTGGGGTTGTTAAATATAAACTCTATACATTTAAACACCCTCTTTGATGGTAGGTCATGGTCATACCAGAGAAACTGTGGGGTTGTTAAATGTAAACTCTATACATTTATACACCCTCTTCGGTAGTAGGTCGTGGTCATACCAAAGAAACCGTGGGGTTGTAAAATATAAACTCTATACATTTATACACCCTCTTCGATGGTAGGTCGTGGTCATACCAAGGAAACCGTGGGGTTGTTAAATATAAACTCTATACATTTATACACCCTCTTCGGTAGTAGGTCGTGGTCATACCAAAGAAACCGTGGGGTTGTTAAATATAAACTCTATACATTTATACACCCTCTTCGATAGTAGGTCGTGGTCATACCAAAGAAACTGTGGGGTTGTTAAATATAAACTCTATACATTTATACACCCTCTTCGATGGTAGGTCGTGGTCATACCAAAGAAACTGTGGGGTTGTTAAAATAAACTCTATGCATTTATACACCCTCTTCGGTAGTAGGTCGTGGTCATACCAAAGAAACCGTGGGGTTGTTAAATGTAAACTCTATACATTTATACACCCTCTTCGGTTGTAGGTCATGGTCATACCAAAGAAACTGTGGGGTTGTTAAATATAAACTCTATACATTTATACACCCTCTTCGGTAGTAGGTCGTGGTCATACCAAAGAAACCGTGGGGTTGTTAAATATAAACTCTATACATTTATACACCCTCTTCGATGGTAGGTCATGGTCATACCAAAGAAACTGTGGGGTTGTTAAATGTAAACTCTATACATTTATACACCCTCTTCGATTGTAGGTCATGGTCATACCAAAGAAACTGTGGGGTTGTTAAATGTAAACTCTATACATTTATACACCCTCTTCGATGGTAGGTCGTGGTCATACCAAGGAAACCGTGGGGTTGTTAAATATAAACTCTATACATTTAAACACCCTCTTCGATGGTAGGTCATGGTCATACCAAAGAAACTGTGGGGTTGTTAAATATAAACTCTATACATTTATACACCCTCTTCGGTAGTAGGTCGTGGTCATACCAAAGAAACCGTGGGGTTGTTAAATATAAACTCTATACATTTATACACCCTCTTCGATGGTTGGTCATGGTCATACCAAAGAAACTGTGGGGTTGTTAAATATAAACTCTATACATTTATACACCCTCTTCGGTAGTAGGTCGTGGTCATACCAAAGAAACCGTGGGGTTATTAAATATAAACTCTATACATTTATACACCCTCTTCGATGGTAGGTCGTGGTCATACCAAAGAAAACGTGGGGTTGTTAAATGTAAACTCTATACATTTATACACCCTCTTCGGTTGTAGGTCGTGGTCATACTAAAGAAACCGTGGGATTGTTAAATGTAAACTCTATACATTTATACACCCTCTTCGATGGTAGGTCGTGGTCATACTAAAGAAACCGTGGGGTTGTTAAATATAAACTCTATACATTTATACACCCTCTTCGATGGTAGGTCGTGGTCATACCAAAGAAACCGTGGGGTTGTTAAATATAAACTCTATACATTTAAACACCCTCTTTGATGGTAGGTCATGGTCATACCAGAGAAACTGTGGGGTTGTTAAATGTAAACTCTATACATTTATACACCCTCTTTGATGGTAGGTCGTGGTCATACCAAAGAAACCGTGGGGTTGTTAAATATAAACTCTATACATTTATACACCCTCTTCGGTATAGGTCGTGGTCATACCAAAGAAACCGTGGGATTGTTAAATGTAAACTCTATACATTTAAACACACTCTTTGATGGTAGGTCATGGTCATACCAGAGAAACTGTGGGGTTGTTAAATGTAAACTCTATACATTTATACACCCTCTTTGATGGTAGGTCGTGCTCATACCAAAGAAACCGTGGGGTTGTTAAATATAAACTCTATACATTTATACACCCTCTTCGGTAGTAGGTCGTGGTCATACCAAAGAAACCGTGGGGTTGTTAAATGTAAACTCTATACATTTAAACACCTTCTTCGGTTGTAGGTCGTGGTCATAGCAAAGAAACCGTGGGGTTGTTAAATGTAAACTCTATACATTTAAACACCCTCTTCGATGGTAGGTCGTGGTCATACCAAAGAAACCGTGGGGTTGTTAAATGTAAACTCTATACATTTAAACACCCTCTTCGATGGTAGGTCGTGGTCATACCAAAGAAACAGTGGGGTTGTTAAATGTAAACTCTATACATTTAAACACCCTCTTAGGTAGTAGGTCATGGTTATACCAAAGAAACCGTGGGGTTGTTAAATGTAAACTCTATACATTTTAACACCCTCTTCGATGGTAGGTCATGGGCATACCAAAGAAACCGTGGGATTGTTAAATGTAAACTCTATACATTTAAACACCAACTTTGATGGTAGGTCATGGTCATACCAAAGAAACTGTGGGGTTGTTAAATGTAAACTCTATACATTGAAACACCCTCTTCGATGGTAGGTCGTGGTCATACCAAAGAAACCGTGGGGTTGTTAAATGTAAACTCTATACATTTAAACACCCTCTTCGATGGTAGGTCGTGGTCATACCAAAGAAACAGTGGGGTTGTTAAATGTAAACTGTATACATTTAAACACCCTCTTCGGTAGTAGGTCTTGGTTATACCAAAGAAACCGTGGGGTTGTTAAATGTAAACTCTATACATTTAAACACCCTCTTTGATGGTATGTCATGGTCATACCAGAGAAACTGTGGGGTTGTTAAATGTAAACTCTATACATTTATACACCCTCTTTGATGGTAGGTCATGGTCATACAAAAGAAACCGTGGGATTGTAAAATATAAACTCTATTCATTTAAACACCCTCTTCGATGGTAGGTCGTGGTCATACCAAAGAAACCGTGGGGTTGTTAAATGTAAACTCTATACATTTAAACACACTCTTCGATGGTAGGTCATGGTCATACCAAGGAAGCCGTGGGGTTGTAAAATATAAACTCTATACATTTAAACACCCTCTTCGATGGTAGGTCGTGGTCATACCAAAGAAACCGTGGGGTTGTTAAATGTAAGCTCTATATATTTAAACACCCTCTTCTATGGTAGGACGTGATCATACCAAAGAAACCGTGGGGTTGTTAAATGTAAACTCTATACATTTAAACACCTTCTTTGATGGCAGGTCGTCGTCATACAAAAGAAAACGTGGGGTTGTTAAATGTAAACTCTATACATTTAAACACACTTCGATGGTAGGTCGTGGTCATACCAAAGAAACCGTGGGGTTGTTAAATGTAAACTCTATACATTTATCCACCGTCTTCGATGGTATATCGTGGTCATACCAGAGAAACCGTGGGTTGTTAAATGTAAACTCTATACATTTAAACACCCTCTTCGATGGTAGGTCGTGGTCATACCAAAGAAACCGTGGGGATGTTAAATGTAAACTCTATACATTTAAACACCCTCTTCGATAGTATATCGTGGTCATACCAGAGAAACCGTGGGGTTGTTAAATGTGAACTGTATATATTTAAACCTCGTCTTCGATGGTAGGTCCAGGTCATACCAAAGAAATCGTTGGGTTGTCAAATGTAAACTCTATACATTTAAACACCCTGTTCGATGGTAGGTCGTGGTCATACCAAAGAAACCGTGGGGTTGTTAGATGTAAACTCTATACATTTAAACACCCTCTTCGATAGTATATCGTGGTCATACCAGAGAAAACGTGGGGTTGTTAAATGTAAACTCTATACATTTAAACACCCTCTGCAATGGTATGTCGTGGTCATACCAAAGAAACCGTGGGGTTTTTAAATGTAAACTGTATATATTTAAACATCGTCTTCGATGGTAGGTCGAGGTCATACCAAAGAAATCGTTGGGTTGTCAAATGTTAGATGCAAACTCTATACATTTAAACACCCTCTTCGATGGTAGGTCGTGGTCATACTACAGAAACCGTGGGGTTGTTAAATGTAAACTCTATACATTTAAACACCCTCTTCGATGGTAGGTCGTGGTCATACCAAAGAAACCGTGGGGTTGTTAAATGTAAACTCTATACATTTAAACACCCTCTTCGATGGTAGGTCGTGGTCATACCAAAGAAACAGTGGGGTTGTTAAATGTAAACTCTATACATTTAAACACCCTCTTAGGTAGTAGGTCATGGTTATACCAAAGAAACCGTGGGGTTGTTAAATGTAAACTCTATACATTTTAACACCCTCTTCGATGGTAGGTCATGGGCATACCAAAGAAACCGTGGGATTGTTAAATGTAAACTCTATACATTTAAACACCAACTTTGATGGTAGGTCATAGTCATACCAAAGAAACTGTGGGGTTGTTAAATGTAAACTCTATACATTGAAACACCCTCTTCGATGGTAGGTCGTGGTCATACCAAAGAAACCGTGGGGTTGTTAAATGTAAACTCTATACATTTAAACACCCTCTTCGATGGTAGGTCGTGGTCATACCAAAGAAACAGTGGGGTTGTTAAATGTAAACTGTATACATTTAAACACCCTCTTCGGTAGTAGGTCTTGGTTATACCAAAGAAACCGTGGGGTTGTTAAATGTAAACTCTATACATTTAAACACCCTCTTTGATGGTATGTCATGGTCATACCAGAGAAACTGTGGGGTTGTTAAATGTAAACTCTATACATTTATACACCCTCTTTGATGGTAGGTCATGGTCATACAAAAGAAACCGTGGGATTGTAAAATATAAACTCTATTCATTTAAACACCCTCTTCGATGGTAGGTCGTGGTCATACCAAAGAAACCGTGGGGTTGTTAAATGTAAACTCTATACATTTAAACACACTCTTCGATGGTAGGTCATGGTCATACCAAGGAAGCCGTGGGGTTGTAAAATATAAACTCTATACATTTAAACACCCTCTTCGATGGTAGGTCGTGGTCATACCAAAGAAACCGTGGGGTTGTTAAATGTAAGCTCTATATATTTAAACACCCTCTTCTATGGTAGGTCGTGATCATACCAAAGAAACCGTGGGGTTGTTAAATGTAAACTCTATACATTTAAACACCTTCTTTGATGGCAGGTCGTCGTCATACAAAAGAAAACGTGGGGTTGTTAAATGTAAACTCTATACATTTAAACACACTCTTCGATGGTAGGTCGTGGTCATACCAAAGAAACCGTGGGGTTGTTAAATGTAAACTCTATACATTTATCCACCGTCTTCGATGGTATATCGTGGTCATACCAGAGAAACCGTGGGTTGTTAAATGTAAACTCTATACATTTAAACACCCTCTTCGATGGTAGGTCGTGGTCATACCAAAGAAACCGTGGGGATGTTAAATGTAAACTCTATACATTTAAACACCCTCTTCGATAGTATATCGTGGTCATACCAGAGAAACCGTGGGGTTGTTAAATGTGAACTGTATATATTTAAACCTCGTCTTCGATGGTAGGTCCAGGTCATACCAAAGAAATCGTTGGGTTGTCAAATGTAAACTCTATACATTTAAACACCCTGTTCGATGGTAGGTCGTGGTCATACCAAAGAAACCGTGGGGTTGTTAGATGTAAACTCTATACATTTAAACACCCTCTTCGATAGTATATCGTGGTCATACCAGAGAAAACGTGGGGTTGTTAAATGTAAACTCTATACATTTAAACACCCTCTGCAATGGTATGTCGTGGTCATACCAAAGAAACCGTGGGGTTTTTAAATGTAAACTGTATATATTTAAACATCGTCTTCGATGGTAGGTCGAGGTCATACCAAAGAAATCGTTGGGTTGTCAAATGTTAGATGCAAACTCTATACATTTAAACACCCTCTTCGATGGTAGGTCGTGGTCATACTACAGAAACCGTGGGGTTGTTAAATGTAAACTCTATACATTTAAACACCCTCTTCGATGGTAGGTCGTGGTCATACCAAAGAAACCGTGGGGTTGTTAAATGTAAACTCTATACATTTAAACACCCTCTTCAGTTGTAGGTCGTGGTCATAGCAAAGAAACCGTGGGGTTGTTAAATGTAAACTCTATACATTTAAACACCCTCTTCGATGGTAGGTCGTGGTCAAACCAAAGAAACCGTGGGGTTGTTAAATGTAAACTCTATACATTTAAACACCCTCTTCGATGGTAGGTCGTGGTCATACCAAAGAAACCGTGGGGTTGTTAAATGTAAACTGTATACATTTATACACCCTCTTTGATGGTAGGTCATGGTCATACAAAAGAAACCGTGGGATTGTAAAATATAAACTCTATACATTTAAACACCCTCTTCGATGGTAGGTCGTGGTCATACCAAAGAAACCGTGGGGTTGTTAAATGTAAACTCTATACATTTAAACACACTCTTCGATGGTAGGTCGTGGTCATACCAAAGAAACCGTGGGGTTGTTAAATGTAAACTCTATACATTTATACACCGTCTTCGATGGTATATCGTGGTCATACCAGAGAAACCGTGGGTTGTTAAATGTAAACTCTATACATTTAAACACCCTCTTCGATGGTAGGTCGTGGTCATACCAAAGAAACCGTGGGGATGTTAAATGTAAACTCTATACATTTAAACACCCTCTTCGATAGTATATCGTGGTCATACCAGAGAAACCGTGGGGTTGTTAAATGTGAACTGTATATATTTAAACCTCGTCTTCGATGGTAGGTCCAGGTCATACCAAAGAAATCGTTGGGTTGTCAAATGTAAACTCTATACATTTAAACACCCTGTTCGATGGTAGGTCGTGGTCATACCAAAGAAACCGTGGGGTTGTTAGATGTAAACTCTATACATTTAAACACCCTCTTCGATAGTATATCGTGGTCATACCAGAGAAAACGTGGGGTTGTTAAATGTAAACTCTATACATTTAAACACCCTATGCAATGGTATGTCGTGGTCATACCAAAGAAACCGTGGGGTTGTTAAATGTAAACTGTATATATTTAAACATCGTCTTCGATGGTAGGTCGAGGTCATACCAAAGAAATCGTTGGGTTGTTAAATGTTAGATGCAAACTCTATACATTTAAACACCCTCTTCGATGGTAGGTCGTGGTCATACTACAGAAACCGTGGGGTTGTTAAATGTAAACTCTATACATTTAAACACCCTCTTCGGTTGTAGGTCGTGGTCATAGCAAAGAAACCGTGGGGTTGTTAAATGTAAACTCTATACATTTAAACACCCTCTTCGATGGTAGGTCGTGATCAAACCAAATAAACCGTGGAGTTGTTAAATGTAAACTCTATACATTTAAACACCCTCTTCGATGGTAGGTCGTGGTCATACCAAAGAAACAGTGGGGTTGTTAAATGTAAACTGTATACATTTAATCACCCTCTTCGGTAGTAGGTCATGGTTATTCCAAAGAAACCGTGGGTTTGTTAAATGTAAACTCTATATATTTTAGCACCCTCTTCGATGGTAGGTCGTGGTTATACCAAAGAAACCGTGGGATTGTTAAATGTAAATTCTATACATTTAAACACCCTCTTTGATGGTAGGTCATGGTCATACCAAAGAAACCGTGGGGTTGTTAAATGTAAACTCTATACATTTATACACCCTCTTTGATGGTAGGTCATGGTCATACCAAAGAAACCGTGGGGTTGTTAAATGTAAACTCTATACATTTAAATACCCTCTTCGATGGTAGGTCGTGGTCATACCAAAGAAACCGTGGGGTTGTTAAATGTAAACTCTATACATTTAAACACCCTCTTCGATGGTATGTCGTGGTCATACCAAAGAAACCGTGGGGTTGTAAAATGTAAACTGTATATATTTAAACATTCTCTTCGATGGTAGGTCGTGGTCATACCAAAGAAACTGTGGGGTTGTAAAATATAAACTCTATACATTTATACACCCTCTTCGGTTGTAGGTCGTGGTCATACCAAGGAAACCGTGGGGTTGTAAAATATAAACTCTATACATTTAAACACCCTCTTCGATGGTAGGTCGTGGTCATACCAAAGAAACCGTGGGGTTGTTAAATGTAAACTCTATACATTTATACACCCTCTTCGGTTGTAGGTCGTGGTCATACTAAAGAAAACGTGGGGTTGTTAAATGTAAACTCTATTCATTTAAACACACTCTTCGATGGTAGGTCGTGGTCATACCAAAGAAACCGTGGGGTTGTTAAATGTAAACTCTATACATTTAAACACCCTCTTCGATGGTAGGTCGTGGTCATACCAAAGAAACAGTGGGGTTGTTAAATGTAAACTCTATACATTTAAACACCCTCTTCGATGGTAGGTCGTGGTCATACCAAGGAAACCGTGGGGTTGTAAAATATAAACTCTATACATTTAAACACCCTCTTCGATGGTAGGTCGTGGTCATACCAAAGAAATCGTGGGGTTGTTAAATGTAAACTCTATACATTTAAACACCATCTTCGATAGTATATCGTGGTCATACCAGAGAAACCGTGGGGTTGTTAAATGCAAACTCTATACATTTAAACACCCTCTTCGATGGAAGGTCGTGGTCATACCAAAGAAACCGTGGGGTTGTTAAATGTAAACTCTATACATTTAAACACCCTCTTCGATGGTATGTCGTGGTCACACCAAAGAAACCGTGGGGTTGTTAAATGTAAACTGTATATATTTAAACATTCTCTTCGATGGTAGGTCGAGGTCATTCCAAAGAAATCGTTGGGTTGTCAAATGTCAACTCTATACATTTAAACACCCTGTTCGATGGTAGGTCGTGGTCATACCAAAGAAACCGTGGGGTTGTTAGATGCAAACTTTATACATTTAAACACCCTCTTCGATGGTAGGTCGTGGTCATACTATAGAAACCGTGGGGTTGTTAAATGTAAACTCTATACATTTAAACACCCTCTTCGATGGTAGGTCGTGGTCATACCAAAGAAACCGTGGGGTTGTTAAATGTAAGCTCTATATATTTAAACACCCTCTTCTATGGTAGGTCGTGATCATACCAAAGAAACCGTGGGGTTGTTAAATGTAAACTCTATACATTTAAACACCTTCTTTGATGGTAGGTCGTGGTCATACTAAAGAAAACGTGGGGTTGTTAAATGTAAACTCTATACATTTAAACACACTCTTCGATGGTAGGTCGTGGTCATACCAAAGAAACCGTGGGGTTGTTAAATGTAAACTCTATACATTTAAACACCCTCTTCGGTTGTAGGTCGTGATCATAGCAAAGAAACCGTGGGGTTGTTAAATGTAAACTCTATACATTTAAACACCCTCTTCGATGGTAGGTCGTGGTCATACCAAAGAAACCGTGGGGTTGTTAAATGTAAACTCTATACATTTAAACACCCTCTTCGATGGTAGGTCGTGGTCATACCAAAGAAACAGTGGGGTTGTTAAATGTAAACTGTATACATTTTAACACCCTCTTCGATGGTAGGTCGTGGGCATACCAAAGAAACCGTGGGATTGTTAAATGTAAACTCTATACATTTAAACACCCTCTTTGATAGTAGGTCATGGTCATTCCAAAGAAACTGTGGGGTTGTTAAATGTAAACTCTATACATTTAAACACCCTCTTCGATGGTAGGTCGTGGTCATACTAAAGAAACCGTGGGGTTGTAAAATATAAACTCTATACATTTAAACACCCTCTTCCATGGTAGGTCGTGGTCATACCAAAGAAACCGTGGGGTTGTTAAATGTAAACTCTATACATTTAAACACACTCTTCGATGGTAGGTCGTGGTCATACCAAGGAAACCGTGGGGTTGTAAAATATAAACTCTATACATTTAAACACCCTCTTCGATGGTATGTCGTGGTCATACGAAAGAAACCGTGGGGTTGTTAAATGTAAACTCTATACATTTAAACACCCTCTTCGATGGTAGGTCGTGGTCATACCAGAGAAACCATGGGGTTGTTAAATGTAAACTCTGTACATTTAAACACCCTCTTCGATGGTATGTCGTGGTCATACGAAAGAAACCGTGGGGTTGTTAAATGTAAACTGTATATATTTAAACATCCTCTTCGATGGTAGGTCGAGGTCATACCAAAGAAACCGTTGGGTTGTCAAATGTCAACTCTATACATTTAAACACCCTCTTCGATGGTAGGTCGTGGTCATACCAAGGAAACCGTGGGGTTGTTAGATGCAAACTCTATACATTTAAACACCCTCTTCGATGGTAGGTCGTGGTCATACTACAGAAACCGTGGGGTTGTTAAATGTAAACTCTATACATTTAAACACCCTCTTCGATGGTAGGTCGTGGTCATACCAAAGAAACCGTGGGGTTGTTAAATGTAAGCTCTATATATTTAAACACCCTCTTCTATGGTAGGTCGTGATCATACCAAAGAAACCGTGGGGTTGTTAAATGTAAACTCTATACATTTAAACACCTTCTTTGATGGTAGGTCGTGGTCATACAAAAGAAAACGTGGGGTTGTTAAATGTAATCTCTATACATTTAAACACACTCTTCGATAGTGTATCGTGGTCATACCAGAGAAACCGTGGGGTTGTTAAATGTAAACTCTATACATTTAAACACCATCTGCAATGGTATGTCGTGGTCATACCAAAGAAACCGTGGGGTTGTTAAATGTAAACTCTATATATTTAAACATCGTCTTCGATAGTAGGTCGAGGTCATACCAAAGAAACCGTGGGGTTGTTAAATGTAAACTCTATACATTTAATCACCATCTACGATAGTATATCGTGGTCATACCAGAGAAACCGTGGGGTTGTTAAATGCAAACTCTATACATTTAAACACCCTCTTCGATGGAAGGTCGTGGTCATACCAAAGAAACCGTGGGGTTGTTAAATGTAAACTCTATACATTTAAACACCCTCTTCGATGGTATGTCGTGGTCATACCAAAGAAACCGTGGGGTTGTTAAATGTAAACTGTATATATTTAAACATTCTCTTCGATGGTAGGTCGAGGTCATACCAAAGAAATTGTTGGGTTGTCAAATGTCAACTCTATACATTTAAACACCCTGTTCGATGGTAGGTCGTTGTCATACCAAAGAAACCGTGGGGTTGTTAGATGCAAACTCTATACATTTAAACACCCTCTTCGATGGTAGGTCGTGGTCATACCATAGAAACCGTGGGGTTGTTAAATGTAAACTCTATACATTTAAACATCCTCTTCGATGGTAGGTCGTGGTCATACCAAAGAAACCGTGGGGTTGTTAAATGTAAGCTCTATATATTTAAACACCCTCTTCTATGGTAGGTCGTGATCATACCAAAGAAACCGTGGGGTTGTTAAATGTAAACTCTATACATTTAAACACCTTCTTTGATGGTAGGTCGTGGTCATACAAAATAAAACGTGGGGTTGTTAAATGTAAACTCTCTACATTTAAGCACACTCTTCGATGGTAGGTCGTGGTCATACCAAAGAAACCGTGGGGTTGTTAAATGTAAACTCTATACGTTTAAACACCCTCTTCGGTGTAGGTCGTGGTCATAGCAAAGAAACCGTGGGGTTGTTAAATGTAAACTCTATACATTTAAACACCCTCTTCGATGGTAGGTCGTGGTAATACCAAAGAAACCGTGGGGTTGTTAAATGTAAACTCTATGCATTTAAACACCCTCTTCCATGGTAGGTCGTGGTCATACCAAAGAAACCGTGGGGTTGTTAAATGTAAACTCTATGCATTTAAACACCCTCTTCCATGGTAGGTCGTGGTCATACCAAAGAAACCGTGGGGTTGTTAAATGTAAACTCTATGTATTTAAACACCCTCTTCCATGGTAGGTGGTGGTCATGCCAGAGAAACCGTGGGGTTGTTAAATGCAAACTCTATACATTTAAACACCCTCTTCGATGGTAGGTCGTGGTCATACCAGAGAAACCGTGGGGTTGTTAAATGTAAACTCTGTACATTTAAACACCCTCTTAGATGGTATGTCGTGGTCATACGAAAGAAACCGTGGGGTTGTTAAATGTAAACTCTATACATTTATACACCCTCTTCGATGGTAGGTCGTGGTCATACCAAAGAAACTGTGGGGTTGTAAAATATAAACTCTATACATTTATACACCCTCTTCGGTTGTAGGTCGTGGTCATACCAAGGAAACCGTGGGGTTGTAAAATATAAACTCTATACATTTAAACACCCTCTTCGATGGTAGGTCGTGGTCATACCAAAGAAACCGTGGGGTTGTTAAATGTAAACTCTATACATTTATACACCCTCTTTGATGGTAGGTCATGGTCATACCAAAGAAACTGTGGGGTTGTTAAATGTAAACTCTATACATTTAAACACCCTCTTCGATTGTAGGTCGTGGTCATACCAGAGAAACCATGGGGTTGTTAAATGTAAACTCTGTACATTTAAACACCCTCTTCGATGGTATGTCGTGGTCATACGAAAGAAACCGTGGGGTTGTTAAATGTAAACTCTATACATTTAAACACACTCTTCGATGGTAGGTTGTGGTCATACCAAGGAAACCGTGGGGTTGTTAAATGTAAACTCTATACATTTAAACACACTCTTCGATGGTAGGTCGTGGTCATATCAAAGAAACCGTGGGGTTGTTAAATGTAAACTCTATACATTTAAACACCATCTTCGATAGTATATCGTGGTCATACCAGAGAAACCGTGGGGTTGTTAAATGCAAACTCTATACATTTAAACACCCTCTTCGATGGTAGGTCGTGGTCATACCAGAGAAACCGTGGGGTTGTTAAATGTAAACTCTGTACATTTAAACACTCTCTTCGATGGTATGTCGTGGTCATACGAAAGAAACCGTTGGGTTGTTAAATGTAAACTCTATACATTTATACACCCTCTTCGATGGTAGGTCGTGGTCATACCAAAGAAACCGTGGGGTTGTTAAATGTAAACTGTATATATTTAAACACCCTCTTCGATGGTAGGTCGTGGTCATACCAAAGAAACCGTGGGGTTGTTAAATGTAAACTCTATACATTTAAACACCCTCTTTGATGGTAGGTCGTGGTCATAACTAAGAAACCGTGGGGTTGTTAAATGTAAGCTGTATATATTTAAACACCCTCTTCGATGGAAGGTCGTGGTCATACCAAAGAAACCGTAGGGTTGTTAAATATAAACTCTATACATTTAAACACCCTCTTCGATGGTATGTCGTGGTCATACCAAAGAAACCGTGGGGTTGTTAAATGTAAACTGTATATATTTAAACACCCTCTTCGATGGTAGGTCGTGGTCATACCAAAGAAACCGTGGGGTTGTTAAATGTAAACTCTATACATTTAAACACACTCTTCGATGGTAGGTCGTGGTCATATCAAAGAAACCGTGGGGTTGTTAAATGTAAACTCTATACATTTAAACACCATCTTCGATAGTATATCGTGGTCATACCAGAGAAACCGTGGGGTTGTTAAATGCAAACTCTATACATTTAAACACCCTCTTCGATGGTAGGTCGTGGTCATACCAGAGAAACCGTGGGGTTGTTAAATGTAAACTCTGTACATTTAAACACTCTCTTCGATGGTATGTCGTGGTCATACGAAAGAAACCGTTGGGTTGTTAAATGTAAACTCTATACATTTATACACCCTCTTCGATGGTAGGTCGTGGTCATACCAAAGAAACCGTGGGGTTGTTAAATGTAAACTGTATATATTTAAACACCCTCTTCGATGGTAGGTCGTGGTCATACCAAAGAAACCGTGGGGTTGTTAAATGTAAACTCTATACATTTAAACACCCTCTTTGATGGTAGGTCGTGGTCATAACTAAGAAACGTGGGGTTGTTAAATGTAAGCTGTATATATTTAAACACCCTCTTCGATGGAAGGTCGTGGTCATACCAAAGAAACCGTAGGGTTGTTAAATATAAACTCTATACATTTAAACACCCTCTTCGATGGTATGTCGTGGTCATACCAAAGAAACCGTGGGGTTGTTAAATGTAAACTGTATATATTTAAACACCCTCTTCGATGGTAGGTCGTGGTCATACCAAAGAAACCGTGGGGTTGTTAAATGTAAGCTGTATATATTTAAACACCCTCTTCGATGGTAGGTCGTGGTCATACCAAAGAAACCGTGGGGTTGCTAAATGTAAACTCTATACATTTAAACACCCTCTTTGATGGTAGGTCGTGGTCATACCAAGGAAACCGTGGGGTTGTAAAATATAAACTCTATACATTTAAACACCCTCTTCGATGGTAGGTCGTGGTCATACCAAAGAAACCGTGGGGTTGTTAAATGTAAACTCTATACATTTAAACACCATCTTCGATAGTATATCGTGGTCATACCAGAGAAACCGTGGGGTTGTTAAATGCAAACTCTATACATTTAAACACCCTCTTCGATGGAAGGTCGTGGTCATACCAAAGAAACCGTGGGGTTGTTAAATGTAAACTCTATATATTTAAACACCCTCTTCGATGGTATGTCGTGGTCATACCAAAGAAACCGTGGGGTTGTTAAATGTAAACTGTATATATTTAAACATTCTCTTCGATGGTAGGTCGAGGTCATACCAAAGAAATTGTTGGGTTGTCAAATGTCAACTCTATACATTTAAACACCCTGTTCGATGGTAGGTCGTTGTCATACCAAAGAAACCGTGGGGTTGTTAGATGCAAACTCTATACATTTAAACACCCTCTTCGATGGTAGGTCGTGGTCATACCAAAGAAACCGTGGGGTTGTTAAATGTAAACTCTATACATTTAAACACCTTCTTTGATGGTAGGTCGTGGTCATACAAAATAAAACGTGGGGTTGTTAAATGTAAACTCTATACATTTAAACATCCTCTTCGATGGTAGGTCGTGGTCATACCAAAGAAACCGTGGGGTTGTTAAATGTAAGCTCTATATATTTAAACACCCTCTTCTATGGTAGGTCGTGATCATACCAAAGAAACCGTGGGGTTGTTAAATGTAAACTCTATACATTTAAACACCTTCTTTGATGGTAGGTCGTGGTCATACAAAATAAAACGTGGGGTTGTTAAATGTAAACTCTCTACATTTAAACACACTCTTCGATGGTAGGTCGTGGTCATACC
This sequence comes from Bathymodiolus brooksi, assembly GCA_963680875.1. NCBI lineage: Eukaryota > Metazoa > Mollusca > Bivalvia > Mytilida > Modiolidae > Bathymodiolus > Bathymodiolus brooksi. The sequence goes on from OY804579.1 coordinate 91,995,977, forward strand.
AAAGAAACCGTGGGGTTGTTAAATGTAAACTCTATACGTTTAAACACCCTCTTCGGTGTAGGTCGTGGTCATAGCAAAGAAACCGTGGGGTTGTTAAATGTAAACTCTATACATTTAAACACCCTCTTCGATGGTAGGTCGTGGTAATACCAAAGAAACCGTGGGGTTGTTAAATGTAAACTCTATGCATTTAAACACCCTCTTCCATGGTAGGTCGTGGTCATACCAAAGAAACCGTGGGGTTGTTAAATGTAAACTCTATGCATTTAAACACCCTCTTCCATGGTAGGTCGTGGTCATACCAAAGAAACCGTGGGGTTGTTAAATGTAAACTCTATGTATTTAAACACCCTCTTCCATGGTAGGTGGTGGTCATGCCAGAGAAACCGTGGGGTTGTTAAATGCAAACTCTATACATTTAAACACCCTCTTCGATGGTAGGTCGTGGTCATACCAGAGAAACCGTGGGGTTGTTAAATGTAAACTCTGTACATTTAAACACCCTCTTAGATGGTATGTCGTGGTCATACGAAAGAAACCGTGGGGTTGTTAAATGTAAACTCTATACATTTATACACCCTCTTCGATGGTAGGTCGTGGTCATACCAAAGAAACTGTGGGGTTGTAAAATATAAACTCTATACATTTATACACCCTCTTCGGTTGTAGGTCGTGGTCATACCAAGGAAACCGTGGGGTTGTAAAATATAAACTCTATACATTTAAACACCCTCTTCGATGGTAGGTCGTGGTCATACCAAAGAAACCGTGGGGTTGTTAAATGTAAACTCTATACATTTATACACCCTCTTTGATGGTAGGTCATGGTCATACCAAAGAAACTGTGGGGTTGTTAAATGTAAACTCTATACATTTAAACACCCTCTTCGATTGTAGGTCGTGGTCATACCAGAGAAACCATGGGGTTGTTAAATGTAAACTCTGTACATTTAAACACCCTCTTCGATGGTATGTCGTGGTCATACGAAAGAAACCGTGGGGTTGTTAAATGTAAACTCTATACATTTAAACACACTCTTCGATGGTAGGTTGTGGTCATACCAAGGAAACCGTGGGGTTGTTAAATGTAAACTCTATACATTTAAACACACTCTTCGATGGTAGGTCGTGGTCATATCAAAGAAACCGTGGGGTTGTTAAATGTAAACTCTATACATTTAAACACCATCTTCGATAGTATATCGTGGTCATACCAGAGAAACCGTGGGGTTGTTAAATGCAAACTCTATACATTTAAACACCCTCTTCGATGGTAGGTCGTGGTCATACCAGAGAAACCGTGGGGTTGTTAAATGTAAACTCTGTACATTTAAACACTCTCTTCGATGGTATGTCGTGGTCATACGAAAGAAACCGTTGGGTTGTTAAATGTAAACTCTATACATTTATACACCCTCTTCGATGGTAGGTCGTGGTCATACCAAAGAAACCGTGGGGTTGTTAAATGTAAACTGTATATATTTAAACACCCTCTTCGATGGTAGGTCGTGGTCATACCAAAGAAACCGTGGGGTTGTTAAATGTAAACTCTATACATTTAAACACCCTCTTTGATGGTAGGTCGTGGTCATAACTAAGAAACCGTGGGGTTGTTAAATGTAAGCTGTATATATTTAAACACCCTCTTCGATGGAAGGTCGTGGTCATACCAAAGAAACCGTAGGGTTGTTAAATATAAACTCTATACATTTAAACACCCTCTTCGATGGTATGTCGTGGTCATACCAAAGAAACCGTGGGGTTGTTAAATGTAAACTGTATATATTTAAACACCCTCTTCGATGGTAGGTCGTGGTCATACCAAAGAAACCGTGGGGTTGTTAAATGTAAACTCTATACATTTAAACACACTCTTCGATGGTAGGTCGTGGTCATATCAAAGAAACCGTGGGGTTGTTAAATGTAAACTCTATACATTTAAACACTATCTTCGATAGTATATCGTGGTCATACCAGAGAAACCGTGGGGTTGTTAAATGCAAACTCTATACATTTAAACACCCTCTTCGATGGTAGGTCGTGGTCATACCAGAGAAACCGTGGGGTTGTTAAATGTAAACTCTGTACATTTAAACACTCTCTTCGATGGTATGTCGTGGTCATACGAAAGAAACCGTTGGGTTGTTAAATGTAAACTCTATACATTTATACACCCTCTTCGATGGTAGGTCGTGGTCATACCAAAGAAACCGTGGGGTTGTTAAATGTAAACTGTATATATTTAAACACCCTCTTCGATGGTAGGTCGTGGTCATACCAAAGAAACCGTGGGGTTGTTAAATGTAAACTCTATACATTTAAACACCCTCTTTGATGGTAGGTCGTGGTCATAACTAAGAAACGTGGGGTTGTTAAATGTAAGCTGTATATATTTAAACACCCTCTTCGATGGAAGGTCGTGGTCATACCAAAGAAACCGTAGGGTTGTTAAATATAAACTCTATACATTTAAACACCCTCTTCGATGGTATGTCGTGGTCATACCAAAGAAACCGTGGGGTTGTTAAATGTAAACTGTATATATTTAAACACCCTCTTCGATGGTAGGTCGTGGTCATACCAAAGAAACCGTGGGGTTGTTAAATGTAAGCTGTATATATTTAAACACCCTCTTCGATGGTAGGTCGTGGTCATACCAAAGAAACCGTGGGGTTGCTAAATGTAAACTCTATACATTTAAACACCCTCTTTGATGGTAGGTCGTGGTCATACCAAGGAAACCGTGGGGTTGTAAAATATAAACTCTATACATTTAAACACCCTCTTCGATGGTAGGTCGTGGTCATACCAAAGAAACCGTGGGGTTGTTAAATGTAAACTCTATACATTTAAACACCATCTTCGATAGTATATCGTGGTCATACCAGAGAAACCGTGGGGTTGTTAAATGCAAACTCTATACATTTAAACACCCTCTTCGATGGAAGGTCGTGGTCATACCAAAGAAACCGTGGGGTTGTTAAATGTAAACTCTATATATTTAAACACCCTCTTCGATGGTATGTCGTGGTCATACCAAAGAAACCGTGGGGTTGTTAAATGTAAACTGTATATATTTAAACATTCTCTTCGATGGTAGGTCGAGGTCATACCAAAGAAATTGTTGGGTTGTCAAATGTCAACTCTATACATTTAAACACCCTGTTCGATGGTAGGTCGTTGTCATACCAAAGAAACCGTGGGGTTGTTAGATGCAAACTCTATACATTTAAACACCCTCTTCGATGGTAGGTCGTGGTCATACCATAGAAACCGTGGGGTTGTTAAATGTAAACTCTATACATTTAAACATCCTCTTCGATGGTAGGTCGTGGTCATACCAAAGAAACCGTGGGGTTGTTAAATGTAAGCTCTATATATTTAAACACCCTCTTCTATGGTAGGTCGTGATCATACCAAAGAAACCGTGGGGTTGTTAAATGTAAACTCTATACATTTAAACACCTTCTTTGATGGTAGGTCGTGGTCATACAAAATAAAACGTGGGGTTGTTAAATGTAAACTCTCTACATTTAAACACACTCTTCGATGGTAGGTCGTGGTCATACCAAAGAAACCGTGGGGTTGTTAAATGTAAACTCTATACGTTTAAACACCCTCTTCGGTGTAGGTCGTGGTCATAGCAAAGAAACCGTGGGGTTGTTAAATGTAAACTCTATACATTTAAACACCCTCTTCGATGGTAGGTCGTGGTAATACCAAAGAAACCGTGGGGTTGTTAAATGTAAACTCTATGCATTTAAACACCCTCTTCCATGGTAGGTCGTGGTCATACCAAAGAAACCGTGGGGTTGTTAAATGTAAACTCTATGCATTTAAACACCCTCTTCCATGGTAGGTCGTGGTCATACCAAAGAAACCGTGGGGTTGTTAAATGTAAACTCTATGCATTTAAACACCCTCTTCCATGGTAGGTGGTGGTCATGCCAGAGAAACCGTGGGGTTGTTAAATGCAAACTCTATACATTTAAACACCCTCTTCGATGGTAGGTCGTGGTCATACCAGAGAAACCGTGGGGTTGTTAAATGTAAACTCTGTACATTTAAACACCCTCTTAGATGGTATGTCGTGGTCATACGAAAGAAACCGTGGTGTTGTTAAATGTAAACTCTATACATTTATACACCCTCTTCGATGGTAGGTCGTGGTCATACCAAAGAAACTGTGGGGTTGTAAAATATAAACTCTATACATTTATACACCCTCTTCGGTTGTAGGTCGTGGTCATACCAAGGAAACCGTGGGGTTGTGAAATATAAACTCTATACATTTAAACACCCTCTTCGATGGTAGGTCGTGGTCATACCAAAGAAACTGTGGGGTTGTTAAATGTAAACTCTATACATTTAAACACCCTCTTCGATTGTAGGTCGTGGTCATACCAGAGAAACCATGGGGTTGTTAAATGTAAACTCTGTACATTTAAACACCCTCTTCGATGGTATGTCGTGGTCATACGAAAGAAACCGTGGGGTTGTTAAATGTAAACTCTATACATTTAAACACACTCTTCGATGGTAGGTTGTGGTCATACCAAGGAAACCGTGGGGTTGTTAAATGTAAACTCTATACATTTAAACACACTCTTCGATGGTAGGTCGTGGTCATATCAAAGAAACCGTGGGGTTGTTAAATGTAAACTCTATACATTTAAACACCATCTTCGATAGTATATCGTGGTCATACCAGAGAAACCGTGGGGTTGTTAAATGCAAACTCTATACATTTAAACACCCTCTTCGATGGTAGGTCGTGGTCATACCAGAGAAACCGTGGGGTTGTTAAATGTAAACTCTGTACATTTAAACACTCTCTTCGATGGTATGTCGTGGTCATACGAAAGAAACCGTTGGGTTGTTAAATGTAAACTCTATACATTTATACACCCTCTTCGATGGTAGGTCGTGGTCATACCAAAGAAACCGTGGGGTTGTTAAATGTAAACTGTATATATTTAAACACCCTCTTCGATGGTAGGTCGTGGTCATACCAAAGAAACCGTGGGGTTGTTAAATGTAAACTCTATACATTTAAACACCCTCTTTGATGGTAGGTCGTGGTCATAACTAAGAAACCGTGGGGTTGTTAAATGTAAGCTGTATATATTTAAACACCCTCTTCGATGGAAGGTCGTGGTCAAACCAAAGAAACCGTAGGGTTGTTAAATATAAACTCTATACATTTAAACACCCTCTTCGATGGTATGTCGTGGTCATATTTAAACACCCTCTTCGATGGTAGGTCGTGGTCATACCAAAGAAACCGTGGGGTTGTTAAATGTAAACTGTATATATTTAAACACCCTCTTCGATGGTAGGTCGTGGTCATACCAAAGAAACCGTGGGGTTGCTAAATGTAAACTCTATACATTTAAACACCCTCTTTGATGGTAGGTCGTGGTCATACCAAGGAAACCGTGGGGTTGTAAAATATAAACTCTATACATTTAAACACCCTCTTCGATGGTAGGTCGTGGTCATACCAAAGAAACCGTGGGGTTGTTAAATGTAAACTCTATACATTTAAACACCATCTTCGATAGTATATCGTGGTCATACCAGAGAAACCGTGGGGTTGTTAAATGCAAACTCTATACATTTAAACACCCTCTTCGATGGAAGGTCGTGGTCATACCAAAGAAACCGTGGGGTTGTTAAATGTAAACTCTATATATTTAAACACCCTCTTCGATGGTATGTCGTGGTCATACCAAAGAAACCGTGGGGTTGTTAAATGTAAACTGTATATATTAAAACATTCTCTTCGATGGTAGGTCGAGGTCATACCAAAGAAATCGTTGGGTTGTCAAATGTAAACTGTATACATTTAAACACCCTCTTCGGTAGTAGGTCATGGTTATACCAAAGAAACCGTGGGGTTGTTAAATGTAAACTCTATACATTTTAACACCCTCTTCGATGGTAGGTCGTGGGCATACCAAAGAAACCGTGGGATTGTTATATGTAAACTCTATACATTTAAACACCCTCTTTGATGGTAGGTCATGGTCAAACCAAAGAAACTGTGGGGTTGTTAAATGTAAACTCTATACATTTAAACACCCTCTTCGATGGTAGGTCGTGGTCATACCAAAGAAACCGTGGGGTTGTTAAATGTAAACTCCATACATTTAAACACCCTCTTCGATGGTAGGTCGTGGTCATACCAAAGAAACAGTGGGGTTGTTAAATGTAAACTGTATACATTTAAACACCCTCTTCGGTAGTAGGTCATGGTTATACCAAAGAAACCGTGGGGTTGTTAAATGTAAACTCTATACATTTATACACCCTCTTTGATGGTAGGTCATGGTCATACAAAAGAAACCGTGGGATTGTAAAATATAAACTCTATACATTTAAACACCCTCTTCGATGGTAGGTCGTGGTCATACCAAAGAAACCGTGGGGTTGTTAAATGTAAACTCTATACATTTAAACACACTCTTCGATGGTAGGTCGTGGTCATACCAAGGAAACCGTGGGGTTGTAAAATATAAACTCTATACATTTAAACACCCTCTTCGATGGTAGGTCGTGGTCATACCAAAGAAACCGTGGGAGTGTTAAATGTAAGCTCTATATATTTAAACCCCCTCTTCTATGGTAGGTCGTGATCATACCAAAGAAACCGTGGGGTTGTTAAATGTAAACTCTATACATTTAAACACCTTCGTTGATGGCAGGTCGTCGTCATACAAAAGAAAACGTGGGGTTGTTAAATGTAAACTCTATACATTTAAACACACTCTTCGATGGTAGGTCGTGGTCATACCAAAGAAACCGAGGGGTTGTTAAATGTAAACTCTATACATTTATACACCGTCTTCGATGGTATATCGTGGTCATACCAGAGAAACCGTGGGTTGTTAAATGTAAACTCTATACATTTAAACACCCTCTTCGATGGTAGGTCGTGGGCATACCAAAGAAACCGTGGGATTGTTAAATGTAAACTCTATACATTTAAACACCCTCTTTGATGGTAGGTCATGGTCATACCAAAGAAACTGTGGGGTTGTTAAATGTTAACTCTATACATTTAAACACCCTCTTCGATGGTAGGTCGTGGTCATACTAAAGAAACCGTGGGGTTGTAAAATATAAACTCTATGCATTTAAACACCCTCTTCCATGGTAGGTTGTGGTCATACCAAGGAAACCGTGGGGTTGTAAAATATAAACTCTATACATTTAAATACCCTCTTCGATGGTAGGTCGTGGTCATATCAAAGAAACCGTGGGGTTGTTAAATGTAAACTCTATACATTTAAACACCATCTTCGATAGTATATCGTGGTCATACCAGAGAAACCGTGGGGTTGTTAAATGCAAACTCTATACATTTAAACACCCTCTTCGATGGTAGGTCGTGGTCATACCAGAGAAACCGTGGGGTTGTTAAATGTAAACTCTGTACATTTAAACACCCTCTTCGATGGTATGTCGTGGTCATACGAAAGAAACTGTGGGGTTGTTAAATGTAAACTCTATACATTTATACACCCTCTTCGATGGTAGGTCGTGGTCATACCAAAGAAACTGTGGGGTTGTAAAACATAAACTCTATACATTTATACACCCTCTTCGGTTGTAGGTCGTGGTCATACCAAGGAAACCGTGGGGTTGTAAAATATAAACTCTATACATTTAAACACCCTCTTCGATGGTAGGTCGTGGTCATACCAAAGAAACCGTGGGGTTGTTAAATGTAAACTCTATACATTTATACACCCTCTTTGATGGTAGGTCATGGTCATACCAAAGAAACCGTGGGGTTATTAAATGTAAACTCTATACATTTATACACCCTCTTCGATGGTAGGTCGTGGTCATACCAAAGAAACTGTGGGGTTGTTAAATATAAACTCTGTACATTTATACACCCTCTTTGATGGTAGGTCGTGGTCATACCAAAGAAACCGTGGGGTTGTTAAATGTAAACTCTATACATTTATACACCCTCTTCGATGGTAGGACGTGGTCATACCAAAAAACCGTGGGGTTGTAAAATATAAACTCTATACATTTATACACCCTCTTCGGTTGTAGGTCGTGGTCATACCAAGGAAACCGTGGGGTTGTAAAATATAAACTCTATACATTTAAACACCCTCTTCGATGGTAGGTCGTGGTCATACCAAAGAAACCGTGGGGTTGTTAAATGTAAACTCTATACATTTATACACCCTCTTTGATGGTAGGTCGTGGTCATACCAAAGAAACCGTGGGGTTGTTAAATATAAACTCTATGCATTTATACACCCTCTTCAATGGTAGGTCGTGGTCATACCAGAGAAACTGTGGGGTTGTAAAATATAAACTCTATACATTTATACACCCTCTTCGATGGTAGGTCGTGGTCATACCAAAGAAACTGTGGGGTTGTTAAATATAAACTCTATACATTTATACACCCTCTTCGATGGTAGGTCGTGGTCATACCAAAGAAACCGTGGGGTTGTTAAATGTAAACTCTATACATTTATACACCCTCTTCGATGGTAGGTCGTGGTCATACCAAAGAAACTGTGGGGTTTTTAAATACAAACTCTATACATTTATACACCCTCTTCGATGGTAGGTCGTGGTCATACCAGAGAAACTGTGGGGTTGTAAAATATAAACTCTATACATTTATACACCCTCTTCGATGGTAGGTCGTGGTCATACCACAGAAACTGTGGGGTTGTTAAATATAAACTCTATACATTTATACACCCTCTTTGATGGTAGGTCATGGTCATACCAAAGAAACCGTGGGGTTGTTAAATGTAAACTCTAAACATTTATACACCCTCTTCGATGGTAGGTCGTGGTCATACCAAAGAAACTGTGGGGTTGTTAAATATAAACTCTATACATTTATACCCCTCTTCGGTAGTAGGTCATGGTTATACCAAAGAAACCGTGGGGTTGTTAAATATAAACTCTATACATTTATACACCCTCTTCGGTAGTAGGTCGTGGTCATACCAAAGAAACTGTGGGGTTGTAAAATATAAACTCTATACATTTATACACCCTCTTCGGTATTAGGTCATGGTTATACCAAAGAAACCGTGGGGTTGTTAAATATAAACTCTATACATTTATACACCCTCTTCGGTGGTAGGTCGTGGTCATACCAAAGAAACTGTGGGGTTGTTAAATATAAACTCTATACATTTATACACCCTCTTTGATGGTAGGTCATGGTCATACGAAAGAAACCGTGGGGTTGTTAAATGTAAACTCTATACATTTATACACCCTCTTCGATGGTAGGTCGTGGTCATACCAAAGAAACTGTGGGGTTGTTAAATATAAACTCTATACATTTATACACCCTCTTCGGTAGTAGGTCGTGGTCATACCAAAGAAACTGTGGGGTTGTTAAATATAATCTCTATACATTTATACACCCTCTTCGGTAGTAGGTCGTGGTCATACTACAGAAACCGTGGGGTTGTTAAATATAAACTCTATACATTTATACACCCTCTTTGATGGTAGGTCGTGGTCATACCAGAGAAACCGTGGGGTTGTTAAATGTAAACTCTGTACATTTAAACACCCTCTTCGATGGTATGTCGTGGTCATACGAAAGAAACCGTGGTGTTGTTAAATGTAAACTCTATACATTTATACACCCTCTTCGATGGTAGGTCGTGGTCATACCAAAGAAACTGTGGGGTTGTAAAATATAAACTCTATACATTTATACACCCTCTTCGGTTGTAGGTCGTGGTCATACCAAGGAAACCGTGGGGTTGTAAAATATAAACTCTATACATTTAAACACCCTCTTCGATGGTAGGTCGTGGTCATACCAAAGAAACCGTGGGGTTGTTAAATGTAAACTCTATACATTTATACACCCTCTTCGATGGTAGGTCGTGGTCATACCACAGAAACTGTGGGGTTGTTAAATATAAACTCTATACATTTATACACCCTCTTTGATGGTAGGTCATGGTCATACCAAAGAAACCGTGGGGTATTTAAATGTAAACTCTATACATTTATACACCCTCTTCGATGGTAGGTCGTGGTCATACCAAAGAAACTGTGGGGTTGTTAAATATAAACTCTATACATTTATACACCCTCTTCGGTAGTAGGTCATGGTTATACCAAAGAAACCGTGGGGTTGTTAAATATAAACTCTATACATGTATACACCCTCTTCGGTAGTAGGTCGTGGTCATACCAAAGAAACTGTGGGGTTGTTAAATATAAACTCTATACATTTATACACCCTCTTCGGTATTAGGTCATGGTTATACCAAAGAAACCGTGGGGTTGTTAAATATAAACTCTATACATTTATATACCCTCTTCGGTATTAGGTCATGGTTATACCAAAGAAACCGTGGGGTTGTTAAATATAAACTCTATACATTTATACACCCTCTTCGGTAGTAGGTCGTGGTCATACCAAAGAAACTGTGGGGTTGTAAAATATAAACTCTATACATTTATACACCCTCTTCGGTATTAGGTCATGGTTATACCAAAGAAACCGTGGGGTTGTTAAATATAAACTCTATACATTTATACACCCTCTTCGATGGTAGGTCGTGGTCATACCAAAGAAACTGTGGGGTTGTTAAATATAAACTCTATACATTTATACACCCTCTTTGATGGTAGGTCATGGTCATACCAAAGAAACCGTGGGGTTGTTAAATGTAAACTCTATACATTTATACACCCTCTTCGATGGTAGGTCGTGGTCATACCAAAGAAACTGTGGGGTTGTTAAATATAAACTCTATACATTTATACCCCTCTTCGGTAGTAGGTCATGGTTATACCAAAGAAACCGTGGGGTTGTTAAATATAAACTCTATACATTTATACACCCTCTTTGGTAGTAGGTCGTGGTCATACCAAAGAAACTGTGGGGTTGTTAAATATAAACTCTATACATTTATACACCCTCTTCGGTATTAGGTCATGGTTATACCAAAGAAACCGTAGGGTTGTTAAATATAAACTCTATACATTTATACACCCTCTTCGGTATTAGGTCATGGTTATACCAAAGAAACCGTGGGGTTGTTAAATATAAACTCTATACATTTATACACCCTCTTCGGTAGTAGGTCGTGGTCATACCAAAGAAACTGTGGGGTTGTAAAATATAAACTCTATACATTTATACACCCTCTTCGGTATTAGGTCATGGTTATACCAAAGAAACCGTGGGGTTGTTAAATATAAACTCTATACATTTATACACCCTCTTCGGTGGTAGGTCGTGGTCATACCAAAGAAACTGTGGGGTTGTTAAATATAAACTCTATACATTTATACACCCTCTTTGATGGTAGGTCATGGTCATACCAAAGAAACCGTGGGGTTGTTAAATGTAAACTCTATACATTTATACACCCTCTTCGATGGTAGGTCGTGGTCATACCAAAGAAACTGTGGGGTTGTTAAATATAAACTCTATACATTTATACACCCTCTTCGGTAGTAGGTCTTGGTCATACCAAAGAAACCGTGGGGTTGTGAAATATAAACTCTATACATTTATACACCCTCTTTGATGGTAGGTCGTGGTCATACCAGAGAAACCGTGGGGTTGTTAAATGTAAACTCTGTACATTTAAACACCCTCTTCGATGGTATGTCGTGGTCATACCAAAGAAACCGTGGTGTTGTTAAATGTAAACTCTATACATTTATACACCCTCTTCGATGGTAGGTCGTGGTCATACCAAAGAAACTGTGGGGTTGTAAAATATAAACTCTATACATTTATACACCCTCTTCGGTTGTAGGTCGTGGTCATACCAAGGAAACCGTGGGGTTGTAAAATATAAACTCTATACATTTAAACACCCTCTTCGATGGTAGGTCGTGGTCATACCAAAGAAACCGTGGGGTTGTTAAATGTAAACTCTATACATTTATACACCCTCTTCGATGGTAGGTCGTGGTCATACCACAGAAACTGTGGGGTTGTTAAATATAAACTCTATACATTTATACACCCTCTTTGATGGTAGGTCATGGTCATACCAAAGAAACCGTGGGGTATTTAAATGTAAACTCTATACATTTATACACCCTCTTCGATGGTAGGTCGTGGTCATACCAAAGAAACTGTGGGGTTGTTAAATATAAACTCTATACATTTATACACCCTCTTCGGTAGTAGGTCATGGTTATACCAAAGAAACCGTGGGGTTGTTAAATATAAACTCTATACATGTATACACCCTCTTCGGTAGTAGGTCGTGGTCATACCAAAGAAACTGTGGGGTTGTTAAATATAAACTCTATACATTTATACACCCTCTTCGGTATTAGGTCATGGTTATACCAAAGAAACCGTGGGGATGTTAAATATAAACTCTATACATTTATATACCCTCTTCGGTATTAGGTCATGGTTATACCAAAGAAACCGTGGGGTTGTTAAATATAAACTCTATACATTTATACACCCTCTTCGGTAGTAGGTCGTGGTCATACCAAAGAAACTGTGGGGTTGTAAAATATAAACTCTATACATTTATACACCCTTTTCGGTATTAGGTCATGGTTATACCAAAGAAACCGTGGGGTTGTTAAATATAAACTCTATACATTTATACACCCTCTTCGATGGTAGGTCGTGGTCATACCAAAGAAACTGTGGGGTTGTTAAATATAAACTCTATACATTTATACACCCTCTTTGATGGTAGGTCATGGTCATACCAAAGAAACCGTGGGGTTGTTAAATGTAAACTCTATACATTTATACACCCTCTTCGATGGTAGGTCGTGGTCATACCAAAGAAACTGTGGGGTTGTTAAATATAAACTCTATACATTTATACCCCTCTTCGGTAGTAGGTCATGGTTATACCAAAGAAACCATGGGGTTGTTAAATATAAACTCTATACATTTATACACCCTCTTTGGTAGTAGGTCGTGGTCATACCAAAGAAACTGTGGGGTTGTTAAATATAAACTCTATACATTTATACACCCTCTTCGGTATTAGGTCATGGTTATACCAAAGAAACCGTAGGGTTGTTAAATATAAACTCTATACATTTATACACCCTCTTCGGTATTAGGTCATGGTTATACCAAAGAAACCGTGGGGTTGTTAAATATAAACTCTATACATTTATACACCCTCTTCGGTAGTAGGTCGTGGTCATACCAAAGAAACTGTGGGGTTGTAAAATATAAACTCTATACATTTATACACCCTCTTCGGTATTAGGTCATGGTTATACCAAAGAAACCGTGGGGTTGTTAAATATAAACTCTATACATTTATACACCCTCTTCGGTGGTAGGTCGTGGTCATACCAAAGAAACTGTGGGGTTGTTAAATATAAACTCTATACATTTATACACCCTCTTTGATGGTAGGTCATGGTCATACCAAAGAAACCGTGGGGTTGTTAAATGTAAACTCTATACATTTATACACCCTCTTCGATGGTAGGTCGTGGTCATACCAAAGAAACTGTGGGGTTGTTAAATATAAACTCTATACATTTATACACCCTCTTCGGTAGTAGGTCGTGGTCATACCAAAGAAACCGTGGGGTTGTTAAATATAAACTCTATACATTTATACACCCTCTTTGATGGTAGGTCGTGGTCATACCAGAGAAACCGTGGGGTTGTTAAATGTAAACTCTGTACATTTAAACACCCTCTTCGATGGTATGTCGTGGTCATACGAAAGAAACCGTGGTGTTGTTAAATGTAAACTCTATACATTTATACACCCTCTTCGATGGTAGGTCGTGGTCATACCAAAGAAACTGTGGGGTTGTAAAATATAAACTCTATACATTTATACACCCTCTTCGGTTGTAGGTCGTGGTCATACCAAGGAAACCGTGGGGTTGTAAAATATAAACTCTATACATTTAAACACCCTCTTCGATGGTAGGTCGTGGTCATACCAAAGAAACCGTGGGGTTGTTAAATGTAAACTCTATACATTTATACACCCTCTTCGATGGTAGGTCGTGGTCATACCACAGAAACTGTGGGGTTGTTAAATATAAACTCTATACATTTATACACCCTCTTTGATGGTAGGTCATGGTCATACCAAAGAAACCGTGGGGTTGTTAAATGTAAACTCTATACATTTATACACCCTCTTCGATGGTAGGTCGTGGTCATACCAAAGAAACTGTGGGGTTGTTAAATATAAACTCTATACATTTATACACCCTCTTCGGTAGTAGGTCATGGTTATACCAAAGAAACCGTGGGGTTGTTAAATATAAACTCTATACATTTATACACCCTCTTCGGTAGTAGGTCGTGGTCATACCAAAGAAACTGTGGGGTTGTTAAATATAAACTCTATACATTTATACACCCTCTTCGGTATTAGGTCATGGTTATACCAAAGAAACCGTGGGGTTGTTAAATATAAACTCTATACATTTATACACCCTCTTCGGTAGTAGGTCGTGGTCATACCAAAGAAACTGTGGGGTTGTAAAATATAAACTCTATACATTTATACACCCTCTTCGGTATTAGGTCATGGTTATACCAAAGAAACCGTGGGGTTGTTAAATATAAACTCTATACATTTATACACCCTCTTCAATGGTAGGTCGTGGTCATACCAAAGAAACTGTGGGGTTGTTAAATATAAACTCTATACATTTATACACCCTCTTTGATGGTAGGTCATGGTCATACCAAAGAAACCGTGGGGTTGTTAAATGTAAACTCTATACATTTAAACACCATCTTCGATAGTATATCGTGGTCATACCAGAGAAACCGTGGGGTTGTTAAATGCAAACTCTATACATTTAAACACCCTCTTCGATGGTAGGTCGTGGTTATACCAGAGAAACCGTGGGGTTGTTAAATGTAAACTCTGTACATTTAAACACTCTCTTCGATGGTATGTCGTGGTCATACGAAAGAAACCGTGGGGTTGTTAAATGTAAACTCTATACATTTATACACCCTCTTCGATGGTAGGTCGTGGTCATACCAAAGAAACCGTGGGGTTGTTAAATGTAAACTGTATATATTTAAACACCCTCTTCGATGGTAGGTCGTGGTCATACCAAAGAAACCGTGGGGTTGTTAAATGTAAACTCTATACATTTAAACACCCTCTTTGATGGTAGGTCGTGGTCATAACTAAGAAACCGTGGGGTTGTTAAATGTAAACTGTATATATTTAAACACCCTCTTCGATGGAAGGTCGTGGTCATACCAAAGAAACCGTAGGGTTGTTAAATATAAACTCTATACATTTAAACACCCTCTTCGATGGTATGTCGTGGTCATACCAAAGAAACCGTGGGGTTGTTAAATGTAAACTGTATATATTTAAACACCCTCTTCGATGGTAGGTCGTGGTCATACCAAAGAAACCGTGGGGTTGTTAAATGTAAACTGAATATATTTAAACACCCTCTTCGATGGTAGGTCGTGGTCATACCAAAGAAACCGTTGGGTTGCTAAATGTAAACTCTATACATTTAAACACCCTCTTTGATGGTAGGTCGTGGTCATACCAAGGAAACCGTGGGGTTGTAAAATATAAACTCTATACATTTAAACACCCTCTTCGATGGTAGGTCGTGGTCATACCAAAGAAACCGGGGGGTTGTTAAATGTAAACTCTATACATTTATACACCCTCTTTGATGGTAGGTCATGGTCATACCAAAGAAACCGTGGGGTATTTAAATGTAAACTCTATACATTTATACACCCTCTTCGATGGTAGGTCGTGGTCATACCAAAGAAACTGTGGGGTTGTTAAATATAAACTCTATACATTTATACACCCTCTTCGGTAGTAGGTCATGGTTATACCAAAGAAACCGTGGGGTTGTTAAATATAAACTCTATACATGTATACACCCTCTTCGGTAGTAGGTCGTGGTCATACCAAAGAAACTGTGGGGTTGTTAAATATAAACTCTATACATTTATACACCCTCTTCGGTATTAGGTCATGGTTATACCAAAGAAACCGTGGGGTTGTTAAATATAAACTCTATACATTTATATACCCTCTTCGGTATTAGGTCATGGTTATACCAAAGAAACCGTGGGGTTGTTAAATATAAACTCTATACATTTATACACCCTCTTCGGTAGTAGGTCGTGGTCATACCAAAGAAACTGTGGGGTTGTAAAATATAAACTCTATACATTTATACACCCTTTTCGGTATTAGGTCATGGTTATACCAAAGAAACCGTGGGGTTGTTAAATATAAACTCTATACATTTATACACCCTCTTCGATGGTAGGTCGTGGTCATACCAAAGAAACTGTGGGGTTGTTAAATATAAACTCTATACATTTATACACCCTCTTTGATGGTA
Organism: Bathymodiolus brooksi; assembly: GCA_963680875.1. Taxonomy (NCBI): domain Eukaryota; kingdom Metazoa; phylum Mollusca; class Bivalvia; order Mytilida; family Modiolidae; genus Bathymodiolus; species Bathymodiolus brooksi. The sequence continues at coordinate 92,012,330 of OY804579.1, forward strand.
GGTCATGGTCATACCAAAGAAACCGTGGGGTTGTTAAATGTAAACTCTATACATTTATACACCCTCTTCGATGGTAGGTCGTGGTCATACCAAAGAAACTGTGGGGTTGTTAAATATAAACTCTATACATTTATACCCCTCTTCGGTAGTAGGTCATGGTTATACCAAAGAAACCGTGGGGTTGTTAAATATAAACTCTATACATTTATACACCCTCTTTGGTAGTAGGTCGTGGTCATACCAAAGAAACTGTGGGGTTGTTAAATATAAACTCTATACATTTATACACCCTCTTCGGTATTAGGTCATGGTTATACCAAAGAAACCGTAGGGTTGTTAAATATAAACTCTATACATTTATACACCCTCTTCGGTATTAGGTCATGGTTATACCAAAGAAACCGTGGGGTTGTTAAATATAAACTCTATACATTTATACACCCTCTTTGATGGTAGGTCATGGTCATACCAAAGAAACCGTGGGGTATTTAAATGTAAACTCTATACATTTATACACCCTCTTCGATGGTAGGTCGTGGTCATACCAAAGAAACTGTGGGGTTGTTAAATATAAACTCTATACATTTATACACCCTCTTCGGTAGTAGGTCATGGTTATACCAAAGAAACCGTGGGGTTGTTAAATATAAACTCTATACATGTATACACCCTCTTCGGTAGTAGGTCGTGGTCATACCAAAGAAACTGTGGGGTTGTTAAATATAAACTCTATACATTTATACACCCTCTTCGGTATTAGGTCATGGTTATACCAAAGAAACCGTGGGGTTGTTAAATATAAACTCTATACATTTATATACCCTCTTCGGTATTAGGTCATGGTTATACCAAAGAAACCGTGGGGTTGTTAAATATAAACTCTATACATTTATACACCCTCTTCGGTAGTAGGTCGTGGTCATACCAAAGAAACTGTGGGGTTGTAAAATATAAACTCTATACATTTATACACCCTTTTCGGTATTAGGTCATGGTTATACCAAAGAAACCGTGGGGTTGTTAAATATAAACTCTATACATTTATACACCCTCTTCGATGGTAGGTCGTGGTCATACCAAAGAAACTGTGGGGTTGTTAAATATAAACTCTATACATTTATACACCCTCTTTGATGGTAGGTAATGGTCATACCAAAGAAACCGTGGGGTTGTTAAATGTAAACTCTATACATTTATACACCCTCTTCGATGGTAGGTCGTGGTCATACCAAAGAAACTGTGGGGTTGTTAAATATAAACTCTATACATTTATACCCCTCTTCGGTAGTAGGTCATGGTTATACCAAAGAAACCGTGGGGTTGTTAAATATAAACTCTATACATTTATACACCCTCTTTGGTAGTAGGTCGTGGTCATACCAAAGAAACTGTGGGGTTGTTAAATATAAACTCTATACATTTATACACCCTCTTCGGTATTAGGTCATGGTTATACCAAAGAAACCGTAGGGTTGTTAAATATAAACTCTATACATTTATACACCCTCTTCGGTATTAGGTCATGGTTATACCAAAGAAACCGTGGGGTTGTTAAATATAAACTCTATACATTTATACACCCTCTTCGGTAGTAGGTCGTGGTCATACCAAAGAAACTGTGGGGTTGTAAAATATAAACTCTATACATTTATACACCCTCTTCGGTATTAGGTCATGGTTATACCAAAGAAACCGTGGGGTTGTTAAATATAAACTCTATACATTTATACACCCTCTTCGGTGGTAGGTCGTGGTCATACCAAAGAAACTGTGGGGTTGTTAAATATAAACTCTATACATTTATACACCCTCTTTGATGGTAGGTCATGGTCATACCAAAGAAACCGTGGGGTTGTTAAATGTAAACTCTATACATTTATACACCCTCTTCGATGGTAGGTCGTGGTCATACCAAAGAAACTGTGGGGTTGTTAAATATAAACTCTATACATTTATACACCCTCTTCGGTAGTAGGTCGTGGTCATACCAAAGAAACCGTGGGGTTGTTAAATATAAACTCTATACATTTATACACCCTCTTTGATGGTAGGTGGTGGTCATACCAGAGAAACCGTGGGGTTGTTAAATGTAAACTCTGTACATTTAAACACCCTCTTCGATGGTATGTCGTGGTCATACGAAAGAAACCGTGGTGTTGTTAAATGTAAACTCTATACATTTATACACCCTCTTCGATGGTAGGTCGTGGTCATACCAAAGAAACTGTGGGGTTGTAAAATATAAAATCTATACATTTATACACCCTCTTCGGTTGTAGGTCGTGGTCATACCAAGGAAACCGTGGGGTTGTAAAATATAAACTCTATACATTTAAACACCCTCTTCGATGGTAGGTCGTGGTCATACCAAAGAAACCGTGGGGTTGTTAAATGTAAACTCTATACATTTATACACCCTCTTCGATGGTAGGTCGTGGTCATACCACAGAAACTGTGGGGTTGTTAAATATAAACTCTATACATTTATACACCCTCTTTGATGGTAGGTCATGGTCATACCAAAGAAACCGTGGGGTTGTTAAATGTAAACTCTATACATTTATACACCCTCTTCGATGGTAGGTCGTGGTCATACCAAAGAAACTGTGGGGTTGTTAAATATAAACTCTATACATTTATACACCCTCTTCGGTAGTAGGTCATGGTTATACCAAAGAAACCGTGGGGTTGTTAAATATAAACTCTATACATTTATACACCCTCTTCGGTAGTAGGTCGTGGTCATACCAAAGAAACTGTGGGGTTGTTAAATATAAACTCTATACATTTATACACCCTCTTCGGTATTAGGTCATGGTTATACCAAAGAAACCGTGGGGTTGTTAAATATAAACTCTATACATTTATACACCCTCTTCGGTAGTAGGTCGTGGTCATACCAAAGAAACTGTGGGGTTGTAAAATATAAACTCTATACATTTATACACCCTCTTCGGTATTAGGTCATGGTTATACCAAAGAAACCGTGGGGTTGTTAAATATAAACTCTATACATTTATACACCCTCTTCAATGGTAGGTCGTGGTCATACCAAAGAAACTGTGGGGTTGTTAAATATAAACTCTATACATTTATACACCCTCTTTGATGGTAGGTCATGGTCATACCAAAGAAACCGTGGGGTTGTTAAATGTAAACTCTATACATTTAAACACCATCTTCGATAGTATATCGTGGTCATACCAGAGAAACCGTGGGGTTGTTAAATGCAAACTCTATACATTTAAACACCCTCTTCGATGGTAGGTCGTGGTTATACCAGAGAAACCGTGGGGTTGTTAAATGTAAACTCTGTACATTTAAACACTCTCTTCGATGGTATGTCGTGGTCATACGAAAGAAACCGTGGGGTTGTTAAATGTAAACTCTATACATTTATACACCCTCTTCGATGGTAGGTCGTGGTCATACCAAAGAAACCGTGGGGTTGTTAAATGTAAACTGTATATATTTAAACACCCTCTTCGATGGTAGGTCGTGGTCATACCAAAGAAACCGTGGGGTTGTTAAATGTAAACTCTATACATTTAAACACCCTCTTTGATGGTAGGTCGTGGTCATAACTAAGAAACCGTGGGGTTGTTAAATGTAAACTGTATATATTTAAACACCCTCTTCGATGGAAGGTCGTGGTCATACCAAAGAAACCGTAGGGTTGTTAAATATAAACTCTATACATTTAAACACCCTCTTCGATGGTATGTCGTGGTCATACCAAAGAAACCGTGGGGTTGTTAAATGTAAACTGTATATATTTAAACACCCTCTTCGATGGTAGGTCGTGGTCATACCAAAGAAACCGTGGGGTTGTTAAATGTAAACTGAATATATTTAAACACCCTCTTCGATGGTAGGTCGTGGTCATACCAAAGAAACCGTTGGGTTGCTAAATGTAAACTCTATACATTTAAACACCCTCTTTGATGGTAGGTCGTGGTCATACCAAGGAAACCGTGGGGTTGTAAAATATAAACTCTATACATTTAAACACCCTCTTCGATGGTAGGTCGTGGTCATACCAAAGAAACCGGGGGGTTGTTAAATGTAAACTCTATACATTTAAACACCATCTTCTATAGTATATCGTGGTCATACCAGAGAAACCGTGGGGTTGTTAAATGCAAACTCTATACATTTAAACACCCTCTTCGATGGAAGGTCGTGGTCATACCAAAGAAACCGTGGGGTTGTTAAATGTAAACTCTATATATTTAAACACCCTATTCGATGGTATGTCGTGGTCATACCAAAGAAACCGTGGGGTTGTTAAATGTAAACTGTATATATTTAAACATTCTCTTCGATGGTAGGTCGAGGTCATACCAAAGAAATCGTTGGGTTGTCAAATGTAAACTGTATACATTTAAACACCCTCTTCGGTAGTAGGTCATGGTTATACCAAAGAAACCGTGGGGTTGTTAAATGTAAACTCTATACATTTAAACACCCTCTTCGATGGTAGGTCGTGGTCATACCAAAGAAACCGTGGGGTTGTTAAATGTAAACTCCATACATTTAAACACCCTCTTCGATGGTAGGTCGTGGTCATACCAAAGAAACCGTGGGGTTGTTAAATGTAAACTCTATACATTTAAACACACTCTTCGATGGTAGGTCGTGGTCATACCAAGGAAACCGTGGGGTTGTAAAATATAAACTCTATACATTTAAACACCCTCTTCGATGGTAGGTCGTGGTCATACCAAAGAAACCGTGGGGTTGTTAAATGTAAGCTCTATATATTTAAACCCCCTCTTCTATGGTAGGTCGTGATCATACCAAAGAAACCGTGGGGTTGTTAAATGTAAACTCTATACATTTAAACACCTTCGTTGATGGCAGGTCGTCGTCATACAAAAGAAAACGTGGGGTTGTTAAATGTAAACTCTATACATTTAAACAAACTCTTCGATGGTAGGTCGTGGTCATACCAAAGAAACCGTCGGGTTGTTAAATGTAAACTCTATACATTTATACACCGTCTTCGATGGTATATCGTGGTCATACCAGAGAAACCGTGGGTTGTTAAATGTAAACTCTATACATTTAAACACCCTCTTCGATGGTAGGTCGTGGGCATACCAAAGAAACCGTGGGATTGTTAATTGTAAACTCTATACATTTAAACACCCTCTTTGATGGTAGGTCATGGTCATACCAAAGAAACTGTGGGGTTGTTAAATGTTAACTCTATACATTTAAACACCCTCTTCGATGGTAGGTCGTGGTCATACTAGAGAAACCGTGGGGTTGTAAAATATAAACTCTATGCATTTAAACACCCTCTTCCATGGTAGGTTGTGGTCATACCAAGGAAACCGTGGGGTTGTAAAATATAAACTCTATACATTTAAACACCCTCTTCGATGGTAGGTCGTGGTCATACCAAAGAAACCGTGGGGTTGTTAAATGTAAACTCTATACATTTATACACCTTCTTCGATGGTAGGTCGTGGTCATACCACAGAAACTGTGGGGTTGTTAAATATAAACTCTATACATTTATACACCCTCTTTGATGGTAGGTCATGGTCATACCAAAGAAACCGTGGGGTATTTAAATGTAAACTCTATACATTTATACACCCTCTTCGATGGTAGGTCGTGGTCATACCAAAGAAACTGTGGGGTTGTTAAATATAAACTCTATACATTTATACACCCTCTTCGGTAGTAGGTCATGGTTATACCAAAGAAACCGTGGGGTTGTTAAATATAAACTCTATACATGTATACACCCTCTTCGGTAGTAGGTCGTGGTCATACCAAAGAAACTGTGGGGTTGTTAAATATAAACTCTATACATTTATACACCCTCTTCGGTATTAGGTCATGGTTATACCAAAGAAACCGTGGGGTTGTTAAATATAAACTCTATACATTTATATACCCTCTTCGGTATTAGGTCATGGTTATACCAAAGAAACCGTGGGGTTGTTAAATATAAACTCTATACATTTATACACCCTCTTCGGTAGTAGGTCGTGGTCATACCAAAGAAACTGTGGGGTTGTAAAATATAAACTCTATACATTTATACACCCTCTTCGGTATTAGGTCATGGTTATACCAAAGAAACCGTGGGGTTGTTAAATATAAACTCTATACATTTATACACCCTCTTCGATGGTAGGTCGTGGTCATACCAAAGAAACTGTGGGGTTGTTAAATATAAACTCTATACATTTATACACCCTCTTTGATGGTAGGTCATGGTCATACCAAAGAAACCGTGGGGTTGTTAAATGTAAACTCTATACATTTATACACCCTCTTCGGTAGTAGGTCATGGTTATACCAAAGAAACCGTGGGGTTGTTAAATATAAACTCTATACATGTATACACCCTCTTCGGTAGTAGGTCGTGGTCATACCAAAGAAACTGTGGGGTTGTTAAATATAAACTCTATACATTTATACACCCTCTTCGGTATTAGGTCATGGTTATACCAAAGAAACCGTGGGGTTGTTAAATATAAACTCTATACATTTATATACCCTCTTCGGTATTAGGTCATGGTTATACCAAAGAAACGGTGGGGTTGTTAAATATAAACTCTATACATTTATACACCCTCTTCGGTAGTAGGTCGTGGTCATACCAAAGAAACTGTGGGGTTGTAAAATATAAACTCTATACATTTATACACCCTCTTCGGTATTAGGTCATGGTTATACCAAAGAAACCGTGGGGTTGTTAAATATAAACTCTATACATTTATACACCCTCTTCGATGGTAGGTCGTGGTCATACCAAAGAAACTGTGGGGTTGTTAAATATAAACTCTATACATTTATACACCCTCTTTGATGGTAGGTCATGGTCATACCAAAGAAACCGTGGGGTTGTTAAATGTAAACTCTATACATTTATACACCCTCTTCGATGGTAGGTCGTGGTCATACCAAAGAAACTGTGGGGTTGTTAAATATAAACTCTATACATTTATACCCCTCTTCGGTAGTAGGTCATGGTTATACCAAAGAAACCGTGGGGTTGTTAAATATAAACTCTATACATTTATACACCCTCTTTGGTAGTAGGTCGTGGTCATACCAAAGAAACTGTGGGGTTGTTAAATATAAACTCTATACATTTATACACCCTCTTCGGTATTAGGTCATGGTTATACCAAAGAAACCGTGGGGTTGTTAAATATAAACTCTATACATTTATACACCCTCTTCGGTATTAGGTCATGGTTATACCAAAGAAACCGTGGGGTTGTTAAATATAAACTCTATACATTTATACACCCTCTTCGGTAGTAGGTCGTGGTCATACCAAAGAAACTGTGGGGTTGTAAAATATAAACTCTATACATTTATACACCCTCTTCGGTATTAGGTCATGGTTATACCAAAGAAACCGTGGGGTTGTTAAATATAAACTCTATACATTTATACACCCTCTTCGGTGGTAGGTCGTGGTCATACCAAAGAAACTGTGGGGTTGTTAAATATAAACTCTATACATTTATACACCCTCTTTGATGGTAGGTCATGGTCATACCAAAGAAACCGTGGGGTTGTTAAATGTAAACTCTATACATTTATACACCCTCTTCGATGGTAGGTCGTGGTCATACCAAAGAAACTGTGGGGTTGTTAAATATAAACTCTATACATTTATACACCCTCTTCGGTAGTAGGTCGTGGTCATACTAAAGAAACTGTGGGGTTGTTAAATATAAACTCTATACATTTATACACCCTCTTCGGTAGTAGGTCGTGGTCATACCAAAGAAACCGTGGGGTTGTTAAATATAAACTCTATACATTTAAACACACTCTTCGATGGTAGGTCGTGGTCATACCAAGGAAACCGTGGGGTTGTAAAATATAAACTCTATACATTTAAACACCCTCTTCGATGGTAGGTCGTGGTCATACCAAAGAAACCGTGGGGTTGTTAAATGTAAGCTCTATATATTTAAACCCCCTCTTCTATGGTAGGTCGTGATCATACCAAAGAAACCGTGGGGTTGTTAAATGTAAACTCTATACATTTAAACACCTTCGTTGATGGCAGGTCGTCGTCATACAAAAGAAAACGTGGGGTTGTTAAATGTAAACTCTATACATTTAAACAAACTCTTCGATGGTAGGTCGTGGTCATACCAAAGAAACCGTCGGGTTGTTAAATGTAAACTCTATACATTTATACACCGTCTTCGATGGTATATCGTGGTCATACCAGAGAAACCGTGGGTTGTTAAATGTAAACTCTATACATTTAAACACCCTCTTCGATGGTAGGTCGTGGGCATACCAAAGAAACCGTGGGATTGTTAATTGTAAACTCTATACATTTAAACACCCTCTTTGATGGTAGGTCATGGTCATACCAAAGAAACTGTGGGGTTGTTAAATGTTAACTCTATACATTTAAACACCCTCTTCGATGGTAGGTCGTGGTCATACTAAAGAAACCGTGGGGTTGTAAAATATAAACTCTATGCATTTAAACACCCTCTTCCATGGTAGGTTGTGGTCATACCAAGGAAACCGTGGGGTTGTAAAATATAAACTCTATACATTTAAACACCCTCTTCGATGGTAGGTCGTGGTCATACCAAAGAAACCGTGGGGTTGTTAAATGTAAACTCTATACATTTATACACCTTCTTCGATGGTAGGTCGTGGTCATACCACAGAAACTGTGGGGTTGTTAAATATAAACTCTATACATTTATACACCCTCTTTGATGGTAGGTCATGGTCATACCAAAGAAACCGTGGGGTATTTAAATGTAAACTCTATACATTTATACACCCTCTTCGATGGTAGGTCGTGGTCATACCAAAGAAACTGTGGGGTTGTTAAATATAAACTCTATACATTTATACACCCTCTTCGGTAGTAGGTCATGGTTATACCAAAGAAACCGTGGGGTTGTTAAATATAAACTCTATACATGTATACACCCTCTTCGGTAGTAGGTCGTGGTCATACCAAAGAAACTGTGGGGTTGTTAAATATAAACTCTATACATTTATACACCCTCTTCGGTATTAGGTCATGGTTATACCAAAGAAACCGTGGGGTTGTTAAATATAAACTCTATACATTTATATACCCTCTTCGGTATTAGGTCATGGTTATACCAAAGAAACCGTGGGGTTGTTAAATATAAACTCTATACATTTATACACCCTCTTCGGTAGTAGGTCGTGGTCATACCAAAGAAACTGTGGGGTTGTAAAATATAAACTCTATACATTTATACACCCTCTTCGGTATTAGGTCATGGTTATACCAAAGAAACCGTGGGGTTGTTAAATATAAACTCTATACATTTATACACCCTCTTCGATGGTAGGTCGTGGTCATACCAAAGAAACTGTGGGGTTGTTAAATATAAACTCTATACATTTATACACCCTCTTTGATGGTAGGTCATGGTCATACCAAAGAAACCGTGGGGTTGTTAAATGTAAACTCTATACATTTATACACCCTCTTCGGTAGTAGGTCATGGTTATACCAAAGAAACCGTGGGGTTGTTAAATATAAACTCTATACATGTATACACCCTCTTCGGTAGTAGGTCGTGGTCATACCAAAGAAACTGTGGGGTTGTTAAATATAAACTCTATACATTTATACACCCTCTTCGGTATTAGGTCATGGTTATACCAAAGAAACCGTGGGGTTGTTAAATATAAACTCTATACATTTATATACCCTCTTCGGTATTAGGTCATGGTTATACCAAAGAAACCGTGGGGTTGTTAAATATAAACTCTATACATTTATACACCCTCTTCGGTAGTAGGTCGTGGTCATACCAAAGAAACTGTGGGGTTGTAAAATATAAACTCTATACATTTATACACCCTCTTCGGTATTAGGTCATGGTTATACCAAAGAAACCGTGGGGTTGTTAAATATAAACTCTATACATTTATACACCCTCTTCGATGGTAGGTCGTGGTCATACCAAAGAAACTGTGGGGTTGTTAAATATAAACTCTATACATTTATACACCCTCTTTGATGGTAGGTCATGGTCATACCAAAGAAACCGTGGGGTTGTTAAATGTAAACTCTATACATTTATACACCCTCTTCGATGGTAGGTCGTGGTCATACCAAAGAAACTGTGGGGTTGTTAAATATAAACTCTATACATTTATACCCCTCTTCGGTAGTAGGTCATGGTTATACCAAAGAAACCGTGGGGTTGTTAAATATAAACTCTATACATTTATACACCCTCTTTGGTAGTAGGTCGTGGTCATACCAAAGAAACTGTGGGGTTGTTAAATATAAACTCTATACATTTATACACCCTCTTCGGTATTAGGTCATGGTTATACCAAAGAAACCGTGGGGTTGTTAAATATAAACTCTATACATTTATACACCCTCTTCGGTATTAGGTCATGGTTATACCAAAGAAACCGTGGGGTTGTTAAATATAAACTCTATACATTTATACACCCTCTTCGGTAGTAGGTCGTGGTCATACCAAAGAAACTGTGGGGTTGTAAAATATAAACTCTATACATTTATACACCCTCTTCGGTATTAGGTCATGGTTATACCAAAGAAACCGTGGGGTTGTTAAATATAAACTCTATACATTTATACACCCTCTTCGGTGGTAGGTCGTGGTCATACCAAAGAAACTGTGGGGTTGTTAAATATAAACTCTATACATTTATACACCCTCTTTGATGGTAGGTCATGGTCATACCAAAGAAACCGTGGGGTTGTTAAATGTAAACTCTATACATTTATACACCCTCTTCGATGGTAGGTCGTGGTCATACCAAAGAAACTGTGGGGTTGTTAAATATAAACTCTATACATTTATACACCCTCTTCGGTAGTAGGTCGTGGTCATACTAAAGAAACTGTGGGGTTGTTAAATATAAACTCTATACATTTATACACCCTCTTCGGTAGTAGGTCGTGGTCATACCAAAGAAACCGTGGGGTTGTTAAATATAAACTCTATACATTTATACACCCTCTTTGATGGTAGGTCGTGGTCATACCAGAGAAACCGTGGGGTTGTTAAATGTAAACTCTGTACATTTAAACACCCTCTTCGATGGTATGTCGTGGTCATACGAAAGAAACCGTGGTGTTGTTAAATGTAAACTCTATACATTTATACACCCTCTTCGATGGTAGGTCGTGGTCATACCAAAGAAACTGTGGGGTTGTAAAATATAAACTCTATACATTTATACACCCTCTTCGGTTGTAGGTCGTGGTCATACCAAGGAAACCGTGGGGTTGTAAAATATAAACTCTATACATTTAAACACCCTCTTCGATGGTAGGTCGTGGTCATACCAAAGAAACCGTGGGGTTGTTAAATGTAAACTCTATACATTTATACACCCTCTTCGATGGTAGGTCGTGGTCATACCACAGAAACTGTGGGGTTGTTAAATATAAACTCTATACATTTATACACCCTCTTTGATGGTAGGTCATGGTCATACCAAAGAAACCGTGGGGTTGTTAAATGTAAACTCTATACATTTATACACCCTCTTCGATGGTAGGTCGTGGTCATACCAAAGAAACTGTGGGGTTGTTAAATATAAACTCTATACATTTATACACCCTCTTCGGTAGTAGGTCATGGTTATACCAAAGAAACCGTGGGGTTGTTAAATATAAACTCTATACATTTATACACCCTCTTCGGTAGTAGGTCGTGGTCATACCAAAGAAACTGTGGGGTTGTTAAATATAAACTCTATACATGTATACACCCTCTTCGGTATTAGGTCATGGTTATACCAAAGAAACCGTGGGGTTGTTAAATATAAACTCTATACATTTATATACCCTCTTCGGTATTAGGTCACGGTTATACCAAAGAAACCGTGGGGTTGTTAAATATAAACTCTATACATTTATACACCCTCTTCGGTAGTAGGTCGTGGTCATACCAAAGAAACTGTGGGGTTGTAAAATATAAACTCTATACATTTATACACCCTCTTCGGTATTAGGTCATGGTTATACCAAAGAAACCGTGGGGTTGTTAAATATAAACTCTATACATTTATACACCCTCTGCAATGGTAGGTCGTGGTCATACCAAAGAAACTGTGGGGTTGTTAAATATAAACTCTATACATTTATACACCCTCTTTGATGGTAGGTCATGGTCATACCAAAGAAACCGTGGGGTTGTTAAATGTAAACTCTATACATTTAAACACCATCTTCGATAGTATATCGTGGTCATACCAGAGAAACCGTGGGGTTGTTAAATGCAAACTCTATACATTTAAACACCCTCTTTGATGGTAGGTCGTGGTTATACCAGAGAAACCGTGGGGTTGTTAAATGTAAACTCTGTACATTTAAACACTCTCTTCGATGGTATGTCGTGGTCATACGAAAGAAACCGTGGGGTTGTTAAATGTAAACTCTATACATTTATACACCCTCTTCGATGGCAGGTCGTGGTCATACCAAAGAAACCGTGGGGTTGTTAAATGTAAACTGTATATATTTAAACACCCTCTTCGATGGTAGGTCGTGGTCATACCAAAGAAACCGTGGGGTTGTTAAATGTAAACTCTATACATTTAAACACCCTCTTTGATGGTAGGTCGTGGTCATAACTAAGAAACCGTGGGGTTGTTAAATGTAAACTGTATATATTTAAACACCCTCTTCGATGGAAGGTCGTGGTCATACCAAAGAAACCGTAGGGTTGTTAAATATAAACTCTATACATTTAAACACCCTCTTCGATGGTATGTCGTGGTCATACCAAAGAAACCGTGGGGTTGTTAAATGTAAACTGTATATATTTAAACACCCTCTTCGATGGTAGGTCGTGGTCATACCAAAGAAACCGTGGGGTTGTTAAATGTAAACTGAATATATTTAAACACCCTCTTCGATGGTAGGTCGTGGTCATACCAAAGAAACCGTTGGGTTGCTAAATGTAAACTCTATGCATTTAAACACCTTCTTCGATGGTAGGTCGTGGTCATACCAAAGAAACCGGGGGGTTGTTAAATGTAAACTCTATACATTTAAACACCATCTTCGATAGTATATCGTGGTCATACCAGAGAAACCGTGGGGTTGTTAAATGCAAACTCTATACATTTAAACACCCTCTTCGATGGAAGGTCGTGGTCATACCAAAGAAACCGTGGGGTTGTTAAATGTAAACTCTATATATTTAAACACCCTATTCGATGGTATGTCGTGGTCATACCAAAGAAACCGTGGGGTTGTTAAATGTAAACTGTATATATTTAAACATTCTCTTCGATGGTAGGTCGAGGTCATACCAAAGAAATCGTTGGGTTGTCAAATGTAAACTGTATACATTTAAACACCCTCTTCGGTAGTAGGTCATGGTTATACCAAAGAAACCGTGGGGTTGTTAAATGTAAACTCTATACATTTAAACACCCTCTTCGATGGTAGGTCGTGGTCATACCAAAGAAACCGTGGGGTTGTTAAATGTAAACTCCATACATTTAAACACCCTCTTCGATGGTAGGTCGTGGTCATACCAAAGAAACCGTGGGGTTGTTAAATGTAAACTCTATACATTTAAACACACTCTTCGATGGTAGGTCGTGGTCATACCAAGGAAACCGTGGGGTTGTAAAATATAAACTCTATACATTTAAACACCCTCTTCGATGGTAGGTCGTGGTCATACCAAAGAAACTGTGGGGTTGTTAAATGTAAGCTCTATATATTTAAACCCCCTCTTCTATGGTAGGTCGTGATCATACCAAAGAAACCGTGGGGTTGTTAAATGTAAACTCTATACATTTAAACACCTTCGTTGATGGCAGGTCGTCGTCATACAAAAGAAAACGTGGGGTTGTTAAATGTAAACTCTATACATTTAAACAAACTCTTCGATGGTAGGTCGTGGTCATACCAAAGAAACCGTCGGGTTGTTAAATGTAAACTCTATACATTTATACACCGTCTTCGATGGTATATCGTGGTCATACCAGAGAAACCGTGGGTTGTTAAATGTAAACTCTATACATTTAAACACCCTCTTCGATGGTAGGTCGTGGGCATACCAAAGAAACCGTGGGGTTGTTAAATGTTAACTCTATACATTTAAACACCCTCTTCGATGGTAGGTCGTGGTCATACTAAAGAAACCGTGGGGTTGTAAAATATAAACTCTATGCATTTAAACACCCTCTTCCATGGTAGGTTGTGGTCATACCAAGGAAACCGTGGGGTTGTAAAATATAAACTCTATACATTTAAACACCCTCTTCGATGGTAGGTCGTGGTCATATCAAAGAAACCGTGGGGTTGTTAAATGTAAACTCTATACATTTAAACACCATCTTCGATAGTATATCGTGGTCATACCAGAGAAACCGTGGGGTTGTTAAATGCAAACTCTATACATTTAAACACCCTCTTCGATGGTAGGTCGTGGTCATACCAAAGAAACTGTGGGGTTGTTAAATATAAACTCTATACATTTATACACCCTCTTCGGTAGTAGGTCATGGTTATACCAAAGAAACCGTGGGGTTGTTAAATATAAACTCTATACATTTATACACCCTCTTCGGTAGTAGGTCGTGGTCATACCAAAGAAACTGTGGGGTTGTTAAATATAAACTCTATACATTTATACACCCTCTTCGGTATTAGGTCATGGTTATACCAAAGAAACCGTGGGGTTGTTAAATATAAACTCTATACATTTATACACCCTCTTCAATGGTAGGTCGTGGTCATACCAAAGAAACTGTGGGGTTGTTAAATATAAACTCTATACATTTAAACACCCTCTTTGATGGTAGGTCATGGTCATACCAAAGAAACCGTGGGGTTGTTAAATGTAAACTCTATACATTTAAACACCATCTTCGATAGTATATCGTGGTCATACCAGAGAAACCGTGGGGTTGTTAAATGCAAACTCTATACATTTAAACACCCTCTTCGATGGTAGGTCGTGGTTATACCAGAGAAACCGTGGGGTTGTTAAATGTAAACTCTGTACATTTAAACACTCTCTTCGATGGTATGTCGTGGTCATACGAAAGAAACCGTGGGGTTGTTAAATGTAAACTCTATACATTTATACACCCTCTTCGATGGTAGGTCGTGGTCATACCAAAGAAACCGTGGGGTTGTTAAATGTAAACTGTATATATTTAAACACCCTCTTCGATGGTAGGTCGTGGTCATACCAAAGAAACCGTGGGGTTGTTAAATGTAAACTCTATACATTTAAACACCCTCTTTGATGGTAGGTCGTGGTCATAACTAAGAAACCGTGGGGTTGTTAAATGTAAACTGTATATATTTAAACACCCTCTTCGATGGAAGGTCGTGGTCATACCAAAGAAACCGTAGGGTTGTTAAATATAAACTCTATACATTTAAACACCCTCTTCGATGGTATGTCGTGGTCATACCAAAGAAACCGTGGGGTTGTTAAATGTAAACTGTATATATTTAAACACCCTCTTCGATGGTAGGTCGTGGTCATACCAAAGAAACCGTGGGGTTGTTAAATGTAAACTGTATATATTTAAACACCCTCTTCGATGGTAGGTCGTGGTCATACCAAAGAAACCGTGGGGTTGCTAAATGTAAACTCTATACATTTAAACACCCTCTTTGATGGTAGGTCGTGGTCATACCAAGGAAACCGTGGGGTTGTAAAATATAAACTCTATACATTTAAACACCCTCTTCGATGGTAGGTCGTGGTCATACCAAAGAAACCGGGGGGTTGTTAAATGTAAACTCTATACATTTAAACACCATCTTCGATAGTATATCGTGGTCATACCAGAGAAACCGTGGGGTTGTTAAATGCAAACTCTATACATTTAAACACCCTCTTCGATGGAAGGTCGTGGTCATACCAAAGAAACCGTGGGGTTGTTAAATGTAAACTCTATATATTTAAACACCCTATTCGATGGTATGTCGTGGTCATACCAAAGAAACCGTGGGGTTGTTAAATGTAAACTGTATATATTTAAACATTCTCTTCGATGGTAGGTCGAGGTCATACCAAAGAAATCGTTGGGTTGTCAAATGTAAACTGTATACATTTAAACACCCTCTTCGGTAGTAGGTCATGGTTATACCAAAGAAACCGTGGGGTTGTTAAATGTAAACTCTATACATTTAAACACCCTCTTCGATGGTAGGTCGTGGTCATACCAAAGAAACCGTGGGGTTGTTAAATGTAAACTCCATACATTTAAACACCCTCTTCGATGGTAGGTCGTGGTCATACCAAAGAAACCGTGGGGTTGTTAAATGTAAACTCTATACATTTAAACACACTCTTCGATGGTAGGTCGTGGTCATACCAAGGAAACCGTGGGGTTGTAAAATATAAACTCTATACATTTAAACACCCTCTTCGATGGTAGGTCGTGGTCATACCAAAGAAACCGTGGGGTTGTTAAATGTAAGCTCTATATATTTAAACCCCCTCTTCTATGGTAGGTCGTGATCATACCAAAGAAACCGTGGGGTTGTTAAATGTAAACTCTATACATTTAAACACCTTCGTTGATGGCAGGTCGTCGTCATACAAAAGAAAACGTGGGGTTGTTAAATGTAAACTCTATACATTTAAACAAACTCTTCGATGGTAGGTCGTGGTCATACCAAAGAAACCGTCGGGTTGTTAAATGTAAACTCTATACATTTATACACCGTCTTCGATGGTATATCGTGGTCATACCAGAGAAACCGTGGGTTGTTAAATGTAAACTCTATACATTTAAACACCCTCTTCGATGGTAGGTCGTGGGCATACCAAAGAAACCGTGGGATTGTTAAATGTAAACTCTATACATTTAAACACCCTCTTTGATGGTAGGTCATGGTCATACCAAAGAAACTGTGGGGTTGTTAAATGTTAACTCTATACATTTAAACACCCTCTTCGATGGTAGGTCGTGGTCATACTAAAGAAACCGTGGGGTTGTAAAATATAAACTCTATGCATTTAAACACCCTCTTCCATGGTAGGTTGTGGTCATACCAAGGAAACCGTGGGGTTGTAAAATATAAACTCTATACATTTAAACACCCTCTTCGATGGTAGGTCGTGGTCATATCAAAGAAACCGTGGGGTTGTTAAATGTAAACTCTATACATTTAAACACCATCTTCGATAGTATATCGTGGTCATACCAGAGAAACCGTGGGGTTGTTAAATGCAAACTCTATACATTTAAACACCCTCTTCGATGGTAGGTCATGGTCATACCAGAGAAACCGTGGGGTTGTAAAATATAAAATCTATACATTTATACACCCTCTTCGGTTGTAGGTCGTGGTCATACCAAGGAAACCGTGGGGTTGTAAAATATAAACTCTATACATTTAAACACCCTCTTCGATGGTAGGTCGTGGTCATACCAAAGAAACCGTGGGGT
Organism: Bathymodiolus brooksi; assembly: GCA_963680875.1. NCBI lineage: Eukaryota > Metazoa > Mollusca > Bivalvia > Mytilida > Modiolidae > Bathymodiolus > Bathymodiolus brooksi. Next base: position 92,029,757 of record OY804579.1, read on the forward strand.
TGTTAAATGTAAACTCTATACATTTATACACCCTCTTTGATGGTAGGTCGTGGTCATACCAAAGAAACCGTGGGGTTGTTAAATGTAAACTCTATACATTTATACACCCTCTTCGATGGTAGGTCGTGGTCATACCAGAGAAACTGTGGGGTTGTAAAATATAAACTCTATACATTTATACACCCTCTTCGATGGTAGGTCGTGGTCATACCAAAGAAACTGTGGGGTTGTTAAATATAAACTCTATACATGTATACACTCTCTTCGATGGTAGGTCGTGGTCATACCAAAGAAACCGTGGGGTTGTTAAATGTAAACTCTATACATTTATACACCCTCTTCGATGGTAGGTCGTGGTCATACCAAAGAAACTGTGGGGTTGTTAAATATAAACTCTATACATTTATACACCCTCTTCGATGGTAGGTCGTGGTCATACCAGAGAAACTGTGGGGTGGGTAAAATATAAACTCTATACATTTATACACCCTCTTCGATGGTAGGTCGTGGTCATACCACAGAAACTGTGGGGTTGTTAAATATAAACTCTATACATTTATACACCCTCTTTGATGGTAGGTCATGGTCATACCAAAGAAACCGTGGGGTTGTTAAATGTAAACTCTATACATTTATACACCCTCTTCGATGGTAGGTCGTGGTCATACCAAAGAAACTGTGGGGTTGTTAAATATAAACTCTATACATTTATACCCCTCTTCGGTAGTAGGTCATGGTTATACCAAAGAAACCGTGGGGTTGTTAAATATAAACTCTATACATTTATACACCCTCTTCGGTAGTAGGTCGTGGTCATACCAAAGAAACTGTGGGGTTGTTAAATATAAACTCTATACATTTATACACCCTCTTCGGTATTAGGTCATGGTTATACCAAAGAAACCGTGGGGTTGTTAAATATAAACTCTATACATTTATACACCCTCTTCGGTATTAGGTCATGGTTATACCAAAGAAACCGTGGGGTTGTTAAATATAAACTCTATACATTTATACACCCTCTTCGGTAGTAGGTCGTGGTCATACCAAAGAAACTGTGGGGTTGTAAAATATAAACTCTATACATTTATACACCCTCTTCGGTATTAGGTCATGGTTATACCAAAGAAACTGTGGGGTTGTTAAATATAAACTCTATACATTTATACACCCTCTTCGGTGGTAGGTCGTGGTCATACCAAAGAAACTGTGGGGTTGTTAAATATAAACTCTATACATTTATACACCCTCTTTGATGGTAGGTCATGGTCATACCAAAGAAACCGTGGGGTTGTTAAATGTAAACTCTATACATTTATACACCCTCTTCGATGGTAGGTCGTGGTCATACCAAAGAAACTGTGGGGTTGTTAAATATAAACTCTATACATTTATACACCCTCTTCGGTAGTAGGTCGTGGTCATACCAAAGAAACTGTGGGGTTGTTAAATATAAACTGTATACATTTATACACCCTCTTCGGTAGTAGGTCGTGGTCATACCAAAGAAACCGTGGGGTTGTTAAATATAAACTCTATACATTTATACACCCTCTTTGATGGTAGGTCGTGGTCATACCAGAGAAACCGTGGGGTTGTTAAATGTAAACTCTGTACATTTAAACACCCTCTTCGATGGTAGGTCGTGGTCATACCAAAGAAACTGTGGGGTTGTTAAATATAAACTCTATACATTTATACACCCTCTTCGGTAGTAGGTCATGGTTATACCAAAGAAACCGTGGGGTTGTTAAATATAAACTCTATACATGTATACACCCTATTCGGTAGTAGGTCGTGGTCATACCAAAGAAACTGTGGGGTTGTTAAATATAAACTCTATACATTTATACACCCTCTTCGGTATTAGGTCATGGTTATACCAAAGAAACCGTGGGGTTGTTAAATATAAACTCTATACATTTATATACCCTCTTCGGTATTAGGTCATGGTTATACCAAAGAAACCGTGGGGTTGTTAAATATAAACTCTATACATTTATACACCCTCTTCGGTAGTAGGTCGTGGTCATACCAAAGAAACTGTGGGGTTGTAAAATATAAACTCTATACATTTATACACCCTCTTCGGTATTAGGTCATGGTTATACCAAAGAAACCGTGGGGTTGTTAAATATAAACTCTATACATTTATACACCCTCTTCGATGGTAGGTCGTGGTCATACCAAAGAAACTGTGGGGTTGTTAAATATAAACTCTATACATTTATACACCCTCTTTGATGGTAGGTCATGGTCATACCAAAGAAACGTGGGGTTGTTAAATGTAAACTCTATACATTTATACACCCTCTTCGATGGTAGGTCGTGGTCATACCAAAGAAACTGTGGGGTTGTTAAATATAAACTCTATACATTTATACCCCTCTTCGGTAGTAGGTCATGGTTATACCAAAGAAACCGTGGGGTTGTTAAATATAAACTCTATACATTTATACACCCTCTTCGGTAGTAGGTCGTGGTCATACCAAAGAAACTGTGGGGTTGTTAAATATAAACTCTATACATTTATACACCCTCTTCGGTATTAGGTCATGGTTATACCAAAGAAACCGTGGGGTTGTTAAATATAAACTCTATACATTTATACACCCTCTTCGGTATTAGGTCATGGTTATACCAAAGAAACCGTGGGGTTGTTAAATATAAACTCTATACATTTATACACCCTCTTCGGTAGTAGGTCGTGGTCATACCAAAGAAACTATGGGGTTGTAAAATATAAACTCTATACATTTATACACCCTCTTCGGTATTAGGTCATGGTTATACCAAAGAAACCGTGGGGTTGTTAAATATAAACTCTATACATTTATACACCCTCTTCGGTGGTAGGTCGTGGTCATACCAAAGAAACTGTGGGGTTGTTAAATATAAACTCTATACATTTATACACCCTCTTTGATGGTAGGTCATGGTCATACCAAAGAAACCGTGGGGTTGTTAAATGTAAACTCTATACATTTATACACCCTCTTCGATGGTAGGTCGTGGTCATACCAAAGAAACTGTGGGGTTGTTAAATATAAACTCTATACATTTATACACCCTCTTCGGTAGTAGGTCGTGGTCATACCAAAGAAACTGTGGGGTTGTTAAATATAAACTCTATACATTTATACACCCTCTTCGGTAGTAGGTCGTGGTCATACCAAAGAAACCGTGGGGTTGTTAAATATAAACTCTATACATTTATACACCCTCTTTGATGGTAGGTCGTGGTCATACCAGAGAAACCGTGGGGTTGTTAAATGTAAACTCTGTACATTTAAACACCCTCTTCGATGGTATGTCGTGGTCATACGAAAGAAACCGTGGTGTTGTTAAATGTAAACTCTATACATTTATACACCCTCTTCGATGGTAGGTCGTGGTCATACCAAAGAAACTGTGGGGTTGTAAAATATAAACTCTATACATTTATACACCCTCTTCGGTTGTAGGTCGTGGTCATACCAAGGAAACCGTGGGGTTGTAAAATATAAACTCTATACATTTAAACACCCTCTTCGATGGTAGGTCGTAGTCATACCAAAGAAACCGTGGGGTTGTTAAATGTAAACTCTATACATTTATACACCCTCTTCGATGGTAGGTCGTGGTCATACCACAGAAACTGTGGGGTTGTTAAATATAAACTCTATACATTTATACACCCTCTTTGATGGTAGGTCATGGTCATACCAAAGAAACCGTGGGGTTGTTAAATGTAAACTCTATACATTTATACACCCTCTTCGATGGTAGGTCGTGGTCATACCAAAGAAACTGTGGGGTTGTTAAAAATAAACTCTATACATTTATACACCCTCTTCGGTAGTAGGTCATGGTTATACCAAAGAAACCGTGGGGTTGTTAAATATAAACTCTATACATTTATACACCCTCTTCGGTAGTAGGTCGTGGTCATACCAAAGAAACTGTGGGGTTGTTAAATATAAACTCTATACATTTATACACCCTCTTCGGTATTAGGTCATGGTTATACCAAAGAAACCGTGGGGTTGTTAAATATAAACTCTATACATTTATATACCCTCTTCGGTATTAGGTCATGGTTATACCAAAGAAACCGTGGGGTTGTTAAATATAAACTCTATACATTTATACACCCTCTTCGGTAGTAGGTCGTGGTCATACCAAAGAAACTGTGGGGTTGTAAAATATAAACTCTATACATTTATACACCCTCTTCGGTATTAGGTCATGGTTATACCAAAGAAACCGTGGGGTTGTTAAATATAAACTCTATACATTTATACACCCTCTTCGATGGTAGGTCGTGGTCATACCAAAGAAACTGTGGGGTTGTTAAATATAAACTCTATACATTTATACACCCTCTTTGATGGTAGGTCATGGTCATACCAAAGAAACCGTGGGGTTGTTAAATGTAAACTCTATACATTTATACACCCTCTTCGATGGTAGGTCGTGGTCATACCAAAGAAACTGTGGGGTTGTTAAATATAAACTCTATACATTTATACACCCTCTTCGGTAGTAGGTCATGGTTATACCAAAGAAACCGTGGGGTTGTTAAATATAAACTCTATACATTTATACACCCTCTTCGGTAGTAGGTCGTGGTCATACCAAAGAAACTGTGGGGTTGTTAAATATAAACTCTATACATTTATACACCCTCTTCGGTAGTAGGTCGTGGTCATACCAAAGAAACCGTGGGGTTGTTAAATATAAACTCTATACATTTATACACCCTCTTTGATGGTAGGTCGTGGTCATACCAGAGAAACCGTGGGGTTGTTAAATGTAAACTCTGTACATTTAAACACCCTCTTCGATGGTATGTCGTGGTCATACGAAAGAAACCGTGGGGTTGTTAAATGTAAACTCTATACATTTATACACCCTCTTCGATGGTAGGTCGTGGTCATACCAAAGAAACTGTGGGGTTGTAAAATATAAACTCTATACATTTATACACCCTCTTCGGTTGTAGGTCGTGGTCATACCAAGGAAACCGTGGGGTTGTAAAATATAAACTCTATACATTTAAACACCCTCTTCGATGGTAGGTCGTGGTCATACCAAAGAAACCGTGGGGTTGTTAAATGTAAACTCTATACATTTATACACCCTCTTTGATGGTAGGTCATGGTCATACCAAAGAAACCGTGGGGTTGTTAAATGTAAACTCTATACATTTATACACCCTCTTTGATGGTAGGTCGTGGTCATACCAAAGAAACCGTGGGGTTGTTAAATGTAAACTCTATACATTTAAATACCCTCTTCGATGGTAGGTCGTTGCCAAAGAAACCGTGGGGTTGTTAAATGTAAACTGTATATATTTAAACACCCTCTTCGATGGTAGGTCGTGGTCATACCAAAGAAACCGTGGGGTTGTTAAATGTAAACTCTATACATTTAAACACCCTCTTTGATGGTAGGTCGTGGTCATACCAAGGAAACCGTGGGGTTGTAAAATATAAACTCTATACATTTAAACACCCTCTTCGATGGTAGGTCGTGGTCATACCAAAGAAACCGTGGGGTTGTTAAATGTAAGCTCTATATATTTAAACACCCTCTTCTATGGTAGGTCGTGATCATACCAAAGAAACCGTGGGGTTGTTAAATGTAAACTCTATACATTTAAACACACTCTTCGATGGTAGGTCGTGGTCATACCAAAGAAACCGTGGGGTTGTTAAATGTAAACTCTATACATTTAAACATCGTCTTCGATGGTAGGTCCAGGTCATACCAAAGAAATCGTTGGGTTGTCAAATGTAAACTCTATACATTTAAACACCCTGTTCGATGGTAGGTCGTGGTCATACCAAAGAAACCGTGGGTTGTTAGATGTAAACTCTATACATTTAAACACCCTCTTCGTTAGTATATCGTGGTCATACCAGAGAAAACGTGGGGTTGTTAAATGTAAACTCTATACATTTAAAAACCCTCTGCAATGGTATGTCGTGGTCATACCAAAGAAACGTGGGGTTGTTAAATGTAAACTGTATATATTTAAACATCGTCTTCGATGGTAGGTCGAGGTCATACCAAAGAAATCGTTGGGTTGTCAAATGTTAGATGCAAACTCTAAACATTTAAACACCCTCTTCGATGGTAGGTCGTGGTCATACTACAGAAACCGTGGGGTTGTTAAATGTAAACTCTATACATTTGAACACCCTCTTCGATGGTAGGTCGTGGTCATACCAAAGAAACCGTGGGGTTGTTAAATGTAAACTCTATACATTTAAACACCCTCTTCGGTTGTAGGTCGTGGTCATAGCAAAGAAACCGTGGGGTTGCTAAATGTAAACTCTATACATTTAAAGACCCTCTTCGATGGTAGGTTGTGGTCAAACCAAAGAAACCGTGGGGTTGTTAAATGTAAACTCTATACATTTAAACACCCTCTTCGATGGTAGGTCGTGGTCATACCAAAGAAACAGTGGGGTTGTTAAATGTAAACTCTATACATTTATACACCCTCTTCGATGGTAGGTCGTGGTCATACCAAAGAAACTGTGGGGTTGTTAAATATAAACTCTATACATTTATACACCCTCTTCGATGGTAGGTCGTGGTCATACCAGAGAAACTGTAGGGTTGTAAAATATAAACTCTATACATTTATACACCCTCTTCGATGGTAGGTCGTGGTCATACCAAAGAAACTGTGGGGTTGTTAAATATAAACTCTATACATTTATACACCCTCTTTGATGGTAGGTCATGGTCATACCAAAGAAACCGTGGGGTTGTTAAATGTAAACTCTATACATTTATACACCCTCTTCGATGGTAGGTCGTGGTCATACCAAAGAAACTGTGGGGTTGTTAAAAATAAACTCTATACATTTATACACCCTCTTCGGTAGTAGGTCATGGTTATACCAAAGAAACCGTGGGGTTGTTAAATATAAACTCTATACATTTATACACCCTCTTCGGTAGTAGGTCGTGGTCATACCAAAGAAACTGTGGGGTTGTTAAATATAAACTCTATACATTTATACACCCTCTTCGGTATTAGGTCATGGTTATACCAAAGAAACCGTGGGGTTGTTAAATATAAACTCTATACATTTATATACCCTCTTCGGTATTAGGTCATGGTTATACCAAAGAAACCGTGGGGTTGTTAAATATAAACTCTATACATTTATACACCCTCTTCGGTAGTAGGTCGTGGTCATACCAAAGAAACTGTGGGGTTGTTAAATATAAACTCTATACATTTATACACCCTCTTCGGTATTAGGTCATGGTTATACCAAAGAAACCGTGGGGTTGTTAAATATAAACTCTATACATTTATACACCCTCTTCGATGGTAGGTCGTGGTCATACCAAAGAAACTGTGGGGTTGTTAAATATAAACTCTATACATTTATACACCCTCTTTGATGGTAGGTCATGGTCATACCAAAGAAACCGTGGGGTTGTTAAATGTAAACTCTATACATTTATACACCCTCTTCGATGGTAGGTCGTGGTCATACCAAAGAAACTGTGGGGTTGTTAAATATAAACTCTATACATTTATACACCCTCTTCGGTAGTAGGTCATGGTTATACCAAAGAAACCGTGGGGTTGTTAAATATAAACTCTATACATTTATACACCCTCTTCGGTAGTAGGTCGTGGTCATACCAAAGAAACTGTGGGGTTGTTAAATATAAACTCTATACATTTATACACCCTCTTCGGTAGTAGGTCGTGGTCATACCAAAGAAACCGTGGGGTTGTTAAATATAAACTCTATACATTTATACACCCTCTTTGATGGTAGGTCGTGGTCATACCAGAGAAACCGTGGGGTTGTTAAATGTAAACTCTGTACATTTAAACACCCTCTTCGATGGTATGTCGTGGTCATACGAAAGAAACCGTGGGGTTGTTAAATGTAAACTCTATACATTTATACACCCTCTTCGATGGTAGGTCGTGGTCATACCAAAGAAACTGTGGGGTTGTAAAATATAAACTCTATACATTTATACACCCTCTTCGGTTGTAGGTCGTGGTCATACCAAGGAAACCGTGGGGTTGTAAAATATAAACTCTATACATTTAAACACCCTCTTCGATGGTAGGTCGTGGTCATACCAAAGAAACCGTGGGGTTGTTAAATGTAAACTCTATACATTTATACACCCTCTTTGATGGTAGGTCATGGTCATACCAAAGAAACCGTGGGGTTGTTAAATGTAAACTCTATACATTTATACACCCTCTTTGATGGTAGGTCGTGGTCATACCAAAGAAACCGTGGGGTTGTTAAATGTAAACTCTATACATTTAAATACCCTCTTCGATGGTAGGTCGTTGCCAAAGAAACCGTGGGGTTGTTAAATGTAAACTGTATATATTTAAACACCCTCTTCGATGGTAGGTCGTGGTCATACCAAAGAAACCGTGGGGTTGTTAAATGTAAACTCTATACATTTAAACACCCTCTTTGATGGTAGGTCGTGGTCATACCAAGGAAACCGTGGGGTTGTAAAATATAAACTCTATACATTTAAACACCCTCTTCGATGGTAGGTCGTGGTCATACCAAAGAAACCGTGGGGTTGTTAAATGTAAGCTCTATATATTTAAACACCCTCTTCTATGGTAGGTCGTGATCATACCAAAGAAACCGTGGGGTTGTTAAATGTAAACTCTATACATTTAAACACACTCTTCGATGGTAGGTCGTGGTCATACCAAAGAAACCGTGGGGTTGTTAAATGTAAACTCTATACATTTAAACATCGTCTTCGATGGTAGGTCCAGGTCATACCAAAGAAATCGTTGGGTTGTCAAATGTAAACTCTATACATTTAAACACCCTGTTCGATGGTAGGTCGTGGTCATACCAAAGAAACCGTGGGTTGTTAGATGTAAACTCTATACATTTAAACACCCTCTTCGTTAGTATATCGTGGTCATACCAGAGAAAACGTGGGGTTGTTAAATGTAAACTCTATACATTTAAAAACCCTCTGCAATGGTATGTCGTGGTCATACCAAAGAAACGTGGGGTTGTTAAATGTAAACTGTATATATTTAAACATCGTCTTCGATGGTAGGTCGAGGTCATACCAAAGAAATCGTTGGGTTGTCAAATGTTAGATGCAAACTCTAAACATTTAAACACCCTCTTCGATGGTAGGTCGTGGTCATACTACAGAAACCGTGGGGTTGTTAAATGTAAACTCTATACATTTGAACACCCTCTTCGATGGTAGGTCGTGGTCATACCAAAGAAACCGTGGGGTTGTTAAATGTAAACTCTATACATTTAAACACCCTCTTCGGTTGTAGGTCGTGGTCATAGCAAAGAAACCGTGGGGTTGCTAAATGTAAACTCTATACATTTAAAGACCCTCTTCGATGGTAGGTTGTGGTCAAACCAAAGAAACCGTGGGGTTGTTAAATGTAAACTCTATACATTTAAACACCCTCTTCGATGGTAGGTCGTGGTCATACCAAAGAAACAGTGGGGTTGTTAAATGTAAACTCTATACATTTATACACCCTCTTCGATGGTAGGTCGTGGTCATACCAAAGAAACTGTGGGGTTGTTAAATATAAACTCTATACATTTATACACCCTCTTCGATGGTAGGTCGTGGTCATACCAGAGAAACTGTGGGGTTGTAAAATATAAACTCTATACATTTATACACCCTCTTCGATGGTAGGTCGTGGTCATACCAAAGAAACTGTGGGGTTGTTAAATATAAACTCTATACATTTATACACCCTCTTCGATGGTAGGTCGTGGTCATACCAAAGAAACCGTGGGGTTGTTAAATGTAAACTCTATACATTTATACACCCTCTTCGATGGTAGGTCGTGGTCATACCAAAGAAACTGTGGGGTTGTTAAATATAAACTCTATACATTTATACACCCTCTTCGATGGTAGGTCGTGGTCATACCAGAGAAACTGTGGGGTTGTAAAATATAAACTCTATACATTTATACAACCTCTTCGATGGTAGGTCATGGTCATACCAAAGAAACCGTGGGGTTGTTAAATGTAAACTCTATACATTTATACACCCTCTTCGATGGTAGGTCGTGGTCATACCAAAGAAACCGTGGGGTTGTTAAATGTAAACTCTATACAATTAAATACCCTCTTCGATGGTAGGTCGTTGTCATACCAAAGAAACCGTGGGGTTGTTAAATGTAAACTGTATATATTTAAACACCCTCTTCGATGGTAGGTCGTGGTCATACCAAAGAAACCGTGGGGTTGTTAAATGTAAACTCTATACATTTAAACACCCTCTTTGATGGTAGGTCGTGGTCATACCAAGGAAACCGTGGGGTTGTAAAATATAAACTCTATACATTTAAACACCCTCTTTGATGGTAGGTCATGGTCATACCAAAGAAACCGTGGGGTTGTTAAATGTAAACTCTATACATTTATACACCCTCTTCGATGGTAGGTCGTGGTCATACCAAAGAAACTGTGGGGTTGTTAAATATAAACTCTATACATTTATACACCCTCTTCGGTAGTAGGTCATGGTTATACCAAAGAAACCGTGGGGTTCTTAAATATAAACTCTATACATTTATACACCCTCTTCGGTAGTAGGTCGTGGTCATACCAAAGAAACTGTGGGGTTGTTAAATATAAACTCTATACATTTATACACCCTCTTCGGTATTAGGTCATGGTTATACCAAAGAAACCGTGGGGTTGTTAAATATAAACTCTATACATTTATACACCCTCTTCGGTATTAGGTCATGGTTATACCAAAGAAACCGTGGGGTTGTTAAATATAAACTCTATACATTTATACACCCTCTTCGGTAGTAGGTCGTGGTCATACCAAAGAAACTGTGGGGTTGTTAAATATAAACTCTATACATTTATACACCCTCTTCGGTATTAGGTCATGGTTATACCAAAGAAACCGTGGGGTTGTTAAATATAAACTCTATACATTTATACACCCTCTTCGGTGGTAGGTCGTGGTCATACCAAAGAAACTGTGGGGTTGTTAAATATAAACTCTATACATTTATACACCCTCTTTGATGGTAGGTCATGGTCATACCAAAGAAACCGTGGGGTTGTTAAATGTAAACTCTATACATTTATACACCCTCTTCGATGGTAGGTCGTGGTCATACCAAAGAAACTGTGGGGTTTTTAAATATAAACTCTATACATTTGTACACCCTCTTCGGTAGTAGGTCATGGTTATACCAAAGAAACCGTGGGGTTGTTAAATATAAACTCTATACATGTATGCACCCTCTTCGGTAGTAGGTCGTGGTCATACCAAAGAAACTGTGGGGTTGTTAAATATAAACTCTATACATTTATACACCCTCTTCGGTAGTAGGTCGTGGTCATACCAAAGAAACCGTGGGGTTGTTAAATATAAACTCTATACATTTATACACCCTCTTCGGTAGTAGGTCATGGTTATAACAAAGAAACCGTGGGGTTGTTAAATATAAACTCTATACATTTATACACCCTCTTCGGTAGTAGGTCGTGGTCATACCAAAGAAACTGTGGGGTTGTTAAATATAAACTCTATACATTTATACACCCTCTTCGGTATTAGGTCATGGTTATACCAAAGAAACCGTGGGGTTGTTAAATATAAACTCTATACATTTATACACCCTCTTTGATGGTAGGTCGTGGTCATACCAGAGAAACCGTGGGGTTGTTAAATGTAAACTCTGTACATTTAAACACCCTCTTCGATGGTATGTCGTGGTCATACGAAAGAAACCGTGGTGTTGTTAAATGTAAACTCTATACATTTATACACCCTCTTCGATGGTAGGTCGTGGTCATACCAAAGAAACTGTGGGGTTGTAAAATATAAACTCTATACATTTATACACCCTCTTCGGTTGTAGGTCGTGGTCATACCAAGGAAACCGTGGGGTTGTAAAATATAAACTCTATACATTTAAACACCCTCTTCGATGGTAGGTCGTGGTCATACGAAAGAAACCGTGGGGTTGTTAAATGTAAACTCTATACATTTATACAACCTCTTCGATGGTAGGTCGTGGTCATACCACAGAAACTGTGGGGTTGTTAAATATAAACTCTATACATTTATACACCCTCTTTGATGGTAGGTCATGGTCATACCAAAGAAACCGTGGGGTTGTTAAATGTAAACTCTATACATTTATACACCCTCTTCGATGGTAGGTCGTGGTCATACCAAAGAAACTGTGGGGTTGTTAAATATAAACTCTATACATTTATACACCCTCTTCGGTAGTAGGTCATGGTTATAACAAAGAAACCGTGGGGTTGTTAAATATAAACTCTATACATTTATACACCCTCTTCGGTAGTAGGTCGTGGTCATACCAAAGAAACTGTGGGGTTGTTAAATGTAAACTCTATACATTTAAACACCCTCTTTGATGGTAGGTCGTGGTCATACCAAGGAAACCGTGGGGTTGTAAAATATAAACTCTATACATTTAAACACCCTCTTTGATGGTAGGTCATGGTCATACCAAAGAAACCGTGGGGTTGTTAAATGTAAACTCTATACATTTATACACCCTCTTCGATGGTAGGTCGTGGTCATACCAAAGAAACTGTGGGGTTGTTAAATATAAACTCTATACATTTATACACCCTCTTCGGTAGTAGGTCATGGTTATACCAAAGAAACCGTGGGGTTCTTAAATATAAACTCTATACATTTATACACCCTCTTCGGTAGTAGGTCGTGGTCATACCAAAGAAACTGTGGGGTTGTTAAATATAAACTCTATACATTTATACACCCTCTTCGGTATTAGGTCATGGTTATACCAAAGAAACCGTGGGGTTGTTAAATATAAACTCTATACATTTATACACCCTCTTCGGTATTAGGTCATGGTTATACCAAAGAAACCGTGGGGTTGTTAAATATAAACTCTATACATTTATACACCCTCTTCGGTAGTAGGTCGTGGTCATACCAAAGAAACTGTGGGGTTGTTAAATATAAACTCTATACATTTATACACCCTCTTCGGTATTAGGTCATGGTTATACCAAAGAAACCGTGGGGTTGTTAAATATAAACTCTATACATTTATACACCCTCTTCGGTGGTAGGTCGTGGTCATACCAAAGAAACTGTGGGGTTGTTAAATATAAACTCTATACATTTATACACCCTCTTTGATGGTAGGTCATGGTCATACCAAAGAAACCGTGGGGTTGTTAAATGTAAACTCTATACATTTATACACCCTCTTCGATGGTAGGTCGTGGTCATACCAAAGAAACTGTGGGGTTTTTAAATATAAACTCTATACATTTGTACACCCTCTTCGGTAGTAGGTCATGGTTATACCAAAGAAACCGTGGGGTTGTTAAATATAAACTCTATACATGTATGCACCCTCTTCGGTAGTAGGTCGTGGTCATACCAAAGAAACTGTGGGGTTGTTAAATATAAACTCTATACATTTATACACCCTCTTCGGTAGTAGGTCGTGGTCATACCAAAGAAACCGTGGGGTTGTTAAATATAAACTCTATACATTTATACACCCTCTTCGGTAGTAGGTCATGGTTATAACAAAGAAACCGTGGGGTTGTTAAATATAAACTCTATACATTTATACACCCTCTTCGGTAGTAGGTCGTGGTCATACCAAAGAAACTGTGGGGTTGTTAAATATAAACTCTATACATTTATACACCCTCTTCGGTATTAGGTCATGGTTATACCAAAGAAACCGTGGGGTTGTTAAATATAAACTCTATACATTTATACACCCTCTTTGATGGTAGGTCGTGGTCATACCAGAGAAACCGTGGGGTTGTTAAATGTAAACTCTGTACATTTAAACACCCTCTTCGATGGTATGTCGTGGTCATACGAAAGAAACCGTGGTGTTGTTAAATGTAAACTCTATACATTTATACACCCTCTTCGATGGTAGGTCGTGGTCATACCAAAGAAACTGTGGGGTTGTAAAATATAACCTCTATACATTTATACACCCTCTTCGGTTGTAGGTCGTGGTCATACCAAGGAAACCGTGGGGTTGTAAAATATAAACTCTATACATTTAAACACCCTCTTCGATGGTAGGTCGTGGTCATACGAAAGAAACCGTGGGGTTGTTAAATGTAAACTCTATACATTTATACAACCTCTTCGATGGTAGGTCGTGGTCATACCACAGAAACTGTGGGGTTGTTAAATATAAACTCTATACATTTATACACCCTCTTTGATGGTAGGTCATGGTCATACCAAAGAAACCGTGGGGTTGTTAAATGTAAACTCTATACATTTATACACCCTCTTCGATGGTAGGTCGTGGTCATACCAAAGAAACTGTGGGGTTGTTAAATATAAACTCTATACATTTATACACCCTCTTCGGTAGTAGGTCATGGTTATAACAAAGAAACCGTGGGGTTGTTAAATATAAACTCTATACATTTATACACCCTCTTCGGTAGTAGGTCGTGGTCATACCAAAGAAACTGTGGGGTTGTTAAATATAAACTCTATACATTTATACACCCTCTTCGGTATTAGGTCATGGTTATACCAAAGAAACCGTGGGGTTGTTAAATATAAACTCTATACATTTATACACCCTCTTTGATGGTAGGTCGTGGTCATACCAGAGAAACCGTGGGGTTGTTAAATGTAAACTCTGTACATTTAAACACCCTCTTCGATGGTATGTCGTGGTCATACGAAAGAAACCGTGGGGTTGTTAAATGTAAACTCTATACATTTATACACCCTCTTCGATGGTAGGTCGTGGTCATACCAAAGAAACTGTGGGGTTGTAAAATATAAACTCTATACATTTATACACCCTCTTCGGTTGTAGGTCGTGGTCATACCAAGGAAACCGTGGGGTTGTAAAATATAAACTCTATACATTTAAACACCCTCTTCGATGGTAGGTCGTGGTCATACCAAAGAAACCGTGGGGTTGTTAAATGTAAACTCTATACATTTATACACCCTCTTTGATGGTAGGTCATGGTCATACCAAAGAAACCGTGGGGTTGTTAAATGTAAACTCTATACATTTATACACCCTCTTTGATGGTAGGTCGTGGTCATACCAAAGAAACCGTGGGGTTGTTAAATGTAAACTCTATACATTTAAATACCCTCTTCGATGGTAGGTCGTTGTCATACCAAAGAAACCGTGGGGTTGTTAAATGTAAACTGTATATATTTAAACACCCTCTTCGATGGTAGGTCGTGGCCATACCAAAGAAACCGTGGGGTTGTTAAATGTAAACTCTATACATTTAAACACCCTCTTTGATGGTAGGTCGTGGTCATACCAAGGAAACCGTGGGGTTGTAAAATATAAACTCTATACATTTAAACACCCTCTTCGATGGTAGGTCGTGGTCATACCAAAGAAACCATGGGGTTGTTAAATGTAAGCTCTATATATTTAAACACCCTCTTCTATGGTAGGTCGTGATCATACCAAAGAAACCGTGGGGTTGTTAAATGTAAACTCTATACATTTAAACACACTCTTCGATGGTAGGTCGTGGTCATACCAAAGAAACCGTGGGGTTGTTAAATGTAAACTCTATACATTTAAACATCGTCTTCGATGGTAGGTCCAGGTCATACCAAAGAAATCGTTGGGTTGTCAAATGTAAACTCTATACATTTAGACACCCTGTTCGATGGTAGGTCGTGGTCATACCAAAGAAACCGTGGGTTGTTAGATGTAAACTCTATACATTTAAACACCCTCTTCGTTAGTATATCGTGGTCATACCAGAGAAAACGTGGGGTTGTTAAATGTAAACTCTATACATTTAAAAACCCTCTGCAATGGTATGTCGTGGTCATACCAAAGAAACGTGGGGTTGTTAAATGTAAACTGTATATATTTAAACATCGTCTTCGATGGTAGGTCGAGGTCATACCAAAGAAATCGTTGGGTTGTCAAATGTTAGATGCAAACTCTATACATTTAAACACCCTCTTCGATGGTAGGTCGTGGTCATACCAAAGAAACCGTGAGGTTGTTAAATGTAAACTCTATACATTTAAACACCCTCTTCGATGGTAGGTCGTGGTCATACCAAAGAAACCGTGGGGTTGTTAAATGTAAACTCTATACATTTATACACCCTCTTCGATGGTAGGTCGTGGTCATACCAAAGAAACTGTGGGGTTGTAAAATATAAACTGTATACATTTAAACACCCTCTTCGATGGTAGGTCGTGGTCATACCAAAGAAACCGTGGGGTTGTTAAATGTAAACTCTATACATTTATAAACCCTCTTCGATGGTAGGTCGTGGTCATACCAAAGAAACTGTGGGGTTGTAAAATATAAACTGTATATATTCAAACACCCTCTTCGATGGTAGGTCGTGGTCATACCAAAGAAACCGTGGGGTTGTTAAATGTAAACTCTATACATTTATACACCCACTTCGATGGTAGGTCGTGGTCATACCAAAGAAACCGTGGGGTTGTTAAATGTAAACTGTATATATTTAAACACCCTCTTCGATGGTAGGTCGTGGTCATACCAAAGAAACCGTGGGGTTGTTAAATGTAAACTCTATACATTAAAACACCCTCTTCGATGGTAGGTCGTGGTCATACCAAGGAAACCGTTGGGTTGTAAAATATAAACTCTATACATTTAAACACCCTCTTCGATGGTAGGTCGTGGTCATACCAAAGAAACCGTGGGGTTGTTAAATGTAAACTCTATACATTTAAAAACCCTCTGCAATGGTATGTCGTGGTCATACCAAAGAAACCGTGGGGTTGTTAAATGTAAACTGTATAAATTTAAACATCGTCTTCGATGGTAGGTCGAGGTCATACCAAAGAAATCGTTGGGTTGTCAAATGTTAGATGCAAACTCTATACATTTTAGCACCCTCTTCGATGGTAGGTCGTGGTCATACCAAAGAAACCGTGGGATAGTTAAATGTAAACTCTATACATTTAAACACCCTCTTTGATGGTAGGTCATGGTCATACCAAAGAAACCGTGGGGTTGTTAAATGTAAACTCTATACATTTATACACCCTCTACGATGGTAGGTCGTGGTCATACCAAAGAAACTGTGGGGTTGTAAAATATAAACTGTATATATTCAAGCACCCTCTTCGATGGTAGGTCGTGGTCATACCAAAGAAACCGTGGGGTTGTTAAATGTAAACTCTATACATTTATACAACCTCTTCGATGGTAGGTCGTGGTCATACCAAAGAAACCGTGGGGTTGTTAAATGTAAACTGTATATATTTAAACACCCTCTTCGATGGTAGGTCGTGGTCATACCAAAGAAACCGTGGGGTTGTTAAATGTAAACTCTATACATTAAAACACCCTCTTCGATGGTAGGTCGTGGTCATACCAAGGAAACCGTTGGGTTGTAAAATATAAACTCTATACATTTAAACACCCTCTTCGATGGTAGGTCGTGGTCATACCAAAGAAACCGTGGGGTTGTTAAATGTAAACTCTATACATTTAAACACCATCTTCGATAGTATATCGTGGTCATACCAGAGAAACCGTGGGGTTGTTAAATGCAAACTCTATACATTTAAACACCCTCTTCGATGGAAGGTCGTGGTCATACCAAAGAAACCGTGGGGTTGTTAAATGTAAACTCTATACATTTAAACACCCTCTTCGATGGTATGTCGTGGTCATACCAAAGAAACCGTGGGGTTGTTAAATGTAAACTGTATATATTTAAACATTCTCTTCGATGGTAGGTCGAGGTCATACCAAAGAAATCGTTGGGTTGTCAAATGTCAACTCTATACATTTAAACACCCTGTTCGATGGTAGGTCGTGGTCATACCAAAGAAACTGTGGGGTTGTTAAATGTAAACTGTATACATTTAAACACCCTCTTCGGTAGTAGGTCATGGTTATACCAAAGAAACCGTGGGGTTGTTAAATGTAAACTCTATTCATTTTCACACCCTCTTCGATGGTAGGTCGTGGGCATACCAAAGAAACCGTGGGATTGTAAAATGTAAACTCTATACATTTAAACACCCTCTTCGATGGTAGGTCGTGGTCATATTATAGAAACCGTGGGGTTGTTAAATGTAAACTCTATACATTTAAACACCCTCTTCGATGGTAGGTCGTAGTCATACGAAAGAAACCGTGGAGTTGTTAAATGTAAGCTCTATATATTTAAACACCCTCTTCTATGGTAGGTCGTGATCATACCAAAGAAACCATGGGGTTGTTAAATGTAGACTCTATACATTTAAACACCTTCTTTGATGGTAGGTCGTGGTCATACAAAAGAAAACGTGGGTTGTTAAATGTAAACTCTATACATTTAAACACACTCTTCGATGGTAGGTCGTGGTCATACCAAAGAAACCGTGGGGTTGTTAAATGTAAACTCTATACATTTAAACACCCTCTTCGGTTGTAGGTCGTGGTCATAGCAAAGAAACCGTGGGGTTGTTAAATGTAAACTCTATATATTTAAACATCCTCTTCGATGGTAGGTCGTGGTCATACCAAAGAAACCGTGGGGTTGTTAAATGTAAACTCTATACATTTATACACCCTCTTCGATGGTAGGTCGTGGTCATACCAAAGAAACCGTGGGGTTGTTAAATGTAAACTGTATACATTTAAAAACCCTCTTCGGTAGTAGGTCATGGTTATACCAAAGAAACCGTGGGGTTGTTAAATGTAAACTCTATTCATTTTAACACCCTCTTCGATGGTAGGTCGTGGGCATACCAAAGAAACCGTGGGATTGTTAAATGTAAACTCTATACATTTAAACACCCTCTTTGATGGTAGGTCATGGTCATACCAAAGAAACTGTGGGGTTGTTAAATGTAAACTCTATACATTTAAACACCCTCTTCGATGGTAGGTCGTAGTCATACCAAAGAAACCGTGGGGTTGTTAAATGTAAACTCTATACATTTAAACACACTCTTCGATGGTAGGTCGTGGTCATACCAAGGAAACCGTGGGGTTGTAAAATATAAACTCTATATATTTAAACACCCTCTTCGATGGTAGGTCGTGGTCATACCAAAGAAACCGTGGGGTTGTTAAATGTAAACTCTATACATTTAAACACCATCTTCGATAGTATATCGTGGTCAAACCAGAGAAACCGTGGGGTTGTTAAATGCAAACTCTATACATTTAAACACCCTCTTCGATGGTAGGTCGTGGTCATACCAGAGAAACCTTGGGGTTGTTAAATGTAAACTCTGTACATTTAAACACCCTCTTCGATGGTATGTCGTGGTCATACGAAAGAAACCGTGGGGTTGTTAAATGTAAACTGTATATATTTAAACATCCTCTTCGATGGTAGGTCGAGGTCATACCAAAGAAACCGTTGGGTTGTCAAATGTCAACTCTATACATTTAAACACCCTGTTCGATGGGAGGTCGTGGTCATACCAAGGAAACCGTGGGGTTGTTAGATGCAAACTCTATACATTTAAACACCCTCTTCGATGGTATGTCGTGGTCATACTACAGAAACCGTAGGGTTGTTAAATGTAAACTCTATACATTTAAACACCTTCTTTGATGGTAGGTCGTGGTCATACAAAAGAAAACGTGGGGTTGTTAAATGTAATCTCTATACATTTAAACACACTCTTCGATAGTATATCGTGGTCATACCAGAGAAACCGTGGGGTTGTTAAATGTAAACTCTATACATTTAAACACCTTCTTTGATGGTAGGTCGTGGTCATACAAAGGAAAACGTGGGGTTGTTAAATGTAATCTCTATACATTTAAACAAACTCTTCTATAGTATATCGTGGTCATACCAGAGAAACCGTGGGGTTGTTAAATGTAAACTCTATACATTTAAACACCCTCTGCAATGGTATGTCGTGGTCATACCAAAGAAACCGTGGGGTTGTTAAATGTAAACTGTATATATTTAATCATCGTCTTCGATGGTAGGTCGAGGTCATACCAAAGAAACCGTGGGGTTGTTAAATGTAAACTCTATACATTTAAACACCATCTTCGATAGTATATCGTGGTCATACCAGAGAAACCGTGGGGTTGTTAAATGCAAACTCTATACATTTAAACACCCTCTTCGATGGAAGGTCGTGGTCATACCAAAGAAACCGTGGGGTTGTCAAATGTCAACTCTATACATTTAAACACCCTGTTCGATGGTAGGTCGTGGTCATACCAATGAAACCGTGGGGTTGTTAGATGCAAATCTATACATTTAAACACCCTCTTCGATGGTAGGTCGTGGTCATACTATAGAAACCGTGGGGTTGTTAAATGTAAACTCTATACATTTAAACACCCTCTTCGATGGTAGGTCGTGGTCATACCAAAGAAACCGTGGGGTTGTTAAATGTAAACTCTATACATTTAAACACCCTCTTCGATGGTAGGTCGTGGTCATACCAAAGAAACAGTGGGGTTGTTAAATGTAAATTGTATACATTTAAACACCCTCTTCGGTAGTAGGTCATGGTTATACCAAAGAAACCGTGGGGTTGTTAAATGTAAACTCTATACATTTTAACACCCTCTTCGATGGTAGGTCGTGGGCATACCAAAGAAACCGTGGGATTGTTAAATGTAAACTCTATACATTTAAACACCCTCTTTGATGGTAGGTCATGGTCATACCAAAGAAACTGTGGGGTTGTTAAATGTAAACCCTATACATTTAAACACCCTCTTCGATGGTAGGTCGTGGTCATACTAAAGAAACCGTGGGGTTGTAAAATATAAACTCTATACATTTAAACACCCTCTTCCATGGTAGGTCGTGGTCATACCAAAGAAACCGTGGGGTTGTTAAATGTAAACTCTATACATTTAAACACACTCTTCGATGGTAGGTCGTGGTCATACCAAGGAAACCGTGGGGTTGTAAAATATAAACTCTATACATTTAAACACCTTCTTCGATGGTAGGTCGTGGTCATACCAAAGAAACCGTGGGGTTGTTAAATGTAAACTCTATACATTTAAACAGCATCTTCGATAGTATATCGTGGTCATACCAGAGAAACCGTGGGGTTGTTAAATGCAAACTCTATACATTTAAACACCCTCTTCGATGGTAGGTCGTGGTCATACCAGAGAAACCGTGGGGTTGTTAAATGTAAACTCTGTACATTTAAACACCCTCTTCGATGGTATGTCGTGGTCATACGAAAGAAACCGTGGGGTTGTTAAATGTAAACTGTATATATTTAAACATCCTCTTCGATGGTAGGTCGAGGTCATACCAAAGAAACCGTTGGGTTGTCAAATGTCAACTCTATACATTTAAACACAATGTTCGATGGTAGGTCGTGGTCATACCAAAGAAACCGTGGGGTTGTTAGATGCAAACTCTATACATTTAAAAACCCTCTTCGATGGTAGGTCGTGGTCATACGAAAGAAACCGTGGGGTTGTTAAATGTAAACTCTATACATTTAAACACCCTCTTCGATGGTAGGTCGTGGTCATACCAAAGAAACCGTGGGGTTGTTAAATGTAAGCTCTATATATTTAAACACCCTCTTCTATGGTAGGTCGTGATCATACCAAAGAAACCGTGGGGTTGTTAAATGTAAACTCTATACATTTAAACACCTTCTTTGATGGTAGGTCGTGGTCATACAAATGAAAACGTGGGGTTGTTAAATGTAATCTCTATACATTTAAACACACTCTTCGATAGTATATCGTGGTCATACCAGAGAAACCGTGGGGTTGTTAAATGTAAACTCTATACATTTAAACACCCTCTGCAATGGTATGTCGTGGTCATACCAAAGAAACCGTAGGGTTGTTAAATGTAAACTGTATATATTTAAACATCGTCTTCGATGGTAGGTCGAGGTCATACCAAAGAAATCGTTGGGTTGTCAAATGTTAGATGCAAACTCTATACATTTGAACACCCTCTTCGATGGTAGGTCGTGGTCATACGAAAGAAACCGTGGGGTTGTTAAATGTAAACTCTATACATTTAAACACCCTCTTCGATGGTAGGTCGTGGTCATACCAAAGAAACCGTGGGGTTGTTAAATGTAAGCTCTATATATTTAAACACCCTCTTCTATGGTAGGTGGTGATCATACCAAAGAAACCGTGGGGTTGTTAAATGTAAACTCTATACATTTAAACACCTTCTTTGATGGCAGGTCGTGGTCATACAAAAGAAAACGTGGGGTTGTTAAATGTAAACTCTATACATTTAAACACACTCTTCGATGGTAGATCGTGGTCATACCAAAGAAACCGTGGGGATATTAAATGTAAATTCTATTCATTTAAACACCCTCTTCGATAGTATATCGTGGTCATACCAGAGAAACCGTGGGGTTGTTAAATGTAAACTCTATACATTTAAACACCCTGTTCGATGGTAGGTCGTGGCCATACAAAAGAAACCGTGGGGTTGTTAGATGTAAACTCTATACATTTAAACACCCTCTGCAATAGTATATCGTGGTCATACTAGAGAAACCGTGGGGTTGTTAAATGTAAACTCTATACATTTAAACACCCTCTGCAATGGTATGTCGTGGTCATACCAAAGAAACCGTGGGGTTGTTAAATGTAAACTGTATATATTTAAACATCGTCTTCGATGGTAGGTCGAGGTCATACCAAAGAAATCGTTGGGTTGTCAAATGTAAGATGCAAACTCTATACATTTAAACACCCTCTTCGATGGTAGGTCGTGGTCATACTACAGAAACCGTGGGGTTGTTAAATGTAAACTCTATACATTTAAACACCCTCTTCGATGGTAGGTCGTGGTCATACCAAAGAAACCGTGGGGTTGTTAAATGTAAACTCTATACATTTAAAGACCCTCTTCGATAGTATATCGAGGTCATACCAGAGAAACCGTGTGGTTGTTAAATGTAAACTGTATATATTTAAACATCGTCTTCGATGGTAGGTCGAGGTCATACCAAAGAAATCGTTGGGTTGTCAAATGTAAACTCTATACATTTAAACACCCTGTTCGATGGTAGGTCGTGGTCATACCAAAGAAACCGTGGGGTTGTTAGATGTAAACTCTATACATTTAAACACCCTCTTCGATGGTAGGTCGTGGTCATACTACAGAAACCGTGGGGTTGTTAAATGTAAACTCTATACATTTAAACACCCTCTTCGATGGTAGGTCATGGTCATACGAAAGAAACCATGGGGTTGTTAAATATAAGCTCTATACATTTAAGCACCCTCTTCGATGGTATGTCGTGGTCATACCAAAGAAACCGTGGGGTTGTTAAATGTAAACTCTATCCATTAAAACACCCTCTTCGATGGTATATCGAGGTCATACCAAAGAAACCGTGGGGTTGTTAAATGTAAACTCTATACATTTAAACACCCTCTTCGGTTGTAGGTCGTGGTCATACCAAAGAAACCGTGGGGTTGTTAAATGTAAACTCTATACATTTAAACACCCTCTTCGATGGTAGGTCGTGGTCATACCAAAGAAAGCTTGGGGTTGTTAAATGTAAACTCTATACATTTAAACACCCTCTTCGATGATGGGTCGTGGTCATACCAAACAAACCGTGGGGTTGTTAAATGTAAACTCTATACATGTATACACCCTCTCCGATGGTAGGTCGTGGTCATACGAAAGAAACCGTCCGGTTGCTAAATGTAAACTCTATACATTTAAACACCCTCTTCGGTAGTAGGTCGTGGTCATACCAAAGAAACCGTGGGGTTGTTAAATTTAAACTCTATACATTTAAACACACTCTTCGATGGTAGGTCGTGGTCATACCAAAGAAACCGTGGGGTTGTTAAATGTAAACTCTATACATTTAATCACCCTCTTCGATGGTATATCGTGGTCATACCAAAGAAACCGTGGGGTTGTTAAATGTAAACTCTATACATTTAAACACCTTCTTCGATAGTAGGTCGTGGTCATACCAAAGAAACCGTGGGGTTGTTAAATGTAAGCTCTATATATTTAAACACCCTCTTCGATGGTAGGTTGTGGTCATACCAAAGAAACCGTGGGGTTGTTAAATGTAAACTCTATACATTTAAACACCCTCTTCGATGGAAGGTCGTGGTCATACCAAAGAAACCGTGGGGTTGTTAAATGTAAACTCTATACATTTATACACCCTCTTCGATGGTAGGTCGTGGTCATACCAAAGAAACCGTGGGGTTGTTAAATGGAAACTCTATGCATTTAAACACCCTATTCGGGGGTAGGTCGTGGTCATACCAAAGAAACCGTGGGGTTGTTAGATGCAAACTCTATGCATTTAAACACCCTCTTCGATGGTAGGTCGTGATCATACCAAAGAAACCGTGGGGTTGTTAAATGGAAACTCTATGCATTTAAACACCCTCTTCGATGGTAGGTCGTGATCATACCAAAGAAACCGTGGGGTTGTTGAATGTAAACTCTATAAATTTAAACACCCTCTTTGATGGTAGGTCGTGGTCATACCAAAGAAACCATTGGGTTGTTAAATGTAAACTCTATACATTTAAATACCCTCTTCGATGGTAGGTCCTGGTCATACCAAAGAAACCGTGGGGTTGTTAAATGTAAACTCTATACATTTAAACACCCTGTTTGATGGTATGTGGTCATGCCAAAGAAACTATACAATTGGTATGTATTGCTTCTCCGTTAAACTCGTATCATTAAGTAGTAAGAGTAAGAACTTAGAATTAGGATAATGTGAGTGAGTTGGACGACATTTCTCCGCTCACTGTTGTTTCAGTGAGTTAGGACTATAAAACCAAAGTCAAATTAAGCATGTTGTTCTAGTACAAAGCGGGCATCATCTTCATCTCATCAACATACAACTTGTTCTCGCCATGATATGGCTGGGAAATTATTCACCTGGCATTAAGCAAAGATCACTCACTCGGAATAGTGGGCAAATAAAGACTGACGATGTGTTGAGCAACGATTTGAATAACCAATAATATGTCGAAAAGGAGACGGAAACACGGAGAAACGATTGTAACTGAAGACCCAGAAGAGAGGTATTTTCTGAACCCAGAATCATTCAGTTCCCATTTATTCTATTCGATTTGTCAGGATGTTTTCAACGAACCATACCGAGCACCTTGTGGTCATAGTTTCTGTAAGATGTATAACATCTTGGCTCCGGAACAGCAAGACTTGTCCGAAAGATAGAAAGAATCTACAAATCGACCAAATGCATCACGACTTATAGTGGAAAATACTATTGAAGATCAAATGGTTGCATGCCCTTTTAGAAAATCAGGTTGTGACTTCATAGGACAATTACAGATGCTGACATCACATAAAAAGTCATGTGATTTCAACCCAAATAATTTACCAGAATTTTTAAAGGGTAAAGAGGACAATAAGACAGATTTGAAAATAGCAGAAGATGAAGTGCTTCAATCTCCAGCGAAACCATCTTTGATGATGAGATTATTCCGCTCGGGAGACAGTCAGAAAACTCTCTTAAAGGCAATGTTTGATGAGAAAGAAAACACACCACATTCTTGATGATTTGTTAATGCACTTAGATTACAAGATTTAAAAAAAAAATGTAATATATTGTATGATTTTTAGATTAAAAAATATGACTATTTATTTTTTATATAATTTGTATGTGAAAAACGTGACATGATGTAATTTAATTTGTTTGAAATGCAATTGTATTGTATAAAATATCAGAAACACGTGACATGATGTAATTTAATTTGTTTGATATACATTTGTATTGTATTAAAATATTAGAAACATTAAAAAAAAAAAATTCACTCACTCACTCTATTGAAACACCATTATATATTCCAATTCTGTATGAAGATCCTAGGCAATAAAGGGGCCGTCGTGGTCGTGATTGTAAGGTAGTTTGATTTACAACTACCTGTGCAAGCAGTGCCTATCACCACTAAAGTTGTGAGTTCGAACCCCCTTTCATGGAGAGGTATACTCGATACAACATTATGTGATCAGGTTTGTCGGTGACTTTCGACAGGTCGGTGTTTTTCCTGGTACTCCGGTTTCCTCCACCAATTAAACTGACCGCCACGATATAACTGAAATATTGTTGAAAGTGGTGTTAAGCACCATAACCAAAACCCTAACACAAATTAGGCAATAATTAGATAAACAATATATACATTACATATATATAATCGAATTTCATTGTATTAGCAGTGGATTTTGATTTAATGTGTCTCGTCAAATGTCAGAAAGCCTAATGTTCAAAATAATATTAGACACCAACACGAAAGAACCAATTTTGTGTCCGGACCACGCAACGTCAACCATGATCGAAGTTCACATATTTACGGGAGTTTGTTGTAGTGCTAAAATCGAGCTTTATTTTGATTCGACCTTTGACCGTACATGTTGATGGTTATTCCAGAAGGACGTCGTATTCATTAAATTAGATAGTTAAGTTTTATTACTATCACTGTATGGGTCGACCTCTGCTAATGGATTGCTAGTACCAGTGGATATCACCTGCCAGTAGGCCTTGCATCGGCACTGCCATTATGGTCTTCTCCTTCAGACATAAGTGACCGTATCCGATTTCGGTTTTCCTATTTATGTTTTGATGATCCCAAAGGCTTTCCGATCTTTCGACTTTGAACGTACTTGATGAAGCAGAAACCCGTCGTGCAAATTAAATTAGATATCTACGTTTATATTAATTAGTTAAATGTTATGCTATGATGCTGAAGTAACTTAATTAAAACGTAGATATATGATATAGTGCTCCCAACTCCTCTACTACTCTCCAAAATATCTGAGCTTAAAATGTCATGTAAGTAGTGTCTACATGTCTATTAATTCAGTTTGGTTTTATGGTGTTTTACGCCACTTTCAACAATATTTCAGTTATATCGTGGCGGTCAGTTCCATTGGTGTCATGTTAAGGTTGTCCATCAATTGAAAATCCATTAAAAAAAACGTGTTTTTACTTTTTGGTTCAATACACGCGAAAATGCATTAATTTTACTCATTTAAGCCATAAACCAAGAAAATTATGTGTGATCTACTCAAAATGAAAAAAAAATAATAATATTAGGAATCAATCACAGAGGTCACGTGATCACATTAAAGAGAAAGTAGCATCGTGACCACTAAAACCGAGCAGAAGAACGGTATTACGATGTTCAATACAAGTAATGAAAGAACCGGCGGATTGAGGATATCCTATTCTTCAAGAAAAATGCGTGGCAAAGTGTTGAATTTCATTTAATTAAATGTGTGAATAGATTGAAAGGCCAAATATGCAAGAAACCCCCCTTTTTCCGAGTTCTATGGGATTTATGAAAATATCGTATTTAATGGTAAAGTCTGCTGACTGTTAATATTTTTCCAAGATCAGTCTTCGGGATGTCATTGTTCTATTGCATTTTTAAAAATTTAATAAACAAATGCTAAAAAACGATTATTTTAAAACACTTACCATCGTGTTATCGGTTTTCGTGCTATTATCGATTTTCAGATATAGCGATTAACAGTGTTAACTCTCCATTCATATGACGATTGGAATTTTCAAAGAATGGCTAGTTAAATATTTCTTTGTGCATAAGATTGTTTTAAAGCCATTCTTGTATTTTAATATACTTTCGATTACCTGGCAACTTTTGTTGTCAGTAAAATGGCGGTATTTGTTTCCGTGGCAAATAAAAACAAGGCCGATATACGGGATGGAAACGAATATAAAATCCCGAAATGGCTGGTTTTAAAATTTCATGGTTCTGGCCATCTACCAAATCATACTACATCTAAATAAAATAACAGAATGTTTGAAAATCACCACTTTCAAAATTGTGTTTACTTTTGACGTTTTTTTAGTGCTGAAACCACAATGCACTGCAAAGTGACATGTATTTTATATAAGAAACAGGCACATTTCAGTCGGCTCTTTTGTTTACAAATACGATCAGTGAGCCCATGATAGTTACATGACAGGAAGAGCAGGTGTCTAAGGGGCAGACGACATAGTTAAATTTTATATAGCCCTTCTGGATTTTTTTCCAGCTACTTTATAAATGAAGTACATTTTTGGCATTACAAAAAGTATGGTTCAGTAGGTAGGTTCACTGTTTTTGGTACTTACGTCTTTAAAAGTAAACTTGATCAGCTTTCGTATTGTTTATGTTCCATAAATAGAAACCAGAAGACACGTCAAAAATAATGCGTGCGCTGTGGAAATTAAAATAAAATGGATACCACGAAAACAAATGACGCACGAAAACACATACCGTGACGATAAAGGACGTAAGGTTTTTGTAATATAGATTGCAGACGTGTAAATATTCCGGATAAGTTACGTCACAGTAAACGTCATGTAATACAATCGTCGTTTTCATTTTCATTTAATGATCAGCGTAGTAACAATTTTCTTTAAATACATGTTTTATAGATGTGCTTTAAAAGCTTCCTTCTTCACAAATTAATTTGTATTGCTTATCTGTTGAAATATCTAAACAACAACGTTACCGTAGCATTTTACATCTGTAGACCCTCTCTACTGCTTTTTGGAAAATAAAAATATAAGCAGGACCGTCTTAACAGCATCACGGGTCCCCGGGAAAAGCAGTGCACTGGGACCCATATCTACACAACTACTCATAGGAATAAATCACAGGTACTTGTGGACAGACCCTATGTTGCCCTCCCTTTTTCTCTTTTTTTTTTTTTTTTAACATGGCATTTTTTTCATATAAACAACATTTTGCAACTGTCTATGTATCACTGTATGACATATATACAATATATATACAATAAATACAATCAAACAGTAGTTTCTATCCATGCCGGGTTTCTGACATGATATAAGATAGAAGGTAAGTCACTCTTCTTTGTTTACATTGGGGTACCTGTTGTGCATTGATCTTAAATTTAGTGAATAAAAAAGGCCTACCTATTCCTTCTCTATATAAATTATTCTGCCTGAAAACACACATCAATATTTATTTACAGCAGCTGACAACTCTCCATGGAACATTTTCCACTCGCGATTTGCGATTTTCAGACGACATTTTTGAAAACTTGAATTAAAGCTACGGAAGTGTCGATATTAGCAACATCTGCTGGTCATTTGAAATATTAACGATACGGTAAAACGCGAGAGTCCCAGGTAAAAATTTCGGTAATTTTTTGGCGCAAAATTTAATTTTACCCGGAACTCTCGCGTTTTACCGTATCGTCAATATTTCAAATGACCAGCAGATGTCGTTAATATCGACACTTCCGTAGCTTTAATTCGAGTTTTCAAAAATGTCGTCTGAAAATCGCAAATCGCGAGTGGAAAATGTTCCATGGAGAGTTGTCAGCTGCTGTGAATAAATATTGATGTGTGTTTTCAGGGAGAATAATATATACAGAGAAGGAATAAGCCAATTTCCAGACAGGTAGGCCTTTTTTATTCACTAAATTTAAGATGAATGCACAACAGGTACCCCAATTTAAACAAAGAAGAGTGACTTACCTTCTATCTTATATCATGTCAGAAACCCAGCATGGATAGAAACTACTGTTTGATTGTATTTATTGTATATATCTCATACAGTGATACATAGAAAGTTGCAAAATGTTGTTTATATGAAAAAAAGTCGATGTTCAAACAAAAAACAGAAGAAAAAAAGGGGGGACAAAATCTAAAAAAAAGGGGGGGCAACATCTATTAAAAAAAAGGGGGGGAAACTTAGGGTCCTGTCCACACGTACCTGTGGAATAAATCTGTAAATGTATATAACATTAAACTTATATATATTAGTAGTATATAGGGACAGCCAAAGCCACATTTGAGGAGGAGCGAGGAGGAGTTACCGGAAGTGACGTCATCGGAAGCGGCTCTAGCTGGAAATGACGTCACCGGAAGTCACCTGACCTGAAATGATCGCGTGCGCATACCCGGATTTTTTCCCGCGCTTTTTTCTTACTATGGTAGTAGTGCAAAATATATCATTGCGCATTACCGACATGGCTACCGGAAGTCACGTCATCAAACCTCACGTGAAGGTGTGCGCATGCGCACCCGGAAGTTGCGACATATCCATCCCTATCGGGGCCTTTTCACCGGAAGTGACGTCATTAAACGTCACGTGACCCCGAAGGGGTTCCCTTTGAAGGGCGGGGTGTGCGTATGCGCAACCGAAAGTTAAGCAATAATTGCCCTAGTGGGGCCTTTACACCGGAAATGACGTGATCAAACGTCACATGACCATGTAGGACTTCCCCTGGAAAATATGGGAGCGCGAATGCACGACCAGAACTGCCCTTGGGGTGCTCTTTATGACGTCTGCGTCATATAACCTTTTCATTTTCTACGAACTAGCCCTTTCACTGGTTACCTGCCCCTTTCCCGCCATTTTATTTTCATGGGGAGGGCCTTCAATAATTACATAATCATTTTTTCGGTTGTATACGAGGAGTTGTGTAGTACACCAAGGGTGTTTTCTACCACGTCCTCGTTCTCACTGTTGTATTTCTACTAAATAACATAAGAGTCAAATGAATGAAATGGTAAAGTTGATCCCTACTTGCAGTCTCTAATAAAAAAACTATTCCAGGATGATTCTTCTCAATTCTGAAAAACAATGTATATACATGCATAGAGGGAGGAGGAGGAGGAGGAGGAGGATAGTGGGAAGGAGGTCTGGAGGGAGATGAAGGAGGATGGTGGGAAGGAGGGAGGGAAGGAGGAGGAGGAAGAGGGATGGAGGGGAGGAGTAGGTCTCTTTGGGTGTAATTATGACTAACACAGAAGTCTTCCATATTTTCCATATCATTTCACTATTCAACTTACTTTTCCTCCATATTTTCCATATCTTTTCACTATTCAACTCACGTTTCTTCCATATTTTCCATATCCTTTCACTATTCAACCTACCTTTCTTCCATATTTTCCCTATTTTTCACTATTCAACTTACTTTTTTTCTGTATTTTCCAAATCTTTTCACTATTCAACTTGCCCTTCTTCCATAGTGTCCATATCTAATCACTATTCGACTTTCCTTTCTTCCATATTTTCCATATCATTTCACAATTCAGCCTACTTTTCTTCCGCATTTTCCATATCTTTTCACTATTCAACTTACTTTTCTTCCATATTTTCCATATCTTTTCACAATTCAACTTGCCTTTCTTCCATATTGTCCATATGTTATCACTATTCAACTTGCTTTTCTTTCATATTTTCCATATAATTTCAATATTCAACTTATTTTTCTTCCATCCTTTCCAAATCATTTCATTATTCAACTTATCTTTCTTCCATATTTTCCCTATCTTTGCACTATTCAACTTAATTTTCTTCTGTATTTTCCATATCTTTTCACTATTCAACTTACTTTTCTTCCATAATTTCCCTATCTTTTCACTATTCAACTTACTTTTCTTGTGTATTTTCCTTATCATTTCACTTTTCAACCTACTTTTCTTCCATATTTCTCATATCTTTTCACTATTCAACTTGCCTTTCTTCCATATTGTCCATATCTTATCACTTTTCAACTTACATTTCTTCCATATTTTCCATATCATTTCAGTATTCAACTTACTTTTCTTCCATAATTTCCCTATCTTTTCACTTTTCAACTTACTTTTCTTGTGTATTTTCCATATCATTTCACTTTTCAACCTACTTTTCTTCCATATTTTTCATATCTTTTCACTATTCAACTTGCCTTTCTTCCATATTGTCTACATCTTATCACTTTTCAACTTACATTTCCTCCATATTTTCCAAAACATTTCACTATTCAACTGATATTTCTTCCATATTTTCCCTATCTTTTTACTATTCAACTTACTTTTCTTCCGTATTTTCCAAATCTTTTAACTATTCAACTTGGATTTCTTCCATATTTTTCATATCATTTCACATTTCAACTTACTTTTCTTCCATATTTTCCATATCATTTCACAATTCAACCTTCTTTTCTTCCGCATTTTCGATATCTTTTCACTATTCAACTTCGCAATCTTCCATATTTGCCATATCTTTTCACAATTCATCTTGCCTTTCTTCCATATTGTCCATATGTTATCACTCTTCAACTTGCCTTTCTTACATATTTTCCATATCATTTCAATATTCAACTAATTTTTCTTCCAACCTTTCCAAATCATGTCACTATTCAACTTATCTGTCTTCCATATTTTTCCTATCTTTTCACTATTCAACTTACTTTTCTTCTGTATTTTCCATATCTTTTCACTATTCAATTTGGGTTTCTTCCATATTTTTCATATCTTTTCACTATTCAACTTGCCTTTCTTCAATATTTTCCATATCATTTGACATTTCAATTTACTTTTTTTCCATATTTTTCATATCATTTCACAATTCAACCTTCTTTTCTTCCATATTTTCCATATCATTTCACATTTCAATTTACTCTTCTTCCATATTTCCCATATCATTTCACAATGTTCTTCTGTATTTTCCAAATCTTTTCACTATTCAACCTACTTTTCTTCCATTATTTCCATATCTTTTCACTATTCAACTTACCTTTCTTCTGTACTTTCCATATCATTTCACTAGTCAACCTACTTTTCTTCTATATATTTCATATCTTTTCACTATTCAACTTGCCTTTCTTCCATGTTGTCAATATCTTATCACTCTTCAACTTGGCTTTCTTCCATATTTTCTATATCTTTTCACTATTCAACTTAATTTTCTTCCATATTTTCATATCATTTCACTATTCAACTTATATTTCTTACATATTTTCCCTATCTTTTCACTATTCAACTTATTTTTCTTCTGTATTTGCCAAAGCCTTTCACTATTCAACTTACTTTTCTTCTGTATTTTCCATATTTTTTCACTATTCAACTTTTTTTTCTTCCATAATTTCCATATCTTTTCACTATTCCACTTACTTTTCTTCTGTATTTTCCATATCTTTTCACTATTCAAATTGGGTTTCTTCCATATTGTTTATAGCTTTTCACCATTCAACCAGCATTTCTTCCATATTATTCATATCTTTTCACTATTCAGCTTATTTTTCTTCCATATTTTCCAAATCATTTCACTATTCAACTTACATTTCTTCCATAGTTTCCTTATTTTTTCACTTTTCAACTTGCCTTTTTTCGATATTGTCAATATCTTATCACTATTCGACTTGCCTTTCTTCCATATTTTCCATATCATTTCACAATTTTCTTCTGAATTTTCCAAATGTTTCCACTATTCAATTTACTTTTCTTCCATACTGTCCATATCTTATCATTATTCCACTTGCCTTTCTTCCATATTTTCCATATCATTTCACATTTCAACTTACTTTTTC
Source organism: Bathymodiolus brooksi (assembly GCA_963680875.1). Classification (NCBI taxonomy): domain Eukaryota; kingdom Metazoa; phylum Mollusca; class Bivalvia; order Mytilida; family Modiolidae; genus Bathymodiolus; species Bathymodiolus brooksi. The sequence goes on from OY804579.1 coordinate 92,063,054, forward strand.
TTCCATATTTTCCATATCATTTCACAATTCAACCTTCTTTTCTTCCGCATTTTCGATATCTTTTCGCTATTCAACTTCGCAATCTTCCATATTTGCCATATCTTTTCACAATTCATCTTGCCTTTCTTCCATATTGTCCATATGTTATCACTCTTCAACTTGCCTTTCTTACATATTTTCCATATCATTTCAATATTCAACTAATTTTTCTTCCATCCTTTCCAAATCATGTCACTATTCAACTTATCTGTCTTCCATATTTTTCCTATCTTTTCACTAATCAACTTACTTTTCTTCTGTATTTTCCATATCTTTTCACTATTCAATTTGGGTTTCTTCCATATTTTTCATATCTTTTCACTATTCAACTTGCCTTTCTTCAATATTTTCCATATCATTTGACATTTCAATTTACTTTTTTTCCATATTTTTCATATCATTTCACAATTCAACCTTCTTTTCTTCCATATTTTCCATATCATTTCACATTTCAATTTACTCTTCTTCCATATTTCCCATATCATTTCACAATGTTCTTCTGTATTTTCCAAATCTTTTCACTATTCAACCTACTTTTCTTCCATTATTTCCATATCTTTTCACTATTCAACTTACCTTTCTTCTGTACTTTCCATATCATTTCACTTGTCAACCTACTTTTCTTCTATATATTTCATATCTTTTCACTATTCAACTTGCCTTTCTTCCATGTTGTCAATATCTTATCACTCTTCAACTTGGCTTTCTTCCATATTTTCTATATCTTTTCACTATTCAACTTAATTTTCTTCCATATTTTCATATCATTTCACTATTCAACTTATATTTCTTACATATTTTCCCTATCTTTTCACTATTCAACTTATTTTTCTTCTGTATTTGCCAAAACCTTTCACTATTCAACTTACTTTTCTTCTGTATTTTCCATATTTTTTCACTATTCAACTTTTTTTCTTCCATAATTTCCATATCTTTTCACTATTCAACTTACTTTTCTTCTGTATTTTCCATATCTTTTCACTATTCAAATTGGGTTTCTTCCATATTGTTTATAGCTTTTCACCATTCAACCAGCATTTCTTCCATATTATTCATATCTTTTCACTATTCAGCTTATTTTTCTTCCATATTTTCCAAATCATTTCACTATTCAACTTACTTTTCTTCCATAATTTCCATATCTTTTTTTCAACTTACTTTTCTTCCATATTTTCCATATCATTTCACTATTCAACTTACATTTCTTCCATAGTTTCCTTATTTTTTCACTTTTCAATTTGCTTTTTTTCGATATTGTCAATATCTTATCACTATTCGACTTGCCTTTCTTCCATATTTTCCATATCATTTCACAATTTTCTTCTGAATTTTCCAAATGTTTCCACTATTCAATTTACTTTTCTTCCATACTGTCCATATCTTATCATTATTCCACTTGCCTTTCTTCCATATTTTCCATATCATTTCACATTTCAACTTACTTTTTCTTCCAAATTTTCCATATCATTTCACAATTTTCTTCTGTATTTTCCAAATCTTTTCATTATTCAACTGACTTTTCTTCCATAATTTACAAATCTTTTCACTATTCAACCTACTTTTCTTCCATATTTTTCATATCTTTTCATTATTCAACTTGCCTTTCTTCCATATTGTCCATATCTTATCACTAATCAAGTTGTCTTTCTTCAATATTTTCCATATCTTTTCACTATTCCACTTACTTTTCTTCCATATTTCAAAAATCATTTCACTATTAAGCTTATCTTTCTTCAATATTTTACCTAACTTTTCACTATTCAACTTATTTTTCTTTTGTATTTGCCAAATCCTGTCACTAACTAACTTACTTTTCTTCTGTATTTTCCATATTTTTTCACTATTCAACTTTTTTTTCTTCTGTATTTTCCACAATATTTCACTATGCAACTTTTTTCTTCCATAATTTCCATATCTTTTCAATATTCAACTTACTTTTCTTCTGTATTTTCCATATCTTTTCACTATTCAATTTGGGTTTCTTCCATATTGTTCATATCTTTTCACCATTCAACTAGCCTTTCTTCCATATTTTCCATATCTTTTCACTATTCAGCTTACTTTCTTCCATATTTTCCAAATCATTTCACTATTCAACTGATCTTTCTTCCATATTTTCCCTATCTTTTCACTATTCAACTTAGTTTTCTTCCATACTTTCCATATCTTTTCACTATTCAATTTACTTTTCTTCCATATGTTTCATATCTTTTCACTATTCAACTTCCCTGTCTTCCATATTTGTCCATATCTTATCACTATTCGACTTGCCTTTCTTCAGTATTTTCATATCATTTCACAATTTTCTTCTGTATTTTCCAAATTTTTCCACTATTCAACTTACTTTTCTTCCATAATCTCCATATCTTTTCACTATTCAACTTACTTTTCTTCCATATTTTTCATATTTTTACCCTATTCGACTTGCCTTTCTTCCACATTTTCCATATCATTTCACATTTCAACTTACTTTTCTTCCATATTTTTCATATCATTTCACAATTCAACCTTCTTTTTTTCCATATTGTTCATATCTTTTCACTTTTCAACTTACTTTTTTTCCATACTTTTCATATCTTTTCACTATTTAACTTGCTTTTCTTCCATATTGTCCATATCTTATCACTCTTCAACTTGTCTTTCTTCCATAATTTCCATATCTTTTAACTATTCAACATACTTTTCTACTATATTTTCCATATCTTTTCACTATTCAATTTGGGTTTCTTCCATATTGCTCATATCTTTTCACCATTCAACTAGCCTTTCTTCCATATTTTCCAAATCATTTCACTATTCAACTGATCTTTCTTCCATAATTTCCATATCTTTTCACTTTTCAACTTACTTTTCTAACATATGTTTCATATCTTTTCACTATTCAACTGCCTGTCTTCCATATTTGTCCATATCTTATCACTTTTCGACTTGCCTTTCTTCAATATTTTCCATATCATTTCACAATTTTCCTCTGTATTTTCCAAATCTGCTCACTATTCAACTTACTTTTAATTCATAATTTCAAAATCTTTTCATTATTCAACTTTGCTTTTCTGTATTTCCCATATCTTTTCACTTTTCATCTTACTTTTCTTACATATTTTTCGTATCTTATCACTATTCGACTTACTTTTCTTCCATATTTTCTATATTATTTCACTATTCAACTTACTTTTCTTCCATATTTTCAATAGCTTTTCACTATTCGACTTCCTTTTCTTCCAAATTTTCCAAATCTTTCCACTATTCAACTTACATTTCTTCCATTTTTCCAAATCATTTCACTATTCAACTTACTTTTCTTCCATATTTTCCATATCTTTTCACTATTCAACTTATTTGTCTTCCATACTTTCCAAATCGTATCACTATTCAACTTTCGTTTCTTCCATATTTTCCATATCTTTTCACTATTCAACTTACTTTTCTTCCATATTTTCCCTATCTTTTCACTATTCAACTTACGTTTCTTCCATATGTTCTATATCTTTTTTCATTGTTTCTAATGATTCTTTCAAATCATAATTGTCTTCTTTCCATGTTTGCTGATTTTGTAAGATTAATTCTGCTTTGTTATTTCTGGAAATATAAAAGAATTATTAAAATCCTAACTTCATACGTCATGACTATGATATTGTGGTATTTTTCATATCTTTACACTATTCAACTTGTCTTTCTTCCATGCAGTCCATATCTTATCATTATTTGACTTGCCTCTCTTCCATATTTTCCATATCATTTCACTTTTCAACTTATTTTTCTTCCATATTTTCCATATCATTTCACAATTCAACCTACTTTTCTTCCATATTGTCCATATTTTTTCACTTTTCAACTGACTTTTTTCCCATATTTTCCATATCATTTCACTATTCAATTCACTTTTCTTCTGTATTTTCCATATCATTTCACTTTTCAACCTACTTTTCTTCCATATTTTTCAGAATTTTTCACTAGTCAACTTGCCTTTCTTCCATATTGTCCATATCTTATCACTATTCAACTTGCCTTTCTTCCATATTTTCCATATCTTTTCACTCTTCCACTTACATTTCTTCCATATTTTCCAAATCATTTCACTATTGAACTTATCTTTCTTCCATATTTTCCCTATCTTTTCACTATTCAACTTACTTTTCTTCTGTATTTGCCAAATCATTTCACTATTCAATTTACTTTTCTTCCATATTTTTCATAATTTTGCACTATTCAACTTGCCTTTCTTCCATATTGTCCATATCTTATCACTTTTCAACTTGCCTTTCTTCCATATTTTCCATATCATTTCACAATTCAACCTACTTTTCTTCCATATTGTCCATATTTTTTCACTTTTTAACTGACTTTTTTCCCATATTTTCCATATCATTTCACTATTCAATTCACTTTTCTTCTGTATTTTCCATATCATTTCACTTTTCAACCTACTTTTCTTCCATATTTTTCAGAATTTTTCACTAGTCAACTTGCCTTTCTTCCATATTGTCCATATCTTATCACTATTCAACTTGCCTTTCTTCCATATTTTCCATATCTTTTCACTCTTCCATTTACATTTCTTCCATATTTTCCAAATCATTTCACTATTGAACTTATCTTTCTTCCATATTTTCCCTATCTTTTCACTATTCAACTTACTTTTCTTCTGTATTTGCCAAATCATTTCACTATTCAATTTACTTTTCTTCCATATTTTTCATAATTTTGCACTATTCAACTTGCCTTTCTTCCATATTGTCCATATCTTATCACTTTTCAACTTGCCTTTCTTCCATATTTTCCATATCATTTCACAATTCAACCTACTTTTCTTCCATATTGTCCATATTTTTTCACTTTTTAACTGACTTTTTTCCCATATTTTCCATATCATTTCACTATTCAATTCACTTTTCTTCTGTATTTTCCATATCATTTCACTTTTCAACCTACTTTTCTTCCATATTTTTCAGAATTTTTCACTAGTCAACTTGCCTTTCTTCCATATTGTCCATATCTTATCACTATTCAACTTGCCTTTCTTCCATATTTTCCATATCTTTTCACTCTTCCACTTACATTTCTTCCATATTTTCCAAATCATTTCACTATTGAACTTATCTTTCTTCCTCCATATTTTCCCTATCTTTTCACTATTCAACTTACTTTTCTTCTGTATTTGCCAAATCATTTCACTATTCAATTTACTTTTCTTCCATATTTTTCATAATTTTGCACTATTCAACTTGCCTTTCTTCCATATTGTCCATATCTTATCACTTTTCAACTTGCCTTTCCTCCATATTCTCCATATCTTTTCACTCGTCCACTTACTTTTCTTCCATATTATCCAAATCATTTCACTATTCAACTTATCTTTCTTCCATATTTTCCCTATCTTTTCACTATTCAACTTACAATTCTTCTGTATTTGCCAAATCCTTTCACTATTCAACTTACTTTTCTTCCATATTTTTCATATCTTTTCACTATTCAGCTTACTTTTCTTCCATATTTTCCAAATCATTTCACTATTCAACTGATCTTTCTTCCATATTTTCCCTATCTTTTCACTTTTCAACTTACTTTTCGTCCATATTTTCCATATCATTTCACATTTCAACTTACTTTTCTTCCATATTTTCCATATCATTTCACAATTCAACCTACTTTTCTTACATATTTTCCATATCATTTCACATTTCAACTTACTTTTCTTCCATATTTCCCATATTATTTCACAATTTTCTTTTGTATTTTCCAAATCTTTTCACTATTCAACTTACGTTTCTTTCATAATTTCAACATCTTTTCATTATTCAACTTTCCTTTCTTTTGCATTTCCCATATCTTTTCACTTTTCATCTTACTTTTCTTCCATATTTTTCGTATCTTATCACTATTCGACTTACTTTTCTTCCATATTTTCTATATCATTTCACTATTCAACTTTCTTTTCTTCTGTATTTGCCAAGTCCTTTCACTAATTAACTTACTTTTTTTCTGTATTTTCCATATTTTTTCACTATTCAACTATTTTTTCTTCCATAATTTCAATATCTTTTCACCATTCAACTAGCCTTTCTTCCATATTTTCCCTATCATTTCACTATTCAGCTTACTTTTCTTCCATAATTTCCAAATCTTTTCACTATTCAACTGATCTTTCTTAAAAATTTTCCCTATCTTTTCACTATTCAACTTTCTTTTCTTCCATTATTTCCATATCTTTTCACTTTTCAACTTACTTTTCTTCCATATTTTCCATATCATTTCACATTTCAACTTACTTTTCTTCCATATTTTCCATATCATTTCACAATTCAACCTACTTTTCTTACATATTTTCCATATCATTTCACATTTCAACTTACTTTTTTTCCATATTTCCCATATCATTTCACAATTTTCTATTGTATTTTCCAAATCTTTTCATTATTCAACTTTCATTTCTTTTGTATTTCCCATATCTTTTCACTTTTCATCTTACTTTTCGTCCATATTTTTCATATCTTATCACTATTCGACTTACTTTTCTTCCATATTTTCTATATCATTTCACTATTCAACTTACTTTTCTTACATATTTTCCAAATCATTAACTATTCAACTGACTTTTCTTCCATATTTTCCATATCTTTTCACTATTCAACTTACTTTTCTTCCATATTTTCCCTATCTTTTCACCATTCAACTTACGTTTTTTCCATATGTTACATATCTTTTTTTTTATTGTTTCTAATGATTCTTTCAAATCAGAATTTTCTTCTCTCCATGTTTGCGCTGATTTTCCAAGATTAATTCTGCTTTGTTAATTCTGTAAATATAAAAGTCTGGGTACTACTTAAAGCTCTCCAGTGTATCCAGGGTAGTGTCTGGTGGTAGCAAACCTCCCAGTAGGCCCATGAGGTTTATAGATTAGAGGATGTAAAGGGATATAAAGAAAGCAGTTTTGTCACTGAATTAACAGTATTCTGAAGATGGATCCATAGCCGTTTTAGAGGACGCACATCCCGTCTGTATCCGCACTTAGAATTAAATACAACTGTAATAATGTTAATTGATGTCAGTTATATATATTCTATATGTTACACATTTTGTTTTTTCTCGGTCTGGAATACGGGAAAATGAACCATAAAAAATGCAGATAATCTGAAATTTTTTGCATGTACAAAATCAATAGAAAAACACAGACTAACAACTCGGATAGACATGATTAAATCAGTGAAAAACACTTACAAACCGTGCAAAAAACATTTAAAACAGTTTGCGGGTGACTATCATTAAACGTTTTGATTGACGGTTTTAATTTATGTAATTTTGTATATCCTGTTTGAGCAGCGTATATGACAAAAGTAAAATCCCGATCTGTAAAGAACATTAGCTTCGACTATAGAATAGCACAATTCTATAACTACAGTCGAATGGACCTACTATTTTATTTCAAATCAATTCGACTATTCGAGTTATCATGACAGAGTTAGATGACAATTTCTACGTTTAGAACATTTTCTTATTTCAGATATCGAGGTTCGACTGTATGTTGTTTTTTTTTCTCTCCAAATAGAAAGTAGGTTAGTTGCATGTCACTATCGATTCAATAAGTAAGGTGAGTGTTTTTTCTTGTTCAGTGGTAAAATATTATCTTCATACGACACAAAAGACCAGACGACTCAACCATTGTTGAAATATCAATGTTTTTTCGACCAACATATTACCGATCAAACACCAAACAATGAAGTCATATTCAATGTATTTGTTGAATGACCCAGCCAAATGCCACAGATCAGCATGGCAGAGCACTGTGAAAAGAAAATTCAGACAGTGACGATATATTATTCCACCAATATCAATAAGACGAATAATCACCTCTCATTTCCAACTCATTGAACATAGAAAACACCACGACATATGACATTGTAAATCCAGGTCCTGACTTGGGACAGACACAACAATGTGGCCGGGTTAAACTGGTTAAAGGGATTATAACATTCCCCGCCTTGATAATTGGATCTTCAACGGAAACACATATACAGAGCTGTCCGGTGTTATCGCGCACCTAAGGGTTCAGTGGTTAATTTCACAGCTTACCAATTTTATTGAATTAATTTAAATCATCCTCAAATACTTTGAAGTATTATCTTTGTGGTCCTTGTCCGGATTCCGCTACATTTTTTTACATTTCAGTGAAAACGAAGTGTAAACAAACCAATCCTCGATTTTTGACAAATGTTGCAACGTCCGATGATATCGCACATGCATACTTTGGATGGTTCTTAAAATGAATACAGGAAAGATTTTATTTTGAAAGTTTTCGAAATTGAAGTTTATACCTATTCCTTCAAAATAAGCTCAAATTTGAAAACATGTTATATCTTTTAATATAATTAGAGCTAATCCTCACATAGCAGTAGTCTCCATCTTAACTTTTCCAATGATTTTGCAATTGACATGTAAAATACGTATGCGCGGAATCACCAGATGCGCGAAAACCGGTGCCAAGACAGTACTAACAAACGATAAAACACCTGTGCAGATTCGTTTCCATTCAAGAAGACAGCAGAAAGGAATGTCAACATAAAGACGGACAGTACAATAGCAGGGTCAGTGAATGCTCGTCGCTAACTAATTTCTGCCTAGGAAGGTAGAATCTATAGGGTAAAGACCATTATTCTTAGTTTGAATTGTCCCCAAAACTAGATGCACGTACCACAAAAATGATTTATCTTTACTAACATTAGTTTGTTTAATAACGATATGTTTGGAATCGACAACAGATGCAAATATAAGCATAGTAAACGTTGATCTGATTCCAGTGTATCATTTATTGCTAAAAAATGTTGACAATATCTTAGACAAATGTTTTGTGAAACACCTGAAAGTACATATAAACAACGGTGGAAATAGTAATCGATTTGGAGCATAATTTGAGTTCGTAGTTTACTAACCGAAATAGGAGTCGAGTCCATGAAATGTTTGATAAAATTAATAATGAATTATGTTATTTTATCCACTGCTTGGACAGCGGCATGCAAAAATGATCAAAACATTTAAACCGCCTTTATTTGAACTAAGTATGTAATAAATACTAATATTAGACTCGGCATCAACAAAACTTCTCCATGACGGTGGCTTATGCACAATTGCATAAGATCTGATAGACTAATGATATCCTCGATATAGACTTTGCTAACTAGTTATATGTGCATGGGATAGACAAAGTATGCTGATACACTGCACGGCACAGACTATGCTTACTAACTTCGGGAATAGCAAAGACTAAGTTCACTAAGAAATGTTTGAAGAAGCCGTAAATTGAAGAAGTACAGACAACACAATGGCCAAAAGAAACAGGACAAAAGGACAAAGAATGATCTGCACAACATTACACAGAAAATTAAAGATCGAACAACACGAACCCCAATAAACAACGCGAGTGAATTCAGGTGCTTCGGAATGAAACCAAATTGAGAATCAGAAAAGATTTTTTCATAATGTTGAATTAATCTGTCATTCAATACTGCACTGAACAATTTGGTCATACAGTTTTGTAAAGAAATACCTCTGTAATTATTTAAATCTGATTGATCTCCAGATTTAAGCACTGTATATGATTTTCTCCATTGTTTTGGATATTGTCCTGTTTCTAATATTAAATTGAAAAGTTTAGTTATAGCTTTAGAGTAATGCTACTACTAAATTTTATTATTTCATTGCCTATAAGGTCAGGCCCTGCACTTTTGCTAATTTTGAGTTTATTAATACATTTCTTTATTTATTTGACACAGAAGGGTTTGTCAGTTAATTCATTGAAAACTAAAATATGTTTATAATTTTCAATATATTCTTTCACTCTTGAAATGAAATCAACATTAATATTCTCAGGCTTCCCTTGAGACTGAAAATGTTGTGCAACCTGTTCCCAATTTATATGGGTATCATATGAACTATTTCTATTGTCATCCTCAAATCTTAGATTATTATTAAGAATCTGCCAATTAAATTTTGGATCAGTTTCTTTCCAATGTATGAGTTTATCAAGAATTGACTTTTTATATAATTTTTTTTCTTTTTATCATCTTTTTGAGATTTTTGCAATGTTTATAAAAAATATTTTTTATTTGTAGGTATGGCTGCTGTTTCATCCGTTTACAAAGAACAATTACAGTTTTCTGTATGTCCTTAATTTCTCCATCAGACCATGGATTCTTCCTCTTTTTCTTTTTGTTCCTGCTTGTCTTAACAATTTTACATGATATTTTTGCCATTTTTTCAAAAATATTTGATACTTTTTCATTAGCACTATTAACAACATCAGAAGTGTTTTCAAAATTAAAATTCTCAAAGGACACTATTTCATATATTGTTTCTCTTTCTGATAGAACATTGAATAATTTATCTTTGGATGTAGTAGTCCATTAATATGTGTACTGTATTTCTTTAAAATGTTTAGATTTGTGAATAGATTCATCATCTATATAACAATATAAATGAACAGAAATTTGAGAGTGATCTGATAAATAAGTTGCATTATTTACTTCAAAATAATTAATAGACTTAATCAGGTCCAAATCGGCCAAAGCGTAATCTACTGTACTAGCACCATATGATTTATAACATGTAAAATTTCCTAAAAAATCGATGAAACGGCCATTAAGAATACGGAGCTGGGAAGCAACACAGAGATTTAGTAGACCCTGGCCTTGTGTATTACAAACTTTATCTATGCAATTTCTGTGTAAATACTTATCTTCATTGTAATTATCGGGAAATACATTTTGTAGGGAGTCAGCAGGTCCGGTCTCATTTTCAATAAATTCTGACTTGTCACCAACTCTGGCGTTCAAATCACCTATGATCAATATATTTCCCTTTCCATTTAAACTTGAAATTTAATTTTCTAAATCTGTAAAATCATCATTATTATATAAGGAATTTGTCGGAGGCGTGTAACAAGCGCACACATACAAATCATTTTTTAAACCAAAATATCTAGCATTCAGCTTGAACCATAGTCTATTCTCTGATGTTGTAATATTTGTTATTTCGGAAATTCAGCTCTTGTGTTCAGATTCATAAAGAACAATTATTCCACCACTGTAACGTTTTGAACGTTTCTTTTTCTTTCTACTTTTTTGAAAAATCCTAAAATTTAGTATACAAAAATCAGGATCAGCACCTTTCCAAATTTCAAGTAAAATATTTATATCGTATTTTAAATTAGACAAAAAGCCTTCATCTCTGTACTTGCTTCCCAATCCCTGAACATTCCAAGATGATATTGAAAAGTTATTTATTATAAGTAATAAATTATCTGGTGATATGTTCTGACGAGTCACTGCAAAATGGGTATACATGCGTATATAATTTATTCATTTATCATTATTGGTGCTTATTTATTTATTTTTTCTTTCTCTCTTAAAATTTGAGTCAGGAATATATCCCAATAATTTGATTATGTTTTTTATGTGAAACAACAATCATATGTAAAATGTTCATTATGCTAACATGTATATGTAAAATGTTCATTATGCTATAGCTTACACCAAACAAAGAAGGATAACTCTACTTGAACATACAAAGTATGAAAGCCAGATGTGAATTTCTAGTTGCAATAATAACTCATAAGACACATCATCAGTGACAGTATATCAAAATCAAAATAAAAAAATAAAAAAGACTTAACTTCTCTTCTCTCTGAAGTAATGCAACAGTAAATACCATATGGCATTATCTTAAATAAACAAACATATTTATACATTTGTACATGTACATTTCTAATTAGCTAAGCAATGTATCTATTTATTTTCAGTTTTGTTATAATCTAGATTAAACATCAACTAGGCTTTTTTGATGTGTTAGTGGGATTTTGTTTTCTTTGTTACCCATTTCAAGAACAAAAAGCAACAAAAAAAAAGCATTAAAATGAGTTAGAACTCTCTTTACACTTTAAGCATACATGTACAAATGTATAAAACAATCAGATTGCTGTAAATACATTTTTTTATATTTTACATAATACCTAACATTTGCCTTAAAACTCCGAGCATATTCTCTTTGTCTTTGTTAACATTGTGTCCATCATACATGTATTTATCATTGTACCTTGTTAACATTGTGTCTATCATACATGTATTTATCATTGTACCTTGTTAACATTGTGTCCATCATACATGTATTTATCATTGTACCTTGAACCATCAGACATAAACCCATAAATACTCTTCTTAGAGTTGTAACTTTATTTGATTTGCAACCTGTGAAAACCTATCCCCATAATCGGGATATTTTCTGCTCGTATCATATATTGATACGAGCAGAACATATCCCGATTATGGGACCTAAACTCATACTGGTGTTTTTATCAAACCCTCTATTATATACCATTTCTCTTTCTTGTACATAACCATTTCTACTTAGATCATGTCTATGTTTTCTGTCTACTACATGTGATTGTGTATTTGAACTTAAGCTACTCTGACTTTGTTTTGGGGGGATATCCATCCCCATGATTGGGTTCAAAACCCGTTTTACTTGACACACATATACATTTATTCCTTTTTGGTTAAGATGTATACCATCATAGAAACTATCAATATCAAAGTAATCACCAAAATTTACAATAGCTAATTCCAAGTCATTACAATAATCTTTTAACAAATTATTGAACAACCTTCTCTTCTGATTGTATTGGGTCAACATGTTCATATCTCTATAAAATCTAGGAAGTATTTCAGTAAATACAACATTTGACTCAGGGTACATTTCTCTTGTAACTTTTACCATCTGTTCAATTTCTTTCATTACTTCATCCTCTGACATATGATCTAAATCATTTGACCCTATTTGAAAAAAGTATAGTTGTTGATTTGATTTTTCCAGTTTATACAAAATCTATAGCACCCGCAACAGTTTTATCCCACAAAGTTGTTCTTCTCACTTTACGATTATTGTACATTAGTTTCGGGTTCAAGTCTTTTATTACTGATGTACCTACTATCCAGACATCAAATTCGGAATTGTTTTCTCTTCTATTCTGTCTTTCTTGAGGATTATTCTATTCTGAATAAAGCACTGAGTTTGTGTTTTTGCGAATTATCGGAAAATCTTCATTTGAGTCAATTTCATCTTTATCATCGCTGGTTTGTTGTACATGTAGATGTAGGGTTTGGTCTTCTTTTCTTGTCTCGGTTACAGTTTTTACCTCTTTTGCCATATTTTCTTGTTCTGTCAGTTTCTGCATTTGTTCACAGTTTTTCATCACTAACTCATTTTGTTTTTCTCTAATGGATTTCACATTTTCTGTCAGTTTATCAATTTTTGAGAAAATTCTGTCAAGAGCCAGTGATTTGTTATCCCCTTTTGTTGTTCTGAGGTGTTTTGGTTACATTTATCTATTTTTAATGTTCAAATGTTTTATTTCTTTTTCAACGTTTTCTAACTTTCTACTAAATTGAGCGCTACACTCGACCATTTTTAATTCAGAACTGTGTAATGCTCTTGCAATGTCACTTACATTGCACGAACAATCAGAATGTTGTGCAGATTGTGGAGTAAAGTTTTTTCCCTTATTCTCCTCGTTCTTTTTCTTACTATCTCTTGAATTCTCGTCAATTATTTTCGGTTCTGTTTCGTTCAGAGAATCATCTAATGTTTTGGGAAGTATATGGTCAGAGCCGGGGAAGGAAAGTGTCAGTTTCTTTACTTCCTGGTCAATAAGTGAAGCAGGGTTGCCTCCCTTTAAACACTGATCAATAATGTATCTTATTTTCTCAAATTACTGAATAACCCAGTGTTGACATCTGTTCCCCTGTACTAGACATTTTTTGGTTGTATAATAAATTGTGATTGTTAGTAATTTCGCGCTCTTATAAACTACTTTGACGACAGACTTGAATAGGTCGCTGTTGGGGAATTTCTCAGCGAATATTTTTTCTTCATCGCTTAGATTTAACGTATTATGAGCCTTGTCACTATCTATCCACTCAATAGCAAATTATGTTTCATTTCCTAACTGCACGAAATATCTTAAAAGAAGTGCTCTTCGCCAATATAAAACGGACCTTTTGTCGGGGTCGTCTCATTACTCCGACAGTCATAACTCCGACAGTTATTTCTCCGACACTCATAACTCCGATAGTCATTACTCCGACAGTCATTACTCCGACAGTCATTACTCCGACACTCATTAATACTCCGACCATGCATCCCGGACTGTATCATCATATCCTATCTAATCGCAACTCCAAACAACTATAGGATAATTGCACGGAGTGGATATCGAAAATATGATCACGAGTGCCGCAAAAGTAATTCTGAGTTGAGGAGAAACCTAACAGAATTTCGAATATCATCACATCATCTCCATATTGAATCAGGTCGATATATAAGGGTATATTTCAGGAATCTTCTTCTTGAGAACCACTGAACGGATTTGAATGAAATCTGGTGTGAATGTTTCTACGAAGGTCCTTAACAAGTTTTGATAGTTTTTGGGCCATTAACGAATTTCAAAATGACCATTTGTGAAGGTCAAAATTTTATTGAAACTATGGGAAACAATATGTTCATCATCTCCTCGAGAAACACCCAACAGAATACTACCAAGCTTGGCACATTTGTTAATTGTATGTGTGTTACAAGTGTCCTGTGCGTAGTCAATAAAGAAGTGAGGGAAAATAAAAACAACAAAAAACCAAATCCAATCTTGGCCTTTTATATATAAACCCGGGGAGCACAGACAACAATCTACAGGGGAAAAACACACACACGAGACCAATGAGTTCCACCGAATGCGAGTGAAGCAATTTCTGTCTGAAACTTGGAATGCACCCGCAGTATTGGTCGCGGGTATCACGGGTCTCTTCAACAAACCCAATTCCGTACGCATCTGATGCAATGGTAGGTAGGTGTCGCTCAACTATGAGACGACTTGATAACTTGAAAAGGTAGGCCATGTATTTTTGCTATCCTGAATTTTGAGGAAAATATGACTGGAATCGAAGAAACAAACTAATCAGAGAAAGCATTTTTATTAGATCTACATGAAATAATATTTTCTTTCGTAAAAAATATTTTGCTGGGCCGCGCTGAAAAGCTTTAAAAACAATAGCGCTGCATACGAAAAAAAAATCCCGACTCCGGGATAAAAACCATGCCCCTTTCAAGTTAAATGGGCAGTCCCGTACTGCATTTGGATTGTTAAAAGCGCCATAATTGCAAAGACTATCGGTCACTGTCGAAGTATTAAGAGTCGGAGTAATGATTGTCGGAGTAATAAGTGTCGGAGTAATGACTGTCGGAGTATTGAGTGTCGGAGTAATGACATTATCCCCTTTTGTCCAGCTCAAATGTAATGTTTGTTGTCACGTGTGTTTGTCACCTCACTCGCCATTATGCGTCTAAAAGGACTAAAATGCATTTATATTGAAGAAAATGTCTTTGTGTATGCATATTTGCCAATATTATTATAAATTTGCATAGTCATCTTGCTCGTCTATATAAATATCAGCAGAAAATTTCAAAATCTTTAGCAGCGTATTTTTGCGTCCGCCATCATTAGCAGCGCCACCTATGATGTAAAACGTGAATACACAGGGTATGGTATTGTATTTCAATTTCTTTCACATAATTTTATGAATGAATATTCATTTCTAAAGATATGAAATTTCAAACTACAGTTTACAATATCATGATTTAATACATTTTTCGGGTCTGTTATAGCTGATTCATGATGTTTTTTTGTTCACTCATGCAGATGAATTATTTGAATATTATGCTTTGCATATTAACGGAGGATATACCATATATACATATGTGTGTACATAAGATTAGTGAAATTGGATTTCGCTAATCGTTAATAGGATATACTATGGGTGATTTTCTTTACTTATTCAATTTATGGATTTTTCTATTTCTACAGATTGGTATCGGTAAGTTCTTATAAATATACAACGATAGCTTAAGACACAATTCGACTTCCTTGTCTTAATGTTTCGATATATATATATATATATATATATACATGTGTGTGTGTTATTTTCATCTTCGAAAGGTAAGATATAATATATAGGGCATATACAGTCAAAACTGTCCATATGGTCACCTCCATTAAGCAGTCACCTGTATTAAAAGGTCACATTTTTCTGGTCCTGTCATAGAAAACTTCATATGAATTGAACCTCTTTTAAGAGGTTACATGTCTTATAAGGCCACTTTTTCTTTGTTCCAAAGGTGACCTCTTAATACAGGTTTGACCGTATTTCTATTTTGAAAAAGTTTAGTAAACATTACTATACACTTTTTTTCAAATATATATATATATGTACATATGTATATGAAAACCAGGGTCTTCCTGAAAAATGACACAGCTTTCCTTTTATGAATGAATATTCATTTCTAAAGATATGAAATTTCAAGCTACAGTTCATAAAATCATGAATTAATACATTTTTCGGGTCTGTTATAGCTGATTGATGAGGTTTTTTTGTTCACTCATGCAGATGAATTCCTTGAATAATATGTTTTGTATATTAACGGAAGATATCCTAAATATAAATATTTGTGTACATAGGATTAGTGAAATTGGATTTCGCTAATCGTTAATAGGATATACTATGGGTGATTTTCCTTACTTATTAAATTGATGGATTTTGCTATTTCTACAGATTGGTATCGGTAAGTTCTTAATATACAACGATTGCTTAAGACACAATTCGACTTCCTTGTCTTAATGTTTGGATATATATATATATACATGTGTGTGTGTGTTATTTTCATCTTCGAAAGGTAAAATATAATATATAGGGCATACACAGTCAAAATTGTCCATATGGTCACCTCTATTAAGCAGTCACCTGTATTAAAAGATCACCTTTTTCTTGTCCTGTGATATAAAATTTCATATGAATTGAACCTCTTTTAAGAGGTCACATGTCTTATAAGGCAACTTTTTCTTTGTTCCAAATGTGACCTCTAGATACAGGTTTGACCGTATTTCTATTTTAAAAAAGTTTAGTAAAAGTTACTGTACACTTTTTTTTCAATATATACGTACATATGTATATGAAAACCAGCGTCTTCCTGGAAAATGACACAGCTTTCCTGGTTTGCAAATGGTTTCGATTTGCCTAGGACACAGTAGTCTTGCGTGACTAAAAGCAATCGTGATCAATTAAAATTGCAACAAAAATATGCGTTTCAATCTGATCGCAATTTTAATCAAGCTACAAAATTGTGTTACGCAATACCTGATTTGTAATGCCAGCAAATTGCCAAATTTTCAAACAACACGAACGCCACGATATTGCTGAAATACTACTAAAGTTGGTGTTAAACACCAGTCAATCAATCAATCAATCAATCAATCAATCAAACAACACGATGGAATATTATATACGAGAGTTACGTTAGAAGTTAGCTATTTGTACATATAATTGCCACAGCTGTCTATCAAAGTAACAATTTCAGTAATTGATGAGGGTAAAATATTGTTAACCATGGGGATGAATAAGTACTTGATTAACGGGCTTTTTGGCCAAGACGATTCGTAGCGTATATCGAGCGTGTATTCCAGTGTTAGGATCAACATAGTCTACGTGAACGAACCTTTTATCAATCTGCATCATAGACCTCAATAATGCTTGTATAATCCCCCGTTTAGGATTACCAGTCTGACGTAAACATTTTAAATGCGCCCGCCCCGTTTTAGAGTTGCCAGTGTAGCGAAAACATTATCGTAAATATAGTAAATATATAGGTCATGTATTCTGTTATCAATGAGGGGTATTACTCTGTTGCGATAAGAGTGGATTGGAATTGTTCACTCTAGTCGCAGGTTAACGCCCTGCAGAACATTATGTTATTTAATTTGGCTTTGAGCGTACCTGATGAAGGTTATTCCAGAAACACGTCGTGCGTGCTAGATTTGATATCTACATTGTTAGTGTATATACTAGATTGCAACCCGAACTCAATGGCTTAAATTTCTACAATAAAGCAATTATTACGTAGACGGGTTGTGTGTCTTCTTCTCATAAACTTTATATATATATATTTTTTAAAGAATACATGCATGATATTTTAGACCAGTTGTTAACAAATGAATTGTCAGTGTAAAGCATCCCGTAGTAAGTATCCTGCAATATCCAATAGAAAGGGTACATTCATGTAAAGTACACTGCGACCTTATATTTTTGTAAATAGAAACAACAGCTGTTGTAAGGAATTAGTTGGTCTCTAAATATTTGAGTTCCAACTTTGGTAAATATCCTGAAATACTCGCAGACCTATTATGTTTTGTAAAAAGTCATGATAACCGTAAATTTATGGAACTAGAATAACAATTGCCATGACATGCAAGAATTTGTTTTCAAAATATTTTAATTCCATTATTAGTAAATTTCCTGGAAGACTCTCAGACCTATTAATTTTTGGAAAAACATATCAACACCCGTGTATTTCTTCAATCAGAATAACAATAGCTATTTCATGGAACAATTGGTTTCAAAATTATTTGAATTCCATCTTTGGTCAATTTCCTGGAAGACTCTCAGACCTATTATTTGTTGTCATTGTAGTGAAAGGGAATTGTTGTGCAGTCTTCTAGACACAACCGTATAAGGTTATGTTTCCAAAAACTTCATGCAAATGTACCATGAAAATAACTTTGATATTTGTTTAGGACATTATGTTATGCAAGTGGTTGTGGAAAGTCAAATCGAAACTAATAGCATCTCCTTCCCATTTGAGAATACAGTCCATGATAATATATATGCGGTGATTAATTGACTTGCCTCTTGTTTTTGTTTTACAACTGGCCACTTTTATTCAATTTCCGGAACTTATTTAGTAAGTTTCCCTGTTGCACGTTTTGCTTGGAACATTAATGAATATCGCCCACAAAAGAATTTATATATGCAGTAACAGAGTCTCAATGGAGCAACCAACAAAAATATAAAATGACAAGGGCCTAAGAGATCAAATCCTACGTCACTCAGAGACTTTTATTTCCATATCAAAACGTCGTTTCCTATGCCAATCATTTTACCTATTAGTAAACCAAAATGTCTCTGAACAGACCTTACAAAAGTTTGCACGCTCGAGTCGTTACATTCACTGGTAGGAGCGGTATTAGCTTTAAAATGAGCTATAATTTAAAAACAATGGAGCACAAACTGAATCCATCCTGCCGATTTGAAAGACTGCATACTAGCATACTCTCCTTTCAGGGAATGCATTACACAGCGGAGGAAATAAGCTGAAGAATCGTAGTTATTATGGTCTTTTTTGTAATCATATGGTCACAAAAAAAGAAAAAAAAGACCATTATAGCTACGTTCCGCAGCTACGGAAGAACTATGTCACATTCCTATGCTCCGTGGGGCCTCGTTGTTTATATTTTATTCACACTTCTAAGATTCTACACATTGGTTAATGAATTTCATGTTTATCTTATTTCAGATGGCTGTGTTAGAAATGTTCCAACGGATTTGCCACAACCTAAGCAAAAATCCGATAATGGATATAAAGTAGTCCCAGAAAATCACAGATTACCATGTACAACGAATGAGACACTAGCAAAATCATGTTTGAATGGAGGGACATGCTTCGCATCACATATAGCTACTAACTTGAAAAACATTTCGTGTCAGTAAGTATTTATACTAGTAGAGACATGGCCATCTTAACAGTATGATATGCCCCCGAGGAAAGCAGTGCACTTGCACTTGCCTGCATCATTTAAAATGAAATGTAGTTAATTGAAGAAGACAAATCGTGGGTTATTGGTATGAGAAGTCAATTAAATGGTTAGGGAGCTGACATTTAATATTTTAGTAAGGCAAGGGAGTCGTTTCAGATCCAGGATACTGTTTTGCGCGAAATGTTCCAAGACATTTTGTTTCTTATGTTATAGTATCTTACATCTTTTTTTGATTCCTGTTTGTTTATTTTGTTTTCTTGTTTCCTGGAATTTGCTTAGCTTTTATCTAAATCTGGAACTTTGTTTCTCTCGAAAATTCTTCTTTGCCATCCCCTCTCAGAAAAATCAAATGACTGCTCCTAAATACCATCTTGAGATGACAGCACGTGAATTGCGATTATGATATTTCGACACCCATGTTCCATCGAAGAGTTCCTATTTAAAATGTTTGTGAATGGTGGTGAAAATTTAGTCAATGAAGAGAAGGATCTATCTATTCAAGGCAAGGTTATCCAAGGGTGGCAGGGCAAATCTAGGTACACCATTCTGCAATTGATCGTCTTATGTAGTGTTTGCAAGCGACTGTAATGGTTGATGAACGTCAGAGATCTGATAGGTCCCGCAAAACTACACCTAGAGAGGTTAGGATAATAGCACTCCCTAAGTTCTTAACAACATTATCCTCATTGCATTATATTTGAAAATAATTTTGTTTTCTTTATGCAAAAATAAAGAATACACAACGTGTGCACTGATATGGTTCATTAGATATATGTATGTTTGAAATTTAAAGTTCTCAAGTAATATAATTTATTCAAACTAAGTGCAGTCTCATTCGGGAATAGGTGATCTTAGTGTATTTTGGTTGTCCTATTAATGGTCCTTTAATGTTGGTTTGCTTGCTCCTAAAGACTTTTGCCTTATTTTGAGATGTCGATCTTTCGACTGTGAGCATACCCAACGAAGATCATTCCATAAACGTGTCATGTGCACTAAATTGGATATGTACGTTTTTATTAATTATTGTAACATGAATTTTATATGATGTGACTTTTTCTTAGATGTCCAGATAGATATGTTGGTCACCGTTGTCAGATGATTGATACTACCATTATATTCGAAATTAAGTGCGCATGTCTAATAATACATAAAATACTGGTTCGTATCCAAAAACAATTTACAATTTTACAGAAAGTGAAAAATAGGTATCTCTGAAATGTGCAATGAGAGAAATAAGTTACTTAAGAGCAATGCAAAGTAACCTTAATATTTGAGTTACTTTCATATTAGTGTATTTATATTGTATTTGCTATAAGTTCGCTATAGTGACTTTGTGTCTCCTCAGCCCTCATGCTACTTTTCGTTTTTAATTGTTTCGTGTTGTGTGTATGTCTGTTGATTGCATTGTTGCTGATGACAATCCTTTGTTGGATTTCATATCAATAAAGAATTTATTTATTTATTCATTTTATTTTACTGTAGAAAGAAAAGGAATAATGTGTTTTATTTGTTCTACTTTAAAAAATCAAAGGACAACGTGTTGATTTTTTCTATTTACAAAGCATACATCATCATCACCATCATTTCAGCCAAAAGTAATTTGTTTTCGCCACAATATGGCTGCAAAATTGCTCACTTGGCACTAAAGAACATTCATTGACTCACCCATACTAGTATTTGCAAGTTCTAAAGCATTTGATATGCTATATACAGCAATGAGGAGGCTATTTATATATTTGTCAGTTTTGAGACATATATTTATTTCGAATTGAAAGTCTTATATTGAATGTGTTATGGGCGTGAATCGCCATTGTCAACACCATTTCAGTTATAACGTGGTGGCAAGTTTTGATGGTGGACGAAACTGTAGTACTCAGACCACCAACTCCTCCCCCCTCCCCCAATCTGTTGCATTTCTCTGACAAACTGTAGTACACGAAGTTGTATCGTGCATACTTGTGGGAATCAAACTCACCGATTGGCACTGACACTGAATTTACGGACCCGAAGGTCCCATTCTCATATTTGGAAATGTTCGCTACATTTGCATATAATTTAATTTGACGTGAATATTGCAATCTGATTGGCTGATCTGCCTGGAGAACAACTTGATTATACTTGATAACCTGGGTTGGTATTGTGACGTCACCACCATATTCATTCTCCAATGTCAAATTCAAATAGTCCCATGAAAAAAGCGTAATCAAAATAGTAGAATCATTAAATTTTGTTGTAAAGATTAAATTATAAGGAATATTTTAATTTTTTGAACAGTTTATACTTGTATAACCTGGTTTGGAACCGTTTACGCTTTTCATAAATCGCATCGCGGTTTATTAAGCGTAAACTGCCCCAAACCAGGTTATATCGTATAACCTGTTCAAAAACTGTGATTATTATTACAAATTAAATTTTGTCGTCCATCCATTTTAGTTTTTGTCAAAACAATTTTATATTGCATTTCAAAATGCAAGATCTGAAATTTTAAACAAGTAATCAAAATGGATAAAGAGATCTGACTGATGGATGGATAGCAGGATGTCTTTGTTTCTAACTTTTTAATTTGCAATTTTTTTTCCAGGGCAAGCTAAGACTAAGACATCTTTATCAACAGTAAGGCTGGTTGCAATTGCAATATTTGGTATATTAGGTTTGATTGCTTTCATCATTTTGATTGTCAGGTAATATTTTCACTTTAGTGTGTAGCTTTTAAAATGAAATACAATGAAGCCTGTTTAAACCGAACCCTGGATAAATCGGAATCTTGTATAAACCGATATTTAAATAAAGTCCATAAGGGTAATAACAAAATTACCGAACTCCGAACAATCTTACAAAGGGAAAGTCAAAACTAATAATTATATAAACAGACAAAATCAGTCAACAACCAGAAAACTGTGAAAACCGTAATGACCCATTTCTAAAGAAATGGTGGGTTAAATCAGATTTTAAAGCGCCAAACCTCCCGCTCTCATTACGGTTAAGACATATTTCCTAATTCGACCTGCTTAAGTGAAACACCTGTTTATTCCGTATATAAACGTTAGTCTGACGGAGGATCGGTTAAGACAGGATTCACTGCAATATGCTATAGATACTTGTACATGGCGCTAGATGTGATTTAGACGGCCAATATCTCAATATAATATCTCAACAGTTCCATGCCGTTAATCTTTGAAAAAAGTCAAAAACGCTAAAAAAAATTATGAAATCAAATGCGACAGAAATATGCATTACCAAATTATGGTAAGGAAGACGTCATAAATTAGACGTCATCTTAGTTTTCAATAATTCTATATGAATAATCTAAAATAGTTTGTAAAATGTTCATTGTATGCTGGGAATACATCAGATTCGCACGAAAACGTATTCATCACCCGTTTCAAAACCGAATTCTTTGCACAACTCATGTTTTGAAAACGGCATTACAAATCAGAATTTAATTCAAAACGAGGCAAATTACAACAATCGTCTGGGTTATTGCCCATCGCAGACTTTTCAGTATCATGTTAGCATTAAGAAAGATGACACAGATAAGTAAAGTTTGAAGATACCAAAGGAGCAATCAGAATCCGTAAATCGAAGGACAGACAACACAACGGCTAAAAGAAAAAGGACAAAAGTACAAACAACAAACAACGATCTACAAAAGATACAAATTAAACTAAAGATCGAGTAACACGAACTCCACTAAAAACCGGAGGTGAACTCAGGTGCAGGTGCTCTTGTAAGATAAGCCGTTCTTATTCCACATGTAGCACCCGTCATATTACTTATGTTAAAACCCGGTGATAAGTCATGAATGAGGAAAGTACCAGATTATGATAACGACAAACGGAACATATCCGTGGTCATTTAGTCATTTGTGAAACAGATATTCTGTAACGGTTAGCCAGGTCATGGTGGCGACCGTAAAACCTTCGAAGTGATTACTTCAATTTAACAACTTGAAACCCTTGGTTCAGTAGCATCCTTGTTAGCAGTGCTTTTAAGTGACCACAGATACAGCTAGGCCTGCTTCAAATACCGTATTGACATACACCTAGGAATTGAGTCCGTTAAAACCGAAGCGATTGTGAAATATCTGTTTAAATGTAGCAACATTTCAGTAGCATATGTAGTGATACGATATTCCTTGAGGCTTCTGTCAGGATTTCCTTGACCAGAGGGTTACTACAGAGCAAGCATATAGATTATGTGGAAAGCTACAAAGCGATTGGAAAAATCATATTTCAGTCACATGCCCTCGAACACTGGACTCTCCTTATCGATCTTGTGAACACATATGCAAAAATAGCCGAAGGAAAGCAAATATTATTGAAACGTAACATTTTTGACACATATTTTATGCTTTAAGAAACGCTAGCCGCCATCATGCTGGATGGGTTGATGCCATTCGGAAAAAGTGGGGGTACTGAAAAGGGTTGGTCCAGTGTTCGAGTGCCTATGATTTCAGTATCTTATTAAGATACTTTGAAATCTTTCAGGTACAATGATTGGAAGAGGGAGAAACGGATCATCACAGATCATACTTTATACTTTGTTGACCGTCAAAAAGAAAGAGAGTTGAAAGTACATTTCATTTGATTAAAATAAAATTTCAACTCATTAGTTTTCAATAATTCTATATAAATAATCTAAAATAGACTGTAAAATGTTCGTTGTATGCATAGAAAACACCACGACATATGACGGTGTAAATCCAAGTCCTGACTTGGGACAGGCAAAACAATGTGGCAGGGTTAAACTGGTTAAATGGATTTATTAAACATTCCCCCTCTTGATAATTCGATCTTCAACGGAAAAAAATATACTAACAAACAATAAAACACCTGTACAGATTCGCTTCCATTCAAGAAGACAGCAGAAATGAAAGACAACATATAGACGGACAGTACAATAGCAGGGTCAGTGAATGCTCGTCGCTAACTAATTTCTGCCTAGGAAGGTAGAATCTATAGGGTAAAGATCATTATTCTTAGTTTGAATTGTCCCCAAAACTAGATGCGCGTACCACAAAAATGATTTATCTTAGCTAACATTAGTTTGTTTAATAAAGATATGTTTGGAATCGACAACAGATTCAATATAGCATAGTAAACGTTGATCTGATTCCAGTGCATCATGTATTGCTAATACAAATGTTGACAATATATTAGACAAATGTTTTGTGAAACACCTGGAAGTACATACTAAAAACGGTGGATATAGTAATCGAATTGGAGCATAATTTGAGTTCGTAGTTTACTAACTGAAATAGGAGTCGAGTTTATGAAATGTTTGATAAGATTAAAAATGAATTATGTTATTGTATCCACTGCTTGGACAGCGGCATGCAAAAATGATCAAAACATTTAAACTGTAATTAGCACAAATATCAAAATAGCTACAACACGTTAAATACTTGTACCATAAAACGTAGTTAATTAAGTACGCACGGCGTGCTTCTAAAAATAACCTTCATTATGTACACTCAGTCAAAACATTGGAAAGCCAAATAATTTAAAAGTTTTTGGGAGTAATTAAAAACCAAATAACTTAAACAAGATAGCCAAAATTGGTCAAGGTCATCTATGACAGTAGTGTCGATCCAAGGTAGTAATATCTAGAATGCTAGTGATATTTCCTAGTATTAACCATCCATCATGACAGTGGTATCGACACGGAAATAACACGACCTATTTTAATGATACCCTGGGACACCAACAGTTCACAATGATAACGATATCAACACAGTGGTAGTAATATTATAGGATTAAACGCATTTTTTCCAGAGTTTATTTATGTATAACCTGGACCAATTCACTCACAAACAAATAAAAGTCCGAAGGACTTTTATGAAAGTTTGTGAGTGACTTGGTCCAGGTTATATATCAATAAACTCCGGAAAAAATGCGTTTAATCCTTATAATTCTGTAGCTAAGTATTTTTTTTTTTAAATAAACCTTTGGGAATCCCCAGTACGCACACATACATTCCATTGCTGTGTGTCGGCCATGATTGCATGAATAACAAAATGAACTAACCTTGTTTAAGTTGTTTTCCTACATTGATAACTAGACGGTGATGTAATTAAGTTACTGAAATTTTCCAATTTGATGGCATTTTGCATTTAGCTACTCAAACAAGTAAAATGCCCACAAAATCGTAAAATAAATCATTAACCAGCTTGTGTCAATCAGCGTCCCTTGTAAACAACGTCACACAGGATGACGATATATTACAAAAGTCAAAGTCGATAGATGGTTGTCTTAAGTATTTTTTCCGGAATTTTTTTGTACAAGCTTTTTTTTTCATTGGCATTTATTTTTTTATTTCATATCTAGCAATAATTGTTGATTATTAACAATAAACGTTGTTTCTTTTATCTTTTTTTATTATCGGGAATCCAAGCCGCCATTTTGTTTACATTACGAAAAAAGTAGTCCGGTGAACATCGTCTATCGAAAAATAAACTGACAAAAACCCCGCCTCCATAAGCGCTTATACCCAATCAGAGTATAGGATTTCTAATTATGTAAATCATATAAGAATTATATACTAATATTCGAATAATGATATCCTCGGCATCAACAAAACTTCTCCATGACGGTGGTTTATGCACAAGATATGATAGGCTAATGATATCCTCGATACAGACTTTGTTAACTAGTTATATGTGTATGGGATAGACAAAGTATGCTGATACACTGCACGGCACCGACTATGTTTACTAACTCCGGGCATAGCAAAAACTAAGTTCACTAAGAAATGTTTGAAGATAGCAAATGGGTAATCAGAAGTCGTACATTGAAGAAGTACAGACTATACAGTTGTCAAAAGAAAGAGAACAAAGGACAAATAACGATCTGCAAAACATTACACAGAAAATTAAAGATCGAGCAACACGAACCCCACTAAGCCACGCGAGTGAATTCATGTGCTTCGGAATGATAAACGTGTAGTATATCAAATTATCAGGGTACGTAAGAAGGTGTAAATATCAGTGTACACAAAATATTTTTTGGCTGAAGAGATTTAATAGTTGACAGTATCATGATTTAATGCATTTTTTCGGGTCTGTTATTGCCGATTCATGAGGTTTTTTTGTTCACTCATGCGAATGAATTCCTTGAATAATATGCGTTATTGTGATAAAATTGTATCCATGCGGGTATACTAACGGAAGATATCCTAAATATAAATATTTGTGTACATAGTATTAGTGAAATTGGATTTCGCTAATCGTTAATAGGATATACTATGGGCGATTCTCTTTACTTATTAAATTTATGGATTTTGCTATTTCTACAGATTGGTATCGGTAAGTTCTTAATATTCAAGGAAAACTTACGACACAATTCGACTTCCTTGTCTTAATGTTTGGATATATATATATACATGTGTGTGTGTTATTTTCATCTTCGAAAGGTAAAATATAATATATAGGGCATATACAGTCAAAACTGTCCATATGGTCACCTCTATTAAGCAGTCACCTGTATTAACAGGTCACCTTTTAAGAGGTAACATGTCTTAGAAGGCCACTTTTTCTTTGTAACTTTTATTAAACTTTTTTGAAATAGAATTACGGTCAAACCTGTATTAAGAGGTCACCTTTGGGACAAAGAAAAAATGGCATTATAAGACATGTGACCTCTTAAAAGAGGTTCAATTCATATGAAATTTTGGGTGCAGAATTTTTAAGTCATTTCCAAGAAATGTAAATAAAACTCCACTTTCACCTTTTATGCATAATATAAAACGTGAATACACAGTGTATGGTATTCTATTTCAATTTCTTTCGCAGAATTTTATAAATGAATATTCATATCTAAAGATATGAATTTGCAAGCTACAGTTTACAATATCATGATTTAATACATTTTCCTGGTCTGTTATAGCTGATTCATGTTTTTCTTGTGTTCACTCATGCAGATGAATTCCTTGACACAGGGCATGGTATTCTATTTCAATTTCTTTCGCAGAATTTTATGAATGAATATTCATTTCTAAAGATATGAATCTGCAAGCTACAGTTTACAATTTCATGATATAATACATTTTTCGGGTCTGTTATATCTGATTCGTGTTTTCTTTTTCTTCACTCATGCAGATGAATTCATTGAATAATATGTTTTGTATATTAACGGTAGATATACCATATATAAATATTTGACCGTAATTCTATTTTTGAAAAGTTTAATAAAAGTTACTGTACACTTTTTTCAATATACATGTACATATGTATATGAAAACCAGCGTCTTCCTGGAAAATGAAACAGCTTTCCTGGTTTGCAAATGGTTTCGATTTGCCTAGGACACAGTAGTCTTGCGTGACTAAAATAAATCGTGCTCAATTAAAATTGCAACAAAAATATGCGTTTCAATCTGATCGCAATTTTAATCAAGCTATAGAATTGTGTTACGCAATACCTGATTTGTAATGCCAGCAAATTGC
Source organism: Bathymodiolus brooksi (assembly GCA_963680875.1). Lineage (NCBI taxonomy): Eukaryota > Metazoa > Mollusca > Bivalvia > Mytilida > Modiolidae > Bathymodiolus > Bathymodiolus brooksi. The sequence goes on from OY804579.1 coordinate 92,091,214, forward strand.
CAAATTTTCAAACAACACGAACGCCACGATATTGCTGAAATACTGCTAAAGTTGGCGTTAAACACCAGTCAATCAATCAATCAATCAAACAACACGACGGAATATTATATACGAGAGTTACGTTAGAAGTTAGCTATTTGTACATATAATTGCCACAGCTGTCTATCAAAGTAACAATTTCAGTAATTGATGAGGGTAAAATATTGTTAACCATGGGGATGAATAAGTACTTGATTAAGGGGCTTTTTGGCCAAGACGATTCGTAGCGTATATCGAGCGTTTATTCCAGTGTTAGGATCAACATAGTCTACGTGAACGAACCTTTTATCAATCTGCATCATAGACCTCAATAATGCTTGTAAAATCCCCCGCTTAGGATTACCAGTCTGACGTAAACATTTTAAATGCACCCGCCCCGTTTTAGAATTGCCAGTCTAGCGTAAACATTATCGTAAATATAGTAAATATATAGGTCATGTATTCTGTTATCAATAAGGGGTATTACTCTGTTGCGATAAGAGTGGATTAGAATTGTGCACTCTAGTCGCAGGTTAACGCCCTCCAGGGCATTATGTTATTTATTTTGGCTTTGAGCGTACCTGATGAAGTTTATTCCAGAAACACGTCATGCGTACTACATTGTTATTTTATATGCTAGATTGCAACCCGAACTCAATGGTTTAAATTTCTACAATAAAGCAATTATTACGTAGACGGGTTGTGTGTCTTCTTCTCATAAACTTTATATATTTTTTTTAAAGAATACATGCATGATATTTTAGACCAGTTGTTAACAAATGAATTGTCAGTGTAAAGCATCCTGTAGTAAGTATCCTGCAATTTAAATATCCAATAGAAAGGGTACGTTCATGTAAAGTACACTGCAACCTTATATTTTTGTAAGCAGAATTAACAGCTGTTGTAAGAAATTATTTAGTCTCTAAATATTTGAGTTCCAACTTTGGTAAATATCCTGAAATACTCTCAGACCTATTATGTTTGGTAAAATGTCATGATAACCGTAAATTTATGGAACTAGAACAACAATAGCCATGACATGCAAGAATTTGTTTTCAAAATATTTTAATTCCATTATTAGTAAATTTCCTGGAAGACTCTCATACCTATTATTTTTTGGAAAAGGATATCAACACCCGTGTATTTCTTCAATCAGAATAACAATAGCTATTTCATGGAACAATTGGTTTCAAAATTATTTGAATTCCATCTTTGGTCAATTTCCTGGAAGACTCTCAGACCTTTTATTTGTTGTCATTATAGTGAAAGGGAATTGTTGTGCAGTCTTCTAGACACAACCCTATAAGGCTATGCTTCCAAAAACTTCATGCAAATGTACCATGAAAATAACTTTGATATTTTTTCAGGACATTATGTTATGCAAGTGGTTGTGGAAAGTCAAATCGAAACTAATAGCATCTCCTTCCCATTTGAGAATACAGTCCATGATAATATATATGCGGTGATTAATTGACTTGCCTCTTGTTTTGGTTTTACAACTGGCCACTTTTATACAATTTCCAGAACTTATTTAGTAAGTTTCTCAGTTGCATGTTTTGCTTGGAACATTAATGAATATCGCCCACAAAAGAATTCATATATGCAGTAACAGAGTCTCAATGGAACAGCCAACAAAAATTTCAAATGACAAGGGCCTAAGAGATCAAATCCTACGTCACTCAGAAACTTTTATTTCCATATCAAAACGTCGTTTCCTATACTAATCACTTTACCTATTAGTAAACCAAAACGTCTCTGAACAGAACTCACAAAAGTGTGCACGCTCGAGTCATTACATTCACTGGTAGGAGCGGTATTAGCTTTAAAATGAGCTATAATTTAAAAATAATGGAGCACAAACTGAATCCAGCCTGCCGATTTGAAAGACTGCATACTAGCATACCCTCCTTTCAGGGAATGCATTACACAACGGAGGAAATAAGCTGCAGAACCGTAGTTATTATGGTCTTTTTTGTAATCATATGGTCACAAAAAAAGAAAAAAAGACCATTATAGCTACGTTCCGCAGTTACGGAAGAACTATGTCACATTCCTATGCTCCATGGGGCCTCGTTGTTTATATTTTATTCACACTTCTAAGATTTTACACATGGATTAATGAATTTCATGTTTATCTTATTTCAGATGGCTGTGTTAGAAATGTTCCAACGGATTTGCCACAACCTAAGCAATAATCCGATAGTGGATATAAAGTAGTCCCAGAAAATCACAGATTACCATGTACAACGAATGAAACACTAGCACAATCATGTTTGAATGGAGGGACATGCTTCGCATCACATATAGCTACTAACTTAACACAAATTTCGTGTCAGTAAGTATTGGTACTTCAAAAACAATCAGTGTGTAAACCTTAAAAATACAGGCAATACACAACATACATAGATTAGCATGGCCCCTATGCTCGTGGGGCCCTCGTGCAACTGTCCATCGTGCCCATGCGCTAAGATGGTACTGAGTAGAGATACAATGTATCGGTCATCTTTGAATCTCGTGTTCTGTCACAGTGTTGTTCACTTGATAAAAGGAAGTTAAACTGCAATGGCCAAATATATAACTAGAACATTGATATGATACACTTGCCTGCATGTTCCATCATTTAAATACACTTGCCTGCATGTTCCACCATTTAAATACACTTGCCTGCATGTTCCATCATTTAAAATGAAATGTAGTTAATTGAAGAAAAAAAATCGTGGGTTATTAGTATGAGAAATCAATTAAATGGTTAGGGAGCTGACATTTAATATTTTAGTGAGGCAAGGGAGTCGTTTCAGATCCAGGATATTGTTTTGCGCGAAATGTTCCAAGACATTTTGTTTCTTATGTTATAGTATCTTACATCTTTTTTTGATTCCTGTTTGTTTATTTTGTTTTCTTGTTTCCTGGAATTTGTTTAGCTTTTATCTAAATCTGGAACTTTGTTTCTCTCGAAAATTCTTCTTTGCCATCCCCTCTCAGCAAAATCAAATGACTGCTCCTAAATAGCATCTTGAGATGACAGCACATGAATAGCGATTATGATATTTCGATACCCTTGTTCCATCGAAGAGTTCCTATTTAAAATGATGTGAATGGTGGTGAAAATTTAGTCAATGAAGAGATGGGTCTATCTATTCAAGGCAAGGTTATCCAAGGGTGGCAGTGCAAATCTAGGTACACCATTCTGCAATTGATCGTCTTATGTAGTGTTTGCAAGCGACTGTAATGGTTGATGAACGTCAGGGATCTGACAGGTCCCGCAAAACTACACCTAGAGAGTTTAGGATAATAGCACTCCCTAAGTTCTTAACAACAGTATCCTCGTTGCATTATATTTGAAAATAATTTTGTTTTCTTTATGCAAAAATAAAGAATACACAACTTGTGCACTGATATGATTCATTATATATATGTATGTTTGAAATTTAAAGTTCTCAAGTAATATAATTTATTAAAACTAAGTGCAGTCTCATTCGGGAATTGGTGATCTTAGCGTATTTTGGTTGTCCTATTAATGGTCCTTTAATGTTGGTTTGCTTGCTCCTAAAGACTTTTGCCTTATTTTGAGATGTCGATCTTTCGACTGTGAGCATACCCAACGAAGATCATTCCAGAAACGTGTCATGTGCACTAAATTGGATATGTACGTTTTTATTAATTATTATAACATAAATTGTATCAACTTATTTTATATGATGTGACTTTTTCTTAGATGTCCAGATAAATATGCTGGTCACCGTTGTGAGATGATTGATACTACCATTAAATTCAAAAGTAAGTGCGCATGTCTAATAATACATAAAATACTGGTTCGTATCCAAATACAATTTACAATTTTACAGAAAGTGAAAAATAGGTATCTCTGAAATGTGCAATGAGAGAAATAAGTTACTTAACAGCAATGCAAAGTAACCTTAATATTTGAGTTACTTTCATATTAGTGTATTTATATTGTATTTGCTATAAGTTCGTTATAGTGACTTTTTGTCTCCTCAGCCCTCATGCTACTTTTCGTTTATAATTGTTTCGTGTTTTGTGTATGTCTGTTGATTGTATTGTTGCTGATGACAATCCTTTGTTGGATTTCATATCAATAAAGAATTTATTTATTTATTCATTTTATTTTACTGTAGAAAGAAAAGGAATAATGTGCTTTATTTGTTCTACTTTAAAAAATCAAAGGACAACGTGTTGATTTTTTCTATTTACAAAGCATACATCATCATCACCATCATTTCAGCCAAAAATAATTTGTTTTCGCCACAATATGGCTGCAAAATTGCTCACTTGGCACTAAAGAACATTCATTGACTCACCCATACTAGTATTTGCAAGTTCTAAAGCATTTGATATGCTATATACAGCAATGAGGAGGCTATTTATATATTTGTCAGTTTTGAGACATATATTTATTTCGAATTGAAAGTCTTATATTGAATGTGTTATGGGCGTGAATCGCCATTGTCAACAACATTTCAGTTATAACGTGGTGGCAAGTTTTGATGGTGGACGAAACTGTAGTACTCAGACCCCCAACTCCCCCCCCCAATCTGTTGCATTTCTCTGACAAACTGTAGTACACGAAGTTGTATCGTGCACACTTGTGGGAATCAAACTCACCGATAGGCACTGACACTGAATTTACGGACCCGAAGGTCCCATTCTCATATTTGGAAATGTTCGCTACATTTGTATATATTTTAATTTGACGTGAATATTGCAATCAGATTGGCTGATCTGCCTGGAGAACAACTTGATTATACTTGATAACCTGGGTTGGTATTGTGACGTCACCACCATATTCATTCTCCAATGTCAAATTCAAATAGTCCCATGAAATAAGCGTAATTAAAATAGAAGAATCATTAAATTTTGTTGTAAAGATTAAATTATAAGGAATATTTTAATTTTTTGCACAGTTTATACTTGTATAACCTGGTTTGGAACAGTTTACGCTTTTCATAAATCGCTTCGCGGTTTATTAAGCGTAAACTGCCCCAAACCAGGTTATATCGTATAACCTGTTCAAAAATTTAAAATATTCCTCATTTAACGTATTTGCTGTTGTAGAGATACCCAAGATGTAAGGAGCGTCAGTGTTCATTTTTAACAAAGATATATTACTGAATACTGACTCTGTCATCATTTTAGTTGCACAAGTACGTTTTTCCCATTACAAGGACTGAAGGTCTGTTTTCAAAATATAAATTGCCAGAACGGTGATTGTTATTACAAATTAAATTTTGTCGTCTATCCATTTTAATTTTATCAAAATAATTTTAAATTGCATTTCAAAATGCAAGATCTGAAATTTTAAACAAGTAATCAAAATGGATAAAGAGATCTGACTGATGGGTGAATAGCAGGATGTCTTTGTTTCTAACTTTTTAATTTGCATTTTTTTCCAGGGCAACCTACGACATCTTTATCAACAGGAAGCCTGATTGCAATTCCAATATTTGGTGTATTAGGTTTGAGTGCTTTCATCATTTTGATTGTCAGGTAATATTTTCACTTTAGTGTGTAGCTTTTAAAATGAAATACAATGAAGCCTGTTTAAACCGAACCCTGAATAAATCGGAATCTTGTATAAACCGATATTTAAATAAAGTCCATAAGGGTAATAACAAAATTACCGAACTCCGAACAATCTTACAAAGGGAAAGTCAAAACTAATAATTATATATACAGACAAAATCAGTCAACAACCGGAAAACTGTGAAAACCGTAATGACCCATTTCTAAAGAAATGGTGGGTTAAATCAGATTTTAAAGCGCCAAACCTCCCGCTCTCACTACGGTTAAGACATATTTCCTAATTCGACCTGCTTAAGTGAAACACCTGTTTATTCCGTATATAAACGTTAGTCTGACGGAGGATCGGTTAAGACAGGATTCACTGCAATATGCTATAAATACATGTACATGGCGCTAGATGTGATTTAGACGGCCAATATCTCAATATAATATCTCAACAGTTCCATACCGTTAATCTTTGAAAAGTCAAAAACGTTAAAAAAATTATGAAATCAAATGCGACAGAAATATGCATTACCAAATTATGGTAAGGAAGACGTCTTAAATTAGACGTCATCTTAGTTTTCAATAATTCTATATGAATAATCTAAAATAGTTTGTAAAATGTTCATTGTATGCTGGGAATACATCAGATTCGCACGAAAATGTATTCATCACCCGTTTCAAAACCGAATTCGTTGCACAACTCATGTTTTGAAAACGGCATTACAAATCAGAATTTAATTCAAAACGAGGCAAATTACAACAATCGTCTGGGTTATTGCCCATCGCAGACTCTTCAGTATCATGTTAGCATTAAGAAAGATGACACAGATAAGTAAAGTTTGAAGATACCAAAGGAGCAATCAGAATCCGTAAATCGAAGGACAGACAACACAACGGCTAAAAGAAAAATGACAAAAGGACAAACAACAAACAACGATCTACAAAAGATACACATTAAACTAAAGATCGAGTAACACGACCTCTACTAAAAACCGGAGGTGAACTCAGGTGCAGGTGCTCTTGTAAGATAAGCCGTTCTTATTCCACATGTAGCACCCGTCATATTACTTATGTTAAAACCCGGTGATAAGTCATGAATGAGGAAAGTACCAGATTATGATAACGACAAACGGAACATATCCGTGGTCATTTAGTCATTTGTGAAACAGATATTCTGTAACGGTTAGCCAGGTCATGGTGGCGACCGTAAAACCTTCGAAGTGATTACTTCAAATTAACAACTTGAAACCCTTGGTTCAGTAGCTTCCTTGTTAGCAGTGCTTTTAAGTGACCACAGATACAGCTAGGCCTGCTTCAAATACCGCATTGACATACACCTAGGAATTGAGTTCGTTAAAACCGAAGCGATTGTGAAATATCTGTTTAAATGTAGCAACATTTCAGTAGCATATGTAGTGATACGATATTCCTTGAGGCTTCTGTCAGGATTTCCTTGACCAGAGGGTTACTACAGAGCAAGCATATAGATTATGTGGAAAGCTACAAAGCGATTGGAAAAATCATATTTCAGTCACATGCCCTCGAACACTGGACTCTCCTTATCGATCTTGTGAACACATATGCAAAAATAGCCGAAGGAAAGCAAATATTATTGAAACGTAACATTTTTGACACATATTTTATGCTTTAAGAAACGCTAGCCGCCATCATGCTGGATGGGTTGATGCCATTCGGAAAAAGTGGGGGTACTGAAAAGGGTTGGTCCAGTGTTCGAGTGCCTGTGATTTCAGTATCTTATTAAGATACTTTTAAATCTTTCAGCTTCATTAGATGGACGAGGAAGAGAAACAGATCATCACATCACTACACTCATCCATCAAGTTAAGGCAAATGAGTCATACATTATATGGCAATATGGGAAATATTGGTTTTATTTTCACATTCACGATTGGTTTATTTGAACTTTATAAGAAGACGGAACTTGAGTTTCTGAATTGGTTCATTAAAACTAATTCTAGTCAGATTTATTCTTTGTTGACCGTCAAAGAAGAAAGAGAGTAGAAAGTATATTTATTTGATTAAAATAAAATTTCAACTCATTAGTTTTCAATAATTCTATATAAATAATCTAAAATAGACTGTAAAATGTTCGTTGTATGCATAGAAAACACCACGACATATGACGGTGTGAATCCAAGTCCTGACTTGGGACAGGCAAAACAATGTGGCAGGGTTAAACTGGTTAAAGGGATTTATTAAACATTCCCCCTTTTGATAATTGGATCTTCAACGGAAACACATATACTAACAAACAATAAAACACCTGTACAGATTCGCTTCCATTCAAGAAGACAGCAGAAATGAAAGACAACATAAAGACGGACAGTACAATAGCAGGGTCAGTGAATGCTCGTCGCTAACTAATTTCTGCCTAGGAAGGTAGAATCTATAGGGTAAAGATCATTATTCTTAGTTTGAATTGTCCCCAAAATTAGATGCGCGTACCACAAAAATGATTTACCTTAGCTAACATTAGTTTGTTTAATAAAGATATGTTTGGAATCGACAACAGATTCAAATATAGCATAGTAAACGTTGATCTGATTCCAGTGCATCATTTATTGCGAAAACAAATGTTGACAATATATTAGACAAATGTTTTGTGAAACACCTGGAAGTACATATAAACAACGGTGGATATAGTAATCGAATTGGAGCATAATTTGAGTTCGTAGTTTACTAACTGAAATAGGAGTCGAGTTCATGAAATGTTTGATAAGATTAATAATGAATTGTGTTAGTGTATCCACTGCTTGGACAGCGGCATGCAAAAATGATCAAAACATTTAAACTGTAATTAGCACAAATATCAAAATAGCTACAACACGTTAAAGGGATATTGTCTACCAGCTGCGTAATTTTTTCATACCCAAAATTATTGTCGATTTCCGTACTGACCTTCATAAAATGAAGATTAAATACCGAATTATTGATGAATACGCTCCGAAACGTTGTTTTTTCGACTAAAAAAGCTGACCATCGTTACCGGAAGCTAATTAATTATGCACTGACCTGGTCGAGGCCAACTCTATTTATTTATCTATTTTTATGTCAGTAGCCCGGATGCTGCAGCATGGATATTGAGGTAAGTTTCTATAAAAGTTGAGGAAAAAAGCTATTTGCGAACCGATTGTATCTAAAAGACGTAGAATAAATAATTTCTGTATCAGGAATAGATTTTCTTTGATGAAAACTACATGCCTTTACAGATTCAGCCGATATTTCCACGATAACCATTGAAAACATGCCAGGAGGCACCCTATGGGGACAAGCTCAACTACGTATTTTCGATCGGAAATTTTTGCCGGCGTTAAAAATAACTAAATTAGTTTTTTTCTTTTTATAAGTTATGAAGTTGTTCCCCGAGATTTTGATACACGTGTTAAATTAATTTATTTTAGCCAGTTTACCGACAATATGAAAACAGAGACATACATGTAGAACACAGTGAAATACTGTCTGATGAAAACGAATGACGTAGCCAGTGTTGTTTTATTTGTTAATTGACTGGAATGTTTCAGAGAAATTTGGGCTGGATTAGAAACAAAAGAGACCTTACTTCTAGTTCCACAAGACAGTTGCTGTAAAATAATATGGGACTGACCATTTACCTTGAAGGGGGCTATGTCACGTAGAAATTTTGTTTTTCAGACGCCACAGAAATCATATTTTCTTATTTTCCAATCTAATTAAAACAAGGTGAACTGTGATCTAATTCTCACTTATGATACCCCTGCCACTTCCCATGATATGAGGTACCTATATGAAGCTTGTGACCAAATACCAGATTTCTGCCATCAATAGTTGTTGAGAAAAATGTGCATATATGTTCAATGTGGATAAAAACCAACTAAGTCGGCAAACTGGAAGTAGGAATCTGATGGTTCCAAAAACGCTTCCCACGATATGGCATACCTATGTGAAGCTTGTGACCAAATATCAGATTTCTGCCATCAATAGTTGCTGAGAAAAATGTGACGAAAAATATTTTGGAAGGACGGACGGACAGAGGTAAAACAGTATACCCCCTCCCCCTTCGGGGAGCGGGGGTATAATTAGATCTAAAATAGGGAGCAAGTGCGTAGATCTAATTTTAATTGGATTGGCGAAGTGCTGGAATAATATTTTTTTCTTCAAAATTTTGTATACGATTATACTGTGAAAATGGCAAGTATATGATTATATACTGTGAAAATGTCAAGTCGGAATATATTTTATTCTCCTGTCCAGCCAAATTTTTTTCTTCAAGATTCAGAATCAAAATAATTTTTAGGAAAAAAACCATAAAATTAAAATTGAATAGCTTGAGGGGTAAATTGATAAAAAAAAATTTGCAAGACCAAAATGGTTCTCCCATATACCAACAAAAAAACGAAATAAAACTGTGGTCATAAGAAAATCCCACGAGAAAATCTTTCCTTCCAAAATAAGACTTTTTTTTATTTCTCTAAACTGAATTTGTGCAAACTATTTCACTTATAATGAATTATATTTCTTTTTTAAATAAAGCTCATTTTTCTAGATGAATGTATAACCATCTGTCTTTACTCTGTTTTTATTAAATCTCTTGTCTTTATTACAGGACTCTGATCGGATTGTCCTTGATGAGGAAGTGTTGGGGGTTGCTAGAATGTTTCGAGATGAACTTGTAGTAATGCCCCATGACGAGGATTACAACAGATCCAATAGGTATGCAGCCTACCGCCAGTATACCATTTGGACACATGGCCGACTTGGAGCTGGGGTCAGACGTGTGATCCCAAGCTGTTGTACTTGGAAAATTAGGGACAAATATCCTGATCTATATGGACAATACAAGGGTTTCATTCCTAGACGATTTAATTAAAACTTGTTCATGAAATATTTTGTATTTTATCCCATATACCCTAATGATAAAGTTTACCACTTGCTTCCCTATGGTCGGTGGTTGTCTGGGTACTCTGGTTTCCTCCACCACTAAAACTGGTCGCCATGATATAGCTGAAATATTGCTGAAAGTGGCGTTAAAACACCAAAAATAAAAAATAAATCAACCCTAATGAGTTGTTAATTTCACAAGTTGGTCAGTTGGAATTGTAAATTTAATTTGAAAGTTTTGCCATCTTATTATTATTTTTTGTTCTATCAGCACTGACAACTTCTTCTAAAATGGACTGACAGTCTTTTATATAATTCAAAACCAAACTTGGCAGAGATGTTTTCTATGAGGTCCTACACAAGAGTTGTTACTTTTGTGCAGATTCGTCAAAAAACATGGCCACCATGTGACTGAAAATTCTGATTGGTCGATTTTCAAGAAACTTCTTCTCAAGAACCGCCGAAGGGATTGAATGGGAATCTGGTATATATGTTCCTATGAATGTCTTTAACATGTGTTGTTACTGTTTGCGCCATTTGAAAATTCAAAATGGCCACCAGCGGAGGTCAAAGTTTGCATTGAAACCCTATGGGAAACAACATTTTCATCTTCTTCTTGAGAACAGCCGAACAGAATTTAACCAAACTTGGCAGAGATGTTTCTTGTGAGGTCCTATAAAGTTGTCCTGGTTTGTACTAACTAGACCAACACACTGAGTGTTATCATTATTGTGCATTGGACAATTTATAATGCCCATTATCCTGACTTGGGTACTTTTCTGCTCTAAATGTGCAGAACTTCTGTCAGACCAGGAAAAACAAAGAGTGACAATCTAAATTTATTTTATGCGACAATATAGTCAATTGTTTTGTCTTGGTCTTCAAATCTGGATTTCTGAGATGCTACAATATCATCCCGAGTTGGAGGTTGTGGAATTGGTGCAAGATGGACCGAGATTCTTCTGGGATCATCTACTTCCAACTGCACACGTTAATTCATTCCTTCATTATCTTGCAGTCTCATACAAATGATGACCCTTAATAGTCTTGGAACATAGGAATATGACTTGTCAGCTTTAACAGGCTGCACAGACCATCTAGCTGTCTTTTTGTTGTAACTTCTCTGCCACCTGAAGTAGAAAAATACATACAATGTTATTCACAAGAATAAAACAATAGAGATTATGATCTATGGAGCCCTAACTTTCAATTCAAGATGAATATCTCGAATGTATAGTGAATGAGCAACTAAACATATCATTACAAGTCCACTTTATGAAGGATTTGAGTGATTTGTAGACAGATTTTAGGTTGTGGTCATCCCTCAAGAAGTTCTACGGCAGGCATCACGAGCTGGTCAATGGTTACAGGGTGTCTGTTACCCAAATCATACCTGATCTTCATTTGTTGTTGATGTCTTTCCCTTCATCGGATGGGACTTCTACCAGACTTGACCATGGACAACGCAGCGGGTTTGCGACTTTCGATTGACCCTTCTGAAGCCTATGATCAAATATCAGATTGCTGCCATAAATAATTACTGAGAAAAATGTTATGAACATCTTGGGACAAACGGACGGACAGAGGTAAAACAGTATACCTCCCCCTTTCCAGTGGAGCGGGGGTATAATAAAGCTCCTATGACATATGATCATGCATGGTTCTGTTATTAGGACAAAATTTCAAGTATGTAAGTTACAACTGAAACATATGAAATTAACATGACAAACCTTAGAGTGAAGTTGAGGCTAGGTTCAAAATCTCCATCGTCAGAATCATCACCAACATCACTGCCCTCTTCAGTAATATCTATTGAGAGACTGTAAGAATAAAAAATAATTGTTTATTACAGTGTATGTGTATAATATCGAAACAAATTTTGCTATATGGTTCTGATGTGCAGCTGTATAACGAAAAAGCTTTTCAAAATAATATTAAATCTTTATACATCTATCCAGCACACATCTACACAACACAATATAAAGAGACAAAATTACATCAAAGTTCCAGGAAAACATTTGGTGCGCCAGACGTGCGTCAATTCTGTCCCAGTTTGGTTTCATTCCCGTAAGTAGCTAAGGAGGACTGGCCATTTCAGCTTGTGGATTGATGAAAATGTAACGATGACGCAGAAGCCAACATGATCCCTATATATAATATAGCTACTAGTAGTATCACTATGCAAGCCACAATAATTAATAGGAAACTGTTATACAAGTGACTGTGTTGAACAATATTGACAATGTTACCTATAAACATAATGTAGAATACATGTATGTCTAATCTTTAACAAAATGAACATACTCAAATGGGTTCACAAATGAACTCGATTTCTCCAGTTTCATCCGTTTCGTTGAAATGTGATGGCTGCTCATTTCTTCTACTCTAGAATTACCTTGGTCAGAATATCAAAATCAAAAGTACAAATATCAATCACTACAAAATCACATTTGTCTGAAATTACCAGTTTTAGTAGTAATTTGCCTAAAAAATTTAGATAATTTTACAAAAACCTGCATGATTTTAACACAGACATGGGCCATCGGTCTACTGTTAAATTCACACACTGTGAAACATGCAAATTGCTATGGATCTTCACATTATTTCTTAAAAATCTTGTTTATTAATCATACTTACAAGATCCAAACTAAACAAGGGCAAAGCGTGGCGTATCCCCTCGCCTAAAAATTTGACCTGGTGACCTTGACCTTTGACTTTGAAAATCAATAGGGTTCCAGATTCTCTTAAGGACTAAGTATGTACCAAGCTTGGTCAAAATCCATTGAAGGATGTTGATTCTAGAGTGTTCACAAGGATGTTACGCGGTAAAATTTTGACCCGGTTATCTTGACCTTTGACCTATAAGGCTATGACCTTGAAAATCAATAGGGTTTCGGCTATCTTAAGGACTAAGTATGTACCAAGTTTTGTCAAAAATCCATTGAAGGATGTTGATTCTAGTGTTCACAAGGATGTTATGCGGTAAAAATTTTAGCCTGTGACCTTGATCTTTGACATACGACCTTGCAAATCAATAGGGTTCCAGATTCTCTTAAGGACTAAGTATGTACCAAGTTTGGTCAAAATCCATTAAAGGATGTTGATTCTAGAGTGTTCACAAGGATGTTACGCAATAAAAATTTGACCCTGTGACCTTGACCTTTGACCTTGAAAATCAATAGGGTTTCAAATTCTCTTAAGGACTAAGTATGTACCACGTTTGGTCAAAATCCATTGAAGGATGTTGATTCTAGAGTGTTCACAAGGATGTGACGGACGGACGGATGGTAGCGTTACTATATCCCTTCGCAACTTCGTTGGCGAGGGGATAAAAAGCAGTTCAAATGACAATTCTTTAAATAGAAAGCCTTTATATGAAAAATACATATTGATTTCCCTCTATCGTGTCTATGTTGATAATTCTAAGATAGTAAAGTATAATTTTGGCTCCCTGAACTAAAAATTATGTCCAAAATTGTTGAAATGTAGTAAAAAACTAGTTAATGTAATGTTTTTAGAATAGTCAAGAAATAAACTTGGTTTGCATAAGGAAATTGAAAACGATTTTCATTTAGTCATAGTCTTAAATATGCAGTTCAGGACATTTTATAGTCACATATATAGAAAAGTTTCTGAAACTTGCAAATTTCTATGGATCTTCATATTATTTTTTAAAAACCTTGTTTATGTATCATACTTACAGGATCCAAACTAAAAATGCTACTGAAATGAAACTTATTTAAATGGAAAGCTTTTTATATAAAAGATACATACGGATTTTCCACTATGGTGATAATTCACAGACAGGAAGATATAATTTTTGCTCCCATAACAAAGTGTTATGTTCAAACTTGTTGAAAGTACTTTTAACCTTATTTATGTAATGTATTTCCAGTACCCAAGATATGAACTTGTTTGCATAAAGGAATTAAAATGATTTTCATTTAGCCATGGTCTAAAATATGTATTTTAGGACATTTCTGAAATTTTCAGTAAAATTTTGTAGTCATATATAAAAAAAAGTTCTGAAACTTGAAAATTTCAATGGATATTCATATCATTTCTTCAAAACCTTGTTTATAATTATATATTATACTTACAGGATCCAAACTAAAAGTGCAATTGAAATGAAGCTTCTTTAAATAGAAAGCTTTTATTTGAAAAATACATACTGATTTTCCATTATAGTGATAATTCGCAGAAAGTAAGGTATATACTTTTGGTTCCCAAAACTAAGTTTCTTGTCCAAGTTGTTGAAATTTGATAAAATTAAAAGCCTAATTATATGTTGTATATCAAAGAAATAAATTTGCTTGAATAAAAAGAACTTTATAGGGTTTTCATTAAGCCATGTACAGTTTTAATACTTGCATTAAAAATGAATTGATTCGATATTTCTTTTTAAATTGATAATAATAAACTGCATTGTCATTGATATCATTTTTGCACTCCCATTTCCCCTTTGCTGGCCTCTTAAAATTTGTGTTTGTTTACCTCGCAAATACGGCCGTTTTATGCTACTCATTGACAATAATTTGCTGTTGCCAGGTGCAAAATTAAATATATTGATTAATATCTACCGAAAATGATCATAGGCATCATCATAAATTCATAAAATATGAAAAACGATTGAGAAAAGAAGGCAACATGCTCGGCTTACCTATCAACAATAATCAAGCACTTCCTTGAGTTCGCTCCATCCAACGGCAACGGTCCAACTGATCCCCTACATATATCCTGCATTTGTTCCATTTGGAAGATACTTCACTTCTATTCCTCTTTATCTCTGAATCGTCAAAGTCCGCTTTCTTCCACGCGTTGACAGTTTCTCTTTTGCCCAAGAACCACATGTTGTTTATTGTTTCTAAACAGTGCGCATGCTCAAGACGTGTTCGTATAGAAGGCCATATGAATAGATTTGAATATTGTCATCCGGACAATAATTCTTTTTTGGGTCTTTTTTGTCAAAAAATCGTATCTTTTGCAACATAACTCGGTGTTAATCTTCATTTTATGAAGGTCAGTACGGAAATCGACAATAATTTTGGGTATGAAAAAATTACGCAGCTGGTAGACAATATCCCTTTAAATACTTGTACCATAAAACGTAGTTAATTAAGTACGCACGGCGTGCTTCTAAAAATAACCTTCATTATGTACACTCAGTCAAAACATTGGAAAGCCAAATAATTTAAAAGTTTTTGGGAGTAAGTAAAAACCAAATAACTTAAACAAGATAGCCAAAATTGGTCAAGGTCATCTATGACAGTAGTGTCGATCCAAGGTAGTAATATCTAAAATGCTAATGATATTTCCTAGTATTAACCATCCATCATGACAGTGGTATCGACACGGAAATAACACGACCTATTTTAATGATACCCTGGGACACCAACAGTTCACAATGATAACGATATCAACACAGTGGTAGTAATATTATAGGATTAAACGCATTTTTTCCGGAGTTTATTTATGTATAACCTGGACCAATTCACTCACAAACAAATAAAAGTCCGAAGGACTTTTATGAAAGTTTGTGAGTGACTTGGTCCAGGTTATACATCAATAAACTCCGGAAAAAATGCGTTTAATCCTTATAATTCTGTAACTAAGTATTTTTTTTTTTTTTTTTTTTTTTTAAATAAACCTTTGGGAATCCCCAGTACGCACACATACATTCCATTGCTGTGTGTCGGCCATGATTGCACGAATAACAAAATGAACTAACCTTGTTTAAGTTGTTTTCCTACATTGATAACTAGACGGTGATGTAATTAAGTTACTGATATTTTACAATTTGATGGCATTTTGCATTTAGCTACTCAAACAAGTAAAATGCCCACAAAATCGTAAAATAAATCAGTAACCAGCTTGTGTCAATCAGCGTCCCTTGTAAACAACGTCACACAGGATGACGATATATTACAAAAGTCAAGGTCGATAGATGGTTGTCTTAAGTATTTTTTCCGGAATATTTTGGTACAAGCTTTTTTTTTCATTGGCATTTATTTTTTTATTTCATATCTAGCAATAATTGTTGATTATTAACAATAAACGTTGTTTCTTTTATCTTTTTTTATTATCGGGAATCCAAGCCGCCATTTTGTTTACATTACGAAAAAAGTAGTCCGGTGAACATCGTCTATCGAAAAATAAACTGACAAAAACCCCGCCTCCATAAGCGCTTATACCCAATCAGAGTATAGGATTTCTAATTATGTAAATCATATAAGAATTATATACTAATATTCGACTAATGATATCCTCGGCATCAACAAAACTTCTCCATGACGGTGGTTTATGCACAAGATATGATAGGCTAATGATATCCTCGATACAGACTTTGTTGAATAGTTATATGTGTATGGGATAGACAAAGTATGCTGATACACTGCACGGCACCGACTATGTTTACTAACTTCGGGCATAGCAAAAACTAAGTTCACTAAGAAATGTTTGAAGATAGCAATGGGGTAATCAGAAGCCGTACATTGAAGAAGTACAGACTATACAGTTGTCAAAAGAAAGAGAACAAAGGACAAATAACGATCTGCAAAACATTACACAGAAAATTAAAGATCGAGCAACACGAACCCCACTAAGCCACGCGAGTGAATTCATGTGCTTCGGAATGATAAACAGTCCCTGGTCTACATGTTGCTCTTGATACAAATCCTGTGATAAATCATGAAAGAGGAAAGAGAGAAGGGATTTTGACTACGACAAATGAAGAATATCCATGGTCATCTGTGACAGTGATATTCAGTAAAGGTAAACCAGGTCATGATGGCGACCGTGATGACTTCAACATAACCACTAGGAAGACATGGTTCTATAGCTTCATTGTTAGCAAGTAAGAAACTATGACAACAGACCCTATGTTTGGCACAGCTAACTCGTTAATAGAAGCGTAGATATCAAATTTGGTGCGCACGACTTGTTTCTGGAATAACCTTCATCAGGTACGGTCATGACAGATACATACTAAGTCAACTAACAATGTGTTAAACACAGACTATGTTTTACCTACAAATTAATTGCCCCCTTCACCTTTAGAGTAACAAATGTAGTGGGTTGCCTCTTTTTTTAAAGTCTGTGTCCGCCTCTGCATGGTGTTCCTGTTTCTAATAGTATTGTGATTAGGTTTGTACCTTTCTGTACTCATTTTGGTATACTTTGAAAAAGATACCATCATTACTATCATTAAAATTTAAATTAGGAAAAAAATCGACGCGCTTTTATCTACACTTTGGATCTTAAACTACCTTTGTTTCACGTGCCATTCAAATATTTTATTTTTTGAAAAGCCTACACATTTTAGGTGCGGAATTTTAAGTCATTTCCAAGAAATGTAAATAAAATGACATTGTCACCTTTTATGTATCATGTAAAACGTGAATACACAGGTTATCGGTATTCTATTTCAATTTCTTTTGAAAAAAATTTATGAATGAATATTCATTTCTAGAGATATAAAATTTCAAGCTGCATAAATTATATGTGTTAAAAGTTACTATAAATATATACTTTTATATACCCCTGTTGACTATAGAGTTAATAACCTTACAAATTTAAAACATACCAACAATAGTTTACGTGTAGTATATCAAATTATCAGGGTACGTAAGAAGGTGTAAATATCAGTGTACACAAAATATTTTTTGGCTGAAGAGATTTAATAGTTGACAGTATCATGATTTAATGCATTTTTTCGGGTCTGTTATTGCCGATTCATGAGGTTTTTTTGTTCACTCATGCGAATGAATTCCTTGAATAATATGTGTTATTGTGATAAAATTGTATCCATGCGGGTATATTAACGGAAGATATCCTAAATATAAATATTTGTGTACATAGTATTAGTGAAATTGGATTTCGCTAATCGTTAATAGGATATACTATGGGCGATTCTCTTTACTTATTAAATTTATGGATTTTGCTATTTCTACAGATTGGTATCGGTAAGTTCTTAATATTCAAGGAAAACTTACGACACAATTCGACTTCCTTGTCTTAATGTTTGGATATATATATATACATGTGTGTGTGTTATTTTCATCTTCGAAAGGTAAAATATAATATATAGGGCATATACAGTCAAAACTGTCCATATGGTCACCTCTATTAAGCAGTCACCTGTATTAACAGGTCACCTTTTAAGATGGTAACATGTCTTAGAAGGCCACTTTTCCTTTGTCCCAAAGGTGACCTCTTAATACAGGTTTGACCGTAATTCTATTTTTGAAAAGTTTAATAAAAGTTACTGTACATATGTATATGAAAACCAGCGTCTTCCTGGAAAATGACACAGCTTTCCTGGTTTGCATATATATTGAAAAAGTGTACAGTAACTTTTATTAAACTTTTTTGAAATAGAATTACGGTCAAACCTGTATTAAGAGGTCACCTTTGGGACAAAGAAAAAATGGCATTATAAGGCATGTGACCTCTTAAAAGAGGTTCAATTCATATGAAATTTTGGGTGCAGAATTTTTAAGTCATTTCCAAGAAATGTAAATAAAATTCCACTTTCACCGTTTATGCATAATATAAAACGTGAATACACAGTGTATGGTATTCTATTTCAATTTCTTTCGCAGAATTTTATAAATGAATATTCATATCTAAAGATATGAATTTGCAAGCTACAGTTTACAATATCATGATTTAATACATTTTCCGGGTCTGTTATAGCTGATTCATGTTTTTCTTGTGTTCACTCATGCAGATGAATTCCTTGACACAGGGCATGGTATTCTATTTCAATTTCTTTCGCAGAATTTTATGAATGAATATTCATTTCTAAAGATATGAATCTGCAAGCTACAGTTTACAATTTCATGATATAATACATTTTTCGGGTCTGTTATATCTGATTCGTGTTTTCTTTTTCTTCACTCATGCAGATGAATTCATTGAATAATATGTTTTGTATATTAACGGTAGATATACCATATATAAATATTTGACCGTAATTCTATTTTTGAAAAGTTTAATAAAAGTTACTGTACACTTTTTTCAATATACATGTACATATGTATATGAAAACCAGCGTCTTCCTGGAAAATGAAACAGCTTTCCTGGTTTGCAAATGGTTTCGATTTGCCTAGGACACAGTAGTCTTGCGTGACTAAAATAAATCGTGCTCAATTAAAATTGCAACAAAAATATGCGTTTCAATCTGATCGCAATTTTAATCAAGCCATAGAATTGTGTTACGCAATACCTGATTTGTAATGCCAGCAAATTGCCAAATTTTCAAACAACACGAACGCCACGATATTGCTGAAATACTGCTAAAGTTGGCGTTAAACACCAGTCAATCAATCAATCAATCAAACAACACGACGGAATATTATATACGAGAGTTACGTTAGAAGTTAGCTATTTGTACATATAATTGCCACAGCTGTCTATCAAAGTAACAATTTCAGTAATTGATGAGGGTAAAATATTGTTAACCATGGGGATGAATAAGTACTTGATTAAGGGGCTTTTTGGCCAAGACGATTCGTAGCGTATATCGAGCGTTTATTCCAGTGTTAGGATCAACATAGTCTACGTGAACGAACCTTTTATCAATCTGCATCATAGACCTCAATAATGCTTGTAAAATCCCCCGCTTAGGATTACCAGTCTGACGTAAACATTTTAAATGCACCCGCCCCGTTTTAGAATTGCCAGTCTAGCGTAAACATTATCGTAAATATAGTAAATATATAGGTCATGTATTCTGTTATCAATAAGGGGTATTACTCTGTTGCGATAAGAGTGGATTAGAATTGTGCACTCTAGTCGCAGGTTAACGCCCTCCAGGGCATTATGTTATTTATTTTGGCTTTGAGCGTACCTGATGAAGTTTATTCCAGAAACACGTCATGCGTACTACATTGTTATTTTATATGCTAGATTGCAACCCGAACTCAATGGTTTAAATTTCTACAATAAAGCAATTATTACGTAGACGGGTTGTGTGTCTTTTTCTCATAAACTTTATATATTTTTTTTAAAGAATACATGCATGATATTTTAGACCAGTTGTTAACAAATGAATTGTCAGTGTAAAGCATCCCGTAGTAAGTATCCTGCAATTTAAATATCCAATAGAAAGGGTACGTTCATGTAAAGTACACTGCAACCTTATATTTTTGTAAGCAGAATTAACAGCTGTTGTAAGAAATTATTTAGTCTCTAAATATTTGAGTTCCAACTTTGGTAAATATCCTGAAATACTCTCAGACCTATTATGTTTGGTAAAATGTCATGATAACCGTAAATTTATGGAACTAGAACAACAATAGCCATGACATGCAAGAATTTGTTTTCAAAATATTTTAATTCCATTATTAGTAAATTTCCTGGAAGACTCTCATACCTATTATTTTTTGGAAAAGGATATCAACACCCGTGTATTTCTTCAATCAGAATAACAATAGCTATTTCATGGAACAATTGGTTTCAAAATTATTTGAATTCCATCTTTGGTCAATTTCCTGGAAGACTCTCAGACCTTTTATTTGTTGTCATTATAGTGAAAGGGAATTGTTGTGCAGTCTTCTAGACACAACCCTATAAGGCTATGCTTCCAAAAACTTCATGCAAATGTACCATGAAAATAACTTTGATATTTGTTCAGGACATTATGTTATGCAAGTGGTTGTGGAAAGTCAAATCGAAACTAATAGCATCTCCTTCCCATTTGAGAATACAGTCCATGATAATATATATGCGGTGATTAATTGACTTGCCTCTTGTTTTGGTTTTACTGGCCACTTTTATGCAATTTCCGGAACTTATTTAGTAAGTTTCTCAGTTGCATGTTTTGCTTGGAACATTAATGAATATCGCCCACAAAATAATTTATAT
Source organism: Bathymodiolus brooksi (assembly GCA_963680875.1). Lineage (NCBI taxonomy): Eukaryota > Metazoa > Mollusca > Bivalvia > Mytilida > Modiolidae > Bathymodiolus > Bathymodiolus brooksi. Next base: position 92,112,502 of record OY804579.1, read on the forward strand.
ATGCAGTAACAGAGTCTCAATGGAGCATCCAACAAAAATGTCAAATGACAAGGGCCTAAGAGATCAAATCCTACGTCACTCAGAGACTTTTATTTCCATATCAAAACGTCGTTTCCTATACTAATCACTTTACCTATTAGTAAACCAAAACGTCTCTGAACAGAACTCATAAAAGTTTGCACGCTCGTGTCATTACATTCACTGGTAGGAGCGGTATTAGCTTTAAAATGAGCTATAATTTAAAAACAATGGAGCACAAACTGAATCCAGCCTGCCGATTTGAAAGACTGCATACTAGCATACCCTCCTTTCAGGAAATGCATTACACAACGGAGGAAATAAGCTGCAGAACCGTAGTTATTATGGTCTTTTTTGTAATCATATGGTCACAAAAAAAGAAAAAAAGACCATTATAGCTACGTTCCGCAGCTACGGAAGAACTATGTCACATTCGGATGCCTATGCTCCGTGGGGCCTCGTTGTTTATATTTTATTCACACTTCTAAGATTTTACACATGGATTAATGAATTTCATGTTTATCTTATTTCAGATGGCTGTGTTAGAAATGTTCCAACGGATTTGCCACAACCTAAGCAAAAATCCGATAATGGATATAAAGTAGTCCCAGAAAATCACAGATTACCATGTACAAGGAATGAAACACTAGCAAAATCATGTTTGAATGGAGGGACATGCTTCGCATCACATATAGCTACTAACTTAAAACAAATTTCGTGTCAGTAAGTATCTATACTAGTAGAGACATGACCATCTTAACAGTATGATATGCCCCCGAGGAAAGCAGTGCACTGGGGCCCGTACCTACACAACCACCACTCACTGCAATAAAACTATAATTGACGATCAAATTAAACATATATTTATTGTATTGGTACTTCAAAAACAATCAGTGTGTAAACCTTAAAAATACAGGCAATACACAACATACATAGATTAGCATGGCCCCTATGCTCGTGGAGCCCTCGTGCAACTGTCCATCGTGCCCATGCATTAAGACGGCACTGAGTAGAGATACAATGTATCGGCCATCTTTGAATCACGTGTTCTGTCACAGTGTTGTTCACTTGATAAAAGGAGGTTAAACTGCAATGGCCAAATATATAACTAGAACATTGATATGATACACTTGCCTCCATGTTCTATCATTTAAATACACTTGCCTGCATGTTCCATCATTTACATACACTTGCCTGCATGCTCCATCATTTAAAATGAAATGTAGTTAATTGAAGAAAAGAAATCGTGGGTTATTGGTATGAGAAGTCAATTAAATGGTTAGGGAGCTGACATTTAATATTTTAGTGAGGCAAGGGAGTCGTTTCAGATCCAGGATACTGTTTTGCGCGAAATGTTCCAAGATATTTTGTTTCTTATGTTATAGTGTCTTACATCTTTTTTTGATTCCTGTTTGTTTATTTTGTTTTCTTGTTTCCTGGAATTTGTTTAGCTTTTATCTAAATCTGGAACTTTGTTTCTCTCGAAAATTCTTCTTTGCCATCCCCTCTCAGTAAAATCAAATGACTGCTCCTAAATACCATCTTGAGATGACAGCACATGAATTGCGATTATTATATTTCGATACCCTTGTTTTATCGAAGAGTTCCTATTTAAAATGTTTGTGAATGGTGGTGAAAATTTAGTCAATGAAGAGAAGGGTCTATCTATTCAAGGCAATGTTATCTAAGGGTGGCAGGGCAAATCTAGGTACACCATTCTGCAATTGATCGTCTTATGTAGTGTTTGCAAGCGACTGTAATGGTTGATGAACGTCAGGGATCTTACAGGTCCCGCAAAACTACACCTAGAGAGTTTAGGATAATAGCACTCCCTAAGTTCTTAACAACATTATCCTCGTTGCATTATATTTGAAAATAATTTTGTTTTCTTTATGCAAAAATAAAGAATACACAACTTGTGCACTGATATGATTCATTAGATATATGTATGCTTGAAATTTAAAGTTCTCAAGTAATATAATTTATTAAAACAAAGTGCAGTCTCATTCGGTAATTGGTGACCTTAGCGCATTTTGGTTGTCCTATTAATGGTCCTTTAATGTTGGTTTGCTTGCTCCCAAAGACTTTTGCCTTATTTTGAGATGTCGATCTTTCGACTGTGAGCATACCCAACGAAGATCATTCCAGAAACGTGTCATGTGCACTAAATTGGATATGTATTAATTATTATAACCTTATTTTATATGATGTGACTTTTTCTTAGATGTCCAGATAAATATGCTGGTCACCGTTGTCAGAAGATTGATACTACCAGTATATTCAAAAGTAAGTGCGCATGTCTAATAATACATAAAATACTGGTTCGTATCCAAAAACAATTTACAATTTTACAGAAAGTGAAAAATAGGTATCTCTGAAATATGCAGTGAGAGAAATAAGTTACTTAAGAGCAATGCAAAGTAACCTTAATATTTGAGTTACTTTCATATTAGTGTATTTATATTGTATTTGCTATAAGTTCGTTATAATGACTTTTTGCCGCCTCAGCCCTCATGCTACTTTTCGTTTTTAATTGTTTCATGTTTTGTGTATGTCTGTTGATTGTATTGTTGCTGATGACAACCCTTTGTTCGATTTCATATCAATAAAGAATTTATTTATTTATTCATTTTATTTTACTGTAGAAAGAAAAGGAATAATGTGTTTTATTTGTTCTACTTTAAAAAATCAAAGGACAACGTTTTGATTTTTTCTATTTACAAAGCAGACATCATCATCACCATCATTTCAGCAAAAAATAATTTGTTTTCGCCACAATATGGCTGCAAAATTGCTCACTTGGCACTAAAGAACATTCATTGACTCACCCATACTAGTATTTGCAAGTTCTAAAGCATTTGATATGCTATATACAGGAATGAGGAGGCTATTTATATATTTGTCAGTTTTGAGACATATATTTATTTCGAATTGCCAGTCTTATATTGAGTGTGTTATGGGCGTGAATCGCCATTGTCAACAACATTTCATTTGTAAAGCGGTGGCAAGTTTTGATGGTGGACGAAACTGTAGTACTCAGACCCCCAACTCCTCCGCCGCCCACCCCCCCCCCCCCAATCTGTTGCATTTCTCTGACAATCTATAGTACACGAAGTTGTATCGTGCACACTTGTGGGAATCAAACTCACCGATAGGCACTGACACTGAATGCACGGACCGGACGGTCCCAATCTCATATTTGGAAATGTTCGCTACATTTGTATATAATTTAATTTGACGTAAATATTGCAATCTGATTGGCTGATATGCCTGGAGAAAAACTTCATTATACTTGATAACCTGGGTTGGTATTGTGACGTCACCACCATATTCATTCTCCAATGTCAAATTCAAATAGTCCCATGAAATAAGCGTAATTAAAATAGAAGAATCATTAAATTGTGTTGTAAAGATTAAATTATAAGGAATATTTTAATTTTTTGAACAGTTTATACTTGTATAACCTGGTTTGGAACAGTTTACGCTTTTCATAAATCGCTTCGCGGTTTATTAAGCGTGAACTGCCCCAAACCAGGTAATATCTTATAACCTGTTCAAAAATTTTAAATATTCCTCATTTAACGTATTTGCTGTTGTAGAGATACCAAAGATGTAAGGAGCGTCAGTGTTAATTTTTAGCAAAGATATATTACTGAATACTGACTCTGTCATCATTTTAGTTGCACAAGTACGTTTTTCCCATTACAAGGACTGAAGGTCTGTTTTCAAAATATAAATTGCCAGAACGGTGATTGTTATTACAAATTAATTTTTATCGTCTATCCATTTTAGTTTGATCAAAATAATTTTAAATTGCATTTCAAAATGCAAGATCTGAAATTTTAAACAAGTAATCAAAATGGATAAAGAGATCTGACTGATGGGTGGATAGCAGGATGTCTTTGTTTCTAACTTTTTAATTTGCTATTTTATTTCCAGGGCAACCTAAGACATCTTTATCAACAGTAAGCCTGGTTGCAATTCCAGTATTTGGTGTATTAGGTTTGAGTGTTTTCACTTTGATTGTCTGGTAATATTTTTACTTTAGTGTGTAGCTTTTAAAATGAAATACAATGAAGCCTGTTTAAACCGAACCCTGAATAAATCGGAATCTTGTATAAACCGATATTTAAATAAAGTCCATATGTAAGACATATTTCCTAATTCGACCTGCTTAAATGAAACACCTGCTTATTCCGTATATAAACGTTAGTCTGACGGAGGATCGGTTAAGACAGGATTCACTGCAATATGCTATAAATACATGTACATGGCGCTAGATGTGAATTAGACGGCCAATATCTCAATATAATATCTCAACAGTTCCATGCCGTTAATCTTTGAAAAGTCAAAAACGCTAAAATAAAATATGAAATAAAATGCGACAGAAATATGCATTACCAAATTATGGGAAATAAGGGTAATAACAAAATTACCGAACAATCTTACCAAGGGAAAGTCAAAACTCATAATTATATAAACAGACAAAATCAGTCAACAACCGGAAAACTGTGAAAACCGTAATGACCCTGACTTGGTACAGGCATTTCTAAAGAAATGGTGGGTTGAATCAGATTTTAAAGCGCCAAACCTCCCGCCCTCATTACGGTTCAAAGGTTCCGGCTGTCACAATAACAGTATTTAAATACAGGAAAAAATAGGTAAAATAGTTGTCAAAGCAGTACCATATTCGGTGACGTGAATGTCAAAAATATGTTTACGTCACACATTGATAAAAAAATATCCTTGCATTACCAAATTATGTTAAGGAAAACGTCTAAGATTAGACGTCATCTTAGTTTTCAATAATTCTATATGAATAATCTAAAATAGTCTGTAAAATGTTCATTGTATGCTGGGAATACATCCGATTCGCACGACAATGTATTCATCACCCGTTTCAAAACCGAATTCTTTGTACAACTCATGTTTTGAAAACGGCTTTACCAATCAGAATTTAATTCAAAACGAGGCAAATTACAACAATCATCTGGGTTATTGCCCATCGCAGACTTTTCAGTATCATGTTAGCATTAAGAAAGATGACACAGATAAGTAAAGTTTGAAGATACCAAAGGAGCAATCAGAATCCGTAAATCGAAGAAGGACATACAACACAACGGCTAAAAAAAAAGGACAAAAGGACAAACAACTATCTACAAAAGATACACATTAAACTAAAGATTGAGTAACACGAACTCCACTACAAACCGGAGATGAACTCAGGTGCAGGTGCTCTTGTAAGATAAGCAGTTCTTATTCCACATGTAGCACCCGTCATATTACTTATGTTAAAACCCGGTGATAAGTCATGAATGAGGAAAGTACCAGATTATGATAACGACAAACGAAACATATCCGTGGTCATTTAGTCATTTGTTACACAGATATTCTGTAACGGTTAACCAGGTCATGGTGGCGATCGTAAAACCTTCGAAGTAATTACTTCAATTTAACAACTTGGAACCCATGGTTCGGTAGCTTCCTTGCTTGCAGTGTTTTTAAGTGACCACAGATACAGCTAGGCCTGCTTCATATACCGTATTGACATACACCTAGGAATTGAGTCGGTTAAAACCGAAGCGATTTACCCATTGTGAAATATCTGTTTAAATGTAGCAACATTTCAGTAGCATATGGAGTGATACGATATTCCTTGAGGCTTCTGTCAGGATTTCCGTGACCAGCGGGTTACTACAGAGCAAGCATATAGAGTATGTGGACAGCCACAAAGCGATTGGAAAAATCATATTTCAGTCACATGCCCTCGAACACTGGACTCTCCTTGTCGATCGTGTGAACACATATGCAAGCATGGCCGACGGAAAGCAAAATATATTGAAACGTAACATTTTTAACAGATATTGTATGCTAAAATAAGTAACGCTAACCGTCATCATGCTGGATGAGTTGAAGCCATTCGGAAAAAGTGAGGGTACTGAAAAGGGTTGGTTCAGTGCTCGAGGGCCTGTGATTTCAGTATCTTATTAAGATATTTTTAAAACTTTCAGCTGTATTAAATGGAACAAGAAAGACCAACACGCAACTGTCTACAAGAAAACAGAGAATGAGGGCGAATGAATCGTACATTATATTGCATTATGGGAAATATTGGTTTTATGTTCACATTCACGATTGGTTTATTTGAACTTTATAAGAAGACGGAACTTGAGTTTCTGAATTGGTTCATTAAAACTAATTCTAGTCAGATTTATTCTTTGTTGACCGTAAACTCACTCTCTTAATTACTTGAACTTGTCAATTAGTTACTTCCCTTGTGCCTTCATATATGCATGTAATAATGTAATAACAAACTATATGTTAAAAGTTAAATTACCATATTTAGATAATGCTACCATAACAAATCAACGGAAAATCTTCAACTTGATGAAGGTTACTTTCCGGCGCATGCCTGGCATGACAATGTTTTTATTAATTTTCATTTTTGCAATTTTTTCTTTTTAATTAGGGACCAACCATTTAACTTGAAGGGGGGGAGGGGGGGTTATGGTTTTTGTTTCGTTTAGAATTTTTTTTTCGGACAACGCAAGAGTTAGAATATATTTTTTTTTTGTTGCGAGATTATAACATTAGGTTATATGTCAAAAACTTTGAATCAGATTATTTTTTTTTCCTCCACCAAAATCAGAATATTTTTTTCAGCAACATTGGGAATCAGAATATTTTTTTAGAAAAAACCATAACCCCCCTTCAAGTTAAATGGTCGTTCCCTTAGTATAAGATAACAACATGTTGTAGCCTATTAGATCAGATATGGAAATGTTTTAATGAGGATACCATGTGTCAGTCTCTCCCTAAACATTAAATTTCTGTAGAGGTACTGTTTGTAATATGTTCAGGTAATTTATTCCAATCTTTGATAGTTCTGCAGAAGAATGAAAATTTGAATGAGTCTTTGTTGCACTGTATTTGTCTGATGGTATTTGAATGGGTAGATCTTGCTCTGGATTGGCTAGGTATTAGGATGTTATCATATGGAACTGCAATTTTGTTGTTGATTTTTTTGTAGAATATATGTAATCTAGTTTTTAGACATCCTTCTTGTAGTGTTGGCCAATCAAGTGAGTGTATCATTTCTGTGACGCTGCTAGTATTGTGGTGTCTGTGGCATGCATATCTTGCTGCTCGTCTTTGGACCTGTTCGATTTTATAGATGTTTTCGGTGATATATGGGTCCCAGACAGAGCAGCTGTATTCTAGTTTGGGTCGTACTAGAGATTGGTATGCTCTATCTTTTACAGATTTTGAATTAATTTGAAGGTTGCGTCTGATGAATGAAAGAGATTTATTTGCTTTGGATGTCATTTGTTGAATGTGATTGTTCCATTTTAAATCTGCTGATAGTGTGACTCCCAGATAGGTTGCTGATTGTACTGATTCTAAGATGTGCTCATCCATGTTGTAGTAAAAATGTTTGTGGCAATATTTTGGTTGTTACTCTTAAGATGTTACATTTGTCTGGATGAAATGCCATTAGCCAATCCTGTTCCCATTTGACAGCTGATTCAAGGTCTTCTTGTAGTTTTATGCAATCTGCTTGTGTTCTAATAGGTCTATATATAATGCTATCTTCTGCAAAGCGTCTTATTTGGCTATATTTGATGTAATCTGGTAGGTCGTTTATGTATATTAGAAACAGTAAGGGCCTAAGCACAGTTATTTGGGGCACGCCAGAGGTGACTGCAATATTTTCAGATGTTGTGTTTTCTAAAAGTACTGTCTGTGTTCTGTTTGCAAGAAAAGATGTTATCCAGTTTGTTATTTGGTCAGATATACCATAAAATTTTAGCTTGGAGATGAGTCTTTTGTGTGGCACTTTATCAAACGCTTTTGCGAAGTCCATTATTATTAAATCTGTTTGAATGTTTTGATCATTGTTTTGTGCTAGTTGGTGAGCAAGTGATATTATTTGTGATTCACATGACCTATTCGATCTAAAACCATGTTGCATTTCGTACAAGATGTTGTTTGATTCCAGGTATTCCATCATATTACTAGCCATTACATGTTCTAACAGTTTGCAGGAAATACAGGTTAGAGATATTGGCCTGTAATTTGCTGGGTGGTGTTTGTCTCCCTTTTTATATACTGGTGCTACATTTGCATGGTTCCAATCAAGTGGAACTTGCCCTGTTTCCATTGATTTTTTGTAAATGATGGTAAGTATGTCTGAGCAAATGTCTACATTATCTTTGAGTATTTTACCAGCAATGTTGTCTGGACCTACAATTTTTGTGGGTGTTGATGTTGTTGATGAGTTTCAGTATGCCTTTTTGGAAATTGAGATGTTTTTTTCATGATTGGATGTGTACTATGACCTTTATCTGGAATTTCTGTGTTCGCTTCTGATGAAAAGGCTGATTGGAATTGCCTATTTAAGATATTGGCTTTTTCTGTTGGATCTGCATGTAAGACTCCTTCACTTCTGAGAGGTGCTATACTGGTGTTTTCTTTTTTCTGGCTTTCTATATGGAGTATAAATTTTTGGGTTGTTTATTGAACTTTTGTTGGTCTGGTTCGTTAATGTCTAGGTCAAAAATCATATTTTCAATGTAATTCCAGTATGAATTACGCCTTTCTTTCTGGAGTTTTGATTTAACTTCTTGGTATATTTTAGTATGTTCACTGTTTGAGTTTTTCTTTTTGAATAATTTGTTTTTTCTTGTTTGTTAGCTTTTTAATTTGAGGTGTTACCCATGGTAGTGTTGTTTTATTACCAATTGATTTTGTTGGAATGTTTTTCTTTATGGAATCAGAGTTTTTGAAATGAATCCATAGATGATTTACATCCATATGATTTTGATTTTCTTTCATATGTGAGTGAGTGGTTTGTAAGTAAGTTTGTACATATGTGATCATCCAAATGTATTACTGATTAGTTTTCCCCATAATGATCTCGTAAATTTGTTGTGGCTGACTAGAGTGTTCAACTTATGCGTCCCTATTTCGGGGTCATCTTTATATACTTTAATTAAATTAGTTCGTATCGAATTTGCATAACAAAATACGGAATATTGGTGGGAAATGTTAATTGTTTAATAATTACTGACAATAACCATCAATTAAATGGTAATGAAGGGGTGATTTAAGTAAAAATAATAACTTTTCTGGAGTATTCAATCCAATCTAAATTAAATCAACTTGTAAATATGTTATTTCAATGTTTTGTGTTTGTGTATACGATGTATTTATTCACATTACGTCTGTCTGTAAAACCAAATTTTAATTTGTATATTGGTGTACTGCGTAAAAATATGTGTCAAATTAAACACAGGCCAGTCATGTCACCGTTTCTTTTTCACTAGATGCACATATAGTTAAGTAAATCCCCCCTACCCCCCCCCCCCCCCCCCCCCCCAAAATGGAAAAAAAATACAATAATATATATATAATAAAATAAATAATGTTTAGATGTACATGAGCTTGTCTGCTTTATGTGTGTATACCTTTGCCGTCAATTTATTGACATAAATTGCAGGTTACAATTATATAAACTCGAAGCGAAGCAAAATAATAAAAAAAAAATAAGATAAAAACAATTCCATTCTTAACAGACAAAGCTCATTTCTGGAGTAATACACTGTCCTCCACATATTCCTATAAGTTGATTGTAAATATGATTTTGATTTGTTCTTATGTATTTGTGTAAGAAAAAATTTAGTTTTTCCTTCTGTCAATCAAAGGGTGACATTTTTTTTCAATGTTGTATGTATGTCTTTATATCTAAATTGAGCAGTCCTGTTTCGAGTTCTTTCCACTATGCATGGGATACTAAAGTCTCGTAATGGGTATTTCAAATTCCGAACATATAACTCGAATAGGGCTGTTCAATAGTAGAGCAACAAGAGTAAAATCTAAAATGTTATTAAATATTGAACATGTTATATTTATTAATTTGTATGTATCTATCAAGTCAAAATCTATTCCTTTGATGGTATTGTTCAACTTTCTGAAATTTTATCATGACAATGTCTATATACATTTAGATAGATCGAATAATACAAAACAAATTGTTAATTATACACCCCTTCACGAGAGGAACTCATACATACATTTATTTAATCTTACTAGTAACCAATTTCATTTCGCTTGTATGATATATTTTGACTTTATATGTACTTTCATCTTGTTAATGTTGTCTGGCGATATCGATTCAATCCTGGACCATCGTCTCAGTCCACTTCAATACCATCAGCCTCGTCAATATCAGATCTACTCTTAGACGAATTTGATGGATGCATTACCCAGTTTACCTCGTTCATGCATCTTAATGTCCAAAGCCTTGTCCCTTAAATTGATTTATTAAATGTAGAGCTTCAATAATTTGATATTCTGTAATTTACAGAAACGTGGTTAAATACTAATGTTGCGAATCAAGATATTTCTCTCGGTAATTTTCAATCATCGTTTAGAAAAGACCGTGTGGATAGGCTAGGGGGAGGTGTAGCAATTTATGTGAAAAACAATTATCATGTGGTCCATCGTAATGACTTGGAGGTCCTTGAAGTATAATGTGTCTGGGTTGAAATCAAGATTAGCAAGAATCACCCTGTATTAATAGGGACCTTTAATAGGCCACCCGATTCTTTAAATTATACTTTCGATTTAATCGAACATTCGATAGATTTAGCTGTGGACACAGGTGTAAATACAATTGTAGTGTTAGGTGACTTTAATGAAGATCAATTAAAGCCCCAGAACAATAAAATGTCCAATATATTTGTAAAATACAATATGATTCAATTTATTAACGAACCGACTCATATTACGAAGAACTCTAGTTCATGTATTGATTTAATCTCGTCCACACCGATCCGAATGTCATTGATCTTATCCATTTTGGCCAACCATTCCTTAGCGTAAATGTCCGATATCACTGTCCTATATATGGTATATTTAAAGTCCTAAAAACATTGCATGCATGTTTTAAGAGACGAATATGGTTATATGATCGTGGAAACTATAATCAATATCGTGACAAATTGCAGCGTGTCGACTGGGATGAACTTATTTTAATTCTGGAAATAGTTTAGATGATTTATGCGAGTCATTCTCAAATGTAATATTACAAGCAGCAGGTGAATCAATTCCAAACAAAATAATAACAGTACGAAACACCGACCCTCCGTGGATGAATGGTGCTATCCGTAGAGCCATTAGGAAACGGAACCGGTTTCAAAGACAAGCGAAAAAATCATATCTTCCAGTTCATTGGGCAAACTTCAGAAAATCCCGGAACAAAATTATTAACTTAATTCGTAGACAAAAAGAACTTTATTTTGATAACTTAATAGCCAAACTGAAATCGCGTCAAACCAGTGCAAGAGACTGGTGGAAATATGCGTCACAACTTGTTGGGCGAAACTCAAACAATGTTGTCATCCCCCCCTCTAAATTGTTCTAATAATATTGTTTACGATGATGTAGAAAAGGCCGAAGCTTTTAATACCTTTTTTCGTCTCAATCAAATATTGATGATACTAACAAATCAGTACCAGCTGACGATACACCGCCACTGAGATATCTGGATCGTATTGTTCTTCGGCAACATGAAGTTCAAGATGTACTGAGACTTCTTAATACTAACAAGGCATCGGGGCCAGATGCTATTCATGCCAAACTGCTACAAGTGGCATACGATATTATTTCTAAACCATTGTGTGCTATTTTTAACATTAGTCTGACAACTAAGCATTTTCCAAATAAATGGAAACTGGCAAACGTTACCCCTGTCCACAAAAAAGAGGATAAAAACATAATTGGAAATTATCGACCTATTTCTTTGCTCCCTATTTCTAGTAAAGTTTTCGAAAAATGTATTTACAAAAATATTTTTAATTTTATCAGGGATTTAATCACTGAACATCGGTCTGGTTTTACAATAAATGACTCGACCAGGAATCGACTTCTGTATATTGCGAATATGTTTAGCAAAGCTTTTTTGATATTAGCAAAGCCTTTGATAGAGTATGGCATAGGGGTCTTCTTTTTAAATTTAAAAAAAATGGGAATTGTTGAGGATTTGCTTTTATGGTTTAAAGACTATTTATCCAATAGGAAACAAAGAGTCATTATAAATGGGAAAGAATCGTCTTGGAAAACTGTCAATGCAGGTGTTCCACAAGGGTCCATCTTATCCCCTTATTATTTCTAATATTTATCAGTGATATCGTTGACGAAGTAAATTGTCCTATCAAGCTTTTCGCAGATGACACCAGTATTTATGCAATCGTCGAAAACCCATTAATTACTTCTCTTTCTTTAAATTCAAACTTGCAAAAGGTTCAAAACTGCTCAAACAGATGGTTGGTTAATTTCAATCACAAGAAGACTGAATCGAAGATTATTTCGCAAAAGGTCGAGCATCAATTCCATCCTCCACTTTATTTTAATAATGTTCCCATTAAAAATGTAAATACACATAAACGTCTTGGTCTCACTTTTTCTAATGATGGATCTTGGACCACACATATTAACGAAATTATAGCAAAGGCGTCTTCTAGATTAAATATTATTCGTAAGTTGAAATTTAAAGTAGACCGTAAATCGTTTGAGCATATGTACTTCAGTTATGTCCGCCCTATTCTAGAATATGCGGATGTAATCTGGGATAACTGTCCAAATTATATAAAGGAAAAACTTGAACACATTAACTATGAAGCCGCACGTATACTAACTGGTGCTACAAAATTGACAAGTATACGTATACTTTTACAAGATTGTGGATGGGAAACCTTAGAGGAACGAAGAAACAAACATAAGATTTTATTATTTCACAAAATGGTTAACAAAACAGTTCCCGAATATGTATCCAATTTAGTTCCATCCTCCTTCGGACAAACTCATCAATGTAGCACTGGGAACAATTCTAATCTAGTTCTTGTACGTTATCGTACAGCTTATTGTAATAATAGCTTTTTACCTTCAACCGTTCGACTCTGGAACGAACTTCCAGCAAATATCAAAAGTAATGTTTCAGCCAATTCCATGAAATTATTTTTGAATAACGCAATAAATCCTGTCCCATCTTACTTCTATGCAGGTTCTAGAATTGGTCAAATGCTACATATTAGAATTCGAACTGAGATTAGTGCGCTTAAGGATCATCTTTATAAGAAAAATATCCAAGCTATTCCCTACTGTAGTTGTATAATGGTAGAAACGTCCGAGCATTTTTTGCTAAAATGTTCTCTATATGAAAGGTTAAGAAATGATTTATTTGTTAACCTGTCTTGTCATTTGAATATTAATAATCTACTCGTTGGTGATTCTAACCTCCCAGATTGTGAAAATGAAAGTAATTTCCTTATAATTCAAGATTTTATAATAAAATCTAAACGTTTTACACCTAGTATATAAATATATCTTGTTTTTACTTGTTGCATAATATTAGATCTGTCATTTTATTGTTCATTGTACAAATTGTCACCCTCTCACTTCATATCCTTATTAAAAGAGGCACTAGCTACGACTTTGACCAAACAAATTATATGTTTTGGAAATTGGTAAATAGCTTTAAAATGATGAAATAAAGGTAAATATTTCACATTAAACAGCTTATTGCACCACTTTTCGCCTTTTGAGAACGAAAATTACAATCGATTTATTATTTCCTTGCAAGCAAATAATTTGACCTCGCTTTCTCCGTATGTAGCTGGCCTTACTAGTGACAGGTAAAAACGAATATTTTGTATTTTGTCGTTTATTAACTGCAAACTTGCATGGTTCTTTGTCCGTAATTAACGCCGACTAAATGCAGATTCACAGAAAATAAGAAATAAGTGCATTGTTGTACTGATTTAATGACGTTTCGGCAAACCCCGTAAACAATGCCGATAATTAATAAGATGTCGTCCATTTCTTGATCGATCTCAAAACACGAGCAGTTGCACCTTTTTTTTCCCGATGCGCATACATTTCATAACATTTATAAGTTACAGAAACACGTTTTATTAAGGCATCAATCATATCTGATAGTTTTTATGGGTAACAAAAATTTACGATTTTGGCAGATAATTCCCCTTTAAACAAATGTGTGTATTATTAATGTGCATGTCCTAACCATCTTATATGTATTTTTCTTTTCTTTTCTTTTTTTGGTATCTGGGAGAAGAATTTATATAAGTGCTGCGTCACTTGTTTTCTGATCCCTATGTATGTACTATTATTATAACTAATGCAATGTATTCAATACATATTGTTTACACTAAAGAAGAAAGAGAGGGGAAAGAACATTTAATTGATTAAAATAAGATTTCAACTCATTGAACATAGAAAACACCACGACATATGACGTTGTAAATCCAGGTCCTGACTTGGGACAGGCACAACAATGTGGCAGGGTTAAACTGGTTAAAGGGATTTATTAAACATTCCCCCTCTTGATAATTGGATCTTCAACGGAAACACATATACTAACAAACAATAAAACACCTGTACAGATTCGCTTCCATTCGAGAAGACAGCAGAAATGAATGACAACATAAAGACGGACAGTACAATAGCAGGGTCAGTTAATGATCGTCGCTAACTAATTTCGGATAATATGAAGCAGCCGGCCGCGATACTGGTATTAGCAGTATTGTAATATTTACATTACTGGTATTACCAGTATTATAATATTTACAATACTGGAAATACCAGTATTGTAAATATTACAATACTGATATTTACAATACTGGAATTACCAGTATTATAATATTTACAATACTGGAGATACCAGTATTGTAAATATTACAATACTGGTAATACCAGTATTGTAACACTGTACAATACTAGAAATACCTATATTGTAATGTTACAATACTGGTAATACCAGTATCGTATATATACAATACTAGATGTACCAGTATCGTGCATTTGCAATACTGGAATACCAGAATCGTTGATCTATACACAATACCGGAAGCTCCAGTATTCTTCATCCAACAATAATGGTAATACTAGTATTGTAAAACACACGATACTGGAAGCTCCAGTATTCTTCATCCAGCAATACTGGTAATACTAGTATTGTAAAGCACACAATACTGGAAACTCTAGTATTCTTCATCCAGCAATACTGGTAATACTAGTATTGTAAAGCACACAATACTGGAAACTCTAGTATTCTTCATCTAGCAATACTGGTAATACTAGTATTGTAAAACACACAATACTGGAAGCTCCAGTATTCTTCATCCAGCAATACTGGTAATACTAGTATTGTAAAACACACAATACTGGAAACTCTAGTATTTGGCAATTTGACACGAGTGGGCAGAGCCTAATTCTAACTGTAAATCACAGCTCATTGTATTTACCGTTAGTATTAGGCTCCGCCCAGTCATGTCAAATTACCTTACCAATATATATTTGATATTATTCAATCGAATTCGAAGCTATTACAACAATTAAAAAAACACTAATGTTAATTTATGTAATAACAATTCTAAATATTGCTTTAATAAACTTTATTATGATTGTAATTAGGACTAATTAAATATTTGACACTTTCATCGGAATTGGAGGTATTTTGTACCGGACATTAAACATTTATATTCTGCGATATTAATTTCTGCGGTCCGGGGTTAACCGCAGAATACCGCAGAAATTTGATTTCGCAGAAATTACCGGTTATACGGGGTAATTAATCGTGCACAGTATGTCACGATTTTTCACAAAAATTGACTAAGTTCAACAACTCGCAAATTCGTCAAAAATACCAATTCCAAAAAATATGCACATCATCAATATATAAATAATATATAAACTGAAACTTCTGTAAACCGTCTAGCGATGGGACCAGAAAATTCGGATGGTTTTGAGGGGTTGGCCAGATTGAGGGGTTAATTTTACATAGACATTTCTATGGCGGTTTCTTCTTCTTCTTCGTTATAGTATATAAAATCATTCAGAGTACTCAATACTTTTGTGCTTGCGCATGCGCGGAATAATATAAATATTTACAAATTACAAAATGCCAAAGCTTAGGTGAATATATACAAGTGCTCGGATAAAAACAAGTTGTCCTTCAATTTAGGCTGATATACAGGCTCTGAAAGCATCACATGTAGATGCTTTCACGGTGGCGTCCCGTAGTAGGTTCCACTGTACAACAGTTCTTGGGAAGAACGAATATTTGAAATAGTCGTGTCTGGTGCTGAATAACTGGAAGGATAAGCTGTTACTGTGTCTGGAAGGCCTGTTCAGTGGAATTAAGTATTGTTGCACTGGAATGGCAACTAAGCCGTTAACTGCCTTATAAAGTAGACATAGTCTGGTGTTCATACGTCTTTCTTCTAGTGGTTGCCATTTTAGATTTTCTAGAATAATTGTTACACTAGAGCTGTAATAATAGTTGTTATACACATATCTGGCTGCTCTTCTCTGGACTCTTTCTATTTTGTCTATGTTCTCTTTAGTATATGGGTCCCAGACGGCAGAACTGTATTCTACTTTTGGTCTTATTAAAGTATTAACAGCCATTGCTTTGGTATGTTGTGGTGCTTTTTTGATGTTCCTTCTTAGCATGCCTTGGGCTTGATTTGCGCTCGCCTCGATGTTGTTGATGTGATTGTTCCAGCTCAAGTTGTTGCTTATTGTTATTCCTAAGTATTTTGTTTCTGTTACAATTTCCAGTTGTTGGTCATGCATCACGTATGGATGTTTCTTTGTTTTTTTGCTCTAGTGATGTGCATGACATTACATTTATCCACGTTAAATGCCATTTTCCACTTTCCTTCCCATTTAATAAGTTTATTTAGGTCATTTTGCAACACAACCTGGTCTTCTTTGGTTCTGATTTGCCTGTAGATGGTACAATCATCAGCAAATAATCGGATGTTTGACGTAATATTATTTGTGATGTCGTTGATATATATGAGGAATAGAACAGGACCCAGTACACTTCTTTGTGGTACTCCAGATGCAACATCTACATTGTCTGATATGGTGTTTTCTAGTGCTACTGCTTGTGTTTTGTTGTTGAGGAATGATTTAATCCAGTTCGTGTTGTTTCCATGGATTCCATAATGTTATAGCTTGTGCAGTAGTCTTGGATGGCTGACTTTATCAAACGTCTTCGCAAAGTCCAATACTATCATGTCTGTTTGATAGTTTTTATCCATGTTAGATGTTAAATCATGTACAAGTCCTATTAGCTGGGATTCACAGAACCTCTGATTTCTAAATCCATGTTGATATTCTGATAGTATTTTGTTTTCATCCAGATGTTTCATGACGTTTGATACTATTATATGCTCCATTAGCTTACAGAGAATGCAAGTCAATGAGACCGGTCTGTAGTTTGAGGTTAGATGTCGTGGCCCCTTCTTGTAGATCGGACATACAATAGCATGCTTCCAGTCAGATGGAGTTTTTCCTAATTCCAGTGATCGTTGAAAGATCATTATCACGATGGGTGTAAGTTCGTGTGCAAGTTCTTTCAGTAACCTTGGTGTTAACTCGTCCGGACCACATGCTTTGTTTGGATTTAGGTTCCGTAGCAGTTTTTCTACACCGTTTTCTGTTATAGTTATTTCTGGCATTTCTCTAAAGACTTCCTTTGGTATGTCTGGGATTGTCTTGTCTGTGTCAGTGGTGAAAACTGATTGAAACTGCCTGTTTAACAGGTTTGTCTTGTCTTGAATTTCATTTACTGTTTCTCCAAAGATTTTTAAGGTTGGTACTCCATTTGATTCTTTCCTAATTGATTTTAAGTAGGTAAAGAATTTCTTTGGGTTTGGTCTTTCATTTGTGCTATCTACTGGGGCAATGATGTCAGATATGCAATTCCAGTAAGCCTCTCTGGTCTTTTTTTGTGCTAGGTGTTTTAGCATCTTGAATTTATCTCGGTATTTTCCTTTGTTGCCATGTTTCTGCATTTTGCTGTATGCACGGTCTCTTTTTCTCATTACTTTGCGTAGATCTGATGTTATCCACGGATACCCAGTGTTATGTTTAATTGTGCATTTAGGTATGTATTTGTTGACTTGGTCTTTTACAAAGGTCTTAAGCTCATTCCATATTGTGTAGATGTCATTGTTGTTTTTCTTTTTCTCTATGAATGTATCTGAGAAAGCTTTTACTTCCCTTTTGATGGAGTCATAGTCGGCTTTTTTATACAAGAAGGCCTCCCTTGGTGCTGTTTTTATCTTAACTGGTTTGGTTGTGGCTTCTATATATATACAAGGTCGTGATCTGATATGCCAGGACATACCTCAGTTCTATATATTGTAGAGGGTTTGTTGGTTAGAAACAGATCTAGTGTGTTGTCACCTCTTGTTGGTTTATTTACAAGTTGGTTTAATCCACAGTTTGTTGTAAGCTCTATACATTCCTGGTGGATATCAGCATTCTTACTGTTTTCTGTGACATGTATGTTGTCCAGGTCTTCCCACTTTATCTCGGGTAGGTTGAAATCACCCCCTATCCAGACTGTGTGTTTGTCATTACTTGAAGCCAGCCTGATATTTCTCTGGATTTCTTCCATGGATGCAGTGTTTGCTGTATGTGGGTGGTACATCGAGCCGATATATAGTTTACTACCAGATGGTAATGTCAGCTTTGCCCAGATTATTTCAGCTGTACTTTTAAGTTCTTCTGCTTCTTCACTGTCAAAGGTGTTTTTGATTGCAACAAAAACTCCTCCATGATGATTTGATTTTCTGTCTTTGCGGTATACATTTCCTTTAAATTCTTCCGGGAATATGTCTCCATCTTTAATAGAAGGATCTAGCCAAGATTCAGTTCCAATGATGACATCAGTCCGAATTTGCGCTATAGATGTTTGCAAAATGTCCTTCCTTCTTCTTAGTGATTGGCAGTTAACTACCATTATCCTCACTTTTTCTGTATCATTTGGAAGTGGACGTCTTCTATGTTTCGTTATTTTGTTATTATGTTCTTTTGATAGTTTTGGTGATGATGTCATTTGTGGTGTTCCTGGGCTGTCAGGGGAATGTATGTGGCTACTGTTGTACAAGGTACTGAATGAATTTGTTGATTCTAGTATCAGCATGGATTCAAACAAGCTGGTAGAGAAGTTTGGCATCCTACAATTTGTACAGCACCATGACGCATCTTATCCTGCTAAGCAGTTGTACATAGAGTTGTTTATGTTTTCGCAGTTTATGTGAAACCAAGTATTGCAGTTATCGCACATGATTCCTTGGTCTATAGTTTTAACGGCTTTTTGACAAGCACCACATGGAAACTTGGGAGTTCTCGGACCAGGATTTGGTTCTGGATAGTGGCATTTTGTTAATAAGAGAATCATTATGTAGAGTGCAATGAGTCTTTTTGACACCTTCATTTTCATTGCCATTTTAGATGACAAAAAATATAGTACATGTAGATCAATGTGTTTTTCATCTTGAATTAGGACTGGTTTGTAGTTGCAGTATGTCGTCTTTCTCATTTGGTGTGTTTTAATTTCACTCAAGTTGGCTATGACTACGACTACCAATGTTGCCATCCAAGCTATCGAACTCATTTTGTCAATGGCAGTCAATCACTTCTCCTTTCGGATATTGTTAAACAAGACTTCCTTATTTAATTACACCAGTTTTAGAATAGATAGTTTGTTTGAACAGGGCTTCCCTATTCAATATTGAAACGGATATTGTTAAACAAGACTTCCTTATTTAATTACGGTTGTAAACAGGGCTTCCCTATTTACGTTTTGGTGAGTAGTTTTACCTGATAACCACCCGCTGATTTGATTTTAAGTGCTCATGATCGTGATTTCTACACATAGGATGGAAATGTATGTAGGGTCACTCATGACTTCACTTAGATATCTAAAATGTTCGATTATACTGGTGTTTGAGTCCAATTTGTATCTTCGTTCTTGGAGCTTTTCCAATTTCGACCATTTTCTTCGCGCTTGAGCAAACAGGGGTTTTACTTAGGGGTTTTACTGAGAGAGTGGACAGGGAATAGGGAGGCCCGGGGAAAGGAGAAGCGGAATACAAACGTTATATGCAACATTTGGAAGATCTGTGTTGAAAAAAACCCAATATAAAAGTACATTCCGCAACTTCATACCTAATCTTCCAGTATCTGCAATACTGGTATAACCAGTATTTTCCAGAATCTTCCAGTATCTGTAATACTGGTATTACCAGTATTTCCCAGAATCCTCCAGTATCTGCAATACTGGTATTACCAGTATTTCCCAGAATCTTCCGGTATCTACAATACTCATATTTTGCCAATGACCAGTATCTTCTAGTATTGCAGATACTGGAAAATTCTGGAGAATACTGGGATACTAGTATTTACCAGTATCTGTACCAGTATTGCAGATACTGGAAGATTCTGGTAAAATACTGGTATTACCAGTATTGTGTACCAGTATTGTAATACCAGTATCGCGGCCGGCTGCTTCATATTATCCCTAATTTCTGCCTAGGAAGGTAGAATCTATAGGGTAAAGACTATTATTCTTTGTTTGAATTGTCCCCAAAACTATATGCGCGTACCACAAAAATGTTTTATCTTAACTAACATTAGTTTGTTTAATAAAGATATGTTTGGAATCGACAACAGATTCAAATATAAGCATAGTAAACGTTGATTTGATTCCAGTGCATCATTTATTGCTAAAACAAATGTTGACAATATATTAGACAAATGTTTTGTGAAACACCTGGAAGTACATATAAACAACGGTGGATATAGTAATCGATTTGGAGCATAATTTGAGTCCGTAGTTTACTAACTGAAATAGGAGTCGAGTTCATCAAATGTTTGATAAGATTAATAATGAATTATGTTATTGTATCCACTCCTTGGACAGCGGCATGCAAATATGATCAAAACATTTAAACTGTAATTAGCACAAATATCAAAATAGCTACAACTCGTTAAATACATGTACCTTAAATCGTTGATAACGAATTAAGTAAAAATAACCTTCATTATGTACACTCAGTCAAAAGATTGGAAAGCCAAATAATTTAAAAGTTTTTGGGAGTAAGTAAAAACTAAATAACTTAAACAAGATAGCCAAAATTGGCTAAGGTCATCTATGACAGTAGTGTCGATCCAAGGTAGTAATATCTAGATGCCAAGGAAGTAATATCTAGAATGCTAGTGATATTTCCTAGTATTAACCATCCACCAGGACAGTGGTATCGACACGGAAATAACACGACCTATTTTAATGATACCATGGGACACCAACATTTCACAATGATAACGATATCAACACAGTGGTAGTAATATATACTAATATTAGACTAATGATATCCTCGGCATCAACAAAGCTTCTCCATGACGGTGGTTTATGCACAAGATCTGATAGGCTAATGATATACTCGATACAGACTTTGTTAAATAGTTATATATGCATGGGATAGACAAAGTATGCTGATACACTGCACGGCACAGACTATGTTTACTAACACCGGGTATAGCAAAGGCTAAGCTCACTAAGAAATGCTTGAAGATAGCAAAGGGGTAATCAGAAGCCGTAAATTGAAGAAGTACAGACAACACAATGGCCAAAAGAAAAAGGAGAAAAGGACAATGAACGATCTGCACAACATTACACAGAAAATTAAAGATCGAGCAACACGAACCCCACTAAGCCACGCGAGTGAATTCAGGTGCTTCGGAATGATAAACAGTCCTTGGTCTACATGTTGCTTTTGATACAAATCCTGTGATAAATCATGAAAGAGGAAAGAGAGAAGGGATTTTGACTACGACAAATGAAACATATCTATGCTCATCTGTGACAGTGATATTCAGTAATGGTAAACCAGGTCATGATGGCGACCGTGATGACTTCAACATAGCCACTAGGAAGACGTGGTTCTATAGTTTCCTTATTAGCAAGTTACAAGCTATGACAGCAGACCCTATGTTTGGCACAGCTAACTCCTTAATAAAAACGTAGATATCAAATTTGGTTCGCACGACTTGTTTCTTGAATAACCTTCATCAGGTATGCTCATCATGAGCATGGCAGATACTAAGTCACATAACAATGTGGTAGAAACAGACTATGTCTTCCTACAAGGTTACCCATTCCACTTTTAGAGTTAAAACATGTAGTGAGCTGCCTCTTTTTTAAAAGCCTGTGTCCGTCTCTTTCTATCTATGTTTGTTTTGTGATTTTTTTGTACTTTTCTTTACTAATTTTTGTATATAATCGACATTTTATACTTTACACCACCTTTGTCATACGCTTCATTCAAATATTTTCTTTTTTGAAAAGCCGGAATATTGAAGTCATTTCCAAGAAATGTGAATAAAATTCCACTTTCACCCTTTATGCATAATGTAAAACGTGAATACACAGGGTATGGTATTCTATTTCAATTTCTTTCGCAGAATTTTATGAATGAATATTCATTTCTAAAGATATGAATTTGCAAGCTACAGTTTACAATATCATGATTTAATACATTTTTCGGGTCTGTTATAGCTGATTCATGGGTTTTTTTTATTCACTCATGCAGATGAATTCCTTGAATAATATGTTTTGTATATTAACGGATCATATACCATATATAACTATTTCTGTGCATAGCATTATTGAAATTGGATTTCGCTAATCGTTAATAGGATATACTATGGGTGATTTTCTTTACTTATTAAATTTATGGATTTTGCTATTTCTACAGATTGGTATCGGTAATTTCTTAATATACAACGATAGCTTAGACACAATTCGACTTCCTTGTCTTAATGTTTGGATATATATATATACATGTGTGTGGCTTATTTTCATCTTCGAAAGATAAAATATAATATATAGGGCATATAGTCAAAACTGTCCATATGGTCACCTCTATTAAGCAGTCAACTGTATTAACAGGTCACCTTTTTCTTGTCCTGTCATAGAAAATTGGATATGAATTGAACCTCTTTTAACAGGTCACATGCCTTATAAGGCCACTTTTTCTTTGTCCCAAAGGTGACCTCTTAATACAGGTTTGACCGTAATTCTATTTTTAAAAAGTTTAATAAAAGTTACTGTACACTTTATTCAATATACATGTACATATGTATATGAAAACCAGCGACTTCCTGGAAAATGACACAGCTTTCCTGGTTTGCATGTATATAAATAATTTCATGTTTATCTTATTTCAGATGGCTGTGTTAGAAATGTTCCAACGGATTTGCCACAACCTAAGCAAAAATCCGATAATGGATATAAAGTAGTCCCAGAAAATCACAGATTACCATGTACAAGGAATGAAACACTAGCAAAATCATGTTTGAATGGAGGGACATGCTTCGCATCACATATAGCTACTAACTTAAAACAAATTTCGTGTCAGTAAGTATGTATACTAGTAGAGACATGACCATCTTAACAGTATGATATGCCCCCGAGGAAAGCAGTGCACTGGGGCCCGTACCTACACAACCACCACTCACTGCAATATAACTATAATTGACGATCAAATTAAACATATATTTATTGTATTGGTACTTCAAAAACAATCAGTGTGTAAACCTTAAAAATACAGGCAATACACAACATACATAGATTAGCATGGCCCCTATGCTCGTGGAGCCCTCGTGCAACTGTCCATCGTGCCTATGCATTAAGACGGCACTGAGTAGAGATACAATGTATCGGCCATCTTTGAATCACGTGTTCTGTCTCAGTGTTGTTCACTTGATAAAAGGAAGTTAAACTGCAATGGCCAAATATATAACTAGAACATTGATATGATACACTTGCCTGCATGTTCCATCATTTAAATACACTTGCCTGCATGTTCCATCATTTAAAATGAAATGTAGTTAATTGAAGAAAAGAAATCGTGGGTTATTAGTATGAGAAGTCAATTAAATGGTTAGGGAGCTGACATTTAATATTTTAGTGAGGCAAGGGAGTCGTTTCAGATCCAGGATACTGTTTTGCGCGAAATGTTCCAAGACATTTTGTTTCTTATGTCATAGTGTCTTACATCTTTTTTTGATTCCTGTTTGTTTATTTTGTTTTCTTGTTTCCTGGAATTTGTTTAGCTTTTATCTAAATCTGGAACTTTGTTTCTCTCGAAAATTCTTCTTTGCCATCCCCTCTCAGTAAAATCAAATGACTGCTCCTAAATACCATCTTGAGATGACAGCACATGAATTGCGATTATTATATTTCGATACCCTTGTTCTATCGAAGAGTTCCTATTTAAAATGTTTGTGAATGGTGGTGAAAATTTAGTCAATGAAGAGAAGGGTCTATCTATTCAAGGCAATGTTATCTAAGGGTGGCAGGGCAAATCTAGGTACACCATTCTGCAATTGATCGTCTTATGTAGTGTTTGCAAGCGACTGTAATGGTTGATGAACGTCAGGGATCTTACAGGTCCCGCAAAACTACACCTAGAGAGTTTAGGATAATAGCACTCCCTAAGTTCTTAACAACATTATCCTCGTTGCATTATATTTGAAAATAATTTTGCTTTCTTTATGCAAAAATAATGAATACACAACTTGTGCACTGATATGATTCATTAGATATATGTATGCTTGAAATTTAAAGTTCTCAAGTAATATAATTTATTAAAACAAAGTGCAGTCTCATTCGGTAATTGGTGACCTTAGCGCATTTTGGTTGTCCTATTAATGGTCCTTTAATGTTGGTTTGCTTGCTCCCAAAGACGTTTGCCTTATTTTGAGATGTCGATCTTTCGACTGTGAGCATACCCAACGAAGATCATTCCAGAAACGTGTCATGTGCACTAAATTGGATATGTATTAATTATTATAACCTTATTTTATATGTTGTGACTTTTTCTTAGATGTCCAGATAAATATGCTGGTCACCGTTGTCAGAAGATTGATACTACCAGTATATTCAAAAGTAAGTGCGCATATCTAATAATACATAAAATACTGGTTCGTATCCAAAAACAATTTACAATTTTACAGAAAGTGAAAAATAGGTATCTCTGAAATATGCAGTGAGAGAAATAAGTTACTTAAGAGCAATGCAAAGTAACCTTAATATTTGAGTTACTTTCATATTAGTGTATTTATATTGTATTTGCTATAAGTTCGTTATAATGACTTTTTGCCGCCTCAGCCCTCATGCTACTTTTCGTTTTTAATTGTTTCATGTTTTGTGTATGTCTGTTGATTGTATTGTTGCTGATGACAACCCTTTGTTCGATTTCATATCAATAAAGAATTTATTTATTTATTCATTTTATTTTACTGTAGAAAGAAAAGGAATAATGTGTTTTATTTGTTCTACTTTAAAAAATCAAAGGACAACGTTTTGATTTTTTCTATTTACAAAGCAGACATCATCATCACCATCATTTCAGCAAAAAATAATTTGTTTTCGCCACAATATGGCTGCAAAATTGCTCACTTGGCACTAAAGAACATTCATTGACTCACCCATACTAGTATTTGCAAGTTCTAAAGCATTTGATATGCTATATACAGGAATGAGGAGAATATTTATATATTTGTCAGTTTTGAGACATATATTTATTTCGAATTGCCAGTCTTATATTGAGTGTGTTATGGGCGTGAATCGCCATTGTCAACAACATTTCAGTTGTAAAGCGGTGGCAAGTTTTGATGGTGGACGAAACTGTAGTACTCAGACCCCCTACTCCTCCGCCGCCCACCCCCCCCCCCCCCCCCCCCCAATCTGTTGCATTTCTCTGACAATCTATAGTACACGAAGTTGTATCGTGCACACTTGTGGGAATCAAACTCACCGATAGGCACTGACACTGAATGCACGGACCGGACGGTCCCAATCTCATATTTGAAAATGTTCGCTACATTTGTATATAATTTAATTTGACGTGAATATTGCAATCTGATTGGCTGATATGCCTGGAGAAAAACTTCATTATACTTGATAACCTGGGTTGGTATTGTGACGTCACCACCATATTCATTCTCCAATGTCAAATTCAAATAGTCCCATGAAATAAGCGTAATTAAAATAGAAGAATCATTAAATTGTGTTGTAAAGATTAAATTATAAGGAATATTTTAATTTTTTGAACAGTTTATACTTGTATAACCTGGTTTGGAACAGTTTACGCTTTTCATAAATCGCTTCGCGGTTTATTAAGCGTGAACTGCCCCAAACCAGGTAATATCTTATAACCTGTTCAAAAATTTTAAATATTCCTCATTTAACGTATTTGCTGTTGTAGAGATACCAAAGATGTAAGGAGCGTCAGTGTTAATTTTTAACAAAGATATATTACTGAATACTGACTCTGTCATCATTTTAGTTGCACAAGTACGTTTTTCCCATTACAAGGACTGAAGGTCTGTTTTCAAAATATAAATTGCCAGAACGGTGATTGTTATTACAAATTAATTTTTATCGTCTATCCATTTTAGTTTGATCAAAATAATTTTAAATTGCATTTCAAAATGCAAGATCTGAAATTTTAAACAAGTAATCAAAATGGATAAAGAGATCTGACTGATGGGTGGATAGCAGGATGTCTTTGTTTCTAACTTTTTAATTTGCTATTTTATTTCCAGGGCAACCTAAGACATCTTTATCAACAGTAAGCCTGGTTGCAATTCCAGTATTTGGTGTATTAGGTTTGAGTGTTTTCATTTTGATTGTCTGGTAATATTTTCACTTTAGTGTGTAGCTTTTAAAATGAAATACAATGAAGCCTGTTTAAACCGAACCCTGAATAAATCGGAATCTTGTATAAACCGATATTTAAATAAAGTCCATATGTAAGACATATTTCCTAATTCGACCTGCTTAAATGAAACACCTGCTTATTCCGTATATAAACGTTAGTCTGACGGAGGATCGGTTAAGACAGGATTCACTGCAATATGCTATAAATACATGTACATGGCGCTAGATGTGATTTAGACGGCCAATATCTCAATATAATATCTCAACAGTTCCATGCCGTTAATCTTTGAAAAGACAAAAACGCTAAAAAAAAATATGAAATAAAATGCGACAGAAATATGCATTACCAAATTATGGGAAATAAGGGTAATAACAAAATTACCGAACAATCTTACCAAGGGAAAGTCAAAACTCATAATTATATAAACAGACAAAATCAGTCAACAACCGGAAAACTGTGAAAACCGTAATGACCCTGACTTGGTACAGGCATTTCTAAAGAAATGGTGGGTTGAATCAGATTTTAAAGCGCCAAACCTCCCACCCTCATTACGGTTCAAAGGTTCCGGCTGTCACTATAACAGTATTTAAATACAGGAAAAAATAGGTAAAATAGTTGTCAAAGCAGTACCATATTCGGTGACGTGAATGTCAAAAATATGTTTACGTCACACATTGATAAAAAAATATCCTTGCATTACCAAATTATGTTAAGGAAAACGTCTAAGATTAGACGTCATCTTAGTTTTCAATAATTCTATATGAATAATCTAAAATAGTCTGTAAAATGTTCATTGTATGCTGGGAATACATCAGATTCGCACGACAATGTATTCATCACCCGTTTCAAAACCGAATTCTTTGTACAACTCATGTTTTGAAAACGGCTTTACAAATCAGAATTTAATTCAAAACGAGGCAAATTACAACAATCATCTGGGTTATTGCCCATCGCAGACTTTTCAGTATCATGTTAGCATTAAGAAAGATGACACAGATAAGTAAAGTTTGAAGATACCAAAGGAGCAATCAGAATCCGTAAATCGAAGAAGGACATAAAACACAACGGCTAAAAAAAAAGGACAAAAGGACAAACAACTATCTACAAAAGATACACATTAAACTAAAGATTGAGTAACACGAACTCCACTAAAAACCGGAGATGAACTCAGGTGCAGGTGCTCTTGTAAGATAAGCAGTTCTTATTCCACATGTAGCACCCGTCATATTACTTATGTTAAAACCCGGTGATAAGTCATGAATGAGGAAAGTACCAGATTATGATAACGACAAACGAAACATATCCGTGGTCATTTAGTCATTTGTTACACAGATATTCTGTAACGGTTAACCAGGTCATGGTGGCGATCGTAAAACCTTCGAAGTAATTACTTCAATTTAACAACTTGGAACCCATGGTTCGGTAGCTTCCTTGCTTGCAGTGTTTTTAAGTGACCACAGATACAGCTAGGCCTGCTTCATATACCGTATTAACATACACCTAGGAATTGAGTCGGTTAAAACCGAAGCGATTTACCCATTGTGAAATATCTGTTTAAATGTAGCAACATTTCAGTAGCATATGGAGTGATACGATATTCCTTGAGGCTTCTGTCAGGATTTCCGTGACCAGCGGGTTACTACAGAGCAAGCATATAGAGTATGTGGACAGCCACAAAGCGATTGGAAAAATCATATTTCAGTCACATGCCCTCGAACACTGGACTCTCCTTGTCGATCGTGTGAACACATATGCAAGCATAGCCGACGGAAAGCAAAATATATTGAAACGTAACATTTTTAACAGATATTTTATGCTAAAATAAGTAACGCTAACCGTCATCATGCTGGATGAGTTGAAGCCATTCGGAAAAAGTGAGGGTACTGAAAAGGGTTGGTTCAGTGCTCGAGGGCCTGTGATTTCAGTATCTTATTAAGATATTTTTAAAACTTTCAGCTGTATTAAATGGAACAAGAAAGACCAACACGCAACTGTCTACCAGAAAACAGAGAATGAGGGCGAATGAATCGTACATTATATTGCATTATGGGAAATATTGGTTTTATGTTCACATTCACGATTGGTTTATTTGAACTTTATAAGAAGACGGAACTTGAGTTTCTGAATTGGTTCATTAAAACTAATTCTAGTCAGATTTATTCTTTGTTGACCGTAAACTCACTCTCTTAATTACTTGAACTTGTCAATTAGTTACTTCCCTTGTGCCTTCATATATGCATGTAATAATGTAATAACAAACTATATGTTAAAAGTTAAATTACCATATTTAGATAATGCTACCATAACAAATCAACGGAAAATCTTCAACTTGATGAAGGTTACTTTCCGGCGCATGCCTGGCATGACAATGTTTTTATTAATTTTCATTTTTGCAATTTTTTCTTTTTAATTAGGGACCAACCATTTAACTTGAAGGGGGGGAGGGGGGGTTATGGTTTTTGTTTCGTTTAGAATTTTTTTTTCGGACAACGCAAGAGTTAGAATATATTTTTTTTTTGTCGCGAGATTATAACATTAGGTTATATGTCAAAAACTTTGAATCAGATTATTTTTTTTTCCTCCACCAAAATCAGAATATTTTTTTCAGCAACATTGGGAATCAGAATATTTTTTTAGAAAAAACCATAACCCCCCCTTCAAGTTAAATGGTCGTTCCCTTAGTATAAGATAACAACATGTTGTAGCCTATTAGATCAGATATGGAAATGTTTTAATGAGGATACCATGTGTCAGTCTCTCCCTAAACATTAAATTTCTGTAGAGGTACTGTTTGTAATATGTTCAGGTAATTTATTCCAATCTTTGATAGTTCTGCAGAAGAATGAAAATTTGAATGAGTCTTTGTTGCACTGTATTTGTCTGATGGTATTTGAATGGGTAGATCTTGCTCTGGATTGGCTAGGTATTAGGATGTTATCATATGGAACTGCAATTTTGTTGTTGATTTTTTTGTAGAATATATGTAATCTAGTTCTTAGACGTCCTTCTTGTAGTGTTGGCCAATCAAGTGAGTGTATCATTTCTGTGACGCTGCTAGTATTGTGGTGTCTGTGACATGCATATCTTGCTGCTCGTCTTTGGACCTGTTCGATTTTATAGATGTTTTCGGTGATATATGGGTCCCAGACAGAGCAGCTGTATTCTAGTTTGGGTCGTACTAGAGATTGGTATGCTCTATCTTTTACAGATTTTGAATTAATTTGAAGGTTGCGTCTGATGAATGAAAGAGATTTATTTGCTTTGGATGTCATTTGTTGAATGTGATTGTTCCATTTTAAATCTGCTGATAGTGTGACTCCCAGATAGGTTGCTGATTGTACTGATTCTAAGATGTGCTCATCCATGTTGTAGTAAAAATGTTTGTGGCAATATTTTGGTTGTTACTCTTAAGATGTTACATTTGTCTGGATGAAATGCCATTAGCCAATCCTGTTCCCATTTGACAGCTGATTCAAGGTCTTCTTGTAGTTTTATGCAATCTGCTTGTGTTCTAATAGGTCTATATATAATGCTATCTTCTGCAAAGCGTCTTATTTGGCTATATTTGATGTAATCTGGTAGGTCGTTTATGTATATTAGAAACAGTAAGGGCCTTAGCACAGTTCTTTGGGGCACGCCAGAGATGACTGCAATATTTTCAGATGTTGTGTTTTCTAACAGTACTGTCTGTGTTCTGTTTGCAAGAAAATATGTTATCCAGTTTGTTATTTGGTCAGATATACCATAAAATTTTAGCTTGGAGATGAGTCTTTTGTGTGGCACTTTATCAAACGCTTTGGCGAAGTCCATTATTATTAAATCTGTTTGAATGTTTTGATCATTGTTTTGTGCTAGTTGGTGAGCAAGTGATATTATTTGTGATTCACATGACCTATTCGATCTAAAACCATGTTGCATTTCGTACAAGATGTTGTTTGATTCCAGGTATTCCATCATATTACTAGCCATTACATGTTCTAACAGTTTGCAGGAAATACAGGTTAGAGATATTGGCCTGTAATTTGCTGGGTGGTGTTTGTCTCCCTTTTTATATACTGGTGCTACATTTGCATGGTTCCAATCAAGTGGAACTTGCCCTGTTTCCATTGATTTTTTGTAAATGATGGTAAGTATGTCTGAGCAAATGTCTACATTATCTTTGAGTATTTTACCAGCAATGTTGTCTGGACCTACAATTTTTTTGGGTGTTGATGTTGTTGATGAGTTTCAGTATGCCTTTTTGGAAATTGAGATGTTTTTTTCATGATTGGATGTGTACTATGACGTTTATCTGGAATTTCTGTGTTCGCTTCTGATGAAAAGGCTGATTGGAATTGCCTATTTAAGATATTGGCTTTTTCTGTTGGATCTGCATGTAAGACTCCTTCACTTCTGAGAGGTGCTATACTGGTGTTTTCTTTTTTCTGACTTTCTATATGGAGTATAAATTTTTGGGTTGTTTATTGAACTTTTGTTGGTCTGATTCGTTAATGTCTAGGTCAAAAATCATATTTTCAATGTAATTCCAGTATGAATTACGCCTTTCTTTCTGGAGTTTTGATTTAACTTCTTGGTATATTTTAGTATGTTCACTGTTTGAGTTTTTCTTTTTGAATAATTTGTTTTTTCTTGTTTGTTAGCTTTTTAATTTGAGGTGTTACCCATGGTAGTGTTGTTTTATTACCAATTGATTTTGTTGGAATGTTTTTCTTTATGGAATCAGAGTTTTTGAAATGAATCCATAGATGATTTACATCCATATGATTTTGATTTTCTTTCATATGTGAGTGAGTGGTTTGTAAGTAAGTTTGTACATATGTGATCATCCAAATGTATTACTGATTAGTTTTCCCCATAATGATCTCGTAAATTTGTTGTGGCTGACTAGAGTGTTCAACTTATGCGTCCCTATTTCGGGGTCATCTTTATATACTTTAATTAAATTAGTTCGTATCGAATTTGCATAACAAAATACGGAATATTGGTGGGAAATGTTAATTGTTTAATAATTACTGACAATAACCATCAATTAAATGGTAATGAAGGGGTGATTTAAGTAAAAATAATAACTTTTCTGGAGTATTCAATCCAATCTAAATTAAATCAACTTGTAAATATGTTATTTCAATGTTTTGTGTTTGTGTATACGATGTATTTATTCACATTATGTCTGTCTGTAAAACCAAATTTTAATTTGTATATTGGTGTACTGCGTGAAAATATGTGTCAAATTAAACACAGGCCAGTCATGTCACCGTTTCTTTTTCACTAGATGCACATATGGTTAAGTAAATCCCCCCTACCCCCCCCCCCCCCAAAAATGAAAAAAAAATACAATAGTATATATATAATAAAATAAATAATGTTTAGATGTACATGAGCTTGTCTGCTTTATGTGTGTATACCTTTGCCGTCAATTTATTGACATAAATTGCAGGTTACAATTATATAAACTCGAAGCGAAGCAAAATAATAAAAAAAAATAAGATAAAAACAATTCCATTCATATCAGACAAAGCTCATTTCTGGAGTAATACACTGTCCTCCACATATTCCTATAAGTTGATTGTAAATATGATTTTGATTTGTTCTTATGTATTTGTGTAAGAAAAAATTTAGTTTTTCCTTCTGTCAATCAAAGGGTGACATTTTTTTTCAATGTTGTATGTATGTCTTTATATCTAAATTGAGCAGTCCTGTTTCGAGTTCTTTCCACTATGCATGGGATACTAAAGTCTCGTAATGGGTATTTCAAATTCCGAACATATAACTCGAATAGGGCTGTTCAATAGTAGAGCAACAAGAGTAAAATCTAAAATGTTATTAAATATTGAACATGTTATATTTATTAATTTGTATGTATCTATCAAGTCAAAATCTATTCCTTTGATGGTATTGTTCAACTTTCTGAAATTTTATCATGACAATGTCTATATACATTTAGATAGATCGAATAATACAAAACAAATTGTTAATTATACACCCCTTCACGAGAGGGACTCATACATACATGTATCTAATCTTACTAGTAACCAATTTCATTTCGCTTGTATGATATATTTTGACTTTATATGTACTTTCATCTTATTAATGTTGTCTGGTGATATCGAATCAATCCTGGACCATCGTCTCAGTCCACTTCAATACCATCAGCCTCGTCAATATCAGATCTACTCTTAGACGAATTTGATGGATGCATTACCCAGTTTACCTCGTTCATGCATCTTAATGTCCAAAGCCTTGTCCCTTAAATTGATTTATTAAATGTAGAGCTTCAATAATTTGATATTCTGTGTTTTACAGAAACGTGGTTAAATACTAATGTTGCGAATCAAGATATTTCTCTCGGTAATTTTCAATCATCGTTTAGAAAAGACCGTGTGGATAGGCTAGGGGGAGGTGTAGCAATTTATGTGAAAAACAATTATCATGTGATCCATCGTAATGACTTGGAGGTCCTTGAAGTATAATGTGTCTGGGTTGAAATCAAGATTAGCAAGAATCACCCTGTATTAATAGGGACCTTTAATAGGCCACCCGATTCTTTAAATTATACTTTCGATTTAATCGAACATTCGATAGATTTAGCTGTGGACACAGGTGTAAATACAATTGTAGTGTTAGGTGACTTTAATGAAGATCAATTAAAGCCCCAGAACAATAAAATGTCCAATATATTTGTAATATACAATATGATTCAATTTATTAACGAACCGACTCATATTACGAAGAACTCTAGTTCATGTATTGATTTAATCTCGTCCACACCGATCCGAATGTCATTGATCTTATCCATTTTGGCCAACCATTCCTTAGCGTAAATGTCCGATATCACTGTCCTATATATGGTATATTTAAAGTCCTAAAAACATTGCATGCATGTTTTAAGAGACGAATATGGTTATATGATCGTGGAAACTATAATCAATATCGTGACAAATTGCAGCGTGTCGACTGGGATGAACTTATTTTAATTCTGGAAATAGTTTAGATGATTTATGCGAGTCATTCTCAAATGTAATATTACAAGCAGCAGGTGAATCAATTCCAAACAAAATAATAACAGTACGAAACACCGACCCTCCGTGGATGAATGGTGCTATCCGTAGAGCCATTAGGAAACGGAACCGGTTTCAAAGACAAGCGAAAAAATCATATCTTCCAGTTCATTGGGCAAACTTCAGAAAATCCCGGAACAAAATTATTAACTTAATTCGTAGACAAAAAGAACTTTATTTTGATAACTTAATAGCCAAACTGAAATCGCGTCAAACCAGTGCAAGAGACTGGTGGAAATATGCGTCACAACTTGTTGGGCGAAACTCAAACAATGTTGTCATCCCCGCTCTAAATTGTTCTAATAATATTGTTTACGATGATGTAGAAAAGGCCGAAGCTTTTAATACCTTTTTTCGTCTCAATCAAATATTGATGATACTAACAAATCAGTACCAGCTGACGATACACCGCCACTGAGATATCTGGATCGTATTGTTCTTCGGCAACATGAAGTTCAAGATGTACTGAGACTTCTTAATACTAACAAGGCATCGGGGCCAGATGCTATTCATGCCAAACTGCTACAAGTGGCATACGATATTATTTCTAAACCATTGTGTGCTATTTTTAACATTAGTCTGACAGCTAAGCATTTTCCAAATAAATGGAAACTGGCAAACGTTACCCCTGTCCACAAAAAAGAGGATAAAAACATAATTCGAAATTATCGACCTATTTCTTTGCTCCCTATTTCTAGTAAAGTTTTCGAAAAATGTATTTACAAAAATATTTTTAATTTTATCAGGGATTTAATCACTGAACATCGGTCTGGTTTTACAATAAATGACTCGACCAGGAATCGACTTCTGTATATTGCGAATATGTTTAGCAAAGCTTTTTTGATATTAGCAAAGCCTTTGATAGAGTATGGCATAGGGGTCTTCTTTTTAAATTTAAAAAAAATGGGAATTGTTGAGGATTTGCTTTTATGGTTTAAAGACTATTTATCCAATAGGAAACAAAGAGTCATTATAAATGGGAAAGAATCGTCTTGGAAAACTGTCAATGCAGGTGTTCCACAAGGGTCCATCTTAGGCCCTTATTATTTCTAATATTTATCAGTGATATCGTTGACGAAGTAAATTGTCCTATCAAGCTTTTCGCAGATGACACCAGTATTTATGCAATCGTCGAAAACCCATTAATTACTTCTCTTTCTTTAAATTCAAACTTGCAAAAGGTTCAAAACTGCTCAAACAGATGGTTGGTTAATTTCAATCACAAGAAGACTGAATCGAAGATTATTTCGCAAAAGGTCGAGCATCAATTCCATCCTCCACTTTATTTTAATAATGTTCCCATTAAAAATGTAAATACACATAAACGTCTTGGTCTCACTTTTTCTAATGATGGATCTTGGACCACACATATTAACGAAATTATAACAAAGGCGTCTTCTAGATTAAATATTATTCGTAAGTTGAAATTTAAAGTAGACCGTAAATCGTTTGAGCATATGTACTTCAGTTATGTCCGCCCTATTCTAGAATATGCGGATGTAATCTGGGATAACTGTCCAAATTATATAAAGGAAAAACTTGAACACATTAACTATGAAGCCGCACGTATACTAACTGGTGCTACAAAATTGACAAGTATACGTATACTTTTACAAGATTGTGAATGGGAAACCTTAGAGGAACGAAGAAACAAACATAAGATTTTATTATTTCACAAAATGGTTAACAAAACAGTTCCCGAATATGTATCCAATTTAGTTCCATCCTCCTTCGGACAAACTCATCAATGTAGCACTGGGAACAATTCTAATCTAGTTCTTGTACGTTCTCGTACAGCTTATTGTAATAATAGCTTTTTACCTTCAACCGTTCGACTCTGGAACGAACTTCCAGCAAATATCAAGAGTAATGTTTCAGCCAATTCCATGAAATTATTTTTGAATAACGCAATAAATCCTGTCCCATCTTACTTCTATGCAGGTTCTAGAATTGGTCAAATGCTACATATTAGAATTCGAACTGAGATTAGTGCGCTTAAGGATCATCTTTATAAGAAAAATATCCAAGCTAATCCATACTGTAGTTGTATAATGGTAGAAACGTCCGAGCATTTTTTGCTAAAATGTTCTCTATATGAAAGGTTAAGAAATGATTTATTTGTTAACCTGTCTTGTCATTTGAATATTAATAATCTACTCGTTGGTGATTCTAACCTCCCAGATTGTGAAAATGAAAGTAATTTCCTTATAATTCAAGATTTTATAATAAAATCTAAACGCTTTACACCTAGTATGTAAATATATCTTGTTTTTACTTGTTGCATAATATTAGATCTGTCATTTTATTGTTCATTGTACAAATTGTCACCCTCTCACTTCATATCCTTATTAAAAGAGGCATTAGCTACGACTTTGACCAAACAAATTATATGTTTTGGAAATTGGTAAATAGCTTTAAAATGATGAAATAAAGGTAAATATTTCACATTAAACAGCTTATTGCACCACTTTTCGCCTTTTGAGAACGAAAATTACAATCGATTTATTATTTCCTTGCAAGCAAATAATTTGACCTCGCTTTCTCCGTATGTAGCTGACCTTACTAGTGACAGGTAAAAACGAATATTTTGTATTTTGTCGTTTATTAACTGCAAACTTGCATGGTTCTTTGTCCGTAATTAACGCCGACTAAATGCAGATTCACAGAAAATAAGAAATAAGTGCATTGTTGTACTGATTTAATGACGTTTCGGCAAACCCCGTAAACAATGCCGATAATTAATAAGATGTCGTCCATTTCTTGATCGATCTCAAAACACGAGCAGTTGCACCTTTTTTTTCCCGATGCGCATACATTTCATAACATTTATAAGTTACAGAAACACGTTTTATTAAGGCATCAATCATATCTGATAGTTTTTATGGGTAACAAAAATTTACGATTTTGGCAGATAATTCCCCTTTAAACAAATGTGTGTATGATTAATGTGCATGTCCTAACCATCTTATATGTATTTTTCTTTTCTTTTCTTTTTTTGGTATCTGGGAGAAGAATTTATATAAGTGCTGCGTCACTTGTTTTCTGATCCCTATGTATGTACTATTATTATAACTAATGCAATGTATTCAATACATATTGTTTACACTAAAGAAGAAAGAGAGGGGAAAGAACATTTAATTGATTAAAATAAGATTTCAACTCATTGAACATAGAAAACACCACGACATATGACGTTGTAAATCCAGGTCCTGACTTGGGACAGGCACAACAATGTGGCAGGGTTAAACTGGTTAAAGGGATTTATTAAACATTCCCCCTCTTGATAATTGGATCTTCAACGGAAACACATTTACTAACAAACAATAAAACACCTGTACAGATTCGCCTCCATTCAAGAAGACAGCAGAAATGAATGACAACATAAAGACGGACAGTACAATAGCAGGGTCAGTTAATGATCGTCGCTAACTAATTTCGGATAATATGAAGCAGCCGGCCGCGATACTGGTATTAGCAGTATTGTAATATTTACATTACTGGTATTACCAGTATTATAATATTTACAATACTGGGAATACCAGTATTGTAAATATTACAATACTGATATTTACAATACTGGAATTACCAGTATTATAATATTTACAATACTGGAGATACCAGTATTGTAAATATTACAATACTGGTAATACCAGTATTGTAACACTGTACAATACTAGAAATACCTGTATTGTAATGTTACAATACTGGTAATACCAGTATCGTATATATACAATACTAGATGTACCAGTATCGTGCATTTGCAATACTGGAATACCAGAATCGTTGATCTATACACAATACCGGAAGCTCCAGTATTCTTCATCCAACAATAATGGTAATACTAGTATTGTAAAGCACACGATACTGGAAGCTCCAGTATTCTTCATCCAGCAATACTGGTAATACTAGTATTGTAAAGCACACAATACTGGAAACTCTAGTATTCTTCATCCAGCAATACTGGTAATACTAGTATTGTAAAGCACACAATACTGGAAACTCTAGTATTCTTCATCTAGCAATACTGGTAATACTAGTATTGTAAAACACACAATACTGGAAGCTCCAGTATTCTTCATCCAGCAATACTGGTAATACTAGTATTGTAAAACACACAATACTGGAAACTCTAGTATTTGGCAATTTGACACGAGTGGGCAGAGCCTAATTCTAACTGTAAATCACAGCTCATTGTATTTACCGTTAGTATTAGGCTCCGCCCAGTCATGTCAAATTACCTTACCAATATATATTTGATATTATTCAATCGAATTCGAAGCTATTACAACAATTAAAAAAACACTAATGTTAATTTATGTAATAACAATTCTAAATATTGCTTTAATAAACTTTATTATGATTGTACACATTTAATCCTGTGATTGTTTTAATTATTGACGATGTCAGCTTGGTCGAATCATATTTCTTTATCTGGATTAATTATAATTAACAGTTAAAAATCATCATGCCACAGCTAAATAACCTTTAATTGTTGTGTAAACATGTATATAGTACCAGTATTTTTTTTATTATTTGGATATAGTAATTAGGACTAATTAAATATTTGACACTTTCAGCGGAATTGGAGGTATTTTGTACCGGACATTAAACATTTATATTCTGCGATATTAATTTCTGCGGTCCGGAGTTAACCGCAGAATACCGCAGAAATTTGATTTCCGCAGAAATTACCGGTTATACGGGGTAATTAATCGTGCACAGTATGTCACGATTTTTCACAAAAATTGACTAAGTTCAACAACTCGAAAATTCGTCCGAATACCAATTCCAAAAAATATGCACATCTTCAATATATAAATAATATATAAACTGAAACTTCTGTAAACCGTCCAGCGATGGGACCAGAAAATTCGGATGGTTTTGAGGGGTTGGCCAGATTGAGGGGTTAATTTTACATAGACATTTCTATGGCGGTTTCTTCTTCTTCTTCGTTATAGTATATAAAATCATTCAGAGTACTCAATACTTTTGTGCTTGCGCATGCGCGGAATAATATAAATATTTACAAATTACAAAATGCCAAAGCTTAGGTGAATATATACAAGTGCTCGGATAAAAACAAGTTGTCCTTCAATTTAGGCTGATATACAGGCTCTGAAAGCATCACATGTAGATGCTTTCACGGTGGCATCCCGTAGTAGGTTCCACTGTACTACAGTTCTTGGGAAGAACGAATATTTGAAATAGTCGTGTCTGGTGCTGAATAACTGGAAGGATAAGCTGTTACTGTGTCTGGAAGGCCTGTTCAGTGGAATTAAGTATTGTTGCACTGGAATGGCAACTAAGCCGTTAACTGCCTTATAAAGTAGACATAGTCTGGTGTTCATACGTCTTTCTTCTAGTGGTTGCTATTTTAGATTTTCTAGAATAATTGTTACACTAGAGCTGTAATAATAGTTGTTATACACATATCTGGCTGCTCTTCTCTGGACTCTTTCTATTTTGTCTATGTTCTCTTTAGTATATGGGTCCCAGACGGCAGAACTGTATTCTACTTTTGGTCTTATTAAAGTATTAACAGCCATTGCTTTGGTATGTTGTGGTGCTTTTTTGATGTTCCTTCTTAGCATGCCTTGGGCTTGATTTGCGCTCGCCTCGATGTTGTTGATGTGATTGTTCCAGCTCAAGTTGTTGCTTATTGTTATTCCTAAGTATTTTGTTTCTGTTACAATTTCCAGTTGTTGGTCATGCATCACGTATGGATGTTTCTTTGTTTTTTTGCTCTAATGATGTGCATGACATTACAT
The DNA here is from genome assembly GCA_963680875.1 of Bathymodiolus brooksi. Taxonomy (NCBI): domain Eukaryota; kingdom Metazoa; phylum Mollusca; class Bivalvia; order Mytilida; family Modiolidae; genus Bathymodiolus; species Bathymodiolus brooksi. Next base: position 92,151,955 of record OY804579.1, read on the forward strand.
TTATCCACGTTAAATGCCATTTTCCACTTTCCTTCCCATTTAATAAGTTTATTTAGGTCATTTTGCAACAAAACCTGGTCTTCTTTGGTTCTGATTTGCCTGTAGATGGTACAATCATCAGCAAATAATCGGATGTTTGACGTAATATTATTTGTGATGTCGTTGATATATATGAGGAATAGAACAGGACCCAGTACACTTCTTTGTGGTACTCCAGATGCAACATCTACATTGTCTGATATGGTGTTTTCTAGTGCTACTGCTTGTGTTTTGTTGTTGAGGAATGATTTAATCCAGTTCGTGTTGTTTCCATGGATTCCATAATGTTATAGCTTGTGCAGTAGTCTTGGATGGCTGACTTTATCAAACGTCTTCGCAAAGTCCAATACTATCATGTCTGTTTGATAGTTTTTATCCATGTTAGATGTTAAATCATGTACAAGTCCTATTAGCTGGGATTCACAGAACCTCTGATTTCTAAATCCATGTTGATATTCTGATAGTATTTTGTTTTCATCCAGATGTTTCATGACGTTTGATACTATTATATGCTCCATTAGCTTACAGAGAATGCAAGTCAATGAGACCGGTCTGTAGTTTGAGGTTAGATGTCGTGGCCCCTTCTTGTAGATCGGACATACTATAGCATGCTTCCAGTCAGATGGAGTTTTTCCTAATTCCAGTGATCGTTGAAAGATCATTGTCACGATGGGTGTAAGTTCGTGTGCAAGTTCTTTCAGTAACCTTGGTGTTAACTCGTCCGGACCACATGCTTTGTTTGGATTTAGGTTCCGTAGCAGTTTTTCTACACCGTTTTCTGTTATAGTTATTTCTGGCATTTCTCTAAAGACTTCCTTTGGTATGTCTGGGATTGTCTTGTCTGTGTCAGTGGTGAAAACTGATTGAAACTGCCTGTTTAACAGGTTTGTCTTGTCTTGAATTTCATTTACTGTTTCTCCAAAGATTTTTAAGGTTGGTACTCCATTTGATTCTTTCCTAATTGATTTTAAGTAGGTAAAGAATTTCTTTGGGCTAGGTCTTTCATTTGTGCTATCTACTGGGGCAATGATGTCAGATATGCAATTCCAGTAAGCCTCTCTGGTCTTTTTTTGTGCTAGGTGTTTTAGCATCTTGAATTTATCTCGGTATTTTCCTTTGTTGCCATGTTTCTGCATTTTGCTGTATGCACGGTCTCTTTTTCTCATTACTTTGCGTAGATCTGATGTTATCCACGGATACCCAGTGTTATGTTTAATTGTGCATTTAGGTATGTATTTGTTGACTTGGTCTTTTACAAAGGTCTTAAGCTCATTCCATATTGTGTAGATGTCATTGTTGTTTTTCTTTTTCTCTATGAATGTATCTGAGAAAGCTTTTACTTCCCTTTTGATGGAGTCATAGTCGGCTTTTTTATACAAGAAGGCCTCCCTTGGTGCTGTTTTTATCTTAACTGGTTTGGTTGTGGCTTCTATATATATACAAGGTCGTGATCTGATATGCCAGGACATACCTCAGTTCTATATATTGTAGAGGGTTTGTTGGTTAGAAACAGATCTAGTGTGTTGTCACCTCTTGTTGGTTTATTTACAAGTTGGTTTAATCCACAGTTTGTTGTAAGCTCTATACATTCCTGGTGGATATCAGCATTCTTACTGTTTTCTGTGACATGTATGTTGTCCAGGTCTTCCCAGTTTATCTCGGGTAGGTTGAAATCACCCCCTATCCAGACTGTGTGTTTGTCATTACTTGAAGCCAGCCTGATATTTCTCTGTATTTCTTCCATGGATGCAGTGTTTGCTGTATGTGGGTGGTACATCGAGCCGATATATAGTTTACTACCAGATGGTAATGTCAGCTTTGCCCAGATTATTTCAGCTGTACTTTTAAGTTCTTCTGCTTCTTCACTGTCAAAGGTGTTTTTGATTGCAACAAAAACTCCTCCATGATGATTTGATTTTCTGTCTTTGCGGTATACATTTCCTTTAAATTCTTCCGGGAATATGTCTCCATCTTTAATAGAAGGATCTAGCCAAGATTCAGTTCCAATGATGACATCAGTCCGAATTTGCGCTATGGATGTTTGCAAAATGTCCTTCCTTCTTCTTAGTGATTGGCAGTTAACTACCATTATCCTCACTTTTTCTGTATCATTTGGAAGTGGACGTCTTCTATGTTTCGTTATTTTGTTATTATGTTCTTTTGATAGTTTTGGTGATGATGTCATTTGTGGTGTTCCTGGGCTGTCAGGGGAATGTATGTGGCTACTGTTGTACAAGGTACTGAATGAATTTGTTGATTCTGGTATCAGCATGGATTCAAACAAGCTGGTAGAGAAGTTTGGCATCCTACAATTTGTACAGCACCATGACGCATCTTATCCTGCTAAGCAGTTGTACATAGAGTTGTTTATGTTTTCGCAGTTTATGTGAAACCAAGTATTGCAGTTATCGCACATGATTCCTTGGTCTATAGTTTTAACGGCTTTTTGACAAGCACCACATGGAAACTTGGGAGTTCTCGGACCAGGATTTGGTTCTGGATAGTGGCATTTTGTTAATAAGAGAATCATTATGTAGAGTGCAATGAGTCTTTTTGACACCTTCATTTTCATTGCCATTTTAGATGACAAAAAATATAGTACATGTAGATCAATGTGTTTTTCATCTTGAATTAGGACTGGTTTGTAGTTGCAGTATGTCGTCTTTCTCATTTGGTGTGTTTTAATTTCACTCAAGTTGGCTATGACTACGACTACCAATGTTGCCATCCAAGCTATCGAACTCATTTTGTCAATGGCAGTCAATCACTTCTCCTTTCGGATATTGTTAAACAAGACTTCCTTATTTAATTACACCAGTTTTAGAATAGATAGTTTGTTTGAACAGGGCTTCCCTATTCAATATTGAAACGGATATTGTTAAACAAGACTTCCTTATTTAATTACGGTTGTAAACAGGGCTTCCCTATTTACGTTTTGGTGAGTAGTTTTACCTGATAACCACCCGCTGATTTGATTTTAAGTGCTCATGATCGTGATTTCTACACATAGGATGGAAATGTATGTAGGGTCACTCATGACTTCACTTAGATATCTAAAATGTTCGATTATACTGGTGTTTGAGTCCAATTTGTATCTTCGTTCTTGGAGCTTTTCCAATTTCGACCATTTTCTTCGCGCTTGAGCAAACAGGGGTTTTACTTAGGGGTTTTACTGAGAGAGTGGACAGGGAATAGGGAGGCCCGGGGAAAGGAGAAGCGGAATACAAACGTTATATGCAACATTTGGAAGATCTGTGTTGAAAAAAAACCAATATAAAAGTACATTCCGCAACTTCATACCTAATCTTCCAGTATCTGCAATACTGGTATAACCAGTATTTTCCAGAATCTTCCAGTATCTGTAATACTGGTATTACCAGTATTTCCAAGAATCCTCCAGTATCTGCAATACTGGTATTACCAGTATTTCCCAGAATCTTCCGGTATCTACAATACTCATATTTTGCCAATGACCAGTATCTTCTAGTATTGCAGATACTGGAAAATTCTGGAGAATACTGGGATACTAGTATTTACCAGTATCTGTACCAGTATTGCAGATACTGGAAGATTCTGGTAAAATACTGGTATTACCAGTATTGTGTACCAGTATTGTAATACCAGTATCGCGGCCGGCTGCTTCATATTATCCCTAATTTCTGCCTAGGAAGGTAGAATCTATAGGGTAAAGACTATTATTCTTTGTTTGAATTGTCCCCAAAACTAGATGCGCGTACCACAAAAATGATTTATCTTAACTAACATTAGTTTGTTTAATAAAGATATGTTTGGAATCGACAACAGATTCAAATATAAGCATAGTAAACGTTGATCTGATTCCAGTGCATCATTTATTGCTAAAACAAATGTTGACAATATATTAGACAAATGTTTTGTGAAACACCTGGAAGTACATATAAACAACGGTGGATATAGTAATCGATTTGGAGCATAATTTGAGTCCGTAGTTTACTAACTGAAATAGGAGTCGAGTTCATCAAATGTTTGATAAGATTAATAATGAATTATGTTATTGTATCCACTCCTTGGACAGCGGCATGCAAATATGATCAAAACATTTAAACTGTAATTAGCACAAATATCAAAATAGCTACAACTCGTTAAATACATGTACCTTAAATCGTTGATAACGAATTAAGTAAAAATAACCTTCATTATGTACACTCAGTCAAAAGATTGGAAAGCCAAATAATTTAAAAGTTTTTGGGAGTAAGTAAAAACTAAATAACTTAAACAAGATAGCCAAAATTGGCTAAGGTCATCTATGACAGTAGTGTCGATCCAAGGTAGTAATATCTAGATGCCAAGGAAGTAATATCTAGAATGCTAGTGATATTTCCTAGTATTAACCATCCACCAGGACAGTGGTATCGACACGGAAATAACACGACCTATTTTAATGATACCATGGGACACCAACATTTCACAATGATAACGATATCAACACAGTGGTAGTAATATATACTAATATTAGACTAATGATATCCTCGGCATCAACAAAGCTTCTCCATGACGGTGGTTTATGCACAAGATCTGATAGGCTAATGATATACTCGATACAGACTTTGTTAAATAGTTATATATGCATGGGATAGACAAAGTATGCTGATACACTGCACGGCACAGACTATGTTTACTAACATCGGGTATAGCAAAGGCTAAGCTCACTAAGAAATGCTTGAAGATAGCAAAGGGGTAATCAGAAGCCGTAAATTGAAGAAGTACAGACAACACAATGGCCAAAAGAAAAAGGAGAAAAGGACAATGAACGATCTGCACTACATTACACAGAAAATTAAAGATCGAGCAACACGAACCCCACTAAGCCACGCGAGTGAATTCAGGTGCTTCGGAATGATAAACAGTCCTTGGTCTACATGTTGCTTTTGATACAAATCCTGTGATAAATCATGAAAGAGGAAAGAGAGAAGGGATTTTGACTACGACAAATGAAACATATCTATGCTCATCTGTGACAGTGATATTCAGTAATGGTAAACCAGGTCATGATGGCGACCGTGATGACTTCAACATAGCCACTAGGAAGACGTGGTTCTATAGTTTCCTTATTAGCAAGTTACAAGCTATGACAGCAGACCCTATGTTTGGCACAGCTAACTCCTTAATAAAAACGTAGATATCAAATTTGGTTCGCACGACTTGTTTCTTGAATAACCTTCATCAGGTATGCTCATCATGAGCATGGCAGATACTAAGTCACATAACAATGTGGTAGAAACAGACTATGTCTTCCTACAAGGTTACCCATTCCACTTTTAGAGTTAAAACATGTAGTGAGCTGCCTCTTTTTTAAAAGCCTGTGTCCGTCTCTTTCTATCTATGTTTGTTTTGTGATTTTTTTGTACTTTTCTTTACTAATTTTTGTATATAATCGACATTTTATACTTTACACCACCTTTGTCATACGCTTCATTCAAATATTTTCTTTTTTGGAAAGCCGGAATATTGAAGTCATTTCCAAGAAATGTGAATAAAATTCCACTTTCACCCTTTATGCATAATGTAAAACGTGAATACACAGGGTATGGTATTCTATTTCAATTTCTTTTGCAGAATTTTATGAATGAATATTCATTTCTAAAGATATGAATTTGCAAGCTACAGTTTACAATATCATGATTTAATACATTTTTCGGGTCTGTTATAGCTGATTCATGGTTTTTTTTTATTCACTCATGCAGATGAATTCCTTGAATAATATGTTTTGTATATTAACGGAACATATACCATATATAACTATTTCTGTGCATAGCATTATTGAAATTGGATTTCGCTAATCGTTAATAGGATATACTATGGGTGATTTTCTTTACTTATTAAATTTATGGATTTTGCTATTTCTACAGATTGGTATCGGTAAGTTCTTAATATACAACGATAGCTTAGACACAATTCGACTTCCTTGTCTTAATGTTTGGATATATATATATACATGTGTGTGGCTTATTTTCATCTTCGAAAGATAAAATATAATATATAGGGCATATAGTCAAAACTGTCCATATGGTCACCTCTATTAAGCAGTCAACTGTATTAACAGGTCACCTTTTTCTTGTCCTGTCATAGAAAATTGGATATGAATTGAACCTCTTTTAACAGGTCACATGCCTTATAAGGCCACTTTTTCTTTGTCCCAAAGGTGACCTCTTAATACAGGTTTGACCGTAATTCTATTTTTAAAAAGTTTAATAAAAGTTACTGTACACTTTATTCAATATACATGTACATATGTATATGAAAACCAGCGACTTCCTGGAAAATGACACAGCTTTCCTGGTTTGCATGTATATTGAAAAAGTGTACAGTAACTTTTATTAAACTTTTTTAAAATAGAATTACGATCAAACCTGTATTAAGAGGTCACCTTTGGAACAAAGAAAAAATGGCCTTATAAGACATGTGACCTCTTAAAAGAGGTTCAATTCATATGAAATTTTGGGTGCAGAATTTTTAAGTCATTTCCAAGAAATGTAAATAAAATTCCACTTTCACCGTTTATGCATAATGTAAAACGTGAATACACAGTGTATGGTATTCTATTTTAATTTCTTTCGCAGAATTTTATAAATGAATATTCATATCTAAAGATATGAATTTGCAAGCTACAGTTTACAATTTCATGATATAATATATTGTTCGGGTCTGTTATAGCTGATTCATGGTTTTCTTTTTCTTCGCTCATGCAGATGAATTCCTTGAATAATATGTTTTGTATATTAACGGAAGATATACCATATATAAATAGTTGTGTACATAGGATTAGTGAAATTGGATTTCGTTAATCGTTAATAGGATATACTATGGGTGATTTTCTTTACTTATTAAATTTATGGATTTTGCTATTTCTACAGATTGGTATCGATAAGTTCTTAATATACAACGATAGCTTAAGACACAATTCTATTTTCTGTACATATGTATATGAAAACCAGCGTCTTCCTGGAAAATGACACAGTTTTCCTGGTTTGCAAATGGTTTCGAATTGCTTAGTACACGGTAGTCTTGCGTGACTAAAAATAATTCGTGCTCAATTAAAATTGCAACAAAAAAATGCATTTCAATCTGATCACATTTTTAATCAAGCAACAGAATTGTGTTACGCATTAATCTGCATCATAGACCTCAATAATGCTTGTAAAATCCCCCGTTTAGGATTACCAGTCTGACTTAAACATTTTATATGCACCCGCCCCGTTTTAGAATTGCCAGTCTAGCGTAAACATTATCGTAAATATAGTAAATATATAGGTCATGTATTCTGTTATCAATAAGGGGTATTACTCTGTTGCGATAAGAGTGGATAGGAATTGTTCACTCTAGTCGCAGGTTAACGCCCTGCAGAACATTATGTTATTTATTTTGGCTTTGAGCGTACCTGATGAAGGTTATTCCAGAAACGCCTCGTGCGTACTAGATTTGATATCTACATTTTTATTGTATGTACTAGATTGCAACCCGAACTCAATGGTTTAAATTTCTACAATAAAGCAATTATTACGTTTGTCTTCTTCTCATAAACTTTATATATTTGTTTAAAGAATACATGCATGATAATTTAGACCAGTTGTTAACAAATGAATTGTCAGTGTAAAGCATCCCGTAGTAAGTATCCTGCAATTTAAATATCCAATAGAAAGAGTACGTTCATGTAAAGTACACTGCGACCTTATATTTTTGTAAGCAGAATTAACAGCTGCTGTAAGGAATTATTTAGTCTCTAAATATTTGAGTTCCAACTTTGGTAAATATCCTGAAATACTCTCAGACCTATTATGTTTTATAAAAAGTCATGATAACCGTAAATTTATGGAACTAGAACAACAATAGCCATGACATGCAAGAATTTGTTTTCAAAATATTTTAATTCCATTATTAGTAAATTTCCTGGAAGACTCTCAGACCTATTATTTTTAGGAAAAGGATATCAACACCCGTGTATTTCTTCAATCAGAATAACAATAGCTATTTCATGGAACAATTGGTTTCAAAATTATTTGAATTCCATCTTTGGTCAATTTCCTGGAAGACTCTCAGACCTTTTATTTGTTGTCATTATAGTGAAAGGGAATTGTTGTGCAGTCTTCTAGACACAACCGTATAAGGTTATGTTTCCAAAAACTTCATGCAAATGTACCATGAAAATAACTTTGATATTTGTTCAGGACATTATGTTATGCAAGTGGTTGTGGAAAGTCAAATCGAAACTAATAGCATCTCCTTCCCATTTGAGAATACAGTCCATGATAATATATATGCGGTGATTAATTGATTTGCCTCTTGTTTTGGTTTTACTGGCCACTTTTATGCAATTTCCGGAACTTATTTAGTAAGTTTCTCAGTTGCATGTTTTGCTTGGAACATTAATGAATATCGCCCACAAAATAATTTATATATGCAGTAACAGAGTCTCAATGGAGCATCCAACAAAAATGTCAAATGACAAGGGCCTAAGAGATCAAATCCTACGTCACTCAGAGACTTTTATTTCCATATCAAAACGTCGTTTCCTATACTAATCACTTTACCTATTAGTAAACCAAAACGTCTCTGAACAGAACTCATAAAAGTTTGCACGCTCGTGTCATTACATTCACTGGTAGGAGCGGTATTAGCTTTAAAATGAGCTATAATTTAAAAACAATGGAGCACAAACTGAATCCAGCCTGCCGATTTGAAAGACTGCATACTAGCATACCCTCCTTTCAGGGAATGCATTACACAACGGAGGAAATAAGCTGCAGAACCGTAGTTATTATGGTCTTTTTTGTAATCATATGGTCACAAAAAAAAAAATATTATAGCTACGTTCCGCAGCTACGGAAGAACTATGTCACATTCGGATTCCTATGCTCCGTGGGGCCTCGTTGTTTATATTTTATTCACATTTCTAAGATTTTACACATGGATTAATGAATTTCATGTTTATCTTATTTCAGATGGCTGTGTTAGAAATGTTCCAACGGATTTGCCACAACCTAAGCAAAAATCCGATAATGGATATAAAGTAGTCCCAGAAAATCACAGATTACCATGTACATGGAATGAAACACTAGCAAAATCATGTTTGAATGGAGGGACATGCTTCGCATCACATATAGCTACTAACTTAAAACAACTTTCGTGTCAGTAAGTATCTATACTAGTAGAGACATGACCATCTTAACAGTATGATATGCCCCCGAGGAAAGCAGTGCACTGGGGCCCGTACCTACACAACCACCACTCACTGCAACAAAACTATAATTGACGATCAAATTAAACATATATTTATTGTATTGGTACTTCAAAAACAATCAGTGTGTAAACCTTAAAAATACAGGCAATACACAACATACATAGATTAGCATGGCCCCTATGCTCGTGGGGCCCTCGTGCAACTGTCCATCGTGCCCATGCATTAAGACGGCACTGAGTAGAGATACAATGTATCGGCCATCTTTGAATCACGTGTTCTGTCACAGTGTTGTTCACTTGATAAAAGGAAGTTAAACTGCAATGGCCAAATATATAACTAGAACATTGATATGATACACTTGCCTTCAAGTTCCATCATTTAAATACACTTGCCTTGGTGTTCCATCATTTAAATACACTTGCCTGCATGTTCCATCATTTAAAATGAAATGTAGTTAATTGAAGAAAAGAAATCGTGGGTTATTGGTATGAGAAGTCAATTAAATGGTTAGGGAGCTGACATTTAATATTTTAGTGAGGCAAGGGAGTCGTTTCAGATCCAGGATACTGTTTTGCGCGAAATGTTCCAAGACATTTTGTTTCTTATGTCATAGTGTCTTACATCTTTTTTTGATTCCAGTTTGTTTATTTTGCTTTCTTGTTTCCTGGAATTTGCTTAGCTTTTATCTAAATCTGGAACTTTGTTTCTCTCGAAAATTCTTCTTTGCCATCCCCTCTCAGTAAAATCAAATGACTGCTCCTAAATACCATCTTGAGACGACAGCACATGAATTGCGATTATTATATTTCGATACCCTTGTTCCATCGAAGAGTTCCTATTTAAAATGTTTGTGAATGGTGGTGAAAATTTAGTCAATGAAGAGAAGGGTCTATCTATTCAAGGCAAGGTTATCTAAGGGTGGCAGGGCAAATCTAGGTACACCATTCTGCAATTGATCGTCTTATGTAGTGTTTGCAAGCGACTGTAATGGTTGATGAACGTCAGGGATCTGACAGGTCCCGCAAAACTACACCTAGAGAGTTTAGGATAATAGCACTCCCTAAGTTCTTAACAACATTATCCTCGTTGCATTATATTTGAAAATAATTTTGTTTTCTTTATGCAAAAATAAAGAATACACAACGTGTGCACTGATATGATTCATTAGATATATGTATGCTTGAAATTTAAAGTTCTCAAGTAATATAATTTATTAAAACAAAGTGCAGTCTCATTCGGTAATTGGTGACCTTAGCGTATTTTGGTTGTCCTATTAATGGTCCTTTAATGTTGGTTTGCTTGCTCCCAAAGACGTTTGCCTTATTTTGAGATGTCGATCTTTCGACTGTGAGCATACCCAACGAAGATCATTCCAGAAACGTGTCATGTGCACTAAATTGAATATGTACGTTTTTATTAATTATTATAACATGAATTGTATCACCTTATTTTATATGATGTGACTTTTTCTTAGATGTCCAGATAAATATGCTGGTCACCGTTGTCAGAAGATTGATACTACCAGTATATTCAAACGTAATTGCGCATGTCTAATAATACATAAAATACTGGTTCGTATCCAAAAACAATTTACAATTTTACAGAAAGTGAAAAATAGGTATCTCTGAAATGTGCAGTGAGAGAAATAAGTTACTTAAGAGCAATGCAAAGTAACCTTAATATTTGAGTTACTTTCATATTAGTGTATTTATATTGTATTTGCTATAAGTTCGTTATAGTGACTTTTTGCCGCCTCAGCCCTCATGCTACTTTTCGTTTTTAATTGTTTCATGTTTTGTGTATGTCTGTTGATTGTATTGTTGCTGATGACAACCCTTTGTTCGATTTCATATCAATAAAGAATTTATTTATTTATTCATTTTATTTTACTGTAGAAAGAAAAGTAATAATGTGTTTTATTTGTTCTACTTTAAAAAATCAAAGGACAACGTTTTGATTTTTTCTATTTACAAAGCAGACATCATCATCACCATCATTTCAGCAAAAAATTATTTGTTTTCGCCACAATATGGCTGCAAAATTGCTCACTTGGCACTAAAGAACATTCATTGACTCACCCATACTAGTATTTGCAAGTTCTAAAGCATTTGATATGCTATAGACAGGAATGAGGAGGCTATCTATATATTTGTCAGTTTTGAGACACATATTTATTTCGAATTGCCATACTTATATTGAATGGGTTATGGGCGTGAATCGCCATTGTCAACAACATTTCAGTTATAACGTGGTGGCAAGTTTTGATGGTGGACGAAACTGTAGTACTCAGACCCCCAACTCCCCCTCCCCCCCCCCCCCCAATCTGTTGCATTTCTCTGACAAACTGTAGTACACGAAGTTGTATCGTGCACACTTGTGGGAATCAAACTCACCGATAGGCACTGGCGCTGACTGTACGAACACGACGGTCCCAATCTCATATTTGGAAATGTTCGCTACATTTGCATATAATTTAATTTGACGTGAATATTGCAATCTGATTGGCTGATCTGCCTGGAGAAAAACTTGATTATACTTGATAACCTGTGTTGGTATTGTGACGTCACCACCATATTCATTCTCCAACGTCAAATTCAAATAGTCCCATGAAATAAGCGTAATTAAAATAGAAGAATCATTAAATTTTGTTGTAAAGATTAAATTATAAGGAATATTTTAATTTTTTGAACAGTTTATACTTGTATAACCTGGTTTGGAACAGTTTACGCTTTTCATAAATCGCTTCGCGGTTTATTAAGCGTAAACTGCCCCAAACCAGGTTATATCGTATAACCTGTTCAAAAATTTAAAATATTCCTTAATTAACGTATTTGCTGTTGTAGAGATACCAAAGATGTAAGGAGCGTCAGTGTTAATTTTTAGCAAAGATATATTACTGAATACTGACTGTCATCATTTTAGTTGCACAAGTACGTGTTTCCCATTCCAAGGACTGAAGGTCTGTTTTCAAAATATAAATTGCCAGAACGATGATTGTTATTACAAATTAATTTTTGTTGTCTATCCATTTTAGTTTTATCAAAATAATTTTAAATTGCATTTCAAAATGCAAGATCTGAAATTTTAAACAAGTAATAAAAATGGATAAAGAGATCTGACTAATGGGTGGATAGCAGGATGTCTTTGTTTCTAACTTTTTAATTTTTTGCTATTTTATTTTCCCAGGGAAACCTAAGACATCTTTATCAACAGTAAGACTGGTTGAAATTCTAATATGTGGTGCTTTCATCATTTTGATTGGCAGGTAATATTTTCACTTTAGTGTGTAGCTTTTAAAATAAAATACAATGAAGCCTGTTTAAACCGAACCCTGAATAAATCGGAATCTTGTATAAACCGATATTTAAATAAAGTCCATATGCAAGACATATTTCCTAATTCGACCTGCTTAAATGAAACACCTGTTTATTCCGTATATAAACGTTAGTCTGACGGAGGATCGGTTAAGACAGGATTCACTGCAATATGCTATAAATACATGTACATGGCGCTAAATGTGATTTAAACGGCAAATATCTCAATATAATATCCCAACAGTTCCATGCCGTTAATCTTTGAAAAGTCAAAAACGCTAAAAACAATATGAAATCAAATGCGACAGAAATATGCATTACCAGATTATGTTAAGGAAAACGTCTAAGATTAGACGTCATCTTACGTTTCAATAATTCTATATTGATAATCTCAAATAGAGTGCAAAATGTTCATTCTATGCTGGGAATTCATCAGATTCGCCCGATACTGTATTCACCACCTGTTTCTAAACTGTATTCTTTGATCAATTCATGTTTTCAAAACGGCATTGCAAATCTTAATTTGATTCAAAACAAGCTTACAACAATTGTCTGGGTTATTGCCCATTGGTAATTTTTCAGTATCATGTTAAGAAAGATGACACAGATAAGAAGAGTTTGAAGATACCAAAGGGGTAATCAGAATCCGTAAATCTAAGAAGGACAGACAACACAATAGCCAAAAGAAAAACGACAAAAGAAAACACAACGATCTACAAAACATTACACAGAAAACTAAAGATTGAGCAACACAAACCCCACTAAGCAGGGGTTGGACTCGGGTGCACTGGAAAGGTAGGCAGTTCTTATTCCACATGTAGCACCCGTCGTGTTCCTCTTGTTAAAACCCGGTGATAAGTCATGAATGAGGAAAGTACCAGATTATGATAACGACAAACGAAACATATCCGTGGTCATTTAGTCATTTGTTACACAGATATTCCGTAACGGTTAGCCAGGTCATGGTGGCGACTGTAAAACCTGGCTTTTAAGTGACTATGTCGGTCATATCTATCCCAGTGAAGGATACCACAGATACATCCAGGCCTGCTTCATATATATATTAACACCTAGAGATTGAGTTGTTTAAAACCGAAGTGATTTACCCATTGTGGACTATTCATTTAAATGTACATGTAGCAACATTCCAGTAGCATCTGCATATGGAGTATATATATATATATATATATATATATATATATGTATCTCAGTTGAAGCTTGAGGCTCTTATCATGATTTCTTTAATGAGAAGGTTGCTAGAAAGCAAGCATATACATTCCGTGGAAAGTTACAAAGTGATTAGTCACATGCTCTCGAACACTTGATTCCCTCCTCGATCGTGTGAACACATATTCTAAAATAGCCGGAAAAAGAGAGCAAATTTTCACGAACCGTAACATTGCTAACACATATTTTACGCTTTAAGAAACCGTCATCATGATGGATGGGTTAATGCCGTTCTGAAACAGTGGGGGTACAGAAAAAGGAGGGTCCAGTGTTCGAGTGTCTGTGATTTCAGTATTTTATTAAGATTTTTTTTTTAAATTTCAGCTGCATTGCATGTATATTGATAATAAACAGGAAAGACAAATAATCAAATGACGGATGATTATATTGCATTATGGATAATAATATTGTTTTTATTTTCACATTCATGATTGGCCTATTTGAACTTTAAGAAGACGGAACTTGAGTTTCTGAAACTAATTTTAAGTCAGAGTTATACTTTGTTGACCATCAAAGAAGAAAGAGAGGAGAAAGTACATTTATTTGATTTAGATAAAATTTTACTATTATGTCGATTTTATTTTTGGACACCGTGTAAGATATATGTCGGACAAGATCTGGTGTTATGATACCGTCTATATATTTTCATTATGCTCTCTATACTAGCTATATATAGTCTTTTCAGTTCTTTAAATTTCTGTGCGTGGTCTAGATCAGCTGATTTCTTTTTTCATTTTATATGTTTGTCCTTTTTTCTGATGAACAGTCTATAATGTCTGTCGTAATAATTGCGTTGCCGGCTTTTGTTTTTGTGGCTTTCTGTTATATATTGTTAGTTGTAATGGTTTCTATATTTTTTATGTAGTCTCTTAATCGTTGCATATACTACTTTGTTATATGGTACATCTTGCTTAATTAAAACGTAGATGTCAAATTTAGTGCACACGACGCGTTTCTGGCACAGTTCGTTTTTTTATGGTTGCTAGATTTTCTTTAATGTGACCTTTTTGCTTCTTTGGTAGAGTGGTATCTTTTTCGGTTTTTGTGTGCTTTTTGTTGGTATTGTGCCAGTCCTTCTAGATACAATGACATGATCAGGAAGCCCAGGTATTGTTTCTATTCTGTTCAAGCTGTTTTGTGTAGTTTGTGATAATGAGAACATGTATGTTTGATTCTTGTGTTGGCTCTTCTGCGATTTGTACTAGTCCATGGTCAAAAATTTCAACAAGTTCACAAACAATAAATCATAGTCTCGGACAGAAATCATAGTCTCGGACAGTTTTCTTTTACAACTACCTGTGCAATCAGTGTTTATTATCACTAAATGTTGAGAGTTCGAATCCCTCTCGTGGCGATGTGCACACGATACAACATTATGTGATAAAGTTTGTCAGTGACTCTCGACAGATCAGTGGTTTTCACCGGGTACTGCGCACCCTCCACCAATATAACTGACCGCCATTATTGAAAGTGGCGTTAAACACCATATCCCGCCTTTTAACTAGCAACCAACGACAAATCTTAGCACCTGTTGCTGCAGGTTGCTTTACTTGCAATGAGTGCTGCATTTGCCGAAACGATGTACTTAAATTATCTACAACCGGTACTAAGGTCGAAATGAAAACTACTTCCCGCGTTTCGTCAAACTAAAGTGCATCAAAAAGAATACAAAATCATATCGTGACCCTCCATCATCAATGTGAGAATATTTATGGTTAACCTATATATATATATATATATATACGTCTGAAAATTAAACCAAACAGTGTTGGAATTAGATTTTAGAGCTGTCAAATTTTTGTTCTTCCCTCGACGGGATTTGAACCCACACCATTGTTACACTGCAGCACCATTCGCTTAGCCTTACGTCCAGCGCCCTAGACGACTCGACTACATCCATATATATATATAGCTATGTTGTATGGCAATGGAGTGATCCAGTAATTGTTGTTAAACACCAACACAGCAATTTTGCAGCTATATCATGGCGAAAACAAGTTAAATTTCAAGGAGGTGATGATGATGTCCGCTTTGGACTTGACTTTTATAGTGGTAACTTACTGAAACAACAGTCCGTGGATAGACAATATCCGTATTCCGAGACTAACAGACTTTGCCCTTTCTCCTTGGCGCTGCTGTTAATTTGTATAGTCTTTGGTTTGACCCGATCTGGACTCTAACCCCCGATCATCAGCACTCGATCTCGAGGAGAGCACTCTAACCATTACACCACCTATGCGGCTGAATATTGCAAATGAAGAAAATTACAAAATTATCGTAAATGTATAAAAAGTCAGCACACCATGAATATGAGGTAAAATTCAAATGACTCATGCTTAGCCCACTATGACAATGCATGGACCAAATATGATGATCATATGTCGTATGGTAATCACCAGAGCTCTGGGTAATCACGATACCTGACAAACTTTACATAGTCATCAGTAGACAATGAAAATGAGGTCAATGTCAAGTGACAAATGTCTGGCTGACATGTGACCGCCATGAACAATGTGTGGACCAAAAAAATGTGAGCATATATAGCTAGGTTGTATGGTAATGGAGAAACTGACCTGATCACAAACAATTGACATCAATTCAAACTCAATAAACCATAAAATCAGTCCAAGGTCAGGTGACACAAGCTTAACTGGCATGTACCCCCCAGGATCAATGTGTGGATCAAATATGGTGATTCTAGGCTTTATGGTATTGGAGAAGTTGATCCAATCACCAAAACTTGACATTTTTAAGGCCACAGTCAAAGCAATATTATACCAAGGATTTGTAAATCCTTGGCTATACCCATGTCTAGCCTTCAGTGACTTTCTTCACAGGTGAGACAAATAAAATTGCACATGACAGGGATGTTTTTCAATTCAGGAATTTCTATGGAGGCCCTGAAACACTTCATTTTGGACTTTTTCTCAGAACATTTTTTTGAATTTCAGCCAATCAGAAACAAGAAGTTCCATTGGATCATGATCAAATGAGGAATCTCTGTAGAAGTCCTTGTAAACATTATTTTTCTCATTTATCTTAAATCATTTGAGCTTGCTCTTTTAGGGAAGATTTTTCAAGTTTAAACCAATAAAATAAAAGAAATGCTCGAGACAGTCACATTTTGCCAAATCAATATCAAACAAGATGACCTGTGAGCTAATGCTCACCTATGATACCCCCGCTCTTTGGAAAACAGGAAGTAGGAATCCGATGGGTCCAAAAACGCTTCCCACGATATGGGGTACCTATATGAAGCTTGTGACCAAATATCAGATCTCTGCCATCAATAGTTGCTGAGAAAAATGTGACAAAAAATGTGCATATATGTTCAATGTGCATAGAAACCAACTAAGTCGGCAAACAGGAAGTAGGAATCTGATGGGTCCAAAAACCCTTCCAACAATATGACATACCTATATGAAGCTTGTGACCAAATATCAGATTACTGTCATCAATAGTTACTGAGAAAAATGCGACGAACAATGTGCATATACAAATGTATGTTAAATGTGTATAAAAACCAACAAATCGGCAAACTGGAAGTAGGAATCTGATGGGTCCAAAAACGCTTTCAACAATATGACATACCTATATGAAGCTTGTGACCAAATATCAGATTACTGTCATCAATAGTTGCTGAGAAAAATGCGACGAAAAATGAGCATATATGTTCAATGTGTATACAAATCAACACAGTCGGCAAACTGGAAGTAGGAATCCGATGGGTTCAAAAACGCTTCCCACGATATGGGGTACCTATATGAAGCTTGTGACCAAATATCAGATTTCTGCCATCAATAGTTGCTGAGGAAAATGTGCATATATGTTCAATGTGCATAGAAGCCAACTAAGTCGGCAAACAAGAAGTAGGAATCTGACGGGTTCAAAAACGCTACCCACAATATGGTATACTTATATGATGCTTGTGACCAAATATCAGATTTCTGCCATCAACAGTTACTGAGAAAAATTCGACGAAAAATATCTTGGACGGAGAGAGGTAAAACAGTATACCCCCCTCCCCTTTCGGGGAGCGGGGGTATAATGAGGAATCTTGTAGAGGGCGACATTTCTATTAAGTTACAAATAATTTGTACTTCTAGAGGAAGAGGAAAATATTTTTACACTATACAATGCATGTATTTGACCAATGAGAAACTTTTACCAAATTTCCTATGGTTGCAATGTTGTTTGACAAATGTGAATTATGTGAGATATTTTTGTAGGGGATCTTCCATATATTCCTGCAAAGTTTGGTTTCACTTGACCAAGTAGTGTCACAGAAGACGATTTTAAGTGGGTTAATCAGAAACAAGAAATGCCCATGGCAGCCATGATTTTCATCCAATCAGAACATAATGATGTTCTTCTGCACAACATTTCATACAACATTCCTCCAAAGATTGGCTATCACTACTAAAGTTGTGAGTTTGAATCTCTCTCATGGCAAGGTGTACTTGATACAGTTTTATATCATAAAGTTTGTCAGTGACTTTCGGCAGATCAGTGGTTTTCTCTGGGTACTACGGTTTCCTCTACCAATAAAACTGACTGCCACAATATAACTGAAACATTGTTGACAGTGGCGTTAAACACCATAACCATATCACTAACCCAAAGATTGGTTACATTTAACCAAGTGGGAAACAGAAGATTAGATCATAATGTTAAATATTAACAACGACCAACAAGTGATGGCTTTACCTCACATGACCACAGGCACTTGCTTCATGCATGGTCCAATCCCTACCTTTAGTAAGACAAGAGGAAGGGACTGGACCATTTAATGAAACAAGTGCTTGTGGGCCTGTTGCTTTTGGAATACGAGGTCTAAAAAAAATCTAAAATCTGTGAAATGGCATTAAATGAAGAAGTCAGATGTATAACAAAAACTCTATGTATTTTATAAATATTTGGTCTTAATTACAAAACAACATACAACAATGAAGAAACAGTTCTATGATAGACATTGCATTTTTTATATGATTAACAACAAAAAAATCAAAAAAATATGTACTTCAGATATCAATGTATTTAAATACAATAGGTTATTGCATATTAAACTTGACCTTAACTATGTAAATCAAATGAAATTAAATCTAACATCATCCCCCGGAAAATGTGTGTTCTCACCCCCTCCCCTCAACAAAAAAATGTAATCATAGAAGAAATAGAAAAGACAACCAAAACATCTCATTTCTCAAGACTTGTACATATGCAAATAATTTAATTTAAGCTCATTGCTGACCAATTAAATATGATCATAATAAAACTTTTTAATAATTCGTCACATTATTAATAGCTATTTAGGCAGCTTAGAGTTTAGAGGTTATAATAAACATGGCACTGGAAGGAAGACCCATTTTTTGTAGTTTTCCTCTCAAATAACACATTTGCAAATCAAAACTGCCTTACATTACAAAAAAAATTAGATATGATTCACTGATATGACTTAAACAGGTATCATATTAATATCAATTAACTACTTTTGTTTGTTTTATTTTTTTTTTGTCAAAGTATCTAATTGCACACAATTCACATGTGCCGGTAGGTCTTCCACAACTATAAAGGTTTCTTTAATACAGGGGTAATTCTGGTCAGAAAATAAAATCAATGAAATTCAATGAAAAACAGCTATAACCATCTACACCCCCTTTCAAAGGGTCCATTTTTGACCTCTTTCTGACCGTGTCCAGCAACATTCAGAAAAAAAAATCATAGGAAAATAGCTGAAATCAGTTAAATAATTGACAAAAATCATCCCTCTTTAATAGATCATTATAAAATAACACATAGGGTAAAAGTTTGGTTTTCCTTATCCTTGGATACCAGTAAGTCTGTCTACAGAGAAACGATGTAGTAGAAATTATTTACATCCAATAATCAAGTCTCATTTACAAAGTGTGAGAGACTTATAGTGTTTACTCCATTTCTTATCTAAACAGTTGAGTTCATTTTCAAGGTTTAATTCCAGTTTCATTTCGACCCTATCCTAAAAAAAAACCTACCCTCTTAAAAAAATGGTGGTCCGATATGATGATAATATGCTAAGAAACTTCATAATATGTGGAGAAAACTTTCATACTTATTACAAAATAATATTCAGAACACCATTTGAAGGCCAGTGAAGAATCTTTATTAGTCATTATTATAAGGTTTATTTCCCCAGGTAAATCTGTAATAAAATGACCCTTTTTTTTTCTTTTTTCTTTTTTTCTTTTTTAGAAAAGTCATCTGATGTATTCTCTTATAAAATTCCTAATAAATCCCAATGTAAAATGTGCAATTGTTCAGTCATTTTTTTACATGCAGCACGGATAGATAAATGCACAAAAACTTTTTTTTATCAAATATGGCAGTGAAAGTACAAGGTTAAAATGTTATAAATAAAATGCACATGAAAACAAAAAATTGTGTCATTTAAATAATGGAATTATTTTACAGATGATATGATTGGTCAGTTTGAATAATGAATTGTAATGATATGCAAAACAAATTACTTAAAATGCAAGTCTGGAATGACCTCACACATAATTGAAAAGACACTTCCTAAAGTTCTCTTTAATTAGACATTTAATTAAAGAGGCATCTCTTTCTGAAAAGAGACATGTCTAGCCATCAAAATAACACTCAATCATGACTTTACTTTTTATTGTTGTCTTAAAATATAAGTTTAATTATGAAAATATATAAACCAGGTACAATAAATCATGTAATCTGGGTACATATGTACTTATTAGGGTGAGGTGTTACCATTTTCAACGACCTCTTTTCATTTTTAAATATAAACCAAAAACTACAACAGAAAAGGTATCAAAAATAATTCTCAAATATCATGATTTTTGCTTTTTTATTTGTAATTGGATCTAAATCTATACTAATTTTACAAACTCACATTTCTGTCGTCAAGATATCACAATATTTTTAGGAAATTTGATAATCTGCTATATGTGTATGTCACTGGTTTATTTTTTCCATTTAGACAACATACTTAAGAAAAATAATTATAAAATTAATAGAAAAACAGCAGTGAATAAAATTCATATTTACTGATATAAATTTACAACAAAGGAAATAACTCTTAAAATAGAAATAAAAATATATCAGGCTGGTCAAGGGGAATAACTCTAAGAAAGAAAGACGTCATCTTACGTTTCAATAATTCTATATGAATAATCTCAAATAGTCTGTAAAATGTTCATTGTATGCTGGGAATTCATCAGATTCACACGAAAATGTATTCACCACCCGTTTCTAAACTGAATTCTTTGTACAACACATGTTTTGAAAACGGCATTACAAATCAGAATTTAATTCAAAACGAGGCAAATTACAACAATCGTCTGGGTTATTGCCCATCGCAGACTTTTCAGTATCATGTTAGCATTAAGAAAGATGACACAGATAAGAAACGTTTGAAGATACCAAAGGAGCAATCAGAATCCGTAAACCGAAGTAGGACAGACAACACAACGGCTAAAAGAAAAAGTACAAAAGGACAAACAACTAACAGCGATCTACAAAAGATACACATTAAACTAAAGATCGAGTAACACGACCTCTACTAAAAACCGGAGGTGAACTCAGGTGCAGGTGCTCTTGTAAGATAAGCAGTTCTTATTCCACATGTAGCACCCGTCATATTACTTATGCTAAAACCCGGTGATAAGTCATGAATGAGGAAAGTACCAGATTATGATAACGACAAACGAAACATATCCGTGGTCATTTGGTCATTTGTTACACAGATATTCTGTAACGGTTAACCAGGTCATGGTGCCGATGGTAAAACCTTCGAAGTTATTACTTCAATTTAACAACTTGGAACCCATGGTTCAGTAGCTTCCTTGCTTGCAGTGCTTTTAAGTGACCACAGATACAGCTAGGCCTGCTTCATATACCGTATTGACATACACCTAGGAATTGAGTCGGTTAAAACCGAAACGATTTACCCATTGTGAAATATCTGTTTAAATGTAGCAACATTTCAGTAGCATATGGAGTGATACGATATTCCTTGAGGCTTCTGTCAGGATTTCCTTGACCAGAGGGTTACTACAGAGCAAGCATATAGATTATGTGGACAGCTACAAAGCGATTGGAAAAATCATATTTCAGTCACATGCCCTCGAACACTGGACTCTCCTTGTCATCGTGTGAACACATATGCAAACATAGCCGAAGGAAAGCAAAATATATTGAAACGTAACATTTTTAACAGATATGTTATGCTAAAATAAGAAACGCTAACCGTCATCATGCCGGATGAGTTGATGCCATTCGGAAAAAGTGAGGGTACTGAAAAGGGTTGGTTCAGTGCTCGAGTGCCTGTGATTTCAGTATCTTATTAAAATATTTTTAAAAGTTTCAGCTGTATGAAATGGAACAAAAAAGACCAACAACCACCTGCCTACAAGAAAACAAACAGTGAGGAAGAATGAATCGTACATTATATTGCCTTATGGGAAATATTGGTTTTATGTTCACATTCACGATTGGTTTATTTGAACTTTATAAGAAGACGAACTTGAGTTTCTGAATTGGTTCATTAAAACTAATTCTAGTCAGATTTATTCTTTGTTGACCGTAAACTCACTCTCTTAATTACTTGAACTTGTCAATTAGTTACTTCCCTTTGTGCCTTCAGATATGCTTGTAATAATGTAATAACAAACTATGTGTTGAAAGTTAAATTACCATATTTAAATAATGCTACCATAACAAATCAACGGGATTGCAACCCTGAGTATTGAAAAAAGTGTCAAATGTCAAATTCAAGCTGGAAAATCAATGTGTCTATCCTGTATTATGTACCTCATTCCTGTGACAATACTGCATATGCTACATCTTCTTTGCGCGACAAAAAGGAGAAATATTCTAACTCTTGTGTTGTTCGAAAAATTATTTCTGAACGAAACAAAAAACCATATCCCCCCTCCTCCCCCCCCCCGTTCAAGTTAAATGGTCGGTCCCTTATGTACCTCATTCCTGTGACAATACTTCATATGCTACATCTTCTTCTTCTTCATCTTTCACTACGGAAAATCTTCAGCTTGATGAATGTTACTTTCCGGCGCATGCCTGGCATGACAATGTTTTTATTAATTTTCATTTTTGCAATTTTGTCTTTTTCTTTTTATTTAGTATAAGATAACAACATGTTGTAGCCTATTAGATCAGATATGGAAATGTTTTAAGGAGGGTATCATGTGTCAGTCTCTCCCTAAAAATTCGGTAGAGGTACTGTTTGTAATATGTTCAGGTAATTTACTCCAATCTTTGATAGTTCTGCAGAAGAATGAAAAATTGAATGAGTCTTTGTTGCACTGTATTTGTCTGATGGTATTTGAATGGGTAGATCTTGCTCTGGATTGGCTAGGTATTAGGATGTTATCATATGGAACTGCAATTTTGTTGTTGATTATTTTGTAGAATATATGTAATCTAGTTTTTAGACGTCTTTCATGTAGTGTTGGCCAATCAAGTGAGTGTATCATTTCTGTGATGCTGCTAGTATTGTGGTGTCTGTGACATGCATATCTTGCTGCTCGTCTTTGGACTTGTTCGATTTTATAGATGTTTTCGGTGGTATATAGGTCCCAGACAGAGCAGCAGTATTCTAGTTTGGGTCGAACAAGAGATTGGTATGCTCTATCTTACTGATTTTTAATTAATTTGAAGGTTGCGTCTGATGAATGAAAGAGATTTATTTGCTTTGGGTGTCATTTGTTGAATGTGATTGTTCCATTTTAAATCTGCTGATAGTGTGACTCCCAGATATGTTGCTGATTGTACTGATTCTAAGATGTGGCCATGCATGTTGTAGTAAAAATGTTGTAGCGATATTTTGGTTGTTACTCTTAAGATGTTACATTTGTCTGGATGAAATGCCATTAGCCAATCCTGTTCCCATTTGACAGCTGATTCAAGGTCTTCTTGTAGTTTTATGCAATCTGCTTGTGTTTTAATAGGTCTATATATAATGCTATCATCTGCAAAGCGTCTTATTTGGCTATATTTGATGTAATCTGGTAGGTCGTTTATGTATATTAGAAACAGTATGGGCCCTAGTACAGTTCTTTGGGGCACGCCAGAGATGACTGCAATTTTTTCAGATGTTGCGTTTTCTAAAAGTACTGTCTGTGTTCTGTTTGCAAGAAAATATGTTATCCAGTTTGTTATTTGGTCAGATATACCATAACATTTTAGCTTGGAGATGAGTCTTTTGTGTGGCACTTTATCAAACGCTTTTGCGAAGTCCATTATTATTAAATCAGTTTGAATGTTTTGATCATTGATTTGTGCTAGTTGGTGAACAAGTGATATTATTTGTGATTCACATGACCTATTCGATCTAAAACCATGTTGCATTTCGTACAAGATGTTGTTTGATTCCAGGTATTCCATCATATTACTAGCCATTACAGTTTGCAGGAAATACAAGTTAGAGATATTGGCCTGTAATTTGCTGGGTGTTGCTTGTCTCCCTTTTTGCATACTGGTGCTACATTTGCATGGTTCCAATCAAGTGGAACTTTCCCTGTTTCCACTGATTTCTTGTAAATGATGGTAAGTATGTCTGAGCAAATGTCTGCATTATCTTTGAGTATTTTACCAGCAATGTTGTCTGGACCTACAGTTTTTTGGGGGTTGATGTTGTTGATGAGTTTCAGTATGCCTTTTTGGAAATTGAGATGTTTTTCATGATTGGATGTGTACTAGGACCCTTATCTGGAATTTCTGTGTTCGCTTCTGATGAAAAGGCTGATTGGAATTGCCTATTTAAGATATTGGTTTTTTTTCTGTTGGATCTGCATGTAAGACTCCTTCACATCTGAGAGGTGCTATACTGGTGTTTTCTTTTTTCTGGCTTTCTATATAGGAGTACAATTTTTTGGGTTGTTTATTGAACTTTTGTTGGTCTGGTTCGTTTATGTCTAGGTCAAAAATCATATTTTCAATGTAATTCCAGTATGCATTATGCATTTCTTTCTGGAGTTTTGATTTAACTTCTTTGTATATTTTAGTATTTTCACTGTTTGAGATTTTCTTTTTGAATAATTTGTTTTTTCTTTTTTGTTAGCTTTTTAATTTGAGGTGTTACCCATGGTAGTGTTGTTTTATTACCAATTGATTTTGTTGGAATGTTTTTCTTTATTGAATCAGAGTTTTTTAAATGAATCCATAGATGATTTACATCCATATGATTTTGATTTTCTTTCATATGTGAGTGAGTGGTTTGTAAGCAAGTTTGTACATATGTGATTATCCAAATTTATTACTGATTAGTTTTCCCCGCAATATCTCGTAAATTTGTTTTGGCTGACTAGAGTGTTCAACTTATGCGTCCCTATTTCGGGGTCATCTTTATATACTTTAATTAAATTAGTTCGTATCGAATTTGCATAACAAAATACGGAATATTGGTGGGAAATGTTCATTGTTTAATAATTACTGACAATAACCATCAATTAAATGGTAATGAAGGGGTGATTTAAGTAAAAATATGTAAATGGAAAGCTTTTATAATTTACCTATAATGAAATAACTTTTCTGGAGTATTCAACCCAGTCTAGATTAAATCAGCTTGTAAATATGTTATTTCAATGTCTTGTGATTGTGTATGCTATGTATTTATTCACATTATGTCTGTCTGTAAAACCACATTTTATTTTGTATATTGGTGTACTACGTGAAAATATGCGTCAGATTAAACACAGGTCAGTCATGTCACCCTTTCTTTTTCACTGGATGCATACATGGTTAAGTAAATCACCCCTACCCCCCCCCACCCCCAAATAAAAATAATGAAATAAAAATACAATAATATATATGTAATAAAATAAATAATTTTCAGTTGTACATGAGCTTGTCTGCTTGATGTGGGTATACCGTTGTCGTCAATTTGTTGACATAAATTGCAGGTTACAATTATATAAAATCGAAGCAAAATAATAAAAAAATAAGATAAAAACAATTCCATTCATATCAGACAAAGCTCATTTCTGGAGTAATACACTGTCCTCCACATATTCCTAGAAGTTGATTGTAAATATGATTTTGATTTGTTCTTATGTATTTGTGTAAAACATATTTTAGTTTTTCCTTCTGTCAATCAAAGGGTGACATTGTTTTTCAATGTTGTATGTATGTCTTTATATCTAAATTGAGCAGTCCTGTTTCGAGTTCTTTCCAATATGCATGGGATACTAAAGTCTCGTAATGGGTATTTCAAATTCAGAACAAATAACTCGAATAGGTCTGTTCTATACAAGAGTAAAATCTAAAATGGTATTAAATATTGAACATGTTATATTTATTAATTTGTATGTATCTATCAAGTCAAAATCTATTCCTTTGATGGTATTGTTCAACTTTCTGAAATTTTATCATGACAATGTCTATATACATTTAGATAGATCGAATAATACAAAACAAATTGTTAATTATACACCCCTTCACGAGAGGGACTCATACATACATGTATCTAATCTTACTAGTAACCAATTTCATTTCGCTTGTATGATATATTTTGACTTTATATGTACTTTCATCTTATTAATGTTGTCTGGTGATATCGAATCAATCCTGGACCATCGTCTCAGTCCACTTCAATACCATCAGCCTCGTCAATATCAGATCCACTCTTAGACGAAGTTGATGGATGCATTACCCAGTTTACCTCGTTCATGCATCTTAATGTCCAAAGCATTGTCCCTTAAATTGATTTATTAAATGTAGAGCTTCAAATATTTGATATTCTGTGTTTTACAGAAACGTGGTTAAATACTAATGTTGCGAATCAAGATATTTCTCTCGGTAATTTTCAATCACCGTTTAGAAAAGACCGTGTGGATAGGCTAGGGGGAGGTGTAGCAATTTATGTGAAAAACGATTATCACGTGGTCCATCGTAATGACTTGGAGGTCCTTGGAGTAGAATGTGTCTGGGTTGAAATCAAGATTAGCAAGAATCACCCTGTATTAATAAGGACCTTTAATAGGCCACCCGATTCTTTAAATTATACTTTCGATTTAATCGAACATTCGATAGATTTAGCTGTGGACACAGGTGTAAATACAATTGTAGTGTTAGGTGACTTTAATGAAGATGAATTAAAGCCCCAGAACAATAAAATGACCAATATATTTGTAATATACAATATGATTCAATTTATTAACGAACCGACTCATATTACGGAGAACTCTAGTTCATGTATTGATTTAATCTCGTCTAGACCGATCCGAATGTCATTGATCTTATACATTTTGGCCAACCATTCCTTAGCGTAAATGTCCGATATCACTGTCCTATATATGGTATATTTAAAGTCCCTAAAACATTCCATGCATGTTTTAAGAGACAAATATGGTTATATGATCGTGGAAACTATAATCAATATCGTGAAAAATTGCAGCGTGTCGACTGGGATGAACTTATTTTAATTCTGGAAATAGCTTAGATGATTTATGCGAGTCATTCTCAAATGTAATATTACAAGCAGCAGGTGAATCAATTCCTAACAAAATAATAACAGTACGAAAGACCGACTCTCCGTGGATGAATGGTGCTATCCGTAAAGCCATTAGGAAACGGAACCGGTTTCAAAGACAAGCGAAAAAATCATATCTTACAGTTCATTGGGCAAACTTCAGAAAATCCCGGAACAAAATTATTAACTTATTTCGTAGACAAAAAGAACTTTATTTTGATAACTTAATAGCCAAACTGAAATCGCGTCAAACCAGTGCAAGAGACTGGTGGAAATCCGCGTCACAACTTGTTGGGCGAAACTCAAACAATTTTGTCATCCCCCCCTCTAAATTGTTCTAATAATATTGTTTACGATGATGTAGAAAAGGCCGAAGCTTTTAATACCTTTTTTCGTCTCAATCAAATATTGATGATACTGACAAATCAGTGCCAGCTGACGATACACCGCCACTGAGATGTCTGGATCGTATTGTTTTTCGGCAACATGAAGTTCAAGATGTACTGAGACTTCTTAATACTAACAAGGCATTGGGCCCAGATGCTATTCATGCCAAGCTGCTACAAGTGGCATACGATATTAGTTATAAACCATTGTGTGCTATTTTTAACATTAGTCTGATAACTAAACATTTTCCAAATAAATGGAAACTGGCAAACGTTACCCCTGTCCACAAAAAAGAGGATAAAAACATAATTGGAAATTATCGACCTATTTCTTTGCTCCCTTTTTCTAGTAAAGTTTTCGAAAAATGTATTTACAAACATATTTTTAATTTTATCAGGGACTTAATCACAGAACATCAGTCTGGTTTTACAATAAATGACTCGACCAGGAATCAACTTCTGTATATTGCGAATATGTTTAACAAAGCTTTTTTGATATTAGCAAAGCCTTTGATAGAGTATGGCATAGGGGTCTTCTTTTTAAATTTAAAAAAAATGGGAATTGTTGAGGATTTGCTTTTATGATATAAAGACTATTTATCCAATAGGAAACAAAGAGTCATTATAAATGGGAAAGAATCGTCTTGGAAAACTGTCAATGCAGGTGTTCCACAAGGGTCAATATTAGGCCCTTATTATTTCTAATATTTATCAGTGATATCGTTGACGAAGTAAATTGTCCTATCAAGCTTTTCGCAGATGACACCAGTATTTATGCAATCGTCGAAAACCCATTAATTACTTCTCTTTCTTTAACTTCAAACTTGCAAAAGGTTCAAAACTGCTCAAACAGATGGTTGGTTAATTTCAATCACAAGAAGACTGAATCGAAGATTATTTCGCAAAAGGTTGAGTCTCAATTCCATCCTCCACTTTATTTTAATAATGTTCCCATTAAAAATGTAAATACACATAAACGTCTTGGTCTCACTTTTTCTAATGGTGGATCTTGGACCACACATATTAACGAAATTATAACAAAGGCGTCTTCTAGATTAAATATTATTCGTAAGTTGAAATTTAAAGTAGACTGTAAATCGCTTGAGCATATGTACTTCAGTTATGTCCGCCCTATTCTAGAATATGCGGATGTAATCTGGGATAACTGTCCAAATTATATATAGGAAAAACTTGAACACATTAACTATGAAGCCACACGTATAATAACTGGTGCTACAAAATTGACAAGTATACGTATACTTTTACAAGATTGTGGATGGGGAAACCTTAGAGGAACGAAGAAACAAACATAAGATTTTATTATTTCACAAAATGGTTAACAAAACAGTTCCCGAATATGTATCCAATTTAGTTCCATCCTCCTTCGGACAAACTCATCAATGTAGCACTGGGAACAATTCTAATCTAGTTCTTGTATGTTCTCGTACAGCTTATTGTAATAATAGCTATCTACCTTCAACCGTTCGACTCTGGAACGAACTTCCAGCAAATATCAAAAGTAATGTTTCAGCCAAGTCCATGAAATTATTTTTGAATAACGCAATAAATCCTGTCCCATCTTACTTCTATGCAGGTTCTAGAATTGGTCAAATGCTACATATTAGAATTCGAACCGAGATTAGTGCGCTTAAGGATAATCTTTATAAGAAAAATATCGAAGCTAATCCCTACTGTAGTTGTAAACTGGTAGAAACGTCCGAGCATTTTTTGCTAAAATGTTCTGTGTATGAAAGGTTAAGAAATGATTTATTTGTTAACCTGTCTTGTCATTTGAATATTAATAATCTACTCTTTGGTGATTCTAACCTCCCAGATTGTGAAAATGAAAGTAATTTCCTTATAATTCAAGATTTTATAATAAAATCTAAACGTTTTACACCTAGTATATAAATATATCTTGCTTTTACTTGTTGCATAATATTAGATCTGTCATTTTATTGTTCATTGTGCAAATTGTCACCCTTTCACTTCATATCCTTATTAAAAGAGGCATTAGTTACGACTTTGACCAAAAATGTTATATGTTTTGGAAATTGGTAAATAGCTTTAAAATGATGAAATAAAGGTAAATGTGACAGCCGGAACCTTTGAACCGTAATGAGAGCGGGAGGTTTGGCGCCTTAAAATCTGATTCAACCCACCATTTCTTTAGAAATGCCTGTACCAAGTCAGGGTCATTACGGTTTTCACAGTTTTCCGGTTGTTGACTGATTTTGTCTGTTTAAATAATTATGAGTTTTGACTTTCCCTTTGTAAGATTGTTCGGAGTTCGGTAATTTTGTTATTACCTTTATTTCACATTAAACAGCTTATTGTACCACTTTTCGCCTTTTGAGAACGAAAATTACAATCGATTTATTATTTCCTTGCAAGCAAATAATTTGACCTCGCTTTCTCCGTATGCAGCTGACCTTACTAGTGACAGGTAAAAACGAATAATTTGTATTTTGTCGCTTATTAACTGCAAACTTGCATGGTTCTTTGTCCGTAATTAACGCCGACTAAAAGCAGATTCACAGAAAATAAGAAATAAGTGCATTGTTGTACTGATTTAATGACGTTTCGGCAAACCCCGTAAACAATGCCGATAATTAATAAGATGGCGTCCATTTCTTGATCGATCTCAAAACACGAGCAGTTGCACCTTTTTTTCCCGATGCGCATACATTTCATAACATTTATAAGTTCCAGAAACACGTTTTATTAAGGCATCCATCATATCTGATAGTTTTTATGGGTAACAAAAATTTACGATTTTGGCAGATAATTCCCCTTTAAACAAATGTGTGTATGATTAATGTGCATGTCCTAACCATCTTATATGTATTTTTCTTTTCTTTTCTTTTTTTGGTATCTGGGAGAAGAATTTATATAAGTGCTGCGTCACTTGTTTTCTGATCCCTATGTATGTACTATTATTATAACTAATGCAATGTATTCAATACATATTATCCTGTATGGCCGTATGAAAACACTAACAGATATGTAAGCTTGGTATTGGCGAATTTGGCCACAGTTTAATATAGGAATATACAATGTAGATATATACAAACAACAATACAACAGAAAATACAAAAATATCACCGTGGGTACACAGGTGATGACAATTAACACAACGGCGCGAATGGCTACCGCAGATTATGGCAACCAAAAATATCAACTGTCAACTTGTATTGGCTGTGGGTTCACAATCCATTCAACGTTTCAACTTTATATCAACTCAACTGTCAACTTGTATTGGCTGTGGGTTCACAAGCCATTCAACGTTTCAACTTTATATCAACCAACTTTCAACCTTCAACTGATAATGTCAACTGGTTTTGTTGTAACACCGACAATTCAACGTTAGTACTACATTGTATATCAAAGTACATGAAGAGTAGCTAAGACGGTTTCAACTTTACAACAATGTTAAATCATGAGCAGCGAAAAACGCCATATTGACTGTCTGAACCATAATTCAAGACAGTCAACCGCCATGAAATGGGGGTTCGCTGCGGACCAAAAACCCAATACCAAGAATTAAGTTCCATAAGAATGCAAAAATACAAAATTATCTTCATGAATAAACTTCTTTAATAAGTTCCTAGTACTGATTTAAAATTGATATTACATAGGAAAGGTACAGATGGTCCCTCCATAAGTAACATACAGTTCAATAGTCCCTTGAATGTTATAAGAAACAGCTCGGTGGCCATAGGAGTTAGGTCATAGGTGCACACCATCCTGCGAAGGGAATGTCTCATTAGTTTAATGTCTAGGTGACGTATGCAACAGCCCCCATCTCGTAATACGAATGATGCTAGCATTATTCACTCTATCTGCATCTAGACATGGCTACCTGGTTTTGTTTATCGCCAGTGAAGACGTGGCAGAATCTGAGACCAATTTATTGTTGTATTTGGCATTATCTTGCCCATCCATCTGATAATTTCTTTGACATTGGCACGTAATTGACCAATTTTTGATAAACCAATATCGTTACCTGCTATGTGCAGGATCAAATCTATTCATGGTTCTAATTTGATACTTCAATCTAGTAACTGACATGCCACTTAAACCTTGCCACAAAATAACTCTTATAAAATGTTTAAACTAATCTGCCAAATTGGCTCTAAAATCAAAATTATTTGTGCTATGAAAAAATATTTGTAATAAAATATTCAAACTAAGCTTATCTAATCAGCCAAATTGGCTCAATTCAAATAACTTGTGCTATATAACTCTGTCTTCAATAACAATTAGATTCCAAGCCAAATTGGCTATAAATGTGTAATTCTTACAACTCCACTTATATTAATTTCCAAACTAAACTAATCAGCCAAATTGGCTCAATTCAAATAACTTGTGCTATATAACTCTGTCTTCAATAACAATTAGATTCCAAGCCAAATTGGCTATAAATGTGTAATTCTTACAACTCCACTTATATTAATTTCCAAACTAAACTAATCAGCCAAATTGGCTCAATTCAAATAACTTGTGCTATATAACTCTGTTTCAATAACAAATAGATTCAAAGCCAAATTGGCTATAAATGTGTAATTCTAAACTAAACTAATCAGCCAAATTGGCTCAATTCAAATAACTTGTGCTATATAACTCTGACTTCAATAACAAATAGATTCCAAGCCAAATTGGCTATAAATGTTCATATCAGCTAAACATCTAATAATAGGTAAGTACATATCAGCTAAACATCTGAAAATAATATAAGTACTATCAGCTAAACATCTGATAATAAGATAAGTAAATATCAACTAAACATCTGATAATAAGGTTAGTTCATATCAGATAAACATCTGAAAATAAGATATATACATAACAGCTAAACGTCTGATAATAAGATTGGTAATTATCGGCTAAACATCTGAAATAAAACATCTGTTAACAAGATTAGTTATTATCAGCTAAGCATCTGAAATAAGGTAACTTTATATCAGCTAAAACCTCTGACAATACGATAAGTTCTTATCAGTTAAACATCTGAAAATAAAATAAATACATAACAGCTAAACATCTGAAATAAGATAAGTACATACAAGATAAATAGCTGATAGTAAGATAAATAAATATTGGCCAAACATCTGATTATAATTTAAGTTCATATCAGCCAAACATCTGATAATAAGATAAGTTAATATCAACTAAGCATCTGATAATAAGATAAGTACATATCAGCTAGAACCTCTGATGATAAGATAAGTTAATATCAACTAAGCATCTGATAATAAGATAAGTACATATCAGCTAGAACATCTGAAGATAAGATAAGTTAATATCAACTAAGCATCTGATAATAATATAAGTACATATCAGCTAGAACATCTGAAGATAAGATAAGTTAATATCAACTAAGCATCTGATAATAAGATAAGTACATATCAGCTAGAACATCTGAAGATAAGATAAGTTAATATCAACTAAGCATCTGATAATAAAATAAGTACATATCAGCTAGAACATCTGAAGATAAGATAAGTTAATATCAACTAAGCATCTGATAATAATATAAGTACATATCAGCTAAACATCTCATAATAAGATAAGTACATATCTGCTAAACATCTGATAATAATATAAGTACATATCAGCTAAACATCTGATAATAATATAAGTACATATCAACTAAACATCTGAAAATAAGATAAATACATATCAGCTAAACAAGTACATCTGATAATAAGGTTAGTAATTATCAGCTAAACATCTGATAATAATACAAGTACATATCAGCTAACATCAGATAATAATACAAGTACATATCAACTAAACATCTGAAAATAATATAAGTACATATCAGCTAAACATCTGATAATAATATAAGTACATATCAGCTAAACATCTGAAAATAATATAAGTACATATCAGCTAACACATCTGATAATAAAATATAAGTACATATCAACTAAACATCTGAAAATAAGATAAATACATATCAGCTAAGCATCTGATAATAGGAGTAATTATCAGCTAAACATCTGAAATAAGGTAAGTTTGCATCAGCTAAACATCTGATAATAATATAAGTTCACATCAGCTAAACATCTGAAAATAAGATAAGTTCATATCAGCTAAACATCTGGTAATAAGATAAGTTCATATCAGCTAAACCTCTGATAATAAGATAAGTACATACATGTATCGGCTAAACATCTGAAAATAAGATAAGTAGAATAATAACATATCAGCTAAACATCTGATAATAACTGTCATCGACTTTAGCAGTGGTCCGGTGGCCCATGGCCAGTGAAAATTGATTCGGACCAGTTACTTTTGCCAAATTTTTTCAATAGAATCTATATAAATATTCTAATTTTGAAGTTTTCTGGCCAGTAAATTCGAAAGTCTTATTTCGAAGACTGTAAATAAGGTAAGCACATATCAGCTAAACATCTGATAAGATAAGTTCATATCAGCTAAACATCTGATAGTAAGATAAGTACATATCTGATAATATGGTTAGTAATTATCCGTTAAACATATGATAATAAGGCAAGTTCATATCAGCTAAACATTTGAAATTAAGATAAGTTAATATCAGCTAAACATCTGAATTACTGAAAGTACTGTAAGATAAATATATATCAGATAAACCTTTGATATTAAGGTTAGTAATTATCAGCTAAAGATCTGATCTGACAAGAAGATAAATTCATATCAACTAAACCTTTGAAAATAAGACAATTCATATAAGCGAAACATCTGATAAAAGATAAGTAAATATCAGTTTAACATCTAATAATAAGGTAGATACATATCAGATAATAAAGTTAGTAATTATCAGTTAAACATATAATAATAAGGTATATTTCTTTTGTAAGCTCATATCAGCTAAACATCTGAAATTAAGATAGGTACATATCAGCTAAACGTCTGATAATACAGTTAGTAATTATCAGCTAAAAAATCTGATAATAAGGTTAGTACATATCAGTTAAACATCTGAAAATAAGGTAAGTACACAGCAGTTAAACATCTGATATGATAAGTTCATATCTGACAGCTAAATATCTGAAAATAAGATAACTACACATCAGTTAAACATCTGATAATAAGATAAGTACAAAATGTACTTGTACATATCAGCTAAACTTCTGATAATAAGGTTAGTACATGTCAATTAAACATCTGATAATCATGTTTTATGCACCATCTGTATAACACATTATATACTGAAATTTATCTGATTATCATGTTTTCGGAACCATTGGTATTCCATGTTATATACTGAAATGTGTTCGATTATCATGTTTCTCCACCATCGGTATACATGTGTACCACTTTATATACTGAAATTTATCTGATAACATGTATATGCAACATCAGTATACCACGTTATATACTAAAACATATCTAATAATTAAATTTAATTATATACAACATCGTTATTCTGTGTAATATGCTTAAATTTATATGTATATAGTAACATTAGTAAAACATATTCTATTATTTATTTACCAATGAAGATCTTTCAATAATCAATATTTTTGGAAACTATATGATAGAGTGCCTTGAGACAAGAAAACTGAAACAGGGTTTATGATACTGAAATATTTTTTCTCTTTCTGTCTATATTATTAATTATTATTATTATTATTATTTTTTTTTTAAGGCTCTGAACCCAACAAGAAACATTGTATTTATATATATATATATATATATATATTTTTTTTTTTTTTTTTTTTTTTTATATACATTGTATATGTATAATTGCCTCCAATGACAATAATCAATGTATGCAATTTGTTTGCCCCCATTGATTGGAATAATAAATATTCTTAATCTTATTATATACTGAGTGAAACACCAGCAGTTGTTTACCAATATGAAAAGAATGTGAGCAAATTCTCAAGTGACCTAACCCAATTGCACTGGTCATGCATATTTATTTATATATATATTTATTTATTTTTTTTTTTTTTAATTGCTGAAAACTGATTACATGCAAGTGGTGAACCATCACATGGACAAATAACACAAGCAAATAGATATTATACTTCTCTTAAAGACATTCAATTATTGTTGATTTTCGCATTTTATTATGCAAGAGTCAAGACCACATTGAGTGTGCACAAATACCAACACTAGTCACTACGCTTCATAAAATATTTTAACTATGTGTATCTGTTAATTAAAGACAATCGCCGTCTTTTGCAGTAAATGTGCATACTCCCCATAAGCTGACAAAGCACATGTCTCGCAAAGTTTTTTTTTTTTTTTTTTTTTTTTTTTTTTTTTTATTATACTGTGGCCGGACTTTGCAGGACTGTGATGTTTTAACATTGTCTTAGATAAGTAAGTTAAAGTGTATCATTTATTTTATTATTATTATTATGTGTGCGTGTGTGTACGCCACGTGGCGACATTTTCAATGATTTTGGCAAGCATCCCTTGCGCTTGTCGGGGAATAAAACACATCTGCAATGGTGTACGAATTATGTTTTCATTGATTTGATAATAAAATATAAATCGATACTTAATTTCGTGACCTGCTCTGTTGAAATCTTCATGAACTTTTACTTTGACAATTTATCTATCCAGCTAACGATTTTCAACGTAGGCAGCAAAGTGCATTATGGGTAACGCTACATATGTATATCTAATAACCCTACCGTAGTAGCTATAACCGAAATGAACCACAACGGCCTAACCTGATAACGGAATTTAAGTTGAGCCTTAAATTCAATTGTTTACACTAAAGAAGAAAGAGAGGAGAAAGTACATGTAATTGATTAAAATAAGATTTCAACTCATTGAACATAGAAAACACCACGACATATGACGTTGTAAATCCAGGTCCTGACTTGGAACAGGCACAACAATGTGGCAGGGTTAAACTGGTTAAAGGGATTTATTAAACATTCCCCCTCTTGATAATTGGGTCTTCAACGGAAACACATATACTAACAAACAATAAAACACCTGTACAGATTCGCTTCCATTCAAGAAGACAGCAGAAATGAATGACAACATAAAGACGGACAGTACAATAGCAGGGTCAGTGAATAATCGTCGCTAACTAATTACGGATAATATGAAGCAGCCGGCCGCGATACTGGTATTACCAGTGTTGTAATATTTACAATACTGGTATTACCAGTATTATAATATTTACAATACTGGAAATACCAGTATTGTAAATATTACAATACTGATATTTACAATACTGGAATTACCAGTATTATAATATTTACAATACTGGAAATACTAGTATTGTAATGTTACAATACTGGTAATACCAGTATCGTACATATACAATACTGGATGTACCAGTATCGTGCATTTGTAATACTGGAATAACAGGATCTTTGATCTATACACAATACCGGAAGCTCCAGTATTCTTCATCCAGCAATACTGGTAATACTAGTATTGTAAAGCACACAATACTGGAAACTCTAGTATTCTTCATCCAGCAATACTGGTAATACTAGTATTGTAAAGCACACAATACTGGAAACTCTAGTATTCTTCATCTAGCAATACTGGTAATACTAGTATTGTAAAACACACAATACTGGAAGCTCCAGTATTCTTCATCCAGCAATACTGGTAATACTAGTATTGCAAAACACACAATACTGGAAACTCTAGTATTTGGCAATTTGACACGAGTGGGAAGAGCCTAATTCTAACTGTAAATCACAGCTCATTGTATTTACCGTTAGTATTAGGCTCCGCCCAGTCATGTCAAATTACCTTACCAATATATATTTGATATTATTCAATCGAATTCGAAGCTATTACAACAATTAAAAAAACAATAATGTTAATTTATGTAATAACAGTTCTAAATATTGCTTTAATAAACTTTATTATGATTGTAAACATTTAATCATGTGATTGTTTTAATTATTGTCGATGTCAGCTTGGTAGAATCATATTTCTTTATCTGGATTAATTATAATTAACAGTTAAAAATCATCATGCCACAGCTAAATAACCTTTAATTGTTGTGTAGACATTTATATAGTACCAGGTTTTTTTTAATCTGGATATAGTAATTAGGACTAATTAAATATTTGACACTTACGGCGGAATTGGAGGTATTTTGTACCGGACATTAAACATTTATATTCTGCGATATTAATTTCTGTGGTCCGGAGTTAACCGCAGAATACCGCAGAAATTTGATTTCCGCAGAAATTACCGGTTATACGGGGTAATTAATCGTGCACAGTATGTCACGATTTTTCACAAAAATTTACTAAGTTCAACAACTCGAAAATTCGTCCGAATACCAATTCCAAACAATATGCACATCTTCAATATATAAATAATATATAAACTGAAACTTCTGTAAACCGTCCAGCGATGGGACCAGAAAATTCGGATGGTTTTGAGGGGTTGGCCAGATTGAGGGGTTAATTTTACATAGACATTTCTATGGCGGTTTCTTCTTCTTCCTCGTTATAGTATATAAACTCATTCAGAGTACTCAATACTTTTGTGCTTGCGCATGCGCGGAATAATATAAATATTTACAAATTACAAAATGCCAAAGCTTAGGTGAATATATACAAGTGCTCGGATAAAAACAAGTTGTCCTTCAATTTAGGCTGATATACAGGCTCTGAAAGCATCACATGTAGATGCTTTCACGGTGGCGTCCCGTAGTAGGTTCCACTGTACAACAGTTCTTGGGAAGAACGAATATTTGAAATAGTCGTGTCTGGTGCTGAATAACTGGAAGGATAAGCTGTTACTGTGTCTGGAAGGCCTGTTCAGTGGAATTAAGTATTGTTGCACTGGAATGGCAACTAAGCCGTTAACTGCCTTATAAAGTAGACATAGTCTGGTGTTCATACGTCTTTCTTCTAGTGGTTGCCATTTTAGATTTTCTAGCATAGTTGTTACACTAGAGCTGTAATCATAGTTGTTATACACATATCTGGCTGCTCTTCTCTGGACTCTTTCTATTTTGTCTATGTTCTCTTTAGTATATGGGTCCCAGACGGCAGAACTGTATTCTACTTTTGGTCTTACTAAAGTATTAACAGCCATTGCTTTGGTATGTTGTGGTGCTTTTTTGATGTTCCTTCTTAGCATGCCTTGGGCTTGATTTGCGCTCGCCTCGATGTTGTTGATGTGATTGTTCCAGCTCAAGTTGTTGCTTATTGTTATTCCTAAGTATTTTGTTTCTGTTACAATTTCCAGTTGTTGGTCATGCATCACGTATGGATGTTTCTTTGTTGTTCTTGCTCTGGTGATGTGCATGACATTACATTTATCCACGTTAAATGCCATTTTCCACTTTCCTTCCCATTTAATAAGTTTATTTAGGTCATTTTGCAACAAAACCTGGTCTTCTTTGGTTCTGATTTGCCTGTAGATGGTACAATCATCAGCAAATAATCGGATGTTTGACGTAATATTATTTGTGATGTCGTTGATATATATGAGGAATAGAACAGGACACAGTACACTTCCTTGTGGTACTCAAGATGCAACATCTACATTGTCTGATATGGTGTTTTCTAGTGCTACTGCTTGTGTTCTGTTGTTGAGGAATGATTTAATCCAGTTCTTGTTGTTTCCATGGATTCCATCATGTTCTAGCTTGTGCAGTAGTCTTGGATGGCTGACTTTATCAAACGTCTTCGCAAAGTCCAATACTATCATGTCTGTTTGATAGTTTTTATCCATGTTAGATGTTAAATCATGTACAAGTCCTATTAGCTGGGATTCACAGAACCTCTGATTTCTAAATCCATGTTGATATTCTGATAGTATTTTGTTTTCATCCAGATGTTTCATGACGTTTGATACTATTATATGCTCCATTAGCTTACAGAGAATGCAAGTCAATGAGACCGGTCTGTTGTTTGAGGGTAGATGTCGTGGCCCCTTCTTGTAGATCGGACATACTATAGCATGCTTCCAGTCAGATGGAGTTTTTCCTAATTCCAGTGATCGTTGAAAGATCATTGTCACGATGGGTGTAAGTTCGTGTGCAAGTTCTTTCAGTAACCTTGGTGTTAACTCGTCCGGACCACATGCTTTGTTTGGATTTAGGTTCCGTAGCAGTTTTTCTACACCGTTTTCTGTTATAGTTATTTCTGGCATTTCTTTAAAGACTTCCTTTGCACGGTCTCTTTTTCTTATTACTTTGCGTAGATCTGATGTTATCCACGGATACCCGGTGTTCTGTTTAATTGTGCATTTAGGTATGTATTTGTTGACTTGGTCTTTTACAGAGGTCTTAAGCTCATTCCATATTGTGTCGATGTCATTGTTGTTTTTCTTTTTCTCTATGAATGTATCTGAGAAAGCTTTTACTTCCCTTTTGATGGAGTCATAGTCGGCTTTTTTAATACAAGAAGGCCTCCCTTGGTGCTGTTTTTATCTTAACTGGTTTGGTTGTGGCTTCTATATATACAAGGTCGTGATCTGATATGCCATGGCATACCTCAGTTCTATATATTGTAGAGGGTTTGTTCGTTAGAAACAGATCTAGTGTGTTGTCACCTCTTGTTGGTTTATTTACAAGTTGGTTTAATCCACAGTTTGTTGTAAGCTCTATAAATTCCTGGTGGATATCAGCATTCTTACTGTTTTCTTTGACATGTATGTTGTCCAGGTCTTCCCAGTTTATCTCGGGTAGGTTGAAATCACCCCCTATCCAGACTGTGTGTTTGTCATTACTTGAAGCCAGCCTGATATTTCTCTGGTTTTCTTCCATGGATGCAGTGTTTGCTGTATGTGGGTGGTACATCGAGCCGATATATAGTTTACGACCATTTTCTTCGCGCTTGAGCAAACAGGGGTTTTACTTAGGGGTTTTACTGAGAGAGTGGACAGGGCATAGGGAGGCCCGGGGAAAGGAGAAGCGGAATACAAACGGTATATGCAAGATTTGGAAGATCTGTGTTGAAAAAAAACCCAATATAAAAGTACATTCCGCAACTTCATACCTAATCTTCCAGTATCTGCAATACTGGTATAACCAGTATTTTCCAGAATCTTCCAGTATCTGTAATACTGGTATTACCAGTATTTCACAGAATCCTCCAGTATCTGCAATACTGGTATTACCAGTATTTCCCAGAATCTTCCGGTATCTACAATACTCATAGTTTGCCAATGACCAGTATCTTCTAGTATTGCAGATACTGAAAAATTCGGGAGGATACTGGGATACTAGTATTTACCAGTATCTGTACCAGTATTGCAGATACTGGAAGATTCTGGTAAAATACTGGTATTACCAGTATTGTGTACCAGTATTGTAATACCAGTATCGCGGCCGCCTGCTTCATATTATCCCTAATTTCTGCCTAGGAAGGTAGAATCTATAGGGTAAAGATCATTATTCTTAGTTTGAATTGTCCCAAAACTAGATGCGCGTACCACAAAAATGATTTATCTTAACTAACATTAGTTTGTTTAATAAAGATATGTTTGGAATCGACAACAGATTCAAATATAAGCATAGTAAACGTTGATCTGATTCCAGTGCATCATTTATTGCTAAAACAAATGTTGACAATGTATTAGACAAATGTTTTGTGAAACACCTGGAAGTACATACAAACAACGGTGGATATAGTAATCGAATTGGAGCATAATTTGAGTTCGTAGTTTACTAACCGAAATAGGAGTTGAGTTCATGAAATGTTTGATATGATTAATAATGAATTATGTTATTGTATCCACTGCTTGGACAGCGGCATGCAAAAATGATCAAAACATTTAAACTGTAATTAGCACAAATATCAAAATAGCTACAACACGTTAAATACTTGTACCATAAAACGTAGTTAATTAAGTACGCACGGCGTGCTTCTAAAATAATCTTCATTATGTACACTCAGTCAAAACATTGGAAAGCCAAATAATTTAAAAGTTTTTGGGAGTAAGTAAAAACCAAATAACTCAAACAAGATAGCCAAAATTGGTCAAGGTCATCTATGACAGTAGTGTCGATCCAAGGTAGTAATATCTAAATGCTAGTGATATTTCCTTGTATTAACCATCCATCATGACAGTGGTATCGACACGGAAATAACACGACCTATTTTAATGATACCCTGGGACACCAACAGTTCACAATGATAACGATATCAACACAGTGGTAGTAATATTATAGGATTAAACGCATTTTTTCCGGCGTTTATTTATGTATAACCTGGACCAATTCACTCACAAACAAATAAAAGTCCGAAGGACTTTTATGAAAGTTTGTGAGTGACTTGGTCCAGGTTATACATCAATAAACTCCGGAAAAAATGCGTTTAATCCTTATAATTCTGTAACTAAGTATTTTTTTTTTCCCATTTGTTTTGAAAATTTACCTTTGGGGATCCCCAGTACGCACACATACATTCCATTGATGTGTGTCGGCCATGAATAACAAAATGAACTAACCTTGTTTAAGTTGTTTTCCTACATTGATAACTAGACGGTGATGTAATTAAGTTACTGATATTTTCCAATTTGATGGCATTTTGCATTTAGCTACTCAAACAAGTAAAATGCTCACAAAATCGTAAAATAAATCAGTAACCAGCTTGTGTCAATCAGCGTCCCTTGTAAACAACGTCACAGGATGACTATATATTACAAAAGTCAAAGTCGATAGATGGTTGTCTTAAGTATTTTTTCCGGAATTTTTTGGTACAAGCTTTTTTTTTTCATTGGCATTTATTTTTTTATTTCATATCTAGCAATAATTATTGATTTTTAACAATAAACGTTGTTTCTTTTATCTTTTTTTATTATCGGGAATCCAAGCCGCCATTTTGTTTACATTACGAAAAAAGTAGTCCGGTGAACATTGTCTATCGAAAAATAAACTGACAAAAACCCCGCCTCCATAAAGCGCTTATACCCAATCAGAGCATAGGATTTCTAATTATGTAAATCATATAAGAATTATATACTAATATTCGAATAATGATATCCTCGGCAATCAACAAAACTTCTCTATGACGGTGGTTTATGCACAAGATATGATAGGCTAATGATATCCTCGATACAGACTTTGTTAACTAGTTATATGTGTATGGGATAGACAAAGTATGCTGATACACTGCACGGCACCGACTATGTTTACTAACTCCGGGCATAGCAAAAACTAAGTTCACTAAGAAATGTTTGAAGATAGCAAAGGGGTAATCAGAAGCCGTACATCGAAGAAGTACAGACTATACAGTTGTCAAAAGAAAGAGAACAAAGGACAAATAACGATCTGCAAAACATTACACAGAAAATTAAAGATCGAGCAACACGAACCCCACTAAGCCACGCGAGTGAATGCATGTGCTTCGGAATGATAAACAGTCCCTGGTCTACATGTTGCTCTTGATACAAATCCTGTGATAAATCATCTATTTTTAAAAAGTTTAATAAAAGTTACTGTACACTTTATTCAATATACATGTACATATGCATAAAGGTAATAACAAATTACCGAACTCCGAACAATCTTACAAAGGGAAAGTCAAAACTCATAATTATATAAACAGACAAAATCAGTCAACAGCCGGAAAACTGTGAAAACCGTAATGACCCTGACTT
Organism: Bathymodiolus brooksi; assembly: GCA_963680875.1. Lineage (NCBI taxonomy): Eukaryota > Metazoa > Mollusca > Bivalvia > Mytilida > Modiolidae > Bathymodiolus > Bathymodiolus brooksi. Next base: position 92,195,176 of record OY804579.1, read on the forward strand.
GGTACAGGCATTTCTAAAGAAATGGTGGGTTGAATCAGATTTTAAGGCGCCAAACCTCCCGCTCTCATTACGGTTCAAAGGTTCCGGTTGTCACTGTAACAGTATTTAAATACAGGAACAAAATTGGTAAAATAGTTGTCAAAGCAGTACCATATTCGGTGACGTAAATGTCAAAAATATTTTTACGTCACACATTGACAAAAAAAATTCTTGACATATTTGACTCTTTATCTTTATACATTTTCACTATATGAAAATGCATCGCTTATAATTTTTTCTGCAGAGACGGAATATATTTCGACAAGACATTGGTATCGGAATATAAACTTTTTAAGAGATCGAATAAGGCGAATCTTGTTATAGCCCTGGTCCATTAGCCTGTTTCTCAGATGAAGATGACGTTTCAGGAAATCAGAATAATTGCTACTGCCCCTTGCATAGCGAATCAATTGCGAGATGTAAACACCATATGCAGGAGAAGCTGGTATATTGCTGCACATGTTTGGAAAATTTATGATTTTAAAATTGAAGTCGTCCCGCTTATCATAAATTTTAGTACTGAGTTGACCACTGTCGTCAAATTCGAGGTATAAGTCCAAAAATGATGCGGACGAAGCTGTATCGGTGGTCTCTTTAACTTCCAGCTCTCGAGGATATATCAATGGAAGAAATTCTGCAAATCTAGAATTATTGATAGATAAAACGTCATCAATATACCTGTATGTGAAATTAAAGGCTCTAGCCTCATGAATCTTCTTATCTTTTACAAGCTTTTGAAGAAACTCCGACTCATATGAGAATAAAAATAAATCGGCTAGAAGAGGGGCACAATTCGTACCCATTGGTATGCCGACGACCTGCTGAAACAGTATCCCTCCAAAGGAGACAAATATGTTATCGATGAGGAACTCCAGCATACTGATCACTTGTTCCTCGGAGTAGCATGTTTTACCTTTATGAATTTTGTTTGAAAAATATGTGGAATTGTAGCCTAACACAACAAATTTTGAGCCATAGTTTCTATGACTAAAAGCTTTATGAATTGTTTCTTTTAAGCGGGTTTTTAATTTGTCATGCGGTAGGGTGGTATATAGAGTTGAAAAATCAAAGGTTTTGATGGAGGATACCTGAGAGAAAGATCTTGATTTCAGGTTATCCAAAAGATCTTTAGAGTTGTTCAAAATCCACATGTGATTTATGCCACTACGCGAGTAAACAGTTTCACAATATTGCTGTTGTCCCTCTTTTACTGCAGACAGAATCTTTGTTAGGTGAATAGACAATTCTTTCGTCGAACAAGTTGATGATCCCGCTATGTACCTTTCTTTGTATGGTGTCTTATGGAGTTTAGGTATCCAATATAAATAGGGTAAATCCTCAGACTTTTTACCAGAGGGAATGTTTAAAGAGGTCATGAATGATCTGTGGTTAGCTAGGATTTCATCTTTGTCGAACGAAGTTGGTTTGTATGTGGTATTACTAGAGGTGTTGCTATTTATGCCTAATTCCTTGATTAGGCATTCGAAGTAATATGATTTACATACAAACACGATATTGTTGGAAGCCTGGTCCGCAGGAACGATAACATATTTGTCATGAAGAGAGGAAAGACACTTAACAGCTTCTTGGTCTTTAAATACAGACTTAGGTCGACTATTAACACAATTTTTGAGTTTGTGAATCCGACCTTGTACTAGAGACCTAATTGTTCTAACCCAGTCTGACAAGGACTCTAACTCAGGATCTTGGTCTACTTCTCTCTTTATCCACCTTCTGGCATAATCTCCAACAGCATCCATAATTATCTTGAAATTATGTTTCCAATTGATGTGTTGAGGTTCTCTGAATTTAGGACCATGAGAAATCACCTTTCGGAGACTCTCATGTTGAATGATATTCAGATCACCAGTGATTACATGTCCAGATGGGTTGTATTGAAAAGGAGAGTGGGAGCAGTCACAAGTCAGAGGGTTCTTAAGGTACTCTTCTATGTTAATATCTTGCAATGCTTCTTTGTAGTTGAAAATTTTACGGCCAATGCTGTTAGTGTAACTATAGGAGACAATGGGAACAGATTGATTTTTGAAATATGGTGGAATTTCTTTTACGACCTCTTTTCTATTAAGAATGTTGCTGATGTTAATAGCATCGATTCTTTTGTTAGCAAACGGAATATGGAGGAATTTTCTGTTGTTATCATGAAGAGGTTCAGATCGAACTGGTTTAAAAAGACGAAAGGACGCCACGTCACATATAATACTAGACAATCTGTACTTAGGAGAAAAAGGATCTACGCCTCCTTTGTCAAGTCCAAAATCCCTAAGATCTTTGAGGTAGTTTACAGGTAGTGAAAATAAGATTGTACGAATATGATGAATTCCAAGAGGTTTCTGTATATTAGAAAGTAAATCATTAAAAGTATCTTGTAACGTTCTTGGTTTAGAGGACTTTTTAACATTAGGATGTTGAATTCTTTTATGACCATGGCTACGTTTAGTTCTTGGAATAGTATTAAAAAGGCTCATCACGTTGATTTCGTTGCATCCAGGACTTGACAAATTTCCCACTCCTTTGATGTTATCATTGCAACCGTAAGGCATTGCAGTGCCTAATTCTTTTATCCAGAACAACTCTCTATCGGTGCGGTAAGGTGTACTAAGAATAGGACTGTTTGTATGATGGTAAATTTTCTCGATGATTCGAACTTTCATCGTCAAACAGCGGTCATGACCCGGTTGATTGAAATGATTATACAAAATCCTGTATTTGGGATCTTTTACATCATATCGATGTTGGTTCATCCTACTTCGCAATATATGAAAACCAGCGTCTTCCTGGAAAATGACACAGCTTTCCTGGTTTGCATGTATATTGAAAAAGTGTACAGTAACTTTTATTAAACTTTTTTAAAATAGAATTACGATCAAACCTGTATTAAGAGGTCACCTTTGGAACAAAGAAAAAAATGGCCTTATAAGACATGTGACCTCTTAAAAGAGGTTCAATTCATATGAAATTTTGGGTGCAGAATGTTTAAGTCATTTCCAAGAAATGTAAATAAAATTCCACTTTCACCCTTTATGCATAATGTAAAACGTGAATACACAGTGTATGGTATTCTATTTTAATTTCTTTCGCAGAATTTTATAAATGAATATTCATATCTAAAGATATGAATTTGCAAGCTACAGTTTACAATATCATGATATAATACATTTTTCAGGTCTGTTATAGCTGATTCTTGGTTTTTTGTGTTCACTCGTGCAGATGAATTCCTTGACACAGGGCATTGTATTCTATTTAAATTTCTTTCGCAGAATTTTATGAATGAATATTCATTTCTAAAGATATGAATTTGCAAGCTACAGTTTACAATTTCATGATATAATACATTGTTCGGGTCTGTTATATCTGATTCGTGTTTTCTTTTTCTTCACTCATGCAGATGAATTCCTTGAATAATATGTTTTGCATATTAACGGTAGATATACCATATATAAATAGTTGTGAACATAGGATTAGTGAAATTGGATTTCGTTAATCGTTAATAGGATATACTATGGGTGATTTTCTTTACTTATTAAATTTATGGATTTTGCTATTTCTACAGATTGGTATCGGTAAGTTCTTAATATACAACGATAGCTTAAGACACAATTCTATTTCCTGTACATATGTATATGAAAACCAGCGTCGTTCTGGAAAATGACACAGTTTTCCTGGTTTGCAAATGGTTTCGAATTGCCTAGTACACGGTAGTCTTGCGTGACTAAAAAAAATTCGTGCTCAATTAAAATTGCAACAATAAAATGCATTTCAATCTGATCACATTTTTAATCAAGCAACAGAATTGTGTTACGCATTAATCTGCATCATAGACCTCAATAATGCTTGTAAAATCCCCCGTTTAGGATTACCAGTCTGACTTAAACATTTTATATGCACCCGCCCCGTTTTAGAATTGCCAGTCTAGCGTAAACATTATCGTAAATATAGTAAATATATAGGTCATGTATTCTGTTATCAATAAGGGGTATTACTCTGTTGCGATAAGAGTGGATTGGAATTGTTCACTCTAGTCGCAGGTTAACGCCCTGCAGAACATTATGTTATTTATTTTGGCTTTGAGCGTACCTGATGAAGGTTATTCCAGAAACGCCTCGTGCGTACTAGATTTGATATCTACATTTTTATTGTATGTACTAGATTGCAACCCGAACTCAATGGTTTAAATTTCTACAATAAAGCAATTATTACGTAGACGGGTTGTGTGTCTTCTTCTCATAAACTTTATATATTTGTTTAAAGAATACATGCATGATAATTTAGACCAGTTGTTAACAAACGAATTGTCAGTGTAAAGCATCCCGTAGTAAGTATCCTGCAATTTAAATATCCAATAGAAAGGGTACATTCGTGTAAAGTACACTGCGACCTTATATTTTTGTAAGCAGAATTAACAGCTGCTGTAAGGAATTATTTAGTCTCTAAATATTTGAGTTCCAACTTTGGTAAATATCCTGAAATACTCTCAGACCTATTATGTTTTATAAAAAGTCATGATAACCGTAAATTTATGGAACTAGAACAACAATAGCCATGACATGCAAGAATTTGTTTTCAAATTATTTTAATTCCATTATTAGTAAATTTCCTGGAAGACTCTCAGACCTATTATTTTTAGGAAAAGGATATCAACACCCGTGTATTTCTTCAATCAGAATAACAATAGCTATTTCATGGAACAATTGGTTTCAAAATTATTTGAATTCCATCTTTGGTCAATTTCCTGGAAGACTCTCAGACCTTTTATTTGTTGTCATTATAGTGAAAGGGAATTGTTGTGCAGTCTTCTAGACACAACCGTATAAGGTTATGTTTCCAAAAACTTCATGCAAATGTACCATGAAAATAACTTTGATATTTGTTCAGGACATTATGTTATGCAAGTGGTTGTGGAAAGTCAAATCGAAACTAATAGCATCTCCTTCCCATTTGAGAATACAGTCCATGATAATATATATGCGGTGATTAATTGATTTGCCTCTTGTTTTGGTTTTACTGGCCACTTTTATGCAATTTCCGGAACTTATTTAGTAAGTTTCTCAGTTGCATGTTTTGCTTGGAACATTAATGAATATCGCCCACAAAATAATTTATATATGCAGTAACAGAGTCTCAATGGAGCATCCAACAAAAATGTCAAATGACAAGGGCCTAAGAGATCAAATCCTACGTCACTCAGAGACTTTTATTTCCATATCAAAACGTCGTTTCCTATACTAATCACTTTACCTATTAGTAAACCAAAACGTCTCTGAACAGAACTCATAAAAGTTTGCACGCTCGTGTCATTACATTCACTGGTAGGAGCGGTATTAGCTTTAAAATGAGCTATAATTTAAAAACAATGGAGCACAAACTGAATCCAGCCTGCCGATTTGAAAGACTGCATACTAGCATACCCTCCTTTCAGGGAATGCATTACACAACGGAGGAAATAAGCTGCAGAACCGTAGTTATTATGGTCTTTTTTGTAATCATATGGTCACAAAAAAAAAAATATTATAGCTACGTTCCGCAGCTACGGAAGAACTATGTCACATTCGGATTCCTATGCTCCGTGGGGCCTCGTTGTTTATATTTTATTCACATTTCTAAGATCTTACACATGGATTAATGAATTTCATGTTTATCTTATTTCAGATGGCTGTGTTAGAAATGTTCCAACGGATTTGCCACAACCTAAGCAAAAATCCGATAATGGATATAAAGTAGTCCCAGAAAATCACAGATTACCATGTACATGGAATGAAACACTAGCAAAATCATGTTTGAATGGAGGGACATGCTTCGCATCACATATAGCTACTAACTTAAAACAACTTTCGTGTCAGTAAGTATCTATACTAGTAGAGACATGACCATCTTAACAGTATGATATGCCCCCGAGGAAAGCAGTGCACTGGGGCCCGTACCTACACAACCACCACTCACTGCAACAAAACTATAATTGACGATCAAATTAAACATATATTTATTGTATTGGTACTTCAAAAACAATCAGTGTGTAAACCTTAAAAATACAGGCAATACACAACATACATAGATTAGCATGGCCCCTATGCTCGTGGGGCCCTCGTGCAACTGTCCATCGTGCCCATGCATTAAGACGGCACTGAGTAGAGATACAATGTATCGGCCATCTTTGAATCACGTGTTCTGTCACAGTGTTGTTCACTTGATAAAAGGAAGTTAAACTGCAATGGCCAAATATATAACTAGAACATTGATATGATACACTTGCCTTCAAGTTCCATCATTTAAATACACTTGCCTTGGTGTTCCATCATTTAAATACACTTGCCTGCATGTTCCATCATTTAAAATGAAATGTAGTTAATTGAAGAAAAGAAATCGTGGGTTATTGGTATGAGAAGTCAATTAAATGGTTAGGGAGCTGACATTTAATATTTTAGTGAGGCAAGGGAGTCGTTTCAGATCCAGGATACTGTTTTGCGCGAAATGTTCCAAGACATTTTGTTTCTTATGTTATAGTGTCTTACATCTTTTTTTGATTCCAGTTTGTTTATTTTGTTTTCTTGTTTCCTGGAATTTGCTTAGCTTTTATCTAAATCTGGAACTTTGTTTCTCTCGAAAATTCTTCTTTGCCATCCCCTCTCAGTAAAATCAAATGACTGCTCCTAAATACCATCTTGAGACGACAGCACATGAATTGCGATTATTATATTTCGATACCCTTGTTCCATCGAAGAGTTCCTATTTAAAATGTTTGTGAATGGTGGTGAAAATTTAGTCAATGAAGAGAAGGGTCTATCTATTCAAGGCAAGGTTATCTAAGGGTGGCAGGGCAAATCTAGGTACACCATTCTGCAATTGATCGTCTTATGTAGTGTTTGCAAGCGACTGTAATGGTTGATGAACGTCAGGGATCTGACAGGTCCCGCAAAACTACACCTAGAGAGTTTAGGATAATAGCACTCCCTAAGTTCTTAACAACATTATCCTCGTTGCATTATATTTGAAAATAATTTTGTTTTCTTTATGCAAAAATAAAGAATACACAACGTGTGCACTGATATGATTCATTAGATATATGTATGCTTGAAATTTAAAGTTCTCAAGTAATATAATTTATTAAAACAAAGTGCAGTCTCATTCGGTAATTGGTGACCTTAGCGTATTTTGGTTGTCCTATTAATGGTCCTTTAATGTTGGCTTGCTTGCTCCCAAAGACGTTTGCCTTATTTTGAGATGTCGATCTTTCGACTGTGAGCATACCCAACGAAGATCATTCCAGAAACGTGTCATGTGCACTAAATTGGATATGTACGTTTTTATTAATTATTATAACATGAATTGTATCACCTTATTTTATATGATGTGACTTTTTCTTAGATGTCCAGATAAATATGCTGGTCACCGTTGTCAGAAGATTGATACTACCAGTATATTCAAAAGTAAGTGCGCATGTCTAATAATACATAAAATACTGGTTCGTATCCAAAAACAATTTACAATTTTACAGAAAGTGAAAAATAGGTATCTCTGAAATGTGCAGTGAGAGAAATAAGTTACTTAAGAGCAATGCAAAGTAACCTTAATATTTGAGTTACTTTCATATTAGTGTATTTATATTGTATTGGCTATAAGTTCGTTATAGTGACTTTTTGCCGCCTCAGCCCTCATGCTACTTTTCGTTTTTAATTGTTTCATGTTTTGTGTATGTCTGTTGATTGTATTGTTGCTGATGACAACCCTTTGTTCGATTTCATATCAATAAAGAATTTATTTATTTATTCATTTTATTTTACTGTAGAAAGAAAAGGAATAATGTGTTTTATTTGTTCTACTTTAAAAAATCAAAGGACAACGTTTTGATTTTTTCTATTTACAAAGCAGACATCATCATCACCATCATTTCAGCAAAAAATTATTTGTTTTCGCCACAATATGGCTGAAAAATTGCTCACTTGGCACTAAAGAACATTCATTGACTCACCCATACTAGTATTTGCAAGTTCTAAAGCATTTGATATGCTATAGACAGGAATGAGGAGGCTATCTATATATTTGTCAGTTTTGAGACACATATTTATTTCGAATTGCCATACTTATATTGAATGGGTTATGGGCGTGAATCGCCATTGTCAACAACATTTCAGTTATAACGTGGTGGCAAGTTTTGATGGTGGACGAAACTGTAGTACTCAGACCCCCAACTCCCCCTCCCCCCCCCCCCCCCCCCAATCTGTTGCATTTCTCTGACAAACTGTAGTACACGAAGTTGTATCGTGCACACTTGTGGGAATCAAACTCACCGATAGGCACTGGCGCTGACTGTACGAACACGACGGTCCCAATCTCATATTTGGAAATGTTCGCTACATTTGCATATAATTTAATTTGACGTGAATATTGCAATCTGATTGGCTGATCTGCCTGGAGAAAAACTTGATTATACTTGATAACCTGTGTTGGTATTGTGACGTCACCACCATATTCATTCTCCAACGTCAAATTCAAATAGTCCCATGAAATAAGCGTAATTAAAATAGAAGAATCATTAAATTTTGTTGTAAAGATTAAATTATAAGGAATATTTTAATTTTTTGAACAGTTTATACTTGTATTACCTGGTTTGGAACAGTTTACGCTTTTCATAAATCGCTTCGCGGTTTATTAAGCGTAAACTGCCCCAAACCAGGTTATATCGTATAACCTGTTCAAAAATTTAAAATATTCCTTAATTAACGTATTTGCTGTTGTAGAGATACCAAAGATGTAAGGAGCGTCAGTGTTAATTTTTAGCAAAGATATATTACTGAATACTGACTGTCATCATTTTAGTTGCACAAGTACGTGTTTCCCATTCCAAGGACTGAAGGTCTGTTTTCAAAATATAAATTGCCAGAACGGTGATTGTTATTACAAATTAATTTTTGTTGTCTATCCATTTTAGTTTTATCAAAATAATTTTAAATTGCATTTCAAAATGCAAGATCTGAAATTTTAAACAAGTAATAAAAATGGATAAAGAGATCTGACTAATGGGTGGATAGCAGGATGTCTTTGTTTCTAACTTTTTAATTTTTTGCTATTTTATTTTCCCAGGGAAACCTAAGACATCTTTATCAACAGTAAGACTGGTTGAAATTCTAATATGTGGTGCTTTCATCATTTTGATTGGCAGGTAATATTTTCACTTTAGTGTGTAGCTTTTAAAATAAAATACAATGAAGCCTGTTTAAACCGAACCCTGAATAAATCGGAATCTTGTATAAACCGATATTTAAATAAAGTCCATATGCAAGACATATTTCCTAATTCGACCTGCTTAAATGAAACACCTGTTTATTCCGTATATAAACGTTAGTCTGACGGAGGATCGGTTAAGACAGGATTCACTGCAATATGCTATAAATACATGTACATGGCGCTAAATGTGATTTAAACGGCAAATATCTCAATATAATATCTCAACAGTTCCATGCCGTTAATCTTTGAAAAGTCAAAAACGCTAAAAACAATATGAAATCAAATGCGACAGAAATATGCATTACCAGATTATGTTAAGGAAAACGTCTAAGATTAGACGTCATCTTACGTTTCAATAATTATATATTGATAATCTCAAATAGAGTGCAAAATGTTCATTCTATGCTGGGAATTCATCAGATTCGCACGATACTGTATTCACCACCTGTTTCTAAACTGTATTCTTTGATTAAATCATGTTTTCAAAACGGCATTGCAAATCTTAATTTGATTCAAAACAAGCTTACAACAATTGTCTGGGTTATTGCCCATTGGTAATTTTTCAGTATCATGTTAAGAAAGATGACACAGATAAGAAGAGTTTGAAGATACCAAAGGGGTAATCAGAATCCGTAAATCTAAGAAGGACAGACAACACAATAGCCAAAAGAAAAACGACAAAAGAAAACACAACGATCTACAAAACATTACACAGAAAACTAAAGATTGAGCAACACAAACCCCACTAAGCAGGGGTTGGACTCGGGTGCACTGGAAAGGTAGGCAGTTCTTATTCCACATGTAGCACCCGTCGTGTTCCTCTTGTTAAAACCCGGCGATAAGTCATGAATGAGGAAAGTACCAGATTATGATAACGACAAACGAAACATATCCGTGGTCATTTAGTCATTTGTTACACAGATATTCCGTAACGGTTAGCCAGGTCATGGTGGCGACTGTAAAACCTGGCTTTTAAGTGACTATGTCGGTCATATCTATCCCAGTGAAGGATACCACAGATACATCCAGGCCTGCTTCATATATATATTAACACCTAGAGATTGAGTTGTTTAAAACCGAAGTGATTTACCCATTGTGGACTATTCATTTAAATGTACATGTAGCAACATTCCAGTAGCATCTGCATATGGAGTATATATATATATATATATATATATATATATGTATCTCAGTTGAAGCTTGAGGCTCTTATCATGATTTCTTTAATGAGAAGGTTGCTAGAAAGCAAGCATATACATTCCGTGGAAAGTTACAAAGTGATTAGTCACATGCTCTCGAACACTTGATTCCCTCCTCGATCGTGTGAACACATATTCTAAAATAGCCGGAAAAAGAGAGCAAATTTTCACGAACCGTAACATTGCTAACACATATTTTACGCTTTAAGAAACCGTCATCATGATGGATGGGTTAATGCCGTTCTGAAACAGTGGGGGTACAGAAAAAGGAGGGTCCAGTGTTCGAGTGTCTGTGATTTCAGTATTTTATTAAGATTTTTTTTTTAAATTTCAGCTGCATTGCATGTATATTGATAATAAACAGGAAAGACAAATAATCAAATGACGGATGATTATATTGCATTATGGATAATAATATTGTTTTTATTTTCACATTCATGATTGGCCTATTTGAACTTTAAGAAGACGGAACTTGAGTTTCTGAAACTAATTTTAAGTCAGAGTTATACTTTGTTGACCATCAAAGAAGAAAGAGAGGAGAAAGTACATTTATTTGATTAAGATAAAATTTTACTATTATGTCGATTTTATTTTTGGACACCGTGTAAGATATATGTCGGACAAGATCTGGTGTTATGATACCGTCTATATATTTTCATTATGCTCTCTATACTAGCTATATATAGTCTTTTCAGTTCTTTAAATTTCTGTGCGTGGTCTAGATCAGCTGATTTCTTTTTTCATTTTATATGTTTGTCCTTTTTTCTGATGAACAGTCTATAATGTCTGTCGTAATAATTGCGTTGCCGGCTTTTGTTTTTGTGGCTTTCTGTTATATATTGTTAGTTGTAATGGTTTCTATATTTTTTATGTAGTCTCTTAATCCTTGCATATACTACTTTGTTATATGGTACATCTTGCTTAATTAAAACGTAGATGTCAAATTTAGTGCACACGACGCGTTTCTGGCACAGTTCGTTTTTTTATGGTTGCTAGATTTTCTTTAATGTGACCTTTTTGCTTCTTTGGTAGAGTGGTATCTTTTTCGGTTTTTGTGTGCTTTTTGTTGGTATTGTGCCAGTCCTTCTAGATACAATGACATGGTCAGGAAGCCCAGGTATTGTTTCTATTCTGTTCAAGCTGTTTTGTGTAGTTTGTGATAATGAGAACATGTATGTTTGATTCTTGTGTTGGCTCTTCTGCGATTTGTACTAGTCCATGGTCAAAAATTTCAACAAGTTCACAAACAATAAATCATAGTCTCGGACAGAAATCATAGTCTCGGACAGTTTTCTTTTACAACTACCTGTGCAATCAGTGTTTATTATCACTAAATGTTGAGAGTTCGAATCCCTCTCGTGGCGATGTGCACACGATACAACATTATGTGATAAAGTTTGTCAGTGACTCTCGACAGATCAGTGGTTTTCACCGGGTACTGCGCACCCTCCACCAATATAACTGACCGCCATTATTGAAAGTGGCGTTAAACACCATATCCCGCCTTTTAACTAGCAACCAACGACAAATCTTAGCACCTGTTGCTGCAGGTTGCTTTACTTGCAATGAGTGCTGCATTTGCCGAAACGATGTACTTAAATTATCTACAACCGGTACTAAGGTCGAAATGAAAACTACTTCCCGCGTTTCGTCAAACTAAAGTGCATCAAAAAGAATACAAAATCATATCGTGACCCTCCATCATCAATGTGAGAATATTTATGGTTAACCTATATATATATATATATATATATACGTCTGAAAATTAAACCAAACAGTGTTGGAATTAGATTTTAGAGCTGTCAAATTTTTGTTCTTCCCTCGACGGGATTTGAACCCACACCATTGTTACACTGCAGCACCATTCGCTTAGCCTTACGTCCAGCGCCCTAGACGACTCGACTACATCCATATATATATATAGCTATGTTGTATGGCAATGGAGTGATCCAGTAATTGTTGTTAAACACCAACACAGCAATTTTGCAGCTATATCATGGCGAAAACAAGTTAAATTTCAAGGAGGTGATGATGATGTCCGCTTTGGACTTGACTTTTATAGTGGTAACTTACTGAAACAACAGTCCGTGGATAGACAATATCCGTATTCCGAGACTAACAGACTTTGCCCTTTCTCCTTGGCGCTGCTGTTAATTTGTATAGTCTTTGGTTTGACCCGATCTGGACTCTAACCCCCGATCATCAGCACTCGATCTCGAGGAGAGCACTCTAACCATTACACCACCTATGCGGCTGAATATTGCAAATGAAGAAAATTACAAAATTATCGTAAATGTATAAAAAGTCAGCACACCATGAATATGAGGTAAAATTCAAATGACTCATGCTTAGCCCACTATGACAATGCATGGACCAAATATGATGATCATATGTCGTATGGTAATCACCAGAGCTCTGGGTAATCACGATACCTGACAAACTTTACATAGTCATCAGTAGACAATGAAAATGAGGTCAATGTCAAGTGACAAATGTCTGGCTGACATGTGACCGCCATGAACAATGTGTGGACCAAAAAAATGTGAGCATATATAGCTAGGTTGTATGGTAATGGAGAAACTGACCTGATCACAAACAATTGACATCAATTCAAACTCAATAAACCATAAAATCAGTCCAAGGTCAGGTGACACAAGCTTAACTGGCATGTACCCCCCAGGATCAATGTGTGGATCAAATATGGTGATTCTAGGCTTTATGGTATTGGAGAAGTTGATCCAATCACCAAAACTTGACATTTTTAAGGCCACAGTCAAAGCAATATTATACCAAGGATTTGTAAATCCTTGGCTATACCCATGTCTAGCCTTCAGTGACTTTCTTCACAGGTGAGACAAATAAAATTGCACATGACAGGGATGTTTTTCAATTCAGGAATTTCTATGGAGGCCCTGAAACACTTCATTTTGGACTTTTTCTCAGAACATTTTTTTGAATTTCAGCCAATCAGAAACAAGAAGTTCCATTGGATCATGATCAAATGAGGAATCTCTGTAGAAGTCCTTGTAAACATTATTTTTCTCATTTATCTTAAATCATTTGAGCTTGCTCTTTTAGGGAAGATTTTTCAAGTTTAAACCAATAAAATAAAAGAAATGCTCGAGACAGTCACATTTTGCCAAATCAATATCAAACAAGATGACCTGTGAGCTAATGCTCACCTATGATACCCCCGCTCTTTGGAAAACAGGAAGTAGGAATCCGATGGGTCCAAAAACGCTTCCCACGATATGGGGTACCTATATGAAGCTTGTGACTAAATATCAGATCTCTGCCATCAATAGTTGCTGAGAAAAATGTGACAAAAAATGTGCATATATGTTCAATGTGCATAGAAACCAACTAAGTCGGCAAACAGGAAGTAGGAATCTGATGGGTCCAAAAACCCTTCCAACAATATGACATACCTATATGAAGCTTGTGACCAAATATCAGATTACTGTCATCAATAGTTACTGAGAAAAATGCGACGAACAATGTGCATATACAAATGTATGTTAAATGTGTATAAAAACCAACAAATCGGCAAACTGGAAGTAGGAATCTGATGGGTCCAAAAACGCTTCCCACGATATGGCATACCTATATGAAGCTTGTGACCAAATATCAGATCTCTGCCATCAATAGTTGCTGAGAAAAATGTGACAAAAAATGTGCATATATGTTCAATGTGCATAGAAACCAACTAAGTCGGCAAACAGGAACTAGGAATCTGATGGGTCCAAAAACGCTTTCAACAATATGACATACCTATATGAAGCTTGTGACCAAATATCAGATTACTGTCATCAATAGTTGCTGAGAAAAATGCGACGAAAAATGAGCATATATGTTCAATGTGTATACAAATCAACACAGTCGGCAAACTGGAAGTAGGAATCCGATGGGTTCAAAAACGCTTCTCACGATATGGGGTACCTATATGAAGCTTGTGACCAAATATCAGATTTCTGCCATCAATAGTTGCTGAGGAAAATGTGCATATATGTTCAATGTGCATAGAAGCCAACTAAGTCGGCAAACAAGAAGTAGGAATCTGACGGGTTCAAAAACGCTACCCACAATATGGTATACTTATATGATGCTTGTGACCAAATATCAGATTTCTGCCATCAACAGTTACTGAGAAAAATTCGACGAAAAATATCTTGGACGGAGAGAGCTAAAACAGTATACCCCCCTCCCCTTTCGGGGAGCGGGGGTATAATGAGGAATCTTGTAGAGGGCGACATTTCTATTAAGTTACAAATAATTTGTACTTCTAGAGGAAGAGGAAAATATTTTTACACTATACAATGCATGTATTTGACCAATGAGAAACTTTTACCAAATTTCCTATGGTTGCAATGTTGTTTGACAAATGTGAATTATGTGAGATATTTTTGTAGGGGATCTTCCATATATTCCTGCAAAGTTTGGTTTCACTTGACCAAGTAGTGTCACAGAAGACGATTTTAAGTGGGTTAATCAGAAACAAGAAATGCCCATGGCAGCCATGATTTTCATCCAATCAGAACATAATGATGTTCTTCTGCACAACATTTCATACAACATTCCTCCAAAGATTGGCTATCACTACTAAAGTTGTGAGTTTGAATCTCTCTCATGGCAAGGTGTACTTGATACAGTTTTATATCATAAAGTTTGTCAGTGACTTTCGGCAGATCAGTGGTTTTCTCTGGGTACTACGGTTTCCTCTACCAATAAAACTGACAGCCACAATATAACTGAAACATTGTTGACAGTGGCGTTAAACACCATAACCATATCACTAACCCAAAGATTGGTTACATTTAACCAAGTGGGAAACAGAAGATTAGATCATAATGTTAAATATTAACAACGACCAACAAGTGATGGCTTTAGCTCACATGACCACAGGCACTTGCTTCATGCATGGTCCAATCCCTACCTTTAGTAAGACAAGAGGTAGGGACTGGATCATTTAATGAAACAAGTGCTTGTGGGCCTGTTGCTTTTGGAATACGAGGTCTAAAAAAAATCTAAAATCTGTGAAATGGCATTAAATGAAGAAGTCAGATGTATAACAAAAACTCTATGTATTTTATAAATATTTGGTCTTAATTACAAAACAACATACAACAATGAAGAAACAGTTCTATGATAGACATTGCATTTTTAATATGATTAACAACAAAAAAATAAAAAAAATATGTACTTCAGATATCAATGTATTTAAATACAATAGGTTATTGCATATTAAACTTGACCTTAACTATGTAAATCAAATGAAATTAAATCTAACATCATCCCCCGGAAAATGTGTGTTCTCACCCCCTCCCCTCAACAAAAAAATGTAATCATAGAAGAAATAGAAAAGACAACCAAAACATCTCATTTCTCAAGACTTGTACATATGCAAATAATTTAATTTAAGCTCATTGCTGACCAATTAAATATGATCATAATAAAACTTTTTAATAATTCGTCACATTATTAATAGCTATTTAGGCAGCTTAGAGTTTAGAGGTTATAATAAACATGGCACTGGAAGGAAGACCCATTTTTTGTAGTTTTCCTCTCAAATAACACATTTGCAAATCAAAACTGCCTTACATTACAAAAAAAATTAGATATGATTCACTGATATGACTTAAACAGGTATCATATTAATATCAATTAACTACTTTTGTTTGTTTTATTTTTTTTTTGTCAAAGTATCTAATTGCACACAATTCACATGTGCCGGTAGGTCTTCCACAACTATAAAGGTTTCTTTAATACAGGGGTAATTCTGGTCAGAAAATAAAATCAATGAAATTCAATGAAAAACAGCTGAAACCATCTACACCCCCTTTCAAAGGGTCCATTTTTTACCTCTTTCTGACCGTGTCCAGCAACATTCAGAAAAAAAAATCATAGGAAAATAGCTGAAATCAGTTAAATAATTGACAAAAATCATCCCTCTTTAATAGATCATTATAAAATAACACATAGGGTAAAAGTTTGGTTTTCCTTATCCTTGGATACCAGTAAGTCTGTCTACAGAGAAACGATGTAGTAGAAATTATTTACATCCAATAATCAAGTCTCATTTACAAAGTGTGAGAGACTTATAGTGTTTACTCCATTTCTTATCTAAACAGTTGAGTTCATTTTCAAGGTTTAATTCCAGTTTCATTTCGACCCTATCCTAAAAAAAAACCTACCCTCTTAAAAAAATGGTGGTCCGATATGATGATAATATGCTAAGAAACTTCATAATATGTGGAGAAAACTTTCATACTTATTACAAAATAATATTCAGAACACCATTTGAAGGCCAGTGAAGAATCTTTATTAGTCATTATTATAAGGTTTATTTCCCCAGGTAAATCTGTAATAAAATGACCCTTTTTTTTTTCTTTTTTCTTTTTTTCTTTTTTAGAAAAGTCATCTGATGTATTCTCTTATAAAATTCCTAATAAATCCCAATGTAAAATGTGCAATTGTTCAGTCATTTTTTTACATGCAGCACGGATAGATAAATGCACAAAAACTTTTTTTATCAAATATGGCAATGAAAGTACAAGGTTAAAATGTTATAAATAAAATGCACATGAAAACAAAAAATTGTGTCATTTAAATAATGGAATTATTTTACAGATGATATGATTGGTCAGTTTGAATAATGAATTGTAATGATATGCAAAACAAATTACTTAAAATGCAAGTCTGGAATGACCTCACACATAATTGAAAAGACACTTCCTAAAGTTCTCTTTAATTAGACATTTAATTAAAGAGGCATCTCTTTCTGAAAAGAGACATGTCTAGCCATCAAAATAACACTCAATCATGACTTTACTTTTTATTGTTGTCTTAAAATATAAGTTTAATTATGAAAATATATAAACCAGGTACAATAAATCATGTAATCTGGGTACATATGTACTTATTAGGGTGAGGTGTTACCATTTTGAACGACCTCTTTTCATTTTTAAATATAAACCAAAAACTACAACAGAAAAGGTATCAAAAATAATTCTCAAATATCATGATTTTTGCTTTTTTATTTGTAATTGGATCTAAATCTATACTAATTTTACAAACTCACATTTCTGTCGTCAAGATATCACAATATTTTTAGGAAATTTGATAATCTGCTATATGTGTATGTCACTGGTTTATTTTTTCCATTTAGACAACATACTTAAGAAAAATAATTATAAAATTAATAGAAAAACAGCAGTGAATAAAATTCATATTTACTGATATAAATTTACAACAAAGGAAATAACTCTTAAAATAGAAATAAAAATATATCAGGCTGGTCAAGGGGAATAACTCTAAGAAAGAAAGACGTCATCTTACGTTTCAATAATTCTATATGAATAATCTCAAATAGTCTGTAAAATGTTCATTGTATGCTGGGAATTCATCAGATTCACACGAAAATGTATTCACCACCCGTTTCTAAACTGAATTCTTTGTACAACACATGTTTTGAAAACGGCATTACAAATCAGAATTTAATTCAAAACGAGGCAAATTACAGCAATCGTCTGGGTTATTGCCCATCGCAGACTTTTCAGTATCATGTTAGCATTAAGAAAGATGACACAGATAAGAAACGTTTGAAGATACCAAAGGAGCAATCAGAATCCGTAAACCGAAGTAGGACAGACAACACAACGGCTAAAAGAAAAAGTACAAAAGGACAAACAACTAACAGCGATCTACAAAAGATACACATTAAACTAAAGATCGAGTAACACGACCTCTACTAAAAACCGGAGGTGAACTCAGGTGCAGGTGCTCTTGTAAGATAAGCAGTTCTTATTCCACATGTAGCACCCGTCATATTACTTATGCTAAAACCCGGTGATAAGTCATGAATGAGGAAAGTACCAGATTATGATAACGACAAACGAAACATATCCGTGGTCATTTGGTCATTTGTTACACAGATATTCTGTAACGGTTAACCAGGTCATGGTGCCGATGGTAAAACCTTCGAAGTTATTACTTCAATTTAACAACTTGGAACCCATGGTTCAGTAGCTTCCTTGCTTGCAGTGCTTTTAAGTGACCACAGATACAGCTAGGCCTGCTTCATATACCGTATTGACATACACCTAGGAATTGAGTCGGTTAAAACCGAAACGATTTACCCATTGTGAAATATCTGTTTAAATGTAGCAACATTTCAGTAGCATATGGAGTGATACGATATTCCTTGAGGCTTCTGTCAGGATTTCCTTGACCAGAGGGTTACTACAGAGCAAGCATATAGATTATGTGGACAGCTACAAAGCGATTGGAAAAATCATATTTCAGTCACATGCCCTCGAACACTGGACTCTCCTTGTCATCGTGTGAACACATATGCAAACATAGCCGAAGGAAAGCAAAATATATTGAAACGTAACATTTTTAACAGATATGTTATGCTAAAATAAGAAACGCTAACCGTCATCATGCCGGATGAGTTGATGCCATTCGGAAAAAGTGAGGGTACTGAAAAGGGTTGGTTCAGTGCTCGAGTGCCTGTGATTTCAGTATCTTATTAAAATATTTTTAAAAGTTTCAGCTGTATGAAATGGAACAAAAAAGACCAACAACCACCTGCCTACAAGAAAACAAACAGTGAGGAAGAATGAATCGTACATTATATTGCCTTATGGGAAATATTGGTTTTATGTTCACATTCACGATTGGTTTATTTGAACTTTATAAGAAGACGGAACTTGAGTTTCTGAATTGGTTCATTAAAACTAATTCTAGTCAGATTTATTCTTTGTTGACCGTAAACTCACTCTCTTAATTACTTGAACTTGTCAATTAGTTACTTCCCTTTGTGCCTTCAGATATGCTTGTAATAATGTAATAACAAACTATGTGTTGAAAGTTAAATTACCATATTTAAATAATGCTACCATAACAAATCAACGGGATTGCAACCCTGAGTATTGAAAAAAGTGTCAAATGTCAAATTCAAGCTGGAAAATCAATGTGTCTATCCTGTATTATGTACCTCATTCCTGTGACAATACTGCATATGCTACATCTTCTTTGCGCGACAAAAAGGAGAAATATTCTAACTCTTGTGTTGTTCGAAAAATTATTTCTGAACGAAACAAAAAACCATATCCTCCCTCCTCCCCCCCCCCCCCCCGTTCAAGTTAAATGGTCGGTCCCTTATGTACCTCATTCCTGTGACAATACTTCATATGCTACATCTTCTTCTTCTTCATCTTTCACTACGGAAAATCTTCAGCTTGATGAATGTTACTTTCCGGCGCATGCCTGGCATGACAATGTTTTAATTAATTTTCATTTTTGCAATTTTGTCTTTTTCTTTTTATTTAGTATAAGATAACAACATGTTGTAGCCTATTAGATCAGATATGGAAATGTTTTAAGGAGGGTATCATGTGTCAGTCTCTCCCTAAAAATTCGGTAGAGGTACTGTTTGTAATATGTTCAGGTAATTTACTCCAATCTTTGATAGTTCTGCAGAAGAATGAAAAATTGAATGAGTCTTTGTTGCACTGTATTTGTCTGATGGTATTTGAATGGGTAGATCTTGCTCTGGATTGGCTAGGTATTAGGATGTTATCATATGGAACTGCAATTTTGTTGTTGATTATTTTGTAGAATATATGTAATCTAGTTTTTAGACGTCTTTCATGTAGTGTTGGCCAATCAAGTGAGTGTATCATTTCTGTGATGCTGCTAGTATTGTGGTGTCTGTGACATGCATATCTTGCTGCTCGTCTTTGGACTTGTTCGATTTTATAGATGTTTTCGGTGGTATATAGGTCCCAGACAGAGCAGCAGTATTCTAGTTTGGGTCGAACAAGAGATTGGTATGCTCTATCTTACTGATTTTTAATTAATTTGAAGGTTGCGTCTGATGAATGAAAGAGATTTATTTGCTTTGGGTGTCATTTGTTGAATGTGATTGTTCCATTTTAAATCTGCTGATAGTGTGACTCCCAGATATGTTGCTGATTGTACTGATTCTAAGATGTGGCCATGCATGTTGTAGTAAAAATGTTGTAGCGATATTTTGGTTGTTACTCTTAAGATGTTACATTTGTCTGGATGAAATGCCATTAGCCAATCCTGTTCCCATTTGACAGCTGATTCAAGGTCTTCTTGTAGTTTTATGCAATCTGCTTGTGTTTTAATAGGTCTATATATAATGCTATCATCTGCAAAGCGTCTTATTTGGCTATATTTGATGTAATCTGGTAGGTCGTTTATGTATATTAGAAACAGTATGGGCCCTAGTACAGTTCTTTGGGGCACGCCAGAGATGACTGCAATTTTTTCAGATGTTGCGTTTTCTAAAAGTACTGTCTGTGTTCTGTTTGCAAGAAAATATGTTATCCAGTTTGTTATTTGGTCAGATATACCATAACATTTTAGCTTGGAGATGAGTCTTTTGTGTGGCACTTTATCAAACGCTTTTGCGAAGTCCATTATTATTAAATCTGTTTGAATGTTTTGATCATTGATTTGTGCTAGTTGGTGAACAAGTGATATTATTTGTGATTCACATGACCTATTCGATCTAAAACCATGTTGCATTTCGTACAAGATGTTGTTTGATTCCAGGTATTCCATCATATTACTAGCCATTACAGTTTGCAAGAAATACAAGTTAGAGATATTGGCCTGTAATTTGCTGGGTGTTGCTTGTCTCCCTTTTTGCATACTGGTGCTACATTTGCATGGTTCCAATCAAGTGGAACTTTCCCTGTTTCCACTGATTTCTTGTAAATGATGGTAAGTATGTCTGAGCAAATGTCTGCATTATCTTTGAGTATTTTACCAGCAATGTTGTCTGGACCTACAGTTTTTTGGGGGTTGATGTTGTTGATGAGTTTCAGTATGCCTTTTTGGAAATTGAGATGTTTTTCATGATTGGATGTGTACTAGGACCCTTATCTGGAATTTCTGTGTTCGCTTCTGATGAAAAGGCTGATTGGAATTGCCTATTTAAGATATTGGTTTTTTTTCTGTTGGATCTGCATGTAAGACTCCTTCACATCTGAGAGGTGCTATACTGGTGTTTTCTTTTTTCTGGCTTTCTATATAGGAGTACAATTTGTTGGGTTGTTTATTGAACTTTTGTTGGTCTGGTTCGTTTATGTCTAGGTCAAAAATCATATTTTCAATGTAATTCCAGTATGCATTATGCATTTCTTTCTGGAGTTTTGATTTAACTTCTTTGTATATTTTAGTATTTTCACTGTTTGAGATTTTCTTTTTGAATAATTTGTTTTTTCTTTTTTGTTAGCTTTTTAATTTGAGGTGTTACCCATGGTAGTGTTGTTTTATTACCAATTGATTTTGTTGGAATGTTTTTCTTTATTGAATCAGAGTTTTTTAAATGAATCCATAGATGATTTACATCCATATGATTTTGATTTTCTTTCATATGTGAGTGAGTGGTTTGTAAGCAAGTTTGTTCATATGTGATTATCCAAATTTATTACTGATTAGTTTTCCCCGCAATATCTCGTAAATTTGTTGTGGCTGACTAGAGTGTTCAACTTATGCGTCCCTATTTCGGGGTCATCTTTATATACTTTAATTAAATTAGTTCGTATCGAATTTGCATAACAAAATACGGAATATTGGTGGGAAATGTTCATTGTTTAATAATTACTGACAATAACCATCAATTAAATGGTAATGAAGGGGTGATTTAAGTAAAAATATGTAAATGGAAAGCTTTTATAATTTACCTATAATGAAATAACTTTTCTGGAGTATTCAACCCAGTCTAGATTAAATCAGCTTGTAAATATGTTATTTCAATGTCTTGTGATTGTGTATGCTATGTATTTATTCACATTATGTCTGTCTGTAAAACCACATTTTATTTTGTATATTGGTGTACTACGTGAAAATATGCGTCAGATTAAACACAGGTCAGTCATGTCACCCTTTCTTTTTCACTGGATGCATACATGGTTAAGTAAATCCCCCCTCCCCCCCCCCCAACCCCCAAATAAAAATAATGAAATAAAAATACAATAATATATATGTAATAAAATAAATAATTTTCAGATGTACATGAGCTTGTCTGCTTGATGTGGGTATACCGTTGTCGTCAATTTGTTGACATAAATTGCAGGTTACAATTATATAAAATCGAAGCAAAATAATAAAAAAATAAGATAAAAACAATTCCATTCTTATCAGACAAAGCTCATTTCTGGAGTAATACACTGTCCTCCACATATTCCTAGAAGTTGATTGTAAATATGATTTTGATTTGTTCTCATGTATTTGTGTAAAACATATTTTAGTTTTTCCTTCTGTCAATCAAAGGGTGACATTTTTTTTCAATGTTGTATGTATGTCTTTATATCTAAATTGAGCAGTCCTGTTTCGAGTTCTTTCCAATATGCATGGGATACTAAAGTCTCGTAATGGGTATTTCAAATTCAGAGCATGTAACTCGAATAGGTTTGTTCTATAGTAGAGCAACAAGAGTAAAAGCTAAAATGTTATTAAATATTGAACATGTTATATTTATTAATTTGTATGTATCTATCAAGTCAAAATCTATTCCTTTGATGGTATTGTTCAACTTTCTGAAATTTTATCATGACAATGTCTATATACATTTAGATAGATCGAATAATACAAAACACATTGTTAATTATACACCCCTTCACGAGAGGGACTCATACATACATGTATCTAATCTTACTAGTAACCAATTTCATTTCGCTTGTATGATATATTTTGACTTTATATGTACTTTCATCTTATTAATGTTGTCTGGTGATATCGAATCAATCCTGGACCATCGTCTCAGTCCACTTCAATACCATCAGCCTCGTCAATATCAGATCCACTCTTAGACGAATTTGATGGATGCATTACCCAGTTTACCTCGTTCATGCATCTTAATGTCCAAAGCATTGTCCCTTAAATTGATTTATTAAATGTAGAGCTTCAAATATTTGATATTCTGTGTTTTACAGAAACGTGGTTAAATACTAATGTTGCGAATCAAGATATTTCTCTCGGTAATTTTCAATCACCGTTTAGAAAAGACCGTGTGGATAGGCTAGGGGGAGGTGTAGCAATTTATGTGAAAAACGATTATCACGTGGTCCATCGTAATGACTTGGAGGTCCTTGGAGTAGAAT
Organism: Bathymodiolus brooksi; assembly: GCA_963680875.1. Classification (NCBI taxonomy): domain Eukaryota; kingdom Metazoa; phylum Mollusca; class Bivalvia; order Mytilida; family Modiolidae; genus Bathymodiolus; species Bathymodiolus brooksi. The sequence continues at coordinate 92,218,796 of OY804579.1, forward strand.
GTGTCTGGGTTGAAATCAAGATTAGCAAGAATCACCCTGTATTAATAAGGACCTTTAATAGGCCACCCGATTCTTTAAATTATACTTTCGATTTAATCGAACATTCGATAGATTTTCTTTAATGTGACCTTTTTGCTTCTTTGGTAGAGTGGTATCTTTTTCGGTTTTTGTGTGCTTTTTGTTGGTATTGTGCCAGTCCTTCTAGATACAATGACATGGTCAGGAAGCCCAGGTATTGTTTCTATTCTGTTCAAGCTGTTTTGTGTAGTTTGTGATAATGAGAACATGTATGTTTGATTCTTGTGTTGGCTCTTCTGCGATTTGTACTAGTCCATGGTCAAAAATTTCAACAAGTTCACAAACAATAAATCATAGTCTCGGACAGAAATCATAGTCTCGGACAGTTTTCTTTTACAACTACCTGTGCAATCAGTGTTTATTATCACTAAATGTTGAGAGTTCGAATCCCTCTCGTGGCGATGTGCACACGATACAACATTATGTGATAAAGTTTGTCAGTGACTCTCGACAGATCAGTGGTTTTCACCGGGTACTGCGCACCCTCCACCAATATAACTTACCGCCATTATTGAAAGTGGCGTTAAACACCATATCCCGCCTTTTAACTAGCAACCAACGACAAATCTTAGCACCTGTTGCTGCAGGTTGCTTTACTTGCAATGAGTGCTGCATTTGCCGAAACGATGTACTTAAATTATCTACAACCGGTACTAAGGTCGAAATGAAAACTACTTCCCGCGTTTCGTCAAACTAAAGTGCATCAAAAAGAATACAAAATCATATCGTGACCCTCCATCATCAATGTGAGAATATTTATGGTTAACCTATATATATATATATATATATATACGTCTGAAAATTAAACCAAACAGTGTTGGAATTAGATTTTAGAGCTGTCAAATTTTTGTTCTTCCCTCGACGGGATTTGAACCCACACCATTGTTACACTGCAGCACCATTCGCTTAGCCTTACGTCCAGCGCCCTAGACGACTCGACTACATCCATATATATATATAGCTATGTTGTATGGCAATGGAGTGATCCAGTAATTGTTGTTAAACACCAACACAGCAATTTTGCAGCTATATCATGGCGAAAACAAGTTAAATTTCAAGGAGGTGATGATGATGTCCGCTTTGGACTTGACTTTTATAGTGGTAACTTACTGAAACAACAGTCCGTGGATAGACAATATCCGTATTCCGAGACTAACAGACTTTGCCCTTTGTCCTTGGCGCTGCTGTTAATTTGTATAGTCTTTGGTTTGACCCGATCTGGACTCTAACCCCCGATCATCAGCACTCGATCTCGAGGAGAGCACTCTAACCATTACACCACCTATGCGGCTGAATATTGCAAATGAAGAAAATTACAAAATTATCGTAAATGTATAAAAAGTCAGCACACCATGAATATGAGGTAAAATTCAAATGACTCATGCTTAGCCCACTATGACAATGCATGGACCAAATATGATGATCATATGTCGTATGGTAATCACCAGAGCTCTGGGTAATCACGATACCTGACAAACTTTACATAGTCATCAGTAGACAATGAAAATGAGGTCAATGTCAAGTGACAAATGTCTGGCTGACATGTGACCGCCATGAACAATGTGTGGACCAAAAAAATGTGAGCATATATAGCTAGGTTGTATGGTAATGGAGAAACTGACCTGATCACAAACAATTGACATCAATTCAAACTCAATAAACCATAAAATCAGTCCAAGGTCAGGTGACACAAGCTTAACTGGCATGTACCCCCCAGGATCAATGTGTGGATCAAATATGGTGATTCTAGGCTTTATGGTATTGGAGAAGTTGATCCAATCACCAAAACTTGACATTTTTAAGGCCACAGTCAAAGCAATATTATACCAAGGATTTGTAAATCCTTGGCTATACCCATGTCTAGCCTTCAGTGACTTTCTTCACAGGTGAGACAAATAAAATTGCACATGACAGGGATGTTTTTCAATTCAGGAATTTCTATGGAGGCCCTGAAACACTTCATTTTGGACTTTTTCTCAGAACATTTTTTTGAATTTCAGCCAATCAGAAACAAGAAGTTCCATTGGATCATGATCAAATGAGGAATCTCTGTAGAAGTCCTTGTAAACATTATTTTTCTCATTTATCTTAAATCATTTGAGCTTGCTCTTTTAGGGAAGATTTTTCAAGTTTAAACCAATAAAATAAAAGAAATGCTCGAGACAGTCACATTTTGCCAAATCAATATCAAACAAGATGACCTGTGAGCTAATGCTCACCTATGATACCCCCGCTCTTTGGAAAACAGGAAGTAGGAATCCGATGGGTCCAAAAACGCTTCCCACGATATGGGGTACCTATATGAAGCTTGTGACTAAATATCAGATCTCTGCCATCAATAGTTGCTGAGAAAAATGTGACAAAAAATGTGCATATATGTTCAATGTGCATAGAAACCAACTAAGTCGGCAAACAGGAAGTAGGAATCTGATGGGTCCAAAAACCCTTCCAACAATATGACATACCTATATGAAGCTTGTGACCAAATATCAGATTACTGTCATCAATAGTTACTGAGAAAAATGCGACGAACAATGTGCATATACAAATGTATGTTAAATGTGTATAAAAACCAACAAATCGGCAAACTGGAAGTAGGAATCTGATGGGTCCAAAAACGCTTCCCACGATATGGCATACCTATATGAAGCTTGTGACCAAATATCAGATCTCTGCCATCAATAGTTGCTGAGAAAAATGTGACAAAAAATGTGCATATATGTTCAATGTGCATAGAAACCAACTAAGTCGGCAAACAGGAACTAGGAATCTGATGGGTCCAAAAACGCTTTCAACAATATGACATACCTATATGAAGCTTGTGACCAAATATCAGATTACTGTCATCAATAGTTGCTGAGAAAAATGCGACGAAAAATGAGCATATATGTTCAATGTGTATACAAATCAACACAGTCGGCAAACTGGAAGTAGGAATCCGATGGGTTCAAAAACGCTTCTCACGATATGGGGTACCTATATGAAGCTTGTGACCAAATATCAGATTTCTGCCATCAATAGTTGCTGAGGAAAATGTGCATATATGTTCAATGTGCATAGAAGCCAACTAAGTCGGCAAACAAGAAGTAGGAATCTGACGGGTTCAAAAACGCTACCCACAATATGGTATACTTATATGATGCTTGTGACCAAATATCAGATTTCTGCCATCAACAGTTACTGAGAAAAATTCGACGAAAAATATCTTGGACGGAGAGAGCTAAAACAGTATACCCCCCTCCCCTTTCGGGGAGCGGGGGTATAATGAGGAATCTTGTAGAGGGCGACATTTCTATTAAGTTACAAATAATTTGTACTTCTAGAGGAAGAGGAAAATATTTTTACACTATACAATGCATGTATTTGACCAATGAGAAACTTTTACCAAATTTCCTATGGTTGCAATGTTGTTTGACAAATGTGAATTATGTGAGATATTTTTGTAGGGGATCTTCCATATATTCCTGCAAAGTTTGGTTTCACTTGACCAAGTAGTGTCACAGAAGACGATTTTAAGTGGGTTAATCAGAAACAAGAAATGCCCATGGCAGCCATGATTTTCATCCAATCAGAACATAATGATGTTCTTCTGCACAACATTTCATACAACATTCCTCCAAAGATTGGCTATCACTACTAAAGTTGTGAGTTTGAATCTCTCTCATGGCAAGGTGTACTTGATACAGTTTTATATCATAAAGTTTGTCAGTGACTTTCGGCAGATCAGTGGTTTTCTCTGGGTACTACGGTTTCCTCTACCAATAAAACTGACAGCCACAATATAACTGAAACATTGTTGACAGTGGCGTTAAACACCATAACCATATCACTAACCCAAAGATTGGTTACATTTAACCAAGTGGGAAACAGAAGATTAGATCATAATGTTAAATATTAACAACGACCAACAAGTGATGGCTTTAGCTCACATGACCACAGGCACTTGCTTCATGCATGGTCCAATCCCTACCTTTAGTAAGACAAGAGGTAGGGACTGGATCATTTAATGAAACAAGTGCTTGTGGGCCTGTTGCTTTTGGAATACGAGGTCTAAAAAAAATCTAAAATCTGTGAAATGGCATTAAATGAAGAAGTCAGATGTATAACAAAAACTCTATGTATTTTATAAATATTTGGTCTTAATTACAAAACAACATACAACAATGAAGAAACAGTTCTATGATAGACATTGCATTTTTAATATGATTAACAACAAAAAAATAAAAAAAATATGTACTTCAGATATCAATGTATTTAAATACAATAGGTTATTGCATATTAAACTTGACCTTAACTATGTAAATCAAATGAAATTAAATCTAACATCATCCCCCGGAAAATGTGTGTTCTCACCCCCTCCCCTCAACAAAAAAATGTAATCATAGAAGAAATAGAAAAGACAACCAAAACATCTCATTTCTCAAGACTTGTACATATGCAAATAATTTAATTTAAGCTCATTGCTGACCAATTAAATATGATCATAATAAAACTTTTTAATAATTCGTCACATTATTAATAGCTATTTAGGCAGCTTAGAGTTTAGAGGTTATAATAAACATGGCACTGGAAGGAAGACCCATTTTTTGTAGTTTTCCTCTCAAATAACACATTTGCAAATCAAAACTGCCTTACATTACAAAAAAAATTAGATATGATTCACTGATATGACTTAAACAGGTATCATATTAATATCAATTAACTACTTTTGTTTGTTTTATTTTTTTTTTGTCAAAGTATCTAATTGCACACAATTCACATGTGCCGGTAGGTCTTCCACAACTATAAAGGTTTCTTTAATACAGGGGTAATTCTGGTCAGAAAATAAAATCAATGAAATTCAATGAAAAACAGCTGAAACCATCTACACCCCCTTTCAAAGGGTCCATTTTTGACCTCTTTCTGACCGTGTCCAGCAACATTCAGAAAAAAAAATCATAGGAAAATAGCTGAAATCAGTTAAATAATTGACAAAAATCATCCCTCTTTAATAGATCATTATAAAATAACACATAGGGTAAAAGTTTGGTTTTCCTTATCCTTGGATACCAGTAAGTCTGTCTACAGAGAAACGATGTAGTAGAAATTATTTACATCCAATAATCAAGTCTCATTTACAAAGTGTGAGAGACTTATAGTGTTTACTCCATTTCTTATCTAAACAGTTGAGTTCATTTTCAAGGTTTAATTCCAGTTTCATTTCGACCCTATCCTAAAAAAAAACCTACCCTCTTAAAAAAATGGTGGTCCGATATGATGATAATATGCTAAGAAACTTCATAATATGTGGAGAAAACTTTCATACTTATTACAAAATAATATTCAGAACACCATTTGAAGGCCAGTGAAGAATCTTTATTAGTCATTATTATAAGGTTTATTTCCCCAGGTAAATCTGTAATAAAATGACCCTTTTTTTTTTCTTTTTTCTTTTTTTCTTTTTTAGAAAAGTCATCTGATGTATTCTCTTATAAAATTCCTAATAAATCCCAATGTAAAATGTGCAATTGTTCAGTCATTTTTTTACATGCAGCACGGATAGATAAATGCACAAAAACTTTTTTTATCAAATATGGCAATGAAAGTACAAGGTTAAAATGTTATAAATAAAATGCACATGAAAACAAAAAATTGTGTCATTTAAATAATGGAATTATTTTACAGATGATATGATTGGTCAGTTTGAATAATGAATTGTAATGATATGCAAAACAAATTACTTAAAATGCAAGTCTGGAATGACCTCACACATAATTGAAAAGACACTTCCTAAAGTTCTCTTTAATTAGACATTTAATTAAAGAGGCATCTCTTTCTGAAAAGAGACATGTCTAGCCATCAAAATAACACTCAATCATGACTTTACTTTTTATTGTTGTCTTAAAATATAAGTTTAATTATGAAAATATATAAACCAGGTACAATAAATCATGTAATCTGGGTACATATGTACTTATTAGGGTGAGGTGTTACCATTTTGAACGACCTCTTTTCATTTTTAAATATAAACCAAAAACTACAACAGAAAAGGTATCAAAAATAATTCTCAAATATCATGATTTTTGCTTTTTTATTTGTAATTGGATCTAAATCTATACTAATTTTACAAACTCACATTTCTGTCGTCAAGATATCACAATATTTTTAGGAAATTTGATAATCTGCTATATGTGTATGTCACTGGTTTATTTTTTCCATTTAGACAACATACTTAAGAAAAATAATTATAAAATTAATAGAAAAACAGCAGTGAATAAAATTCATATTTACTGATATAAATTTACAACAAAGGAAATAACTCTTAAAATAGAAATAAAAATATATCAGGCTGGTCAAGGGGAATAACTCTAAGAAAGAAAGACGTCATCTTACGTTTCAATAATTCTATATGAATAATCTCAAATAGTCTGTAAAATGTTCATTGTATGCTGGGAATTCATCAGATTCACACGAAAATGTATTCACCACCCGTTTCTAAACTGAATTCTTTGTACAACACATGTTTTGAAAACGGCATTACAAATCAGAATTTAATTCAAAACGAGGCAAATTACAACAATCGTCTGGGTTATTGCCCATCGCAGACTTTTCAGTATCATGTTAGCATTAAGAAAGATGACACAGATAAGAAACGTTTGAAGATACCAAAGGAGCAATCAGAATCCGTAAACCGAAGTAGGACAGACAACACAACGGCTAAAAGAAAAAGTACAAAAGGACAAACAACTAACAGCGATCTACAAAAGATACACATTAAACTAAAGATCGAGTAACACGACCTCTACTAAAAACCGGAGGTGAACTCAGGTGCAGGTGCTCTTGTAAGATAAGCAGTTCTTATTCCACATGTAGCACCCGTCATATTACTTATGCTAAAACCCGGTGATAAGTCATGAATGAGGAAAGTACCAGATTATGATAACGACAAACGAAACATATCCGTGGTCATTTGGTCATTTGTTACACAGATATTCTGTAACGGTTAACCAGGTCATGGTGCCGATGGTAAAACCTTCGAAGTTATTACTTCAATTTAACAACTTGGAACCCATGGTTCAGTAGCTTCCTTGCTTGCAGTGCTTTTAAGTGACCACAGATACAGCTAGGCCTGCTTCATATACCGTATTGACATACACCTAGGAATTGAGTCGGTTAAAACCGAAACGATTTACCCATTGTGAAATATCTGTTTAAATGTAGCAACATTTCAGTAGCATATGGAGTGATACGATATTCCTTGAGGCTTCTGTCAGGATTTCCTTGACCAGAGGGTTACTACAGAGCAAGCATATAGATTATGTGGACAGCTACAAAGCGATTGGAAAAATCATATTTCAGTCACATGCCCTCGAACACTGGACTCTCCTTGTCATCGTGTGAACACATATGCAAACATAGCCGAAGGAAAGCAAAATATATTGAAACGTAACATTTTTAACAGATATGTTATGCTAAAATAAGAAACGCTAACCGTCATCATGCCGGATGAGTTGATGCCATTCGGAAAAAGTGAGGGTACTGAAAAGGGTTGGTTCAGTGCTCGAGTGCCTGTGATTTCAGTATCTTATTAAAATATTTTTAAAAGTTTCAGCTGTATGAAATGGAACAAAAAAGACCAACAACCACCTGCCTACAAGAAAACAAACAGTGAGGAAGAATGAATCGTACATTATATTGCCTTATGGGAAATATTGGTTTTATGTTCACATTCACGATTGGTTTATTTGAACTTTATAAGAAGACGGAACTTGAGTTTCTGAATTGGTTCATTAAAACTAATTCTAGTCAGATTTATTCTTTGTTGACCGTAAACTCACTCTCTTAATTACTTGAACTTGTCAATTAGTTACTTCCCTTTGTGCCTTCAGATATGCTTGTAATAATGTAATAACAAACTATGTGTTGAAAGTTAAATTACCATATTTAAATAATGCTACCATAACAAATCAACGGGATTGCAACCCTGAGTATTGAAAAAAGTGTCAAATGTCAAATTCAAGCTGGAAAATCAATGTGTCTATCCTGTATTATGTACCTCATTCCTGTGACAATACTGCATATGCTACATCTTCTTTGCGCGACAAAAAGGAGAAATATTCTAACTCTTGTGTTGTTCGAAAAATTATTTCTGAACGAAACAAAAAACCATATCCTCCCTCCTCCCCCCCCCCCCCCCCCCGTTCAAGTTAAATGGTCGGTCCCTTATGTACCTCATTCCTGTGACAATACTTCATATGCTACATCTTCTTCTTCTTCATCTTTCACTACGGAAAATCTTCAGCTTGATGAATGTTACTTTCCGGCGCATGCCTGGCATGACAATGTTTTAATTAATTTTCATTTTTGCAATTTTGTCTTTTTCTTTTTATTTAGTATAAGATAACAACATGTTGTAGCCTATTAGATCAGATATGGAAATGTTTTAAGGAGGGTATCATGTGTCAGTCTCTCCCTAAAAATTCGGTAGAGGTACTGTTTGTAATATGTTCAGGTAATTTACTCCAATCTTTGATAGTTCTGCAGAAGAATGAAAAATTGAATGAGTCTTTGTTGCACTGTATTTGTCTGATGGTATTTGAATGGGTAGATCTTGCTCTGGATTGGCTAGGTATTAGGATGTTATCATATGGAACTGCAATTTTGTTGTTGATTATTTTGTAGAATATATGTAATCTAGTTTTTAGACGTCTTTCATGTAGTGTTGGCCAATCAAGTGAGTGTATCATTTCTGTGATGCTGCTAGTATTGTGGTGTCTGTGACATGCATATCTTGCTGCTCGTCTTTGGACTTGTTCGATTTTATAGATGTTTTCGGTGGTATATAGGTCCCAGACAGAGCAGCAGTATTCTAGTTTGGGTCGAACAAGAGATTGGTATGCTCTATCTTACTGATTTTTAATTAATTTGAAGGTTGCGTCTGATGAATGAAAGAGATTTATTTGCTTTGGGTGTCATTTGTTGAATGTGATTGTTCCATTTTAAATCTGCTGATAGTGTGACTCCCAGATATGTTGCTGATTGTACTGATTCTAAGATGTGGCCATGCATGTTGTAGTAAAAATGTTGTAGCGATATTTTGGTTGTTACTCTTAAGATGTTACATTTGTCTGGATGAAATGCCATTAGCCAATCCTGTTCCCATTTGACAGCTGATTCAAGGTCTTCTTGTAGTTTTATGCAATCTGCTTGTGTTTTAATAGGTCTATATATAATGCTATCATCTGCAAAGCGTCTTATTTGGCTATATTTGATGTAATCTGGTAGGTCGTTTATGTATATTAGAAACAGTATGGGCCCTAGTACAGTTCTTTGGGGCACGCCAGAGATGACTGCAATTTTTTCAGATGTTGCGTTTTCTAAAAGTACTGTCTGTGTTCTGTTTGCAAGAAAATATGTTATCCAGTTTGTTATTTGGTCAGATATACCATAACATTTTAGCTTGGAGATGAGTCTTTTGTGTGGCACTTTATCAAACGCTTTTGCGAAGTCCATTATTATTAAATCTGTTTGAATGTTTTGATCATTGATTTGTGCTAGTTGGTGAACAAGTGATATTATTTGTGATTCACATGACCTATTCGATCTAAAACCATGTTGCATTTCGTACAAGATGTTGTTTGATTCCAGGTATTCCATCATATTACTAGCCATTACAGTTTGCAGGAAATACAAGTTAGAGATATTGGCCTGTAATTTGCTGGGTGTTGCTTGTCTCCCTTTTTGCATACTGGTGCTACATTTGCATGGTTCCAATCAAGTGGAACTTTCCCTGTTTCCAATGATTTCTTGTAAATGATGGTAAGTATGTCTGAGCAAATGTCTGCATTATCTTTGAGTATTTTACCAGCAATGTTGTCTGGACCTACAGTTTTTTGGGGGTTGATGTTGTTGATGAGTTTCAGTATGCCTTTTTGGAAATTGAGATGTTTTTCATGATTGGATGTGTACTAGGACCCTTATCTGGAATTTCTGTGTTCGCTTCTGATGAAAAGGCTGATTGGAATTGCCTATTTAAGATATTGGTTTTTTTTCTGTTGGATCTGCATGTAAGACTCCTTCACATCTGAGAGGTGCTATACTGGTGTTTTCTTTTTTCTGGCTTTCTATATAGGAGTACAATTTTTTGGGTTGTTTATTGAACTTTTGTTGGTCTGGTTCGTTTATGTCTAGGTCAAAAATCATATTTTCAATGTAATTCCAGTATGCATTATGCATTTCTTTCTGGAGTTTTGATTTAACTTCTTTGTATATTTTAGTATTTTCACTGTTTGAGATTTTCTTTTTGAATAATTTGTTTTTTCTTTTTTGTTAGCTTTTTAATTTGAGGTGTTACCCATGGTAGTGTTGTTTTATTACCAATTGATTTTGTTGGAATGTTTTTCTTTATTGAATCAGAGTTTTTTAAATGAATCCATAGATGATTTACATCCATATGATTTTGATTTTCTTTCATATGTGAGTGAGTGGTTTGTAAGCAAGTTTGTACATATGTGATTATCCAAATTTATTACTGATTAGTTTTCCCCGCAATATCTCGTAAATTTGTTGTGGCTGACTAGAGTGTTCAACTTATGCGTCCCTATTTCGGGGTCATCTTTATATACTTTAATTAAATTAGTTCGTATCGAATTTGCATAACAAAATACGGAATATTGGTGGGAAATGTTCATTGTTTAATAATTACTGACAATAACCATCAATTAAATGGTAATGAAGGGGTGATTTAAGTAAAAATATGTAAATGGAAAGCTTTTATAATTTACCTATAATGAAATAACTTTTCTGGAGTATTCAACCCAGTCTAGATTAAATCAGCTTGTAAATATGTTATTTCAATGTCTTGTGATTGTGTATGCTATGTATTTATTCACATTATGTCTGTCTGTAAAACCACATTTTATTTTGTATATTGGTGTACTACGTGAAAATATGCGTCAGATTAAACACAGGTCAGTCATGTCACCCTTTCTTTTTCACTGGATGCATACATGGTTAAGTAAATCCCCCCTCCCCCCCCCCCCCAACCCCCAAATAAAAATAATGAAATAAAAATACAATAATATATATGTAATAAAATAAATAATTTTCAGATGTACATGAGCTTGTCTGCTTGATGTGGGTATACCGTTGTCGTCAATTTGTTGACATAAATTGCAGGTTACAATTATATAAAATCGAAGCAAAATAATAAAAAAATAAGATAAAAACAATTCCATTCTTATCAGACAAAGCTCATTTCTGGAGTAATACACTGTCCTCCACATATTCCTAGAAGTTGATTGTAAATATGATTTTGATTTGTTCTCATGTATTTGTGTAAAACATATTTTAGTTTTTCCTTCTGTCAATCAAAGGGTGACATTTTTTTTCAATGTTGTATGTATGTCTTTATATCTAAATTGAGCAGTCCTGTTTCGAGTTCTTTCCAATATGCATGGGATACTAAAGTCTCGTAATGGGTATTTCAAATTCAGAGCATGTAACTCGAATAGGTTTGTTCTATAGTAGAGCAACAAGAGTAAAAGCTAAAATGTTATTAAATATTGAACATGTTATATTTATTAATTTGTATGTATCTATCAAGTCAAAATCTATTCCTTTGATGGTATTGTTCAACTTTCTGAAATTTTATCATGACAATGTCTATATACATTTAGATAGATCGAATAATACAAAACACATTGTTAATTATACACCCCTTCACGAGAGGGACTCATACATACATGTATCTAATCTTACTAGTAACCAATTTCATTTCGCTTGTATGATATATTTTGACTTTATATGTACTTTCATCTTATTAATGTTGTCTGGTGATATCGAATCAATCCTGGACCATCGTCTCAGTCCACTTCAATACCATCAGCCTCGTCAATATCAGATCCACTCTTAGACGAATTTGATGGATGCATTACCCAGTTTACCTCGTTCATGCATCTTAATGTCCAAAGCATTGTCCCTTAAATTGATTTATTAAATGTAGAGCTTCAAATATTTGATATTCTGTGTTTTACAGAAACGTGGTTAAATACTAATGTTGCGAATCAAGATATTTCTCTCGGTAATTTTCAATCACCGTTTAGAAAAGACCGTGTGGATAGGCTAGGGGGAGGTGTAGCAATTTATGTGAAAAACGATTATCACGTGGTCCATCGTAATGACTTGGAGGTCCTTGGAGTAGAATGTGTCTGGGTTGAAATCAAGATTAGCAAGAATCACCCTGTATTAATAAGGACCTTTAATAGGCCACCCGATTCTTTAAATTATACTTTCGATTTAATCGAACATTCGATAGATTTAGCTGTGGACACAGGTGTAAATACAATTGTAGTGTTAGGTGACTTTAATGAAGATGAATTAAAGCCCCAGAACAATAAAATGACCAATATATTTGTAATATACAATATGATTCAATTTATTAACGAACCGACTCATATTACGGAGAACTCTAGTTCATGTATTGATTTAATCTCGTCTAGACCGATCCGAATGTCATTGATCTTATACATTTTGGCCAACCATTCCTTAGCGTAAATGTCCGATATCACTGTCCTATATATGGTATATTTAAAGTCCCTAAAACATTCCATGCATGTTTTAAGAGACAAATATGGTTATATGATCGTGGAAACTATAATCAATATCGTGAAAAATTGCAGCGTGTCGACTGGGATGAACTTATTTTAATTCTGGAAATAGCTTAGATGATTTATGCGAGTCATTCTCAAATGTAATATTACAAGCAGCAGGTGAATCAATTCCTAACAAAATAATAACAGTACGAAAGACCGACTCTCCGTGGATGAATGGTGCTATCCGTAAAGCCATTAGGAAACGGAACCGGTTTCAAAGACAAGCGAAAAAATCATATCTTACAGTTCATTGGGCAAACTTCAGAAAATCCCGGAACAAAATTATTAACTTAATTCGTAGACAAAAAGAACTTTATTTTGATAACTTAATAGCCAAACTGAAATCGCGTCAAACCAGTGCAAGAGACTGGTGGAAATCCGCGTCACAACTTGTTGGGCGAAACTCAAACAATTTTGTCATCCCCCCCTCTAAATTGTTCTAATAATATTGTTTACGATGATGTAGAAAAGGCCGAAGCTTTTAATACCTTTTTTCGTCTCAATCAAATATTGATGATACTGACAAATCAGTGCCAGCTGACGATACACCGCCACTGAGATGTCTGGATCGTATTGTTTTTCGGCAACATGAAGTTCAAGATGTACTGAGACTTCTTAATACTAACAAGGCATCGGGCCCAGATGCTATTCATGCCAAACTGCTACAAGTGGCATACGATATTAGTTTTAAACCATTGTGTGCTATTTTTAACATTAGTCTGATAACTAAACATTTTCCAAATAAATGGAAACTGGCAAACGTTACCCCTGTCCACAAAAAAGAGGATAAAAACATAATTGGAAATTATCGACCTATTTCTTTGCTCCCTTTTTCTAGTAAAGTTTTCGAAAAATGTATTTACAAACATATTTTTAATTTTATCAGGGACTTAATCACAGAACATCAGTCTGGTTTTACAATAAATGACTCGACCAGGAATCAACTTCTGTATATTGCGAATATGTTTAACAAAGCTTTTTTGATATTAGCAAAGCCTTTGATAGAGTATGGCATAGGGGTCTTCTTTTTAAATTTAAAAAAAATGGGAATTGTTGAGGATTTGCTTTTATGATATAAAGACTATTTATCCAATAGGAAACAAAGAGTCATTATAAATGGGAAAGAATCGTCTTGGAAAACTGTCAATGCAGGTGTTCCACAAGGGTCAATATTAGGCCCTTATTATTTCTAATATTTATCAGTGATATCGTTGACGAAGTAAATTGTCCTATCAAGCTTTTCGCAGATGACACCAGTATTTATGCAATCGTCGAAAACCCATTAATTACTTCTCTTTCTTTAACTTCAAACTTGCAAAAGGTTCAAAACTGCTCAAACAGATGGTTGGTTAATTTCAATCACAAGAAGACTGAATCGAAGATTATTTCGCAAAAGGTTGAGTCTCAATTCCATCCTCCACTTTATTTTAATAATGTTCCCATTAAAAATGTAAATACACATAAACGTCTTGGTCTCACTTTTTCTAATGGTGGATCTTGGACCACACATATTAACGAAATTATAACAAAGGCGTCTTCTAGATTAAATATTATTCGTTTGTTGAAATTTAAAGTAGACTGTAAATCGCTTGAGCATATGTACTTCAGTTATGTCCGCCCTATTCTAGAATATGCGGATGTAATCTGGGATAACTGTCCAAATTATATATAGGAAAAACTTGAACACATTAACTATGAAGCCACACGTATAATAACTGGTGCTACAAAATTGACAAGTATACGTATACTTTTACAAGATTGTGGATGGGGAAACCTTAGAGGAACGAAGAAACAAACATAAGATTTTATTATTTCACAAAATGGTTAACAAAACAGTTCCCGAATATGTATCCAATTTAGTTCCATCCTCCTTCGGACAAACTCATCAATGTAGCACTGGGAACAATTCTAATCTAGTTCTTGTACGTTCTCGTACAGCTTATTGTAATAATAGCTATCTACCTTCAACCGTTCGACTCTGGAACGAACTTCCAGCAAATATCAAAAGTAATGTTTCAGCCAAGTCCATGAAATTATTTTTGAATAACGCAATAAATCCTGTCCCATCTTACTTCTATGCAGGTTCTAGAATTGGTCAAATGCTACATATTAGAATTCGAACCGAGATTAGTGCGCTTAAGGATAATCTTTATAAGAAAAATATCGAAGCTAATCCCTACTGTAGTTGTAAACTGGTAGAAACGTCCGAGCATTTTTTGCTAAAATGTTCTGTGTATGAAAGGTTAAGAAATGATTTATTTGTTAACCTGTCTTGTCATTTGAATATTAATAATCTACTCGTTGGTGATTCTAACCTCCCAGATTGTGAAAATGAAAGTAATTTCCTTATAATTCAAGATTTTATAATAAAATCTAAACGTTTTACACCTAGTATATAAATATATCTTGCTTTTACTTGTTGCATAATATTAGATCTGTCATTTTATTGTTCATTGTGCAAATTGTCACCCTTTCACTTCATATCCTTATTAAAAGAGGCATTAGTTACGACTTTGACCAAAAATGTTATATGTTTTGGAAATTGGTAAATAGCTTTAAAATGATGAAATAAAGGTAAATGTGACAGCCGGAACCTTTGAACCGTAATGAGAGCGGGAGGTTTGGCGCCTTAAAATCTGATTCAACCCACCATTTCTTTAGAAATGCCTGTACCAAGTCAGGGTCATTACGGTTTTCACAGTTTTCCGGTTGTTGACTGATTTTGTCTGTTTAAATAATTATGAGTTTTGACTTTCCCTTTGTAAGATTGTTCGGAGTTCGGTAATTTTGTTATTACCTTTATTTCACATTAAACAGCTTATTGTACCAATTTTCGCCTTTTGAGAACGAAAATTACAATCGATTTATTATTTCCTTGCAAGCAAATAATTTGACCTCGCTTTCTCCGTATGCAGCTGACCTTACTAGTGACAGGTAAAAACGAATAATTTGTATTTTGTCGCTTATTAACTGCAAACTTGCATGGTTCTTTGTCCGTAATTAACGCCGACTAAAAGCAGATTCACAGAAAATAAGAAATAAGTGCATTGTTGTACTGATTTAATGACGTTTCGGCAAACCCCGTAAACAATGCCGATAATTAATAAGATGGCGTCCATTTCTTGATCGATCTCAAAACACGAGCAGTTGCACCTTTTTTTCCCGATGCGCATACATTTCATAACATTTATAAGTTCCAGAAACACGTTTTATTAAAGCATCCATCATATCTGATAGTTTTTATGGGTAACAAAAATTTACGATTTTGGCAGATAATTCCCCTTTAAACAAATGTGTGTATGATTAATGTGCATGTCCTAACCATCTTATATGTATTTTTCTTTTCTTTTCTTTTTTTGGTATCTGGGAGAAGAATTTATATAAGTGCTGCGTCACTTGTTTTCTGATCCCTATGTATGTACTATTATTATAACTAATGCAATGTATTCAATACATATTATCCTGTATGGCCGTATGAAAACACTAACAGATATGTAAGCTTGGTATTGGCGAATTTGGCCACAGTTTAATATAGGAATATACAATGTAGATATATACAAACAACAATACAACAGAAAATACAAAAATATCACCGTGGGTACACAGGTGATGACAATTAACACAACGGCGCGAATGGCTACCGCAGATTATGGCAACCAAAAATATCAACTGTCAACTTGTATTGGCTGTGGGTTCACAAGCCATTCAACGTTTCAACTTTATATCAACTCAACTGTCAACTTGTATTGGCTGTGGGTTCACAAGCCATTCAACGTTTCAACTTTATATCAACCAACTTTCAACCTTCAACTGATAATGTCAACTGGTTTTGTTGTAACACCGACAATTCAACGTTAGTACTACATTGTATATCAAAGTACATGAAGAGTAGCTAAGACGGTTTCAACTTTACAACAATGTTAAATCATGAGCAGCGAAAAACGCCATATTGACTGTCTGAACCATAATTCAAGACAGTCAACCGCCATGAAATGGGGGTTCGCTGCGGACCAAAAACCCAATACCAAGAATTAAGTTCCATAAGAATGCAAAAATACAAAATTATCTTCATGAATAAACTTCTTTAATAAGTTCCTAGTACTGATTTAAAATTGATATTACATAGGAAAGGTACAGATGGTCCCTCCATAAGTAACATACAGTTCAATAGTCCCTTGAATGTTATAAGAAACAGCTCGGTGGCCATAGGAGTTAGGTCATAGGTGCACACCATCCTGCGAAGGGAATGTCTCATTAGTTTAATGTCTAGGTGACGTATGCAACAGCCCCCATCTCGTAATACGAATGATGCTAGCATTATTCACTCTATCTGCATCTAGACATGGCTACCTGGTTTTGTTTATCGCCAGTGAAGACGTGGCAGAATCTGAGACCAATTTATTGTTGTATTTGGCATTATCTTGCCCATCCATCTGATAATTTCTTTGACATTGGCACGTAATTGACCAATTTTTGATAAACCAATATCGTTACCTGCTATGTGCAGGATCAAATCTATTCATGGTTCTAATTTGATACTTCAATCTAGTAACTGACATGCCACTTAAACCTTGCCACAAAATAACTCTTATAAAATGTTTAAACTAATCTGCCAAATTGGCTCTAAAATCAAAATTATTTGTGCTATGAAAAAATATTTGTAATAAAATATTCAAACTAAGCTTATCTAATCAGCCAAATTGGCTCAATTCAAATAACTTGTGCTATATAACTCTGTCTTCAATAACAATTAGATTCCAAGCCAAATTGGCTATAAATGTGTAATTCTTACAACTCCACTTATATTAATTTCCAAACTAAACTAATCAGCCAAATTGGCTCAATTCAAATAACTTGTGCTATATAACTCTGTCTTCAATAACAATTAGATTCCAAGCCAAATTGGCTATAAATGTGTAATTCTTACAACTCCACTTATATTAATTTCCAAACTAAACTAATCAGCCAAATTGGCTCAATTCAAATAACTTGTGCTATATAACTCTGTTTCAATAACAAATAGATTCAAAGCCAAATTGGCTATAAATGTGTAATTCTAAACTAAACTAATCAGCCAAATTGGCTCAATTCAAATAACTTGTGCTATATAACTCTGACTTCAATAACAAATAGATTCCAAGCCAAATTGGCTATAAATGTTCATATCAGCTAAACATCTAATAATAGGTAAGTACATATCAGTTAAACATCTGAAAATAATATAAGTACTATCAGCTAAACATCTGATAATAAGATAAGTAAATATCAACTAAACATCTGATAATAAGGTTAGTTCATATCAGATAAACATCTGAAAATAAGATATATACATAACAGCTAAACGTCTGATAATAAGATTGGTAATTATCGGCTAAACATCTGAAATAAAACATCTGTTAACAAGATTAGTTATTATCAGCTAAGCATCTGAAATAAGGTAACTTTATATCAGCTAAAACCTCTGACAATACGATAAGTTCTTATCAGTTAAACATCTGAAAATAAAATAAATACATAACAGCTAAACATCTGAAATAAGATAAGTACATACAAGATAAATAGCTGATAGTAAGATAAATAAATATTGGCCAAACATCTGATTATAATTTAAGTTCATATCAGCCAAACATCTGATAATAAGATAAGTTAATATCAACTAAGCATCTGATAATAAGATAAGTACATATCAGCTAGAACCTCTGATGATAAGATAAGTTAATATCAACTAAGCATCTGATAATAAGATAAGTACATATCAGCTAGAACATCTGAAGATAAGATAAGTTAATATCAACTAAGCATCTGATAATAATATAAGTACATATCAGCTAGAACATCTGAAGATAAGATAAGTTAATATCAACTAAGCATCTGATAATAAGATAAGTACATATCAGCTAGAACATCTGAAGATAAGATAAGTTAATATCAACTAAGCATCTGATAATAAAATAAGTACATATCAGCTAGAACATCTGAAGATAAGATAAGTTAATATCAACTAAGCATCTGATAATAATATAAGTACATATCAGCTAAACATCTCATAATAAGATAAGTACATATCTGCTAAACATCTGATAATAATATAAGTACATATCAGCTAAACATCTGATAATAATATAAGTACATATCAACTAAACATCTGAAAATAAGATAAATACATATCAGCTAAACAAGTACATCTGATAATAAGGTTAGTAATTATCAGCTAAACATCTGATAATAATACAAGTACATATCAGCTAACATCAGATAATAATACAAGTACATATCAACTAAACATCTGAAAATAATATAAGTACATATCAGCTAAACATCTGATAATAATATAAGTACATATCAGCTAAACATCTGAAAATAATATAAGTACATATCAGCTAACACATCTGATAATAAAATATAAGTACATATCAACTAAACATCTGAAAATAAGATAAATACATATCAGCTAAACATCTGATAATAGGAGTAATTATCAGCTAAACATCTGAAATAAGGTAAGTTTGCATCAGCTAAACATCTGATAATAATATAAGTTCACATCAGCTAAACATCTGAAAATAAGATAAGTTCATATCAGCTAAACATCTGGTAATAAGATAAGTTCATATCAGCTAAACCTCTGATAATAAGATAAGTACATACATGTATCGGCTAAACATCTGAAAATAAGATAAGTAGAATAATAACATATCAGCTAAACATCTGATAATAACTGTCATCGACTTTAGCAGTGGTCCGGTGGCCCATGGCCAGTGAAAATTGATTCGGACCAGTTACTTTTGCCAAATTTTTTCAATAGAATCTATATAAATATTCTAATTTTGAAGTTTTCTGGCCAGTAAATTCGAAAGTCTTATTTCGAAGACTGTAAATAAGGTAAGCACATATCAGCTAAACATCTGATAAGATAAGTTCATATCAGCTAAACATCTGATAGTAAGATAAGTACATATCTGATAATATGGTTAGTAATTATCCGTTAAACATATGATAATAAGGCAAGTTCATATCAGCTAAACATTTGAAATTAAGATAAGTTAATATCAGCTAAACATCTGAATTACTGAAAGTACTGTAAGATAAATATATATCAGATAAACCTTTGATATTAAGGTTAGTAATTATCAGCTAAAGATCTGATCTGACAAGAAGATAAATTCATATCAACTAAACCTTTGAAAATAAGACAATTCATATAAGCGAAACATCTGATAAAAGATAAGTAAATATCAGTTTAACATCTAATAATAAGGTAGATACATATCAGATAATAAAGTTAGTAATTATCAGTTAAACATATAATAATAAGGTATATTTCTTTTGTAAGCTCATATCAGCTAAACATCTGAAATTAAGATAGGTACATATCAGCTAAACGTCTGATAATACAGTTAGTAATTATCAGCTAAAAAATCTGATAATAAGGTTAGTACATATCAGTTAAACATCTGAAAATAAGGTAAGTACACAGCAGTTAAACATCTGATATGATAAGTTCATATCTGACAGCTAAATATCTGAAAATAAGATAACAACACATCAGTTAAACATCTGATAATAAGATAAGTACAAAATGTACTTGTACATATCAGCTAAACTTCTGATAATAAGGTTAGTACATGTCAATTAAACATCTGATAATCATGTTTTATGCACCATCTGTATAACACATAATATACTGAAATTTATCTGATTATCATGTTTTCGGAACCATTGGTATACCATGTTATATACTGAAATGTGTTCGATTATCATGTTTCTCCACCATCGGTATACATGTGTACCACTTTATATACTGAAATTTATCTGATAACATGTATATGCAACATCAGTATACCACGTTATATACTAAAACATATCTAATAATTAAATTTAATTATATACAACATCGTTATTCTGTGTAATATGCTTAAATTTATATGTATATAGTAACATTAGTAAAACATATTCTATTATTTATTTACCAATGAAGATCTTTCAATAATCAATATTTTTGGAAACTATATGATAGAGTGCCTTGAGACAAGAAAACTGAAACAGGGTTTATGATACTGAAATATTTTTTCTCTTTCTGTCTATATTATTAATTATTATTATTATTATTATTATTTTTTTAAGGCTCTGAACCCAACAAGAAACATTGTATTTATATATATATATATATATATATTTTTTTTTTTTTTTTTTTTTTATATATACATTGTATATGTATAATTGCCTCCAATGACAATAATCAATGTATGCAATTTGTTTGCCCCCATTGATTGGAATAATAAATATTCTTATTCTTATTATATACTGAGTGAAACACCAGCAGTTGTTTACCAATATGAAAAGAATGTGAGCAAATTCTCAAGTCAGTTTTCAGCAATTGCACTGGTCATGCATATTTATTTATATATATATTTATTTTTTTTTTTTTTTTTTAATTGCTGAAAACTGATTACATGCAAGTGGTGAACCATCACATGGACAAATAACACAAGCAAATAGATATTATACTTCTCTTAAAGACATTCAATTATTGTTGATTTTCGCATTTTATTATGCAAGAGTCAAGACCACATTGAGTGTGCACAAATACCAACACTAGTCACTACGCTTCATAAAATATTTTAACTATGTGTATCTGTTAATTAAAGACAATCGCCGTCTTTTGCAGTAAATGTGCATACTCCCCATAAGCTGACAAAGCACATGTCTCGCAAAGTTTTTTTTTTTTTTTTTTTTTTTTTTTTTTTTTATTATACTGTGGCCGGACTTTGCAGGACTGTGATGTTTTAACATTGTCTTAGATAAGTAAGTTAAAGTGTATCATTTATTTTATTATTATTATTATGTGTGCGTGTGTGTACGCCACGTGGCGACATTTTCAATGATTTTGGCAAGCATCCCTTGCGCTTGTCGGGGAATAAAACACATCTGCAATGGTGTACGAATTATGTTTTCATTGATTTGATAATAAAATATAAATCGATACTTAATTTCGTGACCTGCTCTGTTGAAATCTTCATGAACTTTTACTTTGACAATTTATCTATCCAGCTAACGATTTTCAACGTAGGCAGCAAAGTGCATTATGGGTAACGCTACATATGTATATCTAATAACCCTACCGTAGTAGCTATAACCGAAATGAACCACAACGGCCTAACCTGATAACGGAATTTAAGTTGAGCCTTAAATTCAATTGTTTACACTAAAGAAGAAAGAGAGGAGAAAGTACATGTAATTGATTAAAATAAGATTTCAACTCATTGAACATAGAAAACACCACGACATATGACGTTGTAAATCCAGGTCCTGACTTGGAACAGGCACAACAATGTGGCAGGGTTAAACTGGTTAAAGGGATTTATTAAACATTCCCCCTCTTGATAATTGGGTCTTCAACGGAAACACATATACTAACAAACAATAAAACACCTGTACAGATTCGCTTCCATTCAAGAAGACAGCAGAAATGAATGACAACATAAAGACGGACAGTACAATAGCAGGGTCAGTGAATAATCGTCGCTAACTAATTACGGATAATATGAAGCAGCCGGCCGCGATACTGGTATTACCAGTGTTGTAATATTTACAATACTGGTATTACCAGTATTATAATATTTACAATACTGGAAATACCAGTATTGTAAATATTACAATACTGATATTTACAATACTGGAATTACCAGTATTATAATATTTACAATACTGGAAATACTAGTATTGTAATGTTACAATACTGGTAATACCAGTATCGTACATATACAATACTGGATGTACCAGTATCGTGCATTTGTAATACTGGAATAACAGGATCTTTGATCTATACACAATACCGGAAGCTCCAGTATTCTTCATCCAGCAATACTGGTAATACTAGTATTGTAAAGCACACAATACTGGAAACTCTAGTATTCTTCATCCAGCAATACTGGTAATACTAGTATTGTAAAGCACACAATACTGGAAACTCTAGTATTCTTCATCTAGCAATACTGGTAATACTAGTATTGTAAAACACACAATACTGGAAGCTCCAGTATTCTTCATCCAGCAATACTGGTAATACTAGTATTGCAAAACACACAATACTGGAAACTCTAGTATTTGGCAATTTGACACGAGTGGGAAGAGCCTAATTCTAACTGTAAATCACAGCTCATTGTATTTACCGTTAGTATTAGGCTCCGCCCAGTCATGTCAAATTACCTTACCAATATATATTTGATATTATTCAATCGAATTCGAAGCTATTACAACAATTAAAAAAACAATAATGTTAATTTATGTAATAACAGTTCTAAATATTGCTTTAATAAACTTTATTATGATTGTAAACATTTAATCATGTGATTGTTTTAATTATTGTCGATGTCAGCTTGGTAGAATCATATTTCTTTATCTGGATTAATTATAATTAACAGTTAAAAATCATCATGCCACAGCTAAATAACCTTTAATTGTTGTGTAGACATTTATATAGTACCAGGTTTTTTTTAATCTGGATATAGTAATTAGGACTAATTAAATATTTGACACTTACGGCGGAATTGGAGGTATTTTGTACCGGACATTAAACATTTATATTCTGCGATATTAATTTCTGTGGTCCGGAGTTAACCGCAGAATACCGCAGAAATTTGATTTCCGCAGAAATTACCGGTTATACGGGGTAATTAATCGTGCACAGTATGTCACGATTTTTCACAAAAATTTACTAAGTTCAACAACTCGAAAATTCGTCCGAATACCAATTCCAAACAATATGCACATCTTCAATATATAAATAATATATAAACTGAAACTTCTGTAAACCGTCCAGCGATGGGACCAGAAAATTCGGATGGTTTTGAGGGGTTGGCCAGATTGAGGGGTTAATTTTACATAGACATTTCTATGGCGGTTTCTTCTTCTTCCTCGTTATAGTATATAAACTCATTCAGAGTACTCAATACTTTTGTGCTTGCGCATGCGCGGAATAATATAAATATTTACAAATTACAAAATGCCAAAGCTTAGGTGAATATATACAAGTGCTCGGATAAAAACAAGTTGTCCTTCAATTTAGGCTGATATACAGGCTCTGAAAGCATCACATGTAGATGCTTTCACGGTGGCGTCCCGTAGTAGGTTCCACTGTACAACAGTTCTTGGGAAGAACGAATATTTGAAATAGTCGTGTCTGGTGCTGAATAACTGGAAGGATAAGCTGTTACTGTGTCTGGAAGGCCTGTTCAGTGGAATTAAGTATTGTTGCACTGGAATGGCAACTAAGCCGTTAACTGCCTTATAAAGTAGACATAGTCTGGTGTTCATACGTCTTTCTTCTAGTGGTTGCCATTTTAGATTTTCTAGCATAGTTGTTACACTAGAGCTGTAATCATAGTTGTTATACACATATCTGGCTGCTCTTCTCTGGACTCTTTCTATTTTGTCTATGTTCTCTTTAGTATATGGGTCCCAGACGGCAGAACTGTATTCTACTTTTGGTCTTACTAAAGTATTAACAGCCATTGCTTTGGTATGTTGTGGTGCTTTTTTGATGTTCCTTCTTAGCATGCCTTGGGCTTGATTTGCGCTCGCCTCGATGTTGTTGATGTGATTGTTCCAGCTCAAGTTGTTGCTTATTGTTATTCCTAAGTATTTTGTTTCTGTTACAATTTCCAGTTGTTGGTCATGCATCACGTATGGATGTTTCTTTGTTGTTCTTGCTCTGGTGATGTGCATGACATTACATTTATCCACGTTAAATGCCATTTTCCACTTTCCTTCCCATTTAATAAGTTTATTTAGGTCATTTTGCAACAAAACCTGGTCTTCTTTGGTTCTGATTTGCCTGTAGATGGTACAATCATCAGCAAATAATCGGATGTTTGACGTAATATTATTTGTGATGTCGTTGATATATATGAGGAATAGAACAGGACACAGTACACTTCCTTGTGGTACTCAAGATGCAACATCTACATTGTCTGATATGGTGTTTTCTAGTGCTACTGCTTGTGTTCTGTTGTTGAGGAATGATTTAATCCAGTTCTTGTTGTTTCCATGGATTCCATCATGTTCTAGCTTGTGCAGTAGTCTTGGATGGCTGACTTTATCAAACGTCTTCGCAAAGTCCAATACTATCATGTCTGTTTGATAGTTTTTATCCATGTTAGATGTTAAATCATGTACAAGTCCTATTAGCTGGGATTCACAGAACCTCTGATTTCTAAATCCATGTTGATATTCTGATAGTATTTTGTTTTCATCCAGATGTTTCATGACGTTTGATACTATTATATGCTCCATTAGCTTACAGAGAATGCAAGTCAATGAGACCGGTCTGTTGTTTGAGGGTAGATGTCGTGGCCCCTTCTTGTAGATCGGACATACTATAGCATGCTTCCAGTCAGATGGAGTTTTTCCTAATTCCAGTGATCGTTGAAAGATCATTGTCACGATGGGTGTAAGTTCGTGTGCAAGTTCTTTCAGTAACCTTGGTGTTAACTCGTCCGGACCACATGCTTTGTTTGGATTTAGGTTCCGTAGCAGTTTTTCTACACCGTTTTCTGTTATAGTTATTTCTGGCATTTCTTTAAAGACTTCCTTTGCACGGTCTCTTTTTCTTATTACTTTGCGTAGATCTGATGTTATCCACGGATACCCGGTGTTCTGTTTAATTGTGCATTTAGGTATGTATTTGTTGACTTGGTCTTTTACAGAGGTCTTAAGCTCATTCCATATTGTGTCGATGTCATTGTTGTTTTTCTTTTTCTCTATGAATGTATCTGAGAAAGCTTTTACTTCCCTTTTGATGGAGTCATAGTCGGCTTTTTTAATACAAGAAGGCCTCCCTTGGTGCTGTTTTTATCTTAACTGGTTTGGTTGTGGCTTCTATATATACAAGGTCGTGATCTGATATGCCATGGCATACCTCAGTTCTATATATTGTAGAGGGTTTGTTCGTTAGAAACAGATCTAGTGTGTTGTCACCTCTTGTTGGTTTATTTACAAGTTGGTTTAATCCACAGTTTGTTGTAAGCTCTATAAATTCCTGGTGGATATCAGCATTCTTACTGTTTTCTTTGACATGTATGTTGTCCAGGTCTTCCCAGTTTATCTCGGGTAGGTTGAAATCACCCCCTATCCAGACTGTGTGTTTGTCATTACTTGAAGCCAGCCTGATATTTCTCTGGTTTTCTTCCATGGATGCAGTGTTTGCTGTATGTGGGTGGTACATCGAGCCGATATATAGTTTACGACCATTTTCTTCGCGCTTGAGCAAACAGGGGTTTTACTTAGGGGTTTTACTGAGAGAGTGGACAGGGCATAGGGAGGCCCGGGGAAAGGAGAAGCGGAATACAAACGGTATATGCAAGATTTGGAAGATCTGTGTTGAAAAAAAACCCAATATAAAAGTACATTCCGCAACTTCATACCTAATCTTCCAGTATCTGCAATACTGGTATAACCAGTATTTTCCAGAATCTTCCAGTATCTGTAATACTGGTATTACCAGTATTTCACAGAATCCTCCAGTATCTGCAATACTGGTATTACCAGTATTTCCCAGAATCTTCCGGTATCTACAATACTCATAGTTTGCCAATGACCAGTATCTTCTAGTATTGCAGATACTGAAAAATTCGGGAGGATACTGGGATACTAGTATTTACCAGTATCTGTACCAGTATTGCAGATACTGGAAGATTCTGGTAAAATACTGGTATTACCAGTATTGTGTACCAGTATTGTAATACCAGTATCGCGGCCGCCTGCTTCATATTATCCCTAATTTCTGCCTAGGAAGGTAGAATCTATAGGGTAAAGATCATTATTCTTAGTTTGAATTGTCCCAAAACTAGATGCGCGTACCACAAAAATGATTTATCTTAACTAACATTAGTTTGTTTAATAAAGATATGTTTGGAATCGACAACAGATTCAAATATAAGCATAGTAAACGTTGATCTGATTCCAGTGCATCATTTATTGCTAAAACAAATGTTGACAATGTATTAGACAAATGTTTTGTGAAACACCTGGAAGTACATACAAACAACGGTGGATATAGTAATCGAATTGGAGCATAATTTGAGTTCGTAGTTTACTAACCGAAATAGGAGTTGAGTTCATGAAATGTTTGATATGATTAATAATGAATTATGTTATTGTATCCACTGCTTGGACAGCGGCATGCAAAAATGATCAAAACATTTAAACTGTAATTAGCACAAATATCAAAATAGCTACAACACGTTAAATACTTGTACCATAAAACGTAGTTAATTAAGTACGCACGGCGTGCTTCTAAAATAATCTTCATTATGTACACTCAGTCAAAACATTGGAAAGCCAAATAATTTAAAAGTTTTTGGGAGTAAGTAAAAACCAAATAACTCAAACAAGATAGCCAAAATTGGTCAAGGTCATCTATGACAGTAGTGTCGATCCAAGGTAGTAATATCTAAATGCTAGTGATATTTCCTTGTATTAACCATCCATCATGACAGTGGTATCGACACGGAAATAACACGACCTATTTTAATGATACCCTGGGACACCAACAGTTCACAATGATAACGATATCAACACAGTGGTAGTAATATTATAGGATTAAACGCATTTTTTCCGGCGTTTATTTATGTATAACCTGGACCAATTCACTCACAAACAAATAAAAGTCCGAAGGACTTTTATGAAAGTTTGTGAGTGACTTGGTCCAGGTTATACATCAATAAACTCCGGAAAAAATGCGTTTAATCCTTATAATTCTGTAACTAAGTATTTTTTTTTTCCCATTTGTTTTGAAAATTTACCTTTGGGGATCCCCAGTACGCACACATACATTCCATTGATGTGTGTCGGCCATGAATAACAAAATGAACTAACCTTGTTTAAGTTGTTTTCCTACATTGATAACTAGACGGTGATGTAATTAAGTTACTGATATTTTCCAATTTGATGGCATTTTGCATTTAGCTACTCAAACAAGTAAAATGCTCACAAAATCGTAAAATAAATCAGTAACCAGCTTGTGTCAATCAGCGTCCCTTGTAAACAACGTCACAGGATGACTATATATTACAAAAGTCAAAGTCGATAGATGGTTGTCTTAAGTATTTTTTCCGGAATTTTTTGGTACAAGCTTTTTTTTTTCATTGGCATTTATTTTTTTATTTCATATCTAGCAATAATTATTGATTTTTAACAATAAACGTTGTTTCTTTTATCTTTTTTTATTATCGGGAATCCAAGCCGCCATTTTGTTTACATTACGAAAAAAGTAGTCCGGTGAACATTGTCTATCGAAAAATAAACTGACAAAAACCCCGCCTCCATAAAGCGCTTATACCCAATCAGAGCATAGGATTTCTAATTATGTAAATCATATAAGAATTATATACTAATATTCGAATAATGATATCCTCGGCAATCAACAAAACTTCTCTATGACGGTGGTTTATGCACAAGATATGATAGGCTAATGATATCCTCGATACAGACTTTGTTAACTAGTTATATGTGTATGGGATAGACAAAGTATGCTGATACACTGCACGGCACCGACTATGTTTACTAACTCCGGGCATAGCAAAAACTAAGTTCACTAAGAAATGTTTGAAGATAGCAAAGGGGTAATCAGAAGCCGTACATCGAAGAAGTACAGACTATACAGTTGTCAAAAGAAAGAGAACAAAGGACAAATAACGATCTGCAAAACATTACACAGAAAATTAAAGATCGAGCAACACGAACCCCACTAAGCCACGCGAGTGAATGCATGTGCTTCGGAATGATAAACAGTCCCTGGTCTACATGTTGCTCTTGATACAAATCCTGTGATAAATCATCTATTTTTAAAAAGTTTAATAAAAGTTACTGTACACTTTATTCAATATACATGTACATATGCATAAAGGTAATATCAAATTACCGAACTCCGAACAATCTTACAAAGGGAAAGTCAAAACTCATAATTATATAAACAGACAAAATCAGTCAACAGCCGGAAAACTGTGAAAACCGTAATGACCCTGACTTGGTACAGGCATTTCTAAAGAAATGGTGGGTTGAATCAGATTTTAAGGCGCCAAACCTCCCGCTCTCATTACGGTTCAAAGGTTCCGGTTGTCACTGTAACAGTATTTAAATACAGGAACAAAATTGGTAAAATAGTTGTCAAAGCAGTACCATATTCGGTGACGTAAATGTAAAAAATATTTTTACGTCACACATTGACAAAAAAAATTCTTGACATATTTGACTCTTTATCTTTATACATTTTCACTATATGAAAATGCATCGCTTATAATTTTTTCTGCAGAGACGGAATATATTTCGACAAGACATTGGTATCGGAATATAAACTTTTTAAGAGATCGAATAAGGCGAATCTTTTTATAGCCCTGGTCCATTAGCCTGTTTCTCAGATGAAGATGACGTTTCAGGAAATCAGAATAATTGCTACTGCCCCTTGCATAGCGAATCAATTGCGAGATGTAAACACCATATGCAGGAGAAGCTGGTATATTGCTGCACATGTTTGGAAAATTTATGATTTTAAAATTGAAGTCGTCCCGCTTATCATAAATTTTAGTACTGAGTTGACCACTGTCGTCAAATTCGAGGTATAAGTCCAAAAATGATGCGGACGAAGCTGTATCGGTGGTCTCTTTAACTTCCAGCTCTCGAGGATATATCAATGGAAGAAATTCTGCAAATCTAGAATTATTGATAGATAAAACGTCATCAATATACCTGTATGTGAAATTAAAGGCTCTAGCCTCATGAATCTTCTTATCTTTTACAAGCTTTTGAAGAAACTCCGACTCATATGAGAATAAAAATAAATCGGCTAGAAGAGGGGCACAATTCGTACCCATTGGTATGCCGACGACCTGCTGAAACAGTATCCCTCCAAAGGAGACAAATATGTTATCGATGAGGAACTCCAGCATACTGATCACTTGTTCCTCGGAGTAGCATGTTTTACCTTTATGAATTTTGTTTGAAAAATATGTGGAATTGTAGCCTAACACAACAAATTTTGAGCCATAGTTTCTATGACTAAAAGCTTTATGAATTGTTTCTTTTAAGCGGGTTTTTAATTTGTCATGCGGTAGGGTGGTATATAGAGTTGAAAAATCAAAGGTTTTGATGGAGGATACCTGAGAGAAAGATCTTGATTTCAGGTTATCCAAAAGATCTTTAGAGTTGTTCAAAATCCACATGTGATGTATGCCACTACGCGAGTAAACAGTTTCACAATATTTCTGTTGTCCCTCTTTTACTGCAGACAGAATCTTTGTTAGGTGAATAGACAATTCTTTCGTCGAACAAGTTGATGATCCCGCTATGTACCTTTCTTTGTATGGTGTCTTATGGAGTTTAGGTATCCAATATAAATAGGGTAAATCCTCAGACTTTTTACCAGAGGGAATGTTTAAAGAGGTCATGAATGATCTGTGGTTAGCTAGGATTTCATCTTTGTCGAACGAAGTTGGTTTGTATGTGGTATTACTAGAGGTGTTGCTATTTATGCCTAATTCCTTGATTAGGCATTCGAAGTAATATGATTTACATACAAACACGATATTGTTGGAAGCCTGGTCCGCAGGAACGATAACATATTTGTCATGAAGAGAGGAAAGACACTTAACAGCTTCTTGGTCTTTAAATACAGACTTAGGTCCACTATTAACACAATTTTTGAGTTTGTGAATCCGACCTTGTACTAGAGACCTAATTGTTCTAACCCAGTCTGACAAGGACTCTAACTCAGGATCTTGGTCTACTTCTCTCTTTATCCACCTTCTGGCATAATCTCCAACAGCATCCATAATTATCTTGAAATTATGTTTCCAATTGATGTGTTGAGGTTCTCTGAATTTAGGACCATGAGAAATCACCTTTCGGAGACTCTCATGTTGAATGATATTCAGATCACCAGTGATTACATGTCCAGATGGGTTGTATTGAAAAGGAGAGTGGGAGCAGTCACAAGTCAGAGGGTTCTTAAGGTACTCTTCTATGTTAATATCTTGCAATGCTTCTTTGTAGTTGAAAATTTTACGGCCAATGCTGTTAGTGTAACTATAGGAGACAATGGGAACAGATTGATTTTTGAAATATGGTGGAATTTCTTTTACGACCTCTTTTCTATTAAGAATGTTGCTGATGTTAATAGCATCGATTCCTTTGTTAGCAAACGGAATATGGAGGAATTTTCTGTTGTTATCATGAAGAGGTTCAGATCGAACTGGTTTAAAAAGACGAAAGGACGCCACGTCACATATAATACTAGACAATCTGTACTTAGGAGAAAAAGGATCTACGCCTCCTTTGTCAAGTCCAAAATCCCTAAGATCTTTGAGGTAGTTTACAGGTAGTGAAAATAAGATTGTACGAATATGATGAATTCCAAGAGGTTTCTGTATATTAGAAAGTAAATCATTAAAAGTATCTTGTAACGTTCTTGGTTTAGAGGACTTTTTAACATTAGGATGTTGAATTCTTTTATGACCATGGCTACGTTTAGTTCTTGGAATAGTATTAAAAAGGCTCATCACGTTGATTTCGTTGCATCCAGGACTTGACAAATTTCCCACTCCTTTGATGTTATCATTGCAACCGTAAGGCATTGCAGTGCCTAATTCTTTTATCCAGAACAACTCTCTATCGGTGCGGTAAGGTGTACTAAGAATAGGACTGTTTGTATGATGGTAAATCTTCTCGATGATTCGAACTTTCATCGTCAAACAGCGGTCATGACCCGGTTGATTGAAATGATTATACAAAATCCTGTATTTGGGATCTTTTACATCATATCGATGTTGGTTCATCCTACTTCGCAATATATGAAAACCAGCGTCTTCCTGGAAAATGACACAGCTTTCCTGGTTTGCATGTATATTGAAAAAGTGTACAGTAACTTTTATTAAACTTTTTTAAAATAGAATTACGATCAAACCTGTATTAAGAGGTCACCTTTGGAACAAAGAAAAAAATGGCCTTATAAGACATGTGACCTCTTAAAAGAGGTTCAATTCATATGAAATTTTGGGTGCAGAATGTTTAAGTCATTTCCAAGAAATGTAAATAAAATTCCACTTTCACCCTTTATGCATAATGTAAAACGTGAATACACAGTGTATGGTATTCTATTTTAATTTCTTTCGCAGAATTTTATAAATGAATATTCATATCTAAAGATATGAATTTGCAAGCTACAGTTTACAATATCATGATATAATACATTTTTCAGGTCTGTTATAGCTGATTCTTGGTTTTTTGTGTTCACTCGTGCAGATGAATTCCTTGACACAGGGCATTGTATTCTATTTAAATTTCTTTCGCAGAATTTTATGAATGAATATTCATTTCTAAAGATATGAATTTGCAAGCTACAGTTTACAATTTCATGATATAATACATTGTTCGGGTCTGTTATATCTGATTCGTGTTTTCTTTTTCTTCACTCATGCAGATGAATTCCTTGAATAATATGTTTTGCATATTAACGGTAGATATACCATATATAAATAGTTGTGAACATAGGATTAGTGAAATTGGATTTCGTTAATCGTTAATAGGATATACTATGGGTGATTTTCTTTACTTATTAAATTTATGGATTTTGCTATTTCTACAGATTGGTATCGGTAAGTTCTTAATATACAACGATAGCTTAAGACACAATTCTATTTCCTGTACATATGTATATGAAAACCAGCGTCGTTCTGGAAAATGACACAGTTTTCCTGGTTTGCAAATGGTTTCGAATTGCCTAGTACACGGTAGTCTTGCGTGACTAAAAACAATTCGTGCTCAATTAAAATTGCAACAATAAAATGCATTTCAATCTGATCACATTTTTAATCAAGCAACAGAATTGTGTTACGCATTAATCTGCATCATAGACCTCAATAATGCTTGTAAAATCCCCCGTTTAGGATTACCAGTCTGACTTAAACATTTTATATGCACCCGCCCCGTTTTAGAATTGCCAGTCTAGCGTAAACATTATCGTAAATATAGTAAATATATAGGTCATGTATTCTGTTATCAATAAGGGGTATTACTCTGTTGCGATAAGAGTGGATTGGAATTGTTCACTCTAGTCGCAGGTTAACGCCCTGCAGAACATTATGTTATTTATTTTGGCTTTGAGCGTACCTGATGAAGGTTATTCCAGAAACGCCTCGTGCGTACTAGATTTGATATCTACATTTTTATTGTATGTACTAGATTGCAACCCGAACTCAATGGTTTAAATTTCTACAATAAAGCAATTATTACGTAGACGGGTTGTGTGTCTTCTTCTCATAAACTTTATATATTTGTTTAAAGAATACA
Organism: Bathymodiolus brooksi; assembly: GCA_963680875.1. Taxonomy (NCBI): domain Eukaryota; kingdom Metazoa; phylum Mollusca; class Bivalvia; order Mytilida; family Modiolidae; genus Bathymodiolus; species Bathymodiolus brooksi. The sequence goes on from OY804579.1 coordinate 92,251,849, forward strand.
TGCATGATAATTTAGACCAGTTGTTAACAAACGAATTGTCAGTGTAAAGCATCCCGTAGTAAGTATCCTGCAATTTAAATATCCAATAGAAAGGGTACATTCGTGTAAAGTACACTGCGACCTTATATTTTTGTAAGCAGAATTAACAGCTGCTGTAAGGAATTATTTAGTCTCTAAATATTTGAGTTCCAACTTTGGTAAATATCCTGAAATACTCTCAGACCTATTATGTTTTATAAAAAGTCATGATAACCGTAAATTTATGGAACTAGAACAACAATAGCCATGACATGCAAGAATTTGTTTTCAAATTATTTTAATTCCATTATTAGTAAATTTCCTGGAAGACTCTCAGACCTATTATTTTTAGGAAAAGGATATCAACACCCGTGTATTTCTTCAATCAGAATAACAATAGCTATTTCATGGAACAATTGGTTTCAAAATTATTTGAATTCCATCTTTGGTCAATTTCTTGGAAGACTCTCAGACCTTTTATGTGTTGTCATTATAGTGAAAGGGAATTGTTGTGCAGTCTTCTAGACACAACCGTATAAGGTTATGTTTCCAAAAACTTCATGCAAATGTACCATGAAAATAACTTTGATATTTGTTCAGGACATTATGTTATGCAAGTGGTTGTGGAAAGTCAAATCGAAACTAATAGCATCTCCTTCCCATTTGAGAATACAGTCCATGATAATATATATGCGGTGATTAATTGATTTGCCTCTTGTTTTGGTTTTACTGGCCACTTTTATGCAATTTCCGGAACTTATTTAGTAAGTTTCTCAGTTGCATGTTTTGCTTGGAACATTAATGAATATCGCCCACAAAATAATTTATATATGCAGTAACAGAGTCTCAATGGAGCATCCAACAAAAATGTCAAATGACAAGGGCCTAAGAGATCAAATCCTACGTCACTCAGAGACTTTTATTTCCATATCAAAACGTCGTTTCCTATACTAATCACTTTACCTATTAGTAAACCAAAGCGTCTCTGAACAGAACTCACAAAGTTTGCACGCTCGTGTCATTACATTCACTGGTAGGAGCGGTATTAGCTTTAAAATGAGCTATAATTTAAAAACAATGGAGCACAAACTGAATCCAGCCTGCCGATTTGAAAGACTGCATACTAGCATACCCTCCTTTCAGGGAATGCATTACACAACGGAGGAAATAAGCTGCAGAACCGTAGTTATTATGGTCTTTTTTGTAATCATATGGTCACAAAAAAAAAAATATTATAGCTACGTTCCGCAGCTACGGAAGAACTATGTCACATTCGGATTCCTATGCTCCGTGGGGCCTCGTTGTTTATATTTTATTCACACTTCTAAGATTTTACACATGGATTAATGAATTTCATGTTTATCTTATTTCAGATGGCTGTGTTAGAAATGTTCCAACGGATTTGCCACAACCTAAGCAAAAATCCGATAATGGATATAAAGTAGTCCCAGAAAATCACAGATTACCATGTACATGGAATGAAACACTAGCAAAATCATGTTTGAATGGAGGGACATGCTTCGCATCACATATAGCTACTAACTTAAAACAACTTTCGTGTCAGTAAGTATCTATACTAGTAGAGACATGACCATCTTAACAGTATGATATGCCCCCGAGGAAAGCAGTGCACTGGGGCCCGTACCTACACAACCACCACTCACTGCAACAAAACTATAATTGACGATCAAATTAAACATATATTTATTGTATTGGTACTTCAAAAACAATCAGTGTGTAAACCTTAAAAATACAGGCAATACACAACATACATAGATTAGCATGGCCCCTATGCTCGTGGGGCCCTCGTGCAACTGTCCATCGTGCCCATGCATTAAGACGGCACTGAGTAGAGATACAATGTATCGGCCATCTTTGAATCACGTGTTCTGTCACAGTGTTGTTCACTTGATAAAAGGAAGTTAAACTGCAATGGCCAAATATATAACTAGAACATTGATATGATACACTTGCCTTCAAGTTCCATCATTTAAATACACTTGCCTTGGTGTTCCATCATTTAAATACACTTGCCTGCATGTTCCATCATTTAAAATGAAATGTAGTTAATTGAAGAAAAGAAATCGTGGGTTATTGGTATGAGAAGTCAATTAAATGGTTAGGGAGCTGACATTTAATATTTTAGTGAGGCAAGGGAGTCGTTTCAGATCCAGGATACTGTTTTGCGCGAAATGTTCCAAGACATTTTGTTTCTTATGTCATAGTGTCTTACATCTTTTTTTGATTCCAGTTTGTTTATTTTGTTTTCTTGTTTCCTGGAATTTGCTTAGCTTTTATCTAAATCTGGAACTTTGTTTCTCTCGAAAATTCTTCTTTGCCATCCCCTCTCAGTAAAATCAAATGACTGCTCCTAAATACCATCTTGAGATGACAGCACATGAATTGCGATTATTATATTTCGATACCCTTGTTCCATCGAAGAGTTCCTATTTAAAATGTTTGTGAATGGTGGTGAAAATTTAGTCAATGAAGAGAAGGGTCTATCTATTCAAGGCAAGGTTATCTAAGGGTGGCAGGGCAAATCTAGGTACACCATTCTGCAATTGATCGTCTTATGTAGTGTTTGCAAGCGACTGTAATGGTTGATGAACGTCAGGGATCTGACAGGTCCCGCAAAACTACACCTAGAGAGTTTAGGATAATAGCACTCCCTAAGTTCTTAACAACATTATCCTCGTTGCATTATATTTGAAAATAATTTTGTTTTCTTTATGCAAAAATAAAGAATACACAACGTGTGCACTGATATGATTCATTAGATATATGTATGCTTGAAATTTAAAGTTCTCAAGTAATATAATTTATTAAAACAAAGTGCAGTCTCATTCGGTAATTGGTGACCTTAGCGTATTTTGGTTGTCCTATTAATGGTCCTTTAATGTTGGTTTGCTTGCTCCCAAAGACTGTTGCCTTATTTTGAGATGTCGATCTTTCGACTGTGAGCATACCCAACGAAGATCATTCCAGAAACGTGTCATGTGCACTAAATTGGATATGTATTAATTATTATAACCTTATTTTATATGATGTGACTTTTTCTTAGATGTCCAGATAAATATGCTGGTCACCGTTGTCAGAAGATTGATACTACCAGTATATTCAAAAGTAAGTGCGCATGTCTAATAATACATAAAATACTGGTTCGTATCCAAAAACAATTTACAATTTTACAGAAAGTGAAAAATAGGTATCTCTGAAATATGCAGTGAGAGAAATAAGTTACTTAAGAGCAATGCAAAGTAACCTTAATATTTGAGTTACTTTCATATTAGTGTATTTATATTGTATTTGCTATAAGTTCGTTATAATGACTTTTTGCCGCCTCAGCCCTCATGCTACTTTTCGTTTTTAATTGTTTCATGTTTTGTGTATGTCTGTTGATTGTATTGTTGCTGATGACAACCCTTTGTTCGATTTCATATCAATAAAGAATTTATTTATTTATTCATTTTATTTTACTGTAGAAAGAAAAGGAATAATGTGTTTTATTTGTTCTACTTTAAAAAATCAAAGGACAACGTTTTGATTTTTTCTATTTACAAAGCAGACATCATCATCACCATCATTTCAGCAAAAAATAATTTGTTTTCGCCACAATATGGCTGCAAAATTGCTCACTTGGCACTAAAGAACATTCATTGACTCACCCATACTAGTATTTGCAAGTTCTAAAGCATTTGATATGCTATATACAGGAATGAGGAGGCTATTTATATATTTGTCAGTTTTGAGACATATATTTATTTCGAATTGCCAGTCTTATATTGAGTGTGTTATGGGCGTGAATCGCCATTGTCAACAACATTTCATTTGTAAAGCGGTGGCAAGTTTTGATGGTGGACGAAACTGTAGTACTCAGACCCCCAACTCCTCCGCCGCCCCCCCCCCCCCCCCCCCAATCTGTTGCATTTCTCTGACAATCTATAGTACACGAAGTTGTATCGTGCACACTTGTGGGAATCAAACTCACCGATAGGCACTGACACTGAATGCACGGACCGGACGGTCCCAATCTCATATTTGGAAATGTTCGCTACATTTGTATATAATTTAATTTGACGTAAATATTGCAATCTGATTGGCTGATATGCCTGGAGAAAAACTTCATTATACTTGATAACCTGGGTTGGTACTGTGACGTCACCACCATATTCATTCTCCAATGTCAAATTCAAATAGTCCCATGAAATAAGCGTAATTAAAATAGAAGAATCATTAAATTGTGTTGTAAAGATTAAATTATAAGGAATATTTTAATTTTTTGAACAGTTTATACTTGTATAACCTGGTTTGGAACAGTTTACGCTTTTCATAAATCGCTTCGCGGTTTATTAAGCGTGAACTGCCCCAAACCAGGTAATATCTTATAACCTGTTCAAAAATTTTAAATATTCCTCATTTAACGTATTTGCTGTTGTAGAGATACCAAAGATGTAAGGAGCGTCAGTGTTAATTTTTAGCAAAGATATATTACTGAATACTGACTCTGTCATCATTTTAGTTGCACAAGTACGTTTTTCCCATTACAAGGACTGAAGGTCTGTTTTCAAAATATAAATTGCCAGAACGGTGATTGTTATTACAAATTAATTTTTATCGTCTATCCATTTTAGTTTTATCAAAATAATTTTAAATTGCATTTCAAAATGCAAGATCTGAAATTTTAAACAAGTAATCAAAATGGATAAAGAGATCTGACTGATGGGTGGATAGCAGGATGTCTTTGTTTCTAACTTTTTAATTTGCTATTTTATTTCCAGGGCAACCTAAGACATCTTTATCAACAGTAAGCCTGGTTGCAATTCCAGTATTTGGTGTATTAGGTTTGAGTGTTTTCATTTTGATTGTCTGGTAATATTTTCACTTTAGTGTGTAGCTTTTAAAATGAAATACAATGAAGCCTGTTTAAACCGAACCCTGAATAAATCGGAATCTTGTATAAACCGATATTTAAATAAAGTCCATATGTAAGACATATTTCCTAATTCGACCTGCTTAAATGAAGCACCTGCTTATTCCGTATATAAACGTTAGTCTGACGGAGGATCGGTTAAGACAGGATTCACTGCAATATGCTATAAATACATGTACATGGCGCTAGATGTGAATTAGACGGCCAATATCTCAATATAATATCTCAACAGTTCCATGCCGTTAATCTTTGAAAAGTCAAAAACGCTAAAATAAAATATGAAATAAAATGCGACAGAAATATGCATTACCAAATTATGGGAAATAAGGGTAATAACAAAATTACCGAACAATCTTACCAAGGGAAAGTCAAAACTCATAATTATATAAACAGACAAAATCAATAAACAACCGGAAAACTGTGAAAACCGTAATGACCCTGACTTGGTACAGGCATTTCTAAAGAAATGGTGGGTTGAATCAGATTTTAAAGCGCCAAACCTCCCGCCCTCATTACGGTTCAAAGGTTCCGGCTGTCACTATAACAGTATTTAAATACAGGAAAAAATAGGTAAAATAGTTGTCAAAGCAGTACCATATTCGGTGACGTGAATGTCAAAAATATGTTTACGTCACACATTGATAAAAAAATATCCTTGCATTACCAAATTATGTTAAGGAAAACGTCTAAGATTAGACGTCATCTTAGTTTTCAATAATTCTATATGAATAATCTAAAATAGTCTGTAAAATGTTCATTGTATGCTGGGAATACATCAGATTCGCACGACAATGTATTCATCACCCGTTTCAAAACCGAATTCTTTGTACAACTCATGTTTTGAAAACGGCTTTACAAATCAGAATTTAATTCAAAACGAGGCAAATTACAACAATCATCTGGGTTATTGCCCATCGCAGACTTTTCAGTATCATGTTAGCATTAAGAAAGATGACACAGATAAGTAAAGTTTGAAGATACCAAAGGAGCAATCAGAATCCGTAAATCGAAGAAGGACATACAACACAACGGCTAAAAAAAAAGGACAAAAGGACAAACAACTATCTACAAAAGATACACATTAAACTAAAGATTGAGTAACACGAACTCCACTAAAAACCGGAGATGAACTCAGGTGCAGGTGCTCTTGTAAGATAAGCAGTTCTTATTCCACATGTAGCACCCGTCATATTACTTATGTTAAAACCCGGTGATAAGTCATGAATGAGGAAAGTACCAGATTATGATAACGACAAACGAAACATATCCGTGGTCATTTAGTCATTTGTTACACAGATATTCTGTAACGGTTAACCAGGTCATGGTGGCGATCGTAAAACCTTCGAAGTAATTACTTCAATTTAACAACTTGGAACCCATGGTTCGGTAGCTTCCTTGCTTGCAGTGTTTTTAAGTGACCACAGATACAGCTAGGCCTGCTTCATATACCGTATTGACATACACCTAGGAATTGAGTCGGTTAAAACCGAAGCGATTTACCCATTGTGAAATATCTGTTTAAATGTAGCAACATTTCAGTAGCATATGGAGTGATACGATATTCCTTGAGGCTTCTGTCAGGATTTCCGTGACCAGCGGGTTACTACAGAGCAAGCATATAGAGTATGTGGACAGCCACAAAGCGATTGGAAAAATCATATTTCAGTCACATGCCCTCGAACACTGGACTCTCCTTGTCGATCGTGTGAACACATATGCAAGCATGGCCGACGGAAAGCAAAATATATTGAAACGTAACATTTTTAACAGATATTTTATGCTAAAATAAGTAACGCTAACCGTCATCATGCTGGATGAGTTGAAGCCATTCGGAAAAAGTGAGGGTACTGAAAAGGGTTGGTTCAGTGCTCGAGGGCCTGTGATTTCAGTATCTTATTAAGATATTTTTAAAACTTTCAGCTGTATTAAATGGAACAAGAAAGACCAACACGCAACTGTCTACCAGAAAACAGAGAATGAGGGCGAATGAATCGTACATTATATTGCATTATGGGAAATATTGGTTTTATGTTCACATTCACGATTGGTTTATTTGAACTTTATAAGAAGACGGAACTTGAGTTTCTGAATTGGTTCATTAAAACTAATTCTAGTCAGATTTATTCTTTGTTGACCGTAAACTCACTCTCTTAATTACTTGAACTTGTCAATTAGTTACTTCCCTTGTGCCTTCATATATGCATGTAATAATGTAATAACAAACTATATGTTAAAAGTTAAATTACCATATTTAGATAATGCTACCATAACAAATCAACGGAAAATCTTCAACTTGATGAAGGTTAATTTCCGGCGCATGCCTGGCATGACAATGTTTTTATTAATTTTCATTTTTGCATTTTTTCTTTTTAATTAGGGACCAACCATTTAACTTGAAGGGGGGGAGGGGGGGTTATGGTTTTTGTTTCGTTTAGAATTTTTTTTTCGGACAACGCAAGAGTTAGAATATATTTTTTTTTTGTCGCGAGATTATAACATTAGGTTATATGTCAAAAACTTTGAATCAGATTATTTTTTTTTCCTCCACCAAAATCAGAATATTTTTTTCAGCAACATTGGGAATCAGAATATTTTTTTAGAAAAAACCATAACCCCCCCTTCAAGTTAAATGGTCGTTCCCTTAGTATAAGATAACAACATGTTGTAGCCTATTAGATCAGATATGGAAATGTTTTAATGAGGATACCATGTGTCAGTCTCTCCCTAAACATTAAATTTCTGTAGAGGTACTGTTTGTAATATTATTCAGGTAATTTATTCCAATCTTTGATAGTTCTGCAGAAGAATGAAAATTTGAATGAGTCTTTGTTGCACTGTATTTGTCTGATGGTATTTGAATGGGTAGATCTTGCTCTGGATTGGCTAGGTATTAGGATGTTATCATATGGAACTGCAATTTTGTTGTTGATTTTTTTGTAGAATATATGTAATCTAGTTTTTAGACGTCCTTCTTGTAGTGTTGGCCAATCAAGTGAGTGTATCATTTCTGTGACGCTGCTAGTATTGTGGTGTCTGTGGCATGCATATCTTGCTGCTCGTCTTTGGACCTGTTCGATTTTATAGATGTTTTCGGTGATATATGGGTCCCAGACAGAGCAGCTGTATTCTAGTTTGGGTCGTACTAGAGATTGGTATGCTCTATCTTTTACAGATTTTGAATTAATTTGAAGGTTGCGTCTGATGAATGAAAGAGATTTATTTGCTTTGGATGTCATTTGTTGAATGTGATTGTTCCATTTTAAATCTGCTGATAGTGTGACTCCCAGATAGGTTGCTGATTGTACTGATTCTAAGATGTGCTCATCCATGTTGTAGTAAAAATGTTTGTGGCAATATTTTGGTTGTTACTCTTAAGATGTTACATTTGTCTGGATGAAATGCCATTAGCCAATCCTGTTCCCATTTGACAGCTGATTCAAGGTCTTCTTGTAGTTTTATGCAATCTGCTTGTGTTCTAATAGGTCTATATATAATGCTATCTTCTGCAAAGCGTCTTATTTGGCTATATTTGATGTAATCTGGTAGGTCGTTTATGTATATTAGAAACAGTAAGGGCCTAAGCACAGTTATTTGGGGCACGCCAGAGGTGACTGCAATATTTTCAGATGTTGTGTTTTCTAAAAGTACTGTCTGTGTTCTGTTTGCAAGAAAAGATGTTATCCAGTTTGTTATTTGGTCAGATATACCATAAAATTTTAGCTTGGAGATGAGTCTTTTGTGTGGCACTTTATCAAACGCTTTTGCGAAGTCCATTATTATTAAATCTGTTTGAATGTTTTGATCATTGTTTTGTGCTAGTTGGTGAGCAAGTGATATTATTTGTGATTCACATGACCTATTCGATCTAAAACCATGTTGCATTTCGTACAAGATGTTGTTTGATTCCAGGTATTCCATCATATTACTAGCCATTACATGTTCTAACAGTTTGCAGGAAATACAGGTTAGAGATATTGGCCTGTAATTTGCTGGGTGGTGTTTGTCTCCCTTTTTATATACTGGTGCTACATTTGCATGGTTCCAATCAAGTGGAACTTGCCCTGTTTCCATTGATTTTTTGTAAATGATGGTAAGTATGTCTGAGCAAATGTCTACATTATCTTTGAGTATTTTACCAGCAATGTTGTCTGGACCTACAATTTTTGTGGGTGTTGATGTTGTTGATGAGTTTCAGTATGCCTTTTTGGAAATTGAGATGTTTTTTTCATGATTGGATGTGTACTATGACCTTTATCTGGAATTTCTGTGTTCGCTTCTGATGAAAAGGCTGATTGGAATTGCCTATTTAAGATATTGGCTTTTTCTGTTGGATCTGCATGTAAGACTCCTTCACTTCTGAGAGGTGCTATACTGGTGTTTTCTTTTTTCTGGCTTTCTATATGGAGTATAAATTTTTGGGTTGTTTATTGAACTTTTGTTGGTCTGGTTCGTTAATGTCTAGGTCAAAAATCATATTTTCAATGTAATTCCAGTATGAATTACGCCTTTCTTTCTGGAGTTTTGATTTAACTTCTTGGTATATTTTAGTATGTTCACTGTTTGAGTTTTTCTTTTTGAATAATTTGTTTTTTCTTGTTTGTTAGCTTTTTAATTTGAGGTGTTACCCATGGTAGTGTTGTTTTATTACCAATTGATTTTGTTGGAATGTTTTTCTTTATGGAATCAGAGTTTTTGAAATGAATCCATAGATGATTTACATCCATATGATTTTGATTTTCTTTCATATGTGAGTGAGTGGTTTGTAAGTAAGTTTGTACATATGTGATCATCCAAATGTATTACTGATTAGTTTTCCCCATAATGATCTCGTAAATTTGTTGTGGCTGACTAGAGTGTTCAACTTATGCGTCCCTATTTCGGGGTCATCTTTATATACTTTAATTAAATTAGTTCGTATCGAATTTGCATAACAAAATACGGAATATTGGTGGGAAATGTTAATTGTTTAATAATTACTGACAATAACCATCAATTAAATGGTAATGAAGGGGTGATTTAAGTAAAAATAATAACTTTTCTGGAGTATTCAATCCAATCTAAATTAAATCAACTTGTAAATATGTTATTTCAATGTTTTGTGTTTGTGTATACGATGTATTTATTCACATTATGTCTGTCTGTAAAACCAAATTTTAATTTGTATATTGGTGTACTGCGTAAAAATATGTGTCAAATTAAACACAGGCCAGTCATGTCACCGTTTCTTTTTCACTAGATGCACATATGGTTAAGTAAATCCCCCCTACCCCCCCCCCCCCCCCAAAAAATGGAAAAAAAATACAATAATATATATATAATAAAATAAATAATGTTTAGATGTACATGAGCTTGTCTGCTTTATGTGTGTATACCTTTGCCGTCAATTTATTGACATAAATTGCAGGTTACAATTATATAAACTCGAAGCGAAGCAAAATAATAAAAAAAAAATAAGATAAAAACAATTCCATTCTTAACAGACAAAGCTCATTTCTGTAGTAATACACTGTCCTCCACATATTCCTATAAGTTGATTGTAAATATGATTTTGATTTGTTCTTATGTATTTGTGTAAGAAAAAATTTAGTTTTTCCTTCTGTCAATCAAAGGGTGACATTTTTTTTCAATGTTGTATGTATGTCTTTATATCTAAATTGAGCAGTCCTGTTTCGAGTTCTTTCCACTATGCATGGGATACTAAAGTCTCGTAATGGGTATTTCAAATTCCGAACATATAACTCGAATAGGGCTGTTCAATAGTAGAGCAACAAGAGTAAAATCTAAAATGTTATTAAATATTGAACATGTTATATTTATTAATTTGTATGTATCTATCAAGTCAAAATCTATTCCTTTGATGGTATTGTTCAACTTTCTGAAATTTTATCATGACAATGTCTATATACATTTAGATAGATCGAATAATACAAAACAAATTGTTAATTATACACCCCTTCACGAGAGGAACTCATACATACATTTATTTAATCTTACTAGTAACCAATTTCATTTCGCTTGTATGATATATTTTGACTTTATATGTACTTTCATCTTGTTAATGTTGTCTGGCGATATCGATTCAATCCTGGACCATCGTCTCTGTCCACTTCAATACCATCAGCCTCGTCAATATCAGATCTACTCTTAGACGAATTTGATGGATGCATTACCCAGTTTACCTCGTTCATGCATCTTAATGTCCAAAGCCTTGTCCCTTAAATTGATTTATTAAATGTAGAGCTTCAATAATTTGATATTCTGTAATTTACAGAAACGTGGTTAAATACTAATGTTGCGAATCAAGATATTTCTCTCGGTAATTTTCAATCATCGTTTAGAAAAGACCGTGTGGATAGGCTAGGGGGAGGTGTAGCAATTTATGTGAAAAACAATTATCATGTGGTCCATCGTAATGACTTGAAGGTCCTTGAAGTATAATGTGTCTGGGTTGAAATCAAGATTAGCAAGAATCACCCTGTATTAATAGGGACCTTTAATAGGCCACCCGATTCTTTAAATTATACTTTCGATTTAATCGAACATTCGATAGATTTAGCTGTGAACACAGGTGTAAATACAATTGTAGTGTTAGGTGACTTTAATGAAGATCAATTAAAGCCCCAGAACAATAAAATGTCCAATATATTTGTAAAATACAATATGATTCAATTTATTAACGAACCGACTCATATTACGAAGAACTCTAGTTCATGTATTGATTTAATCTCGTCCACACCGATCCGAATGTCATTGATCTTATCCATTTTGGCCAACCATTCCTTAGCGTAAATGTCCGATATCACTGTCCTATATATGGTATATTTAAAGTCCTAAAAACATTGCATGCATGTTTTAAGAGACGAATATGGTTATATGATCGTGGAAACTATAATCAATATCGTGACAAATTGCAGCGTGTCGACTGGGATGAACTTATTTTAATTCTGGAAATAGTTTAGATGATTTATGCGAGTCATTCTCAAATGTAATATTACAAGCAGCAGGTGAATCAATTCCAAACAAAATAATAACAGTACGAAACACCGACCCTCCGTGGATGAATGGTGCTATCCGTAGAGCCATTAGGAAACGGAACCGGTTTCAAAGACAAGCGAAAAAATCATATCTTCCAGTTCATTGGGCAAACTTCAGAAAATCCCGGAACAAAATTATTAACTTAATTCGTAGACAAAAAGAACTTTATTTTGATAACTTAATAGCCAAACTGAAATCGCGTCAAACCAGTGCAAGAGACTGGTGGAAATATGCGTCACAACTTGTTGGGCGAAACTCAAACAATGTTGTCATCCCCCCCTCTAAATTGTTCTAATAATATTGTTTACGATGATGTAGAAAAGGCCGAAGCTTTTAATACCTTTTTTCGTCTCAATCAAATATTGATGATACTAACAAATCAGTACCAGCTGACGATACACCGCCACTGAGATATCTGGATCGTATTGTTCTTCGGCAACATGAAGTTCAAGATGTACTGAGACTTCTTAATACTAACAAGGCATCGGGGCCAGATGCTATTCATGCCAAACTGCTACAAGTGGCATACGATATTATTTCTAAACCATTGTGTGCTATTTTTAACATTAGTCTGACAACTAAGCATTTTCCAAATAAATGGAAACTGGCAAACGTTACCCCTGTCCACAAAAAAGAGGATAAAAACATAATTGGAAATTATCGACCTATTTCTTTGCTCCCTATTTCTAGTAAAGTTTTCGAAAAATGTATTTACAAAAATATTTTTAATTTTATCAGGGATTTAATCACTGAACATCGGTCTGGTTTTACAATAAATGACTCGACCAGGAATCGACTTCTGTATATTGCGAATATGTTTAGCAAAGCTTTTTTGATATTAGCAAAGCCTTTGATAGAGTATGGCATAGGGGTCTTCTTTTTAAATTTAAAAAAAATGGGAATTGTTGAGGATTTGCTTTTATGGTTTAAAGACTATTTATCCAATAGGAAACAAAGAGTCATTATAAATGGGAAAGAATCGTCTTGGAAAACTGTCAATGCAGGTGTTCCACAAGGGTCCATCTTATCCCCTTATTATTTCTAATATTTATCAGTGATATCGTTGACGAAGTAAATTGTCCTATCAAGCTTTTCGCAGATGACACCAGTATTTATGCAATCGTCGAAAACCCATTAATTACTTCTCTTTCTTTAAATTCAAACTTGCAAAAGGTTCAAAACTGCTCAAACAGATGGTTGGTTAATTTCAATCACAAGAAGACTGAATCGAAGATTATTTCGCAAAAGGTCGAGCATCAATTCCATCCTCCACTTTATTTTAATAATGTTCCCATTAAAAATGTAAATACACATAAACGTCTTGGTCTCACTTTTTCTAATGATGGATCTTGGACCACACATATTAACGAAATTATAGCAAAGGCGTCTTCTAGATTAAATATTATTCGTAAGTTGAAATTTAAAGTAGACCGTAAATCGTTTGAGCATATGTACTTCAGTTATGTCCGCCCTATTCTAGAATATGCGGATGTAATCTGGGATAACTGTCCAAATTATATAAAGGAAAAACTTGAACACATTAACTATGAAGCCACACGTATACTAACTGGTGCTACAAAATTGACAAGTATACGTATACTTTTACAAGATTGTGGATGGGAAACCTTAGAGGAACGAAGAAACAAACATAAGATTTTATTATTTCACAAAATGGTTAACAAAACAGTTCCCGAATATGTATCCAATTTAGTTCCATCCTCCTTCGGACAAACTCATCAATGTAGCACTGGGAACAATTCTAATCTAGTTCTTGTACGTTCTCGTACAGCTTATTGTAATAATAGCTTTTTACCTTCAACCGTTCGACTCTGGAACGAACTTCCAGCAAATATCAAAAGTAATGTTTCAGCCAATTCCATGAAATTATTTTTGAATAACGCAATAAATCCTGTCCCATCTTACTTCTATGCAGGTTCTAGAATTGGTCAAATGCTACATATTAGAATTCGAACTGAGATTAGTGCGCTTAAGGATCATCTTTATAAGAAAAATATCCAAGCTATTCCCTACTGTAGTTGTATAATGGTAGAAACGTCCGAGCATTTTTTGCTAAAATGTTCTCTATATGAAAGGTTAAGAAATGATTTATTTGTTAACCTGTCTTGTCATTTGAATATTAATAATCTACTCGTTGGTGATTCTAACCTCCCAGATTGTGAAAATGAAAGTAATTTCCTTATAATTCAAGATTTTATAATAAAATCTAAACGTTTTACACCTAGTATATAAATATATCTTGTTTTTACTTGTTGCATAATATTAGATCTGTCATTTTATTGTTCATTGTACAAATTGTCACCCTCTCACTTCATATCCTTATTAAAAGAGGCACTAGCTACGACTTTGACCAAACAAATTATATGTTTTGGAAATTGGTAAATAGCTTTAAAATGATGAAATAAAGGTAAATATTTCACATTAAACAGCTTATTGCACCACTTTTCGCCTTTTGAGAACGAAAATTACAATCGATTTATTATTTCCTTGCAAGCAAATAATTTGACCTCGCTTTCTCCGTATGTAGCTGACCTTACTAGTGACAGGTAAAAACGAATATTTTGTATTTTGTCGTTTATTAACTGCAAACTTGCATGGTTCTTTGTCCGTAATTAACGTCGACTAAATGCAGATTCACAGAAAATAAGAAATAAGTGCATTGTTGTACTGATTTAATGACGTTTCGGCAAACCCCGTAAACAATGCCGATAATTAATAAGATGTCGTCCATTTCTTGATCGATCTCAAAACACGAGCAGTTGCACCTTTTTTTTCCCGATGCGCATACATTTCATAACATTTATAAGTTACAGAAACACGTTTTATTAAGGCATCAATCATATCTGATAGTTTTTATGGGTAACAAAAATTTACGATTTTGGCAGATAATTCCCCTTTAAACAAATGTGTGTATGATTAATGTGCATGTCCTAACCATCTTATATGTATTTTTCTTTTCTTTTCTTTTTTTGGTATCTGGGAGAAGAATTTATATAAGTGCTGCGTCACTTGTTTTCTGATCCCTATGTATGTACTATTATTATAACTAATGCAATGTATTCAATACATATTGTTTACACTAAAGAAGAAAGAGAGGGGAAAGAACATTTAATTGATTAAAATAAGATTTCAACTCATTGAACATAGAAAACACCACGACATATGACGTTGTAAATCCAGGTCCTGACTTGGGACAGGCACAACAATGTGGCAGGGTTAAACTGGTTAAAGGGATTTATTAAACATTCCCCCTCTTGATAATTGGATCTTCAACGGAAACACATATACTAACAAACAATAAAACACCTGTACAGATTCGCTTCCATTCGAGAAGACAGCAGAAATGAATGACAACATAAAGACGGACAGTACAATAGCAGGGTCAGTTAATGATCGTCGCTAACTAATTTCGGATAATATGAAGCAGCCGGCCGCGATACTGGTATTAGCAGTATTGTAATATTTACATTACTGGTATTACCAGTATTATAATATTTACAATACTGGAAATACCAGTATTGTAAATATTACAATACTGATATTTACAATACTGGAATTACCAGTATTATAATATTTACAATACTGGAGATACCAGTATTGTAAATATTACAATACTGGTAATACCAGTATTGTAACACTGTACAATACTAGAAATACCTATATTGTAATGTTACAATACTGGTAATACCAGTATCGTATATATACAATACTAGATGTACCAGTATCGTGCATTTGCAATACTGGAATACCAGAATCGTTGATCTATACACAATACCGGAAGCTCCAGTATTCTTCATCCAACAATAATGGTAATACTAGTATTGTAAAACACACGATACTGGAAGCTCCAGTATTCTTCATCCAGCAATACTGGTAATACTAGTATTGTAAAGCACACAATACTGGAAACTCTAGTATTCTTCATCCAGCAATACTGGTAATACTAGTATTGTAAAGCACACAATACTGGAAACTCTAGTATTCTTCATCTAGCAATACTGGTAATACTAGTATTGTAAAACACACAATACTGGAAGCTCCAGTATTCTTCATCCAGCAATACTGGTAATACTAGTATTGTAAAACACACAATACTGGAAACTCTAGTATTTGGCAATTTGACACGAGTGGGCAGAGCCTAATTCTAACTGTAAATCACAGCTCATTGTATTTACCGTTAGTATTAGGCTCCGCCCAGTCATGTCAAATTACCTTACCAATATATATTTGATATTATTCAATCGAATTCGAAGCTATTACAACAATTAAAAAAACACTAATGTTAATTTATGTAATAACAATTCTAAATATTGCTTTAATAAACTTTATTATGATTGTAATTAGGACTAATTAAATATTTGACACTTTCAGCGGAATTGGAGGTATTTTGTACCGGACATTAAACATTTATATTCTGCGATATTAATTTCTGCGGTCCGGGGTTAACCGCAGAATACCGCAGAAATTTGATTTCGCAGAAATTACCGGTTATACGGGGTAATTAATCGTGCCCAGTATGTCACGATTTTTCACAAAAATTGACTAAGTTCAACAACTCGAAAATTCGTCCGAATACCAATTCCAAAAAATATGCACATCATCAATATATAAATAATATATAAACTGAAACTTCTGTAAACCGTCTAGCGATGGGACCAGAAAATTCGGATGGTTTTGAGGGGTTGGCCAGATTGAGGGGTTAATTTTACATAGACATTTCTATGGCGGTTTCTTCTTCTTCTTCGTTATAGTATATAAAATCATTCAGAGTACTCAATACTTTTGTGCTTGCGCATGCGCGGAATAATATAAATATTTACAAATTACAAAATGCCAAAGCTTAGGTGAATATATACAAGTGCTCGGATAAAAACAAGTTGTCCTTCAATTTAGGCTGATATACAGGCTCTGAAAGCATCACATGTAGATG
This sequence comes from Bathymodiolus brooksi, assembly GCA_963680875.1. NCBI lineage: Eukaryota > Metazoa > Mollusca > Bivalvia > Mytilida > Modiolidae > Bathymodiolus > Bathymodiolus brooksi. Next base: position 92,268,783 of record OY804579.1, read on the forward strand.
CTTTCACGGTGGCGTCCCGTAGTAGGTTCCACTGTACAACAGTTCTTGGGAAGAACGAATATTTGAAATAGTCGTGTCTGGTGCTGAATAACTGGAAGGATAAGCTGTTACTGTGTCTGGAAGGCCTGTTCAGTGGAATTAAGTATTGTTGCACTGGAATGGCAACTAAGCCGTTAACTGCCTTATAAAGTAGACATAGTCTGGTGTTCATACGTCTTTCTTCTAGTGGTTGCCATTTTAGATTTTCTAGAATAATTGTTACACTAGAGCTGTAATAATAGTTGTTATACACATATCTGGCTGCTCTTCTCTGGACTCTTTCTATTTTGTCTATGTTCTCTTTAGTATATGGGTCCCAGACGGCAGAACTGTATTCTACTTTTGGTCTTATTAAAGTATTAACAGCCATTGCTTTGGTATGTTGTGGTGCTTTTTTGATGTTCCTTCTTAGCATGCCTTGGGCTTGATTTGCGCTCGCCTCGATGTTGTTGATGTGATTGTTCCAGCTCAAGTTGTTGCTTATTGTTATTCCTAAGTATTTTGTTTCTGTTACAATTTCCAGTTGTTGGTCATGCATCACGTATGGATGTTTCTTTGTTTTTTTGCTCTAGTGATGTGCATGACATTACATTTATCCACGTTAAATGCCATTTTCCACTTTCCTTCCCATTTAATAAGTTTATTTAGGTCATTTTGCAACAAAACCTGGTCTTCTTTGGTTCTGATTTGCCTGTAGATGGTACAATCATCAGCAAATAATCGGATGTTTGACGTAATATTATTTGTGATGTCGTTGATATATATGAGGAATAGAACAGGACCCAGTACACTTCTTTGTGGTACTCCAGATGCAACATCTACATTGTCTGATATGGTGTTTTCTAGTGCTACTGCTTGTGTTTTGTTGTTGAGGAATGATTTAATCCAGTTCGTGTTGTTTCCATGGATTCCATAATGTTATAGCTTGTGCAGTAGTCTTGGATGGCTGACTTTATCAAACGTCTTCGCAAAGTCCAATACTATCATGTCTGTTTGATAGTTTTTATCCATGTTAGATGTTAAATCATGTACAAGTCCTATTAGCTGGGATTCACAGAACCTCTGATTTCTAAATCCATGTTGATATTCTGATAGTATTTTGTTTTCATCCAGATGTTTCATGACGTTTGATACTATTATATGCTCCATTAGCTTACAGAGAATGCAAGTCAATGAGACCGGTCTGTAGTTTGAGGTTAGATGTCGTGGCCCCTTCTTGTAGATCAGACATACTATAGCATGCTTCCAGTCAGATGGAGTTTTTCCTAATTCCAGTGATCGTTGAAAGATCATTATCACGATGGGTGTAAGTTCGTGTGCAAGTTCTTTCAGTAACCTTGGTGTTAACTCGTCCGGACCACATGCTTTGTTTGGATTTAGGTTCCGTAGCAGTTTTTCTACACCGTTTTCTGTTATAGTTATTTCTGGCATTTCTCTAAAGACTTCCTTTGGTATGTCTGGGATTGTCTTGTCTGTGTCAGTGGTGAAAACTGATTGAAACTGCCTGTTTAACAGGTTTGTCTTGTCTTGAATTTCATTTACTGTTTCTCCAAAGATTTTTAAGGTTGGTACTCCATTTGATTCTTTCCTAATTGATTTTAAGTAGGTAAAGAATTTCTTTGGGTTTGGTCTTTCATTTGTGCTATCTACTGGGGCAATGATGTCAGATATGCAATTCCAGTAAGCCTCTCTGGTCTTTTTTTGTGCTAGGTGTTTTAGCATCTTGAATTTATCTCGGTATTTTCCTTTGTTGCCATGTTTCTGCATTTTGCTGTATGCACGGTCTCTTTTTCTCATTACTTTGCGTAGATCTGATGTTATCCACGGATACCCAGTGTTATGTTTAATTGTGCATTTAGGTATGTATTTGTTGACTTGGTCTTTTACAAAGGTCTTAAGCTCATTCCATATTGTGTAGATGTCATTGTTGTTTTTCTTTTTCTCTATGAATGTATCTGAGAAAGCTTTTACTTCCCTTTTGATGGAGTCATAGTCGGCTTTTTTATACAAGAAGGCCTCCCTTGGTGCTGTTTTTATCTTAACTGGTTTGGTTGTGGCTTCTATATATATACAAGGTCGTGATCTGATATGCCAGGACATACCTCAGTTCTATATATTGTAGAGGGTTTGTTGGTTAGAAACAGATCTAGTGTGTTGTCACCTCTTGTTGGTTTATTTACAAGTTGGTTTAATCCACAGTTTGTTGTAAGCTCTATACATTCCTGGTGGATATCAGCATTCTTACTGTTTTCTGTGACATGTATGTTGTCCAGGTCTTCCCACTTTATCTCGGGTAGGTTGAAATCACCCCCTATCCAGACTGTGTGTTTGTCATTACTTGAAGCCAGCCTGATATTTCTCTGGATTTCTTCCATGGATGCAGTGTTTGCTGTATGTGGGTGGTACATCGAGCCGATATATAGTTTACTACCAGATGGTAATGTCAGCTTTGCCCAGATTATTTCAGCTGTACTTTTAAGTTCTTCTGCTTCTTCACTGTCAAAGGTGTTTTTGATTGCAACAAAAACTCCTCCATGATGATTTGATTTTCTGTCTTTGCGGTATACATTTCCTTTAAATTCTTCCGGGAATATGTCTCCATCTTTAATAGAAGGATCTAGCCAAGATTCAGTTCCAATGATGACATCAGTCCGAATTTGCGCTATAGATGTTTGCAAAATGTCCTTCCTTCTTCTTAGTGATTGGCAGTTAACTACCATTATCCTCACTTTTTCTGTATCATTTGGAAGTGGACGTCTTCTATGTTTCGTTATTTTGTTATTATGTTCTTTTGATAGTTTTGGTGATGATGTCATTTGTGGTGTTCCTGGGCTGTCAGGGGAATGTATGTGGCTACTGTTGTACAAGGTACTGAATGAATTTGTTGATTCTAGTATCAGCATGGATTCAAACAAGCTGGTAGAGAAGTTTGGCATCCTACAATTTGTACAGCACCATGACGCATCTTATCCTGCTAAGCGGTTGTACATAGAGTTGTTTATGTTTTCGCAGTTTATGTGAAACCAAGTATTGCAGTTATCGCACATGATTCCTTGGTCTATAGTTTTAACGGCTTTTTGACAAGCACCACATGGAAACTTGGGAGTTCTCGGACCAGGATTTGGTTCTGGATAGTGGCATTTTGTTAATAAGAGAATCATTATGTAGAGTGCAATGAGTCTTTTTGACACCTTCATTTTCATTGCCATTTTAGATGACAAAAAATATAGTACATGTAGATCAATGTGTTTTTCATCTTGAATTAGGACTGGTTTGTAGTTGCAGTATGTCGTCTTTCTCATTTGGTGTGTTTTAATTTCACTCAAGTTGGCTATGACTACGACTACCAATGTTGCCATCCAAGCTATCGAACTCATTTTGTCAATGGCAGTCAATCACTTCTCCTTTCGGATATTGTTAAACAAGACTTCCTTATTTAATTACACCAGTTTTAGAATAGATAGTTTGTTTGAACAGGGCTTCCCTATTCAATATTGAAACGGATATTGTTAAACAAGACTTCCTTATTTAATTACGGTTGTAAACAGGGCTTCCCTATTTACGTTTTGGTGAGTAGTTTTACCTGATAACCACCCGCTGATTTGATTTTAAGTGCTCATGATCGTGATTTCTACACATAGGATGGAAATGTATGTAGGGTCACTCATGACTTCACTTAGATATCTAAAATGTTCGATTATACTGGTGTTTGAGTCCAATTTGTATCTTCGTTCTTGGAGCTTTTCCAATTTCGACCATTTTCTTCGCGCTTGAGCAAACAGGGGTTTTACTTAGGGGTTTTACTGAGAGAGTGGACAGGGAATAGGGAGGCCCGGGGAAAGGAGAAGCGGAATACAAACGTTATATGCAACATTTGGAAGATCTGTGTTGAAAAAAACCCAATATAAAAGTACATTCCGCAACTTCATACCTAATCTTCCAGTATCTGCAATACTGGTATAACCAGTATTTTCCAGAATCTTCCAGTATCTGTAATACTGGTATTACCAGTATTTCCCAGAATCCTCCAGTATCTGCAATACTGGTATTACCAGTATTTCCCAGAATCTTCCGGTATCTACAATACTCATATTTGCCAATGACCAGTATCTTCTAGTATTGCAGATACTGGAAAATTCTGGAGAATACTGGGATACTAGTATTTACCAGTATCTGTACCAGTATTGCAGATACTGGAAGATTCTGGTAAAATACTGGTATTACCAGTATTGTGTACCAGTATTGTAATACCAGTATCGCGGCCGGCTGCTTCATATTATCCCTAATTTCTGCCTAGGAAGGTAGAATCTATAGGGTAAAGACTATTATTCTTTGTTTGAATTGTCCCCAAAACTAGATGCGCGTACCACAAAAATGTTTTATCTTAACTAACATTAGTTTGTTTAATAAAGATATGTTTGGAATCGACAACAGATTCAAATATAAGCATAGTAAACGTTGATTTGATTCCAGTGCATCATTTATTGCTAAAACAAATGTTGACAATATATTAGACAAATGTTTTGTGAAACACCTGGAAGTACATATAAACAACGGTGGATATAGTAATCGATTTGGAGCATAATTTGAGTCCGTAGTTTACTAACTGAAATAGGAGTCGAGTTCATCAAATGTTTGATAAGATTAATAATGAATTATGTTATTGTATCCACTCCTTGGACAGCGGCATGCAAATATGATCAAAACATTTAAACTGTAATTAGCACAAATATCAAAATAGCTACAACTCGTTAAATACATGTACCTTAAATCGTTGATAACGAATTAAGTAAAAATAACCTTCATTATGTACACTCAGTCAAAAGATTGGAAAGCCAAATAATTTAAAAGTTTGTGGGAGTAAGTAAAAACTAAATAACTTAAACAAGATAGCCAAAATTGGCTAAGGTCATCTATGACAGTAGTGTCGATCCAAGGTAGTAATATCTAGATGCCAAGGAAGTAACATCTAGAATGCTAGTGATATTTCCTAGTATTAACCATCCACCAGGACAGTGGTATCGACACGGAAATAACACGACCTATTTTAATGATACCATGGGACACCAACATTTCACAATGATAACGATATCAACACAGTGGTAGTAATATATACTAATATTAGACTAATGATATCCTCGGCATCAACAAAGCTTCTCCATGACGGTGGTTTATGCACAAGATCTGATAGGCTAATGATATACTCGATACAGACTTTGTTAAATAGTTATATATGCATGGGATAGACAAAGTATGCTGATACACTGCACGGCACAGACTATGTTTACTAACACCGGGTATAGCAAAGGCTAAGCTCACTAAGAAATGCTTGAAGATAGCAAAGGGGTAATCAGAAGCCGTAAATTGAAGAAGTACAGACAACACAATGGCCAAAAGAAAAAGGAGAAAAGGGCAATGAACGATCTGCACAACATTACACAGAAAATTAAAGATCGAGCAACACGAACCCCACTAAGCCACGCGAGTGAATTCAGGTGCTTCGGAATGATAAACAGTCCTTGGTCTACATGTTGCTTTTGATACAAATCCTGTGATAAATCATGAAAGAGGAAAGAGAGAAGGGATTTTGACTACGACAAATGAAACATATCTATGCTCATCTGTGACAGTGATATTCAGTAATGGTAAACCAGGTCATGATGGCGACCGTGATGACTTCAACATAGCCACTAGGAAGACGTGGTTCTATAGTTTCCTTATTAGCAAGTTACAAGCTATGACAGCAGACCCTATGTTTGGCACAGCTAACTCCTTAATAAAAACGTAGATATCAAATTTGGTTCGCACGACTTGTTTCTTGAATAACCTTCATCAGGTATGCTCATCATGAGCATGGCAGATACTAAGTCACATAACAATGTGGTAGAAACAGACTATGTCTTCCTACAAGGTTACCCATTCCACTTTTAGAGTTAAAACATGTAGTGAGCTGCCTCTTTTTTAAAAGCCTGTGTCCGTCTCTTTCTATCTATGTTTGTTTTGTGATTTTTTTGTACTTTTCTTTACTAATTTTTGTATATAATCGACATTTTATACTTTACACCACCTTTGTCATACGCTTCATTCAAATATTTTCTTTTTTGAAAAGCCGGAATATTGAAGTCATTTCCAAGAAATGTGAATAAAATTCCACTTTCACCCTTTATGCATAATGTAAAACGTGAATACACAGGGTATGGTATTCTATTTCAATTTCTTTCGCAGAATTTTATGAATGAATATTCATTTCTAAAGATATGAATTTGCAAGCTACAGTTTACAATATCATGATTTAATACATTTTTCGGGTCTGTTATAGCTGATTCATGGGGGGTTTTTTATTCACTCATGCAGATGAATTCCTTGAATAATATGTTTTGTATATTAACGGATCATATACCATATATAACTATTTCTGTGCATAGCATTATTGAAATTGGATTTCGCTAATCGTTAATAGGATATACTATGGGTGATTTTCTTTACTTATTAAATTTATGGATTTTGCTATTTCTACAGATTGGTATCGGTAATTTCTTAATATACAACGATAGCTTAGACACAATTCGACTTCCTTGTCTTAATGTTTGGATATATATATATACATGTGTGTGGCTTATTTTCATCTTCGAAAGATAAAATATAATATATAGGGCATATAGTCAAAACTGTCCATATGGTCACCTCTATTAAGCAGTCAACTGTATTAACAGGTCACCTTTTTCTTGTCCTGTCATTGAAAATTGGATATGAATTGAACCTCTTTTAACAGGTCACATGCCTTATAAGGCCACTTTTTCTTTGTCCCAAAGGTGACCTCTTAATACAGGTTTGACCGTAATTCTATTTTTAAAAAGTTTAATAAAAGTTACTGTACACTTTATTCAATATACATGTACATATGTATATGAAAACCAGCGACTTCCTGGAAAATGACACAGCTTTCCTGGTTTGCATGTATATTGAAAAAGTGTACAGTAACTTTTATTAAACTTTTTTAAAATAGAATTACGATCAAACCTGTATTAAGAGGTCACCTTTGGAACAAGGAAAAAATGGCCTTATAAGACATGTGACCTCTTAAAAGAGGTTCAATTCATATGAAATTTTGGGTGCAGAATTTTTAAGTCATTTCCAAGAAATGTAAATAAAATTCCCCTTTCACCCTTTATGCATAATGTAAAACGCGAATACACAGTGTATGGTATTCTATTTTAATTTCTTTCGCAGAATTTTATAAATGAATATTCATATCTAAAGATATGAATTTGCAAGCTACAGTTTACAATTTCATGATATAATATATTGTTCGGGTCTGTTATAGCTGATTCATGGTTTTCTTTTTCTTCGCTCATGCAGATGAATTCCTTGAATAATATGTTTTGTATATTAACGGAAGATATACCATATATAAATAGTTGTGTACATAGGATTAGTGAAATTGGATTTCGTTAATCGTTAATAGGATATACTATGGGTGATTTTCTTTACTTATTAAATTTATGGATTTTGCTATTTCTACAGATTGGTATCGGTAAGTTCTTAATATACAACGATAGCTTAAGACACAATTCTATTTTCTGTACATATGTATATGAAAACCAGCGTCTTCCTGGAAAATGACACAGTTTTCCTGGTTTGCAAATGGTTTCGAATTGCCTAGTACACGGTAGTCTTGCGTGACTAAAAATAATTCGTGCTCAATTAAAATTGCAACAAAAAAATGCATTTCAATCTGATCACATTTTTAATCAAGCAACAGAATTGTGTTACGCATTAATCTGCATCATAGACCTCAATAATGCTTGTAAAATCCCCCGTTTAGGATTACCAGTCTGACTTAAACATTTTATATGCACCCGCCCCGTTTTAGAATTGCCAGTCTAGCGTAAACATTATCGTAAATATAGTAAATATATAGGTCATGTATTCTGTTATCAATAAGGGGTATTACTCTGTTGCGATAAGAGTGGATAGGAATTGTTCACTCTAGTCGCAGGTTAACGCCCTGCAGAACATTATGTTATTTATTTTGGCTTTGAGCGTACCTGATGAAGGTTATTCCAGAAACGCCTCGTGCGTACTAGATTTGATATCTACATTTTTATTGTATGTACTAGATTGCAACCCGAACTCAATGGTTTAAATTTCTACAATAAAGCAATTATTACGTGTGTCTTCTTCTCATAAACTTTATATATTTGTTTAAAGAATACATGCATGATAATTTAGACCAGTTGTTAACAAATGAATTGTCAGTGTAAAGCATCCCGTAGTAAGTATCCTGCAATTTAAATATCCAATAGAAAGAGTACGTTCATGTAAAGTACACTGCGACCTTATATTTTTGTAAGCAGAATTAACAGCTGCTGTAAGGAATTATTTAGTCTCTAAATATTTGAGTTCCAACTTTGGTAAATATCCTGAAATACTCTCAGACCTATTATGTTTTATAAAAAGTCATGATAACCGTAAATTTATGGAACTAGAACAACAATAGCCATGACATGCAAGAATTTGTTTTCAAAATATTTTAATTCCATTATTAGTAAATTTCCTGGAAGACTCTCAGACCTATTATTTTTAGGAAAAGGATATCAACACCCGTGTATTTCTTCAATCAGAATAACAATAGCTATTTCATGGAACAATTGGTTTCAAAATTATTTGAATTCCATCTTTGGTCAATTTCCTGGAAGACTCTCAGACCTTTTATTTGTTGTCATTATAGTGAAAGGGAATTGTTGTGCAGTCTTCTAGACACAACCGTATAAGGTTATGTTTCCAAAAACTTCATGCAAATGTACCATGAAAATAACTTTGATATTTGTTCAGGACATTATGTTATGCAAGTGGTTGTGGAAAGTCAAATCGAAACTAATAGCATCTCCTTCCCATTTGAGAATACAGTCCATGATAATATATATGCGGTGATTAATTGATTTGCCTCTTGTTTTGGTTTTACTGGCCACTTTTATGCAATTTCCGGAACTTATTTAGTAAGTTTCTCAGTTGCATGTTTTGCTTGGAACATTAATGAATATCGCCCACAAAATAATTTATATATGCAGTAACAGAGTCTCAATGGAGCATCCAACAAAAATGTCAAATGACAAGGGCCTAAGAGATCAAATCCTACGTCACTCAGAGACTTTTATTTCCATATCAAAACGTCGTTTCCTATACTAATCACTTTACCTATTAGTAAACCAAAGCGTCTCTGAACAGAACTCACAAAAGTTTGCACGCTCGTGTCATTACATTCACTGGTAGGAGCGGTATTAGCTTTAAATTGAGCTATAATTTAAAAACAATGGAGCACAAACTGAATCCAGCCTGCCGATTTGAAAGACTGCATACTAGCATACCCTCCTTTCAGGGAATGCATTACACAGCGGGGGAAATAAGCTGCAGAACCGTAGTTATTATGGTCTTTTTTGTAATCATATGGTCACAAAAAAAGAAAAAAAGACCATTATAGCTACGTTCCGCAGCTACGGAGGAACTATGTCACATTCGGATTCCTATGCTCCGTGGGGCCTCGTTGTTTATATTTTATTCACACTTCTAAGATTTTACACATGGATTAATGAATTTCATGTTTATCTTATTTCAGATGGCTGTGTTAGAAATGTTCCAACGGATTTGCCACAACCTAAGCAAAAATCCGATAATGGATATAAAGTAGTCCCAGAAAATCACAGATTACCATGTACATGGAATGAAACACTAGCAAAATCATGTTTGAATGGAGGGACATGCTTCGCATCACATATAGCTACTAACTTAAAACAAATTTCGTGTCAGTAAGTATCTATACTAGTAGAGACATGACCATCTTAACAGTATGATATGCCCCCGAGGAAAGCAGTGCACTGGGGCCCGTACCTACACAACCACCACTCACTGCAATAAAACTATAATTGACGATCAAATTAAACATATATTTATTGTATTGGTACTTCAAAAACAATCGGTGTGTAAACCTTAAAAATACAGGCAATACACAACATACATAGATTAGCATGGCCCCTATGCTCGTGGAGCCCTCGTGCAACTGTCCATCGTGCCCATGCATTAAGACGGCACTGAGTAGAGATACAATGTATCGGCCATCTTTGAATCACGTGTTCTGTCACAGTGTTGTTCACTTGATAAAAGGAGGTTAAACTGCAATGGCCAAATATATAACTAGAACATTGATATGATACACTTGCCTCCATGTTCTATCATTTAAATACACTTGCCTGCATGTTCCATCATTTAAATACACTTGCCTGCATGCTCCATCATTTAAAATGAAATGTAGTTAATTGAAGAAAAGAAATCGTGGGTTATTGGTATGAGAAGTCAATTAAATGGTTAGGGAGCTGACATTTAATATTTTAGTGAGGCAAGGGAGTCGTTTCAGATCCAGGATACTGTTTTGCGCGAAATGTTCCAAGACATTTTGTTTCTTATGTTATAGTGTCTTACATCTTTTTTTGATTCCTGTTTGTTTATTTTGTTTTCTTGTTTCCTGGAATTTGTTTAGCTTTTATCTAAATCTGGAACTTTGTTTCTCTCGAAAATTCTTCTTTGCCATCCCCTCTCAGTAAAATCAAATGACTGCTCCTAAATACCATCTTGAGATGACAGCATATGAATTGCGATTATTATATTTCGATACCCTTGTTCCATCGGAGAGTTCCTATTTAAAATGTTTGTGAATGGTGGTGAAAATTTAGTCAATGAAGAGAAGGGTCTATCTATTCAAGGCAAGGTTATCTAAGGGTGGCAGGGCAAATCTAGGTACACCATTCTGCAATTGATCGTCTTATGTAGTGTTTGCAAGCGACTGTAATGGTTAATGAACGTCAGGGATCTGACAGGTCCCGCAAAACTACACTTAGAGAGTTTAGGATAATAGCACTCCCTAAGTTCTTAACAACATTATCCTCGTTGCATTATATTTGAAAATAATTTTGTTTTCTTTATGCAAAAATAAAGAATACAAACTTGTGCACTGATATGATTCATTAGATATATGTATGCTTGAAATTTAAAGTTCTCAAGTAATATAATTTACTAAAACAAAGTGCAGTCTCATTCGGTAATTGGTGACCTTAGCGTATTTTGGTTGTCCTATTAATGGTCCTTTAATGTTGGTTTGCTTGCTCCCAAAGACGTTTGCCTTATTTTGAGATGTCGATCTTTCGACTGTGAGCATACCCAACGAAGATCATTCCAGAAACGTGTCATGTGCACTAAATTGGATATGTACGTTTTTATTAATTATTATAACATGAATTGTATCACCTTATTTTATATGATGTGACTTTTTCTTAGATGTCCAGATAAATATGCTGGTCACCGTTGTCAGAAGATTGATACTACCAGTATATTCAAAAGTAAGTGCGCATGTCTAATAATACATAAAATACTGGTTCGTATCCAAAAACAATTTACAATTTTACAGAAAGTGAAAAATAGGTATCTCTGAAATGTGCAGTGAGAGAAATAAGTTACTTAAGAGCAATGCAAAGTAACCTTAATATTTGAGTTACTTTCATATTAGTGTATTTATATTGCATTTGCTATAAGTTCGTTATAATGACTTTTTGCCGCCTCAGCCCTCATGCTACTTTTCGTTTTTAATTGTTTCATGTTTTGTGTATGTCTGTTGATTGTATTGTTGCTGATGACAACCCTTTGTTCGATTTCATATCAATAAAGAATTTATTTATTTATTCATTTTATTTTACTGTAGAAAGAAAAGGAATAATGTGTTTTATTTGTTCTACTTTAAAAAATCAAAGGACAACGTTTTGATTTTTTCTATTTACAAAGCAGACATCATCATCACCATCATTTCAGCAAAAGTCATTTGTTTTCGCCACAATATGGCTGCAAAATTGCTCACATGGCACTAAAGAACATTCATTGACTCACCCATACTAGTATTTGCAAGTTCTAAAGCATTTGATATGCTATATACAGGAATGAGGAGGCTATCTATATATTTGTCAGTTTTGAGACACATATTTATTTCGAATTGCCATACTTATATTGAATGGGTTATGGGCGTGAATCGCCATTGTCAACAACATTTCAGTTATAACGTGGTGGCAAGTTTTGATGGTGGACGAAACTGTAGTACTCAGACCCCCAACTCCCCCTCCCGCCCCCAATCTGTTGCATTTCTCTGACAAACTGTAGTACACGAAGTTGTATCGTGCACACTTGTGGGAATCAAACTCACCGATAGGCACTGGCGCTGACTGCACGGACACGACGGTCCCAATCTCATATTTGGAAATGTTCGCTACATTTGCATATAATTTAATTTGACGTGAATATTGCAATCTGATTGGCTGATCTGCCTGGAGAAAAACTTGATTATACTTGATAACCTGTGTTGGTATTGTGACGTCACCACCATATTCATTCTCCAACGTCAAATTCAAATAGTCCCATGAAATAAGCGTAATTAAAATAGAAGAATCATTAAATTTTGTTGTAAAGATTAAATTATAAGGAATATTTTATTTTTTGAACAGTTTATGCTTGTATAACCTGGTTTGGAACAGTTTACGCTTTTCATAAATCGCTTCGCGGTTTATTAAGCGTAAACTGCCCCAAACCAGGTTATATCGTATAACCTGTTCAAAAATTTAAAATATTCCTTAATTAACGTATTTGCTGTTGTAGAGATACCAAAGATGTAAGGAGCGTCAGTGTTAATTTTTAGCAAAGATATATTACTGAATACTGACTGTCATCATTTTAGTTGCACAAGTACGTGTTTCCCATTCCAAGGACTGAAGGTCTGTTTTCAAAATATAAATTGCCAGAACGGTGATTGTTATTACAAATTAATTGTTGTTGTCTATCCATTTTAGTTTTATCAAAATAATTTTAAATTGCATTTCAAAATGCAAGATCTGAAATTTTAAACAAGTAATCAAAATGGATAAAGAGATCTGACTAATGGGTGTCTTTGTTTCTAACTTTTTAATTTTTTCCTATTTTTTTTCCCAGGGAAACCTAAGACATCTTTATCAACAGTAAGCCTGGTTGCAATTCTAATATGTGGTGCTTTCATCATTTTGATTGTCAGGTAATATTTTCACTTTAGTGTGTAGCTTTTAAAATAAAATACAATGAAGCCTGTTTAAACCGAACCCTGAATAAATCGGAATCTTGTATAAACCGATATTTAAATAAAGTCCATATGCAAGACATATTTCCTAATTCGACCTGCTTAAATGAAACACCTGTTTATTCCGTATATAAAAGTTAGTCTGACAGAGGATCGGTTAAGACAGGATTCACTGCAATATGCTATAAATACATGTACATGGCGCTAAATGTGATTTAAACGGCAAATATCTCAATATAATATCTCAACAGTTCCATGCCGTTAATCTTTGAAAAGTCAAAAACGCTAAAAACAATATGAAATCAAATGCGACAGAAATATGCATTACCAGATTATGTTAAGGAAAACGTCTAAGATTAGACGTCATCTTACGTTTCAATAATTCTATATTGATAACCTCAAATAGAGTGCAAAATGTTCATTCTATGCTGGGAATTCATCAGATTCGCACGATAATGTATTCACCACCTGTTTCTAAACTGTATTCTTTGATCAATTCATGTTTTCAAAACGGCATTGCAAATCTTAATTTGATTCAAAACAAGCTTACAACAATTGTCTGGGTTATTGCCCATTGGTAATTTTTCAGTATCATGTTAAGAAAGATGACACAGATAAGAAGAGTTTGAAGATACCAAAGGGGTAATCAGAATCCGTAAATCTAAGAAGGACAGACAACACAATAGCCAACAGAAAAACGACAAAAGAAAACACAACGATCTACAAAACATTACACAGAAAACTAAAGATTGAGCAACACAAACCCCACTAAGCAGGGGTTGGACTCAGGTGCACTGGAAAGGTAGGCAGTTCTTATTCCACATGTAGCACCCGTCGTGTTCCTCTTGTTAAAACCCGGTGATAAGTCATGAATGAGGACAGTACCAGATTATGATAACGACAAACGAAACATATCCGTGGTCATTTAGTCATTTGTTACACAGATATTCCGTAACGGTTAGCCAGGTCATGGTGGCGACTGTAAAACCTGGCTTTTAAGTGACTATGTCGGTCATATATATCCCAGTGAAGGATACCTCAGATACATCCAGGCCTGCTTCATATATATATTAACACCTAGAGATTGAGTTGTTTAAAACCGAAGTGATTTACCCATTGTGGACTATTCATTTAAATGTACATGTAGCAACATTCTAGTAGCATCTGCATATGGAGTATATATATATATATATATATATATATTTATATTTATGTATCTCAGTTGAAGCTTGAGGCTCTTATCATGATTTCTTTAATGAGAGGGTTGCTAGAAAGCAAGCATATACATTCCGTGGAAAGTTACAAAGTGATTAGTCACATGCTCTCGAACACTTGACTCCCTCCTCGATCGTGTGAACACATATTCTAAAATAGCCGGAAAAAGAGAGCAAATTTTCACGAACCGTAACATTGCTAACACATATTTTACGCTTTAAGAAACCGTCATCAGGATGGATGGGTTAATACCGTTCTGAAACAGTGGGGGTACAGAAAAAGGAGGGTCCAGTGTTCGAGTGTCTGTGATTTCAGTATTTTATTAAGATTTTTTTTTTAAACTTTCAGCTGCATTGTATGTATATTGATAATAGACAAGAAATAATCAAATGACGGATGATTATATTGCATTATGGATAATAATATTGTTTTTATTTTCACATTCATGATTGGCCTATTTGAACTTTAAGAAGACGGAACTTGAGTTTCTGAAACTAATTTTAAGTCAGAGTTATACTTTGTTGACCATCAAATAAGAAAGAGAGGAGAAAGTACATTTATTTGATTAAAATAAAATTTTACTATTATGTCGATTTTATTTTTGCACACCGTGTAAGATATATGTCGGACAAGATCTGGTGTTATGATACCGTCTATATATTTTCATTATGCTCTCTATACTAGCTATATATAGTCTTTTCAGTTCTTTAAATTTCTGAACGTGGTCTAGATCAGCTGATTTCTTTTTTCATTTTATATGTTTGTCCTTTTTTCTGATGAACAGTCTATAATGTCTGTCGTAATAATTGCGTTGCCGGCTTTTGTTTTTGTGGCTTTCTGTTATATATTGTTAGTTGTAATGGTTTCTATATTTTTTATGTAGTCTCTTAATCCTTGCATATACTACTTTGTTATATGGTACATCTTGCTTAATTAAAACGTAGATGTCAAATTTAGTGCACACGACGCGTTTCTGGCACAGTTCGTTTTTTTATGGTTGCTAGATTTTCTTTAATATGACCTTTTTGCATCTTTGGTAGAGTGGTATCTTTTTCGATTTTTGTGTGCTTTTTGTTGGTATTGTGCCAGTCCTTCTAGATACAATGACATGATCAGGAAGCCCAGGTATTGTTTCTATTCTGTTCAAGCTGTTTTGTGTAGTTTGTGATAATGAGAACATGTATGTTTGATTCTTGTGTTGGCTCTTCTGCGATTTGTACTAGTCCATGGTCAAAAATTTCAACAAGTTCACAAACAATAGATCATAGTCTCGGACAGAAATCATAGTCTCGGACAGTTTTCTTTTACAACTACCTGTGCAATCAGTGTTTATTATCACTAAATGTTGAGAGTTCGAATCCCTCTCGTGGCGATGTGCACACGATACAATATTATGTGATAAAGTTTGTCAGTGACTATCGACAGATCAGTGGTTTTCTCCGGGTACTGCAGCATCCTCCACCAATAAAACTGACCGCCATTATTGAAAGTGGCGTTAAACACCATATCCCGCCTTTTAACTAGCAATCAACGACAAATCTTAGCACCTGTTGCTGCAGGTTGCTTTACTTGCAATGAGTGCTGCATTTGCCGAAACGATGTACTTAAATTATCTACAACCGGTACTAAGGTCGAAATGAAAACTACTTCCCGCGTTTCGTCAAACTAAAGTGCATCAAAAAGAATACAAAATCATATCGTGACCCTCCATCATCAATGTGAGAATTTTTATGGTTAACCTATATATATTTTCAGACGTATATAATATTTAGTATTAACCTAGTATCCTTTAAAGTAACTTTGAGATCCAGTGGGACAGATATATTGTATGGTTGTCACTTGCTTCTAGACGTTTGTATAATATACTTTATTTCCTGTGACTGTATATTGAATAATTCTTCATTATCCTATCCAATATATTAAAAATTGCTGAGTTAGATTGCTGTCAAATTATAATATTAAGTATATATGTACCATCTACACACGCTTATACACATGTCTTACGTCTATCCCTAGATTTGCCTTACGAGACAAGGTAACACTACGACTATTGAAGCTCCTTTTTTAGGGAGTGGATGTAGTCGAGTGGTCTAGGGCGCTAGACGTAAGGCTAAGCGAATGGTGCTGCAGTGTAACAATGGTGTGGGTTCAAATCCCGTCGAGGGAAGAACAAAAATTTGACAGCTCTAAAATCTAATTCTAACACTGTTTGGTTTAATTTTCAGACGTATATATATATATATATATATATATAGCTATGTTGTATGGCAATGGAGTGATCCAGTAATTGTTGTTAAACACCACCACAGCAATTTTGCAGCTATATCATGGCGAAAACAAGTTAAATTTCAAGGAGGTGATGATGATGTCCGCTTTGGACTTGACTTTTATAGTGGTAACTTACTGAAACAACAGTCCGTGGATAGACATTATCCGTATTCCGAGACTACCAGACTTTGCCCTTTCTCCTTGGCCCTGCTGTTAATTTGTATAGTCTTTGGTTTGACCCGATCAGCCCTCGATCTCGGGGAGAGCACTCTAACCATTACACCACCTATGCGGCTGAATATTGCAAATGAAGAAAATTACAAAATTATCGTAAATGTATAAAAAGTCAGCACACCATGAATATGAGGTAAAATTCAAATGACTCATGCTTAGCCCACTATGACAATGCATGGACCAAATATGATGATCATATGTCGTATGGTAATCACCAGAGCTCTGGGTAATCACGGTACCTGACAAACTTTACATAGTCATCAGTAGACAATGAAAATGAGGTCAATGTCAAGTGACAAATGTCTGGCTGACATGTGACCTCCATGAACAATGTGTGGACCAAAAAAATGTGAGCATATATAGCTAGGTTGTATGGTAATGGAGAAACTGACCTGATCACAAACAATTGACATCAATTCAAACTCAATAAACCATAAAATCAGTCCAAGGTCAGGTGACACAAGCTTGGCTGGCATGTACCCCCCAGGATCAATGTGTGTATCAAATATGGTGATTCTAGGCTTTATGGTATTGGAGAAGTTGATCCAATCACCAAAACTTGACATTTTTAAGGCCACAGTCAAAGCAATATTATACCATGGATTTGTAAATCCTTGGCTATACCCATGTCTAGCCTTCAGTGACTTTCTTCACAGGTGAGACAAATAAAATTGCACATGACAGGGATGTTTTTCAATTCAGGAATTTCTATGGAGGCCCTGAAACACTTCATTTTGGACTTTTTCTCAGAACATTTTTTTGAATTTCAGCCAATCAGAAACAAGAAGTTCCATTGGATCATGATCAAATGAGGAATCTCTGTAGAAGTCCTTGTAAACATTATTTTACTCATTTATCTTAAATCATTTGAGCTTGCTCTTTCAGGGAAGATTTTGCAAGTTTAAACCAATAAAATAAAAGAAATGCTCGAGACAGTCACATTTTGCCAAATCAATATCAAACAAGATGAACTGTGAGCTAATGCTCACCTATGATACCCCCGCTCTTCGGAAAACAGGAAGTAGGAATCCGATGGGTCCAAAAACGCTTCCCACGATATGGGGTACCTATATGAAGCTTGTGACCAAATATCAGATCTCTGCCATCAATAGTTGCTGAGAAAAATGTGACAAAAAATGTGCATATATGTTCAATGTGCATAGAAACCAACTAAGTCGGCAAACAGGAAGTAGGAATCTGATGGGTCCAAAAACGCTTCCCACGATATGGCATACCTATATGAAGCTTGTGACCAAATATCAGATGTCTGCCATCAATAGTTGCTGAGAAAAATGCGACGAAAAATGAGCATATATGTTCAATGTGTATACAAATCAACACAGTCGGCAAACAGGAAGTAGGAATCCGATGGGTTCAAAAACGCTTCCCACGATATGGGGTACCTATATGAAGCTTGTGACCAAATATCAGATTTCTGCCATCAATAGTTGCTGAGGAAAATGTGCATATATGTTCAATGTGCATAGAAGCCAACTAAGTCGGCAAACAGGAAGTAGGAATCTGACGGGTCCAAAAACGCTACCAACAATATGGTATACCTATATGATGCTTGTGACCAAATATCAGATTTCTGTCATCAACAGTTACTGAGAAAAATTCGACGAAAAATATCTTGGACGGAGAGAGGTAAAACAGTATACCCCCCTCCCCTTTCGGGGAGCGGGGGTATAATGAGGAATCTTGTAGAGGGCGACATTTCTATTCAGTTACAAATAATTTGTACTTCTAGAGGAAGAGGAAAATATTTTTACACTATACAATGCATGTATTTGACCAATGAGAAACTTTTACCAAATTTCCTATGGTTGCAATGTTGTTTGACAAATGTGAATTATGTGAGGTATTTTTGTAGGGGATCTTCCATATATTCCTGCAAAGTTTGGTTTCACTTGACCAAGTAGTGTCACAGAAGACGATTTTAAGTGGGTTAATCAGAAACAAGAAATGCCCATGTCAGCCATGATTTTCATCCAATCAGAACATAATGATGTTCTTCTGCACAACATTTCATACAACATTCCTCCATAGATTGGCTATCACTACTAAAGTTGTGAGTTTGAATCGCTCTCATGGCAAGGTGTACTTGATACAGTTTTATATAATAAAGTTTGTCAGTGACTTTCGGCAGATCAGTGGTTTTCTCTGGGTACTACGGTTTCCTCTACCAATAAAACTGACAGCCACAATATAACTGAAACATTGTTGACAGTGGCGTTAAACACCATAACCATATCACTAACCCAAAGATTGGTTACATTTAACCAAGTGGGAAACAGAAGATTAGATCATAATGTTAAATATTAACAACGACCAACAAGTGATGGCTTTAGCTCACATGACCACAGGCACTTGCTTCATGCATGGTCCAATCCCTACCTTTAGTAAGACAAGAGGTAGGGACTGGACCATTTAATGAAACAAGTGCTTGTGGGCCTGTTGTTTTTGGAATACGAGGTCTAAAAAAAATCTAAAATCTGTGAAATGGCATTAAATGAAGAAGTCAGATGTATAACAAAAACTCTATGTATTTTATAAATATTTTGTCTTAATTACAAAACAACATACAACAATGAAGAAACAGTTCTATGATAGACATTGCATTTTTAATATGATTAACAACAAAAAAATAAAAAAAATATGTACTTCAGATATCAATGTATTTAAATACAATAGGTTATTGCATATTAAACTTGACCCTTAACTATGTAAATCAAATGAAATTAAATCTAACATCATCCCCCGGAAAATTTGTGTTCTCACCCCCCTCCCCTCAACAAAAAAATGTAATCATAGAAGAAATAGAAAAGACAACCAAAACATCTCATTTCTCAAGACTTGTACATAATAATTTAATTTAAGCTCATTGCTGACCAATTAAATATGATCATAATAAAACATTTTAATAATTCGTCACATTATTAATAGCTATTTAGGCAGCTTAGAGTTTAGAGGTTATAATAAACATGCCACTGGAAGGAAGACCCATTTTTTTGTAGTTTTCCTCTCAAATAACACATTTGCAAATCAAAACTGCTTTACATTACAAAAAAAAATAGATATGATTCACTGATATGACTTAAAGAGGTATCATATTAATATCAATTAACTACTTTTGTTTGTTTTATTTTTTTTTTGTCTAAGTATCTAATTGCACACAATTCACATGTGCCGGTAGGTCTTCCACAACTATAAAGGTTTCTTTAATACAGGGGTAATTCTGGTCAGAAAATAAAATCAATGAAATTCAATGAAAAACAGCTGAAACCATCTACACCCCCTTTCAAAGGGTCCATTTTTTACCTCTTTCTGACCGTGTCCAGCAACATTCAGAAAAATAAAATCATAGGAAAATAGCTGAAATCAGTTAAATAATTGACAAAAATCATCCCTCTTTAATAGATCATTATAAAATAACACCTAGGGTAAAAGTTTGGTTTTCCTTATCCTTGGATACCAGTAAGTCTGTCTAAGAGAAACGATGTAGTAGAAATTATTTACATCCAATAATCAAGTCTCATTTACAAAGTGTGAGAGACTTATAGTGTTTACTCCATTTCTTATCTAAACAGTTGAGTTCATTTTCAAGGTTTAATTCCAGTTTCATTTCGACCCTATCCTAAAAAAAAACCTACCCTCTTAAAAAAATGGTGGTCCGATATGATGATAATATGCTAAGAAACTTCATAATATGTGGAGAAAACTTTCATACTTATTACAAAATAATATTCAGAACACCATTTGAAGGCCAGTGAAGAATCTTTATTAGTCATTATTATAAGGTTTATTTCCCCAGGTAAATCTGTAATAAAATGCCCCTTTTTTTTTCTTTTTTCTTTTTCTTTTTTTTAGAAAAGTCATCTGATGTATTCTCTTATAAAATTCCTAATAAATCCCAATGTAAAATGTGCAATTGTTCAGTCATTTTTTTACATGCAGCACGGATAGATAAATGCACAAAAACTTTTTTTATCAAATATGGCAATGAAAGTACAAGGTTAAAATGTTATAAATAAAATGCACATGAAAACAAAAAATTGTGTCATTTAAATAATGGAATTATTTTACAGATGATATGATTGGTCAGTTTGAATAATGAATTGTAATGATATGCAAAACAAATTACTTAAAATGCAAGTCTGGAATGACCTCACACATAATTGAAAAGACACTTCCTAAAGTTCTCTTTAATTAGACATTTAATTAAAGAGGCATCTCTTTCTGAAAAGAGACATGTCTAGCCATCAAAATAACACTCAATCATGACTTTACTTTTTATTGTTGTCTTAAAATATAAGTTTAATTATGAAAATATATAAACCAGGTACAATAAATCATGTAATCTGGGTACATATTTACTTATTAGGGTGAGGTGTTACCATTTTCAACGACCTCTTTTCATTTTTAAATATAAACCAAAAACTACAACAGAAAAGGTATCAAAAATAATTCTCAAATATCATGATTTTTGCTTTTTTATTTGTAATTGGATCTAAATCTATACTAATTTTACAAACTCACATTTCTGTCGTCAAGATATCACAATATTTTTAGGAAATTTGATAATCTGCTATATGTGTATGTCACTGGTTTATTTTTTCCATTTAGACAACATACTTAAGAAAAATAATTATAAAATTAATAGAAAAACAGCAGTGAATAAAATTCATATTTACTGATATAAATTTACAACAAAGGAAATAACTCTTAAAATAGAAATAAAAATATATCAGGCTGGTCAAGGGGAATAACTCTAAGAAAGAAAGACGTCATCTTACGTTTCAATAATTCTATATGAATAATCTCAAATAGTCTGTAAAATGTTCATTGTATGCTGGGAATTCATCAGATTCACACGAAAATGTATTCACCACCCGTTTCTAAACTGAATTCTTTGTACAACACATGTTTTGAAAACGGCATTACAAATCAGAATTTAATTCAAAACGAGGCAAATTACAACAATCGTCTGGGTTATTGCCCATCGCAGACTTTTCAGTATCATGTTAGCATTAAGAAAGATGACACAGATAAGTAAAGTTTGAAGATACCAAAGGAGCAATCAGAATCCGTAAATCGAAGAAGGACAGACAACACAACGGCTAAAAGAAAAATGACAAAAGGACAAACAACAAACAACGATCTACAAAATATACACATTAAACTAAAGATCGAGTAACACGAACTCCACTAAAAACCGGAGGTGAACTCAGGTTCAGGTGCTCTTGTAAGATAAGCAGTTCTTATTCCACATGTAGCACCCGTCATATTACTTATGTTAAAACCCGGTGATAAATCATGAATGAGGACAGTACCGGATTATGATAACGACAAACGGAACATATCCGTGGTCATTTAGTCATTTGTGAAACAGATATTCTGTAACGGTTAGCCAGGTCATGGTGGCGACCGTAAAACCTTCGAAGTGATTACTTCAATTTAACAACTTGAAACCCTTGGTTCAGTAGCTTCTTTGTTAGCAGTGCTTTTAAGTGACCACAGATACAGCTAGGCCTGCTTCAAATACCGTATTGACATACACCTAGGAATTGAGTCGGTTAAAACCGAAGCGATTTACCCATTGTGAAATATCTGTTTAAATGTAGCAACATTTCAGTAGCATATGTAGTGATACGATATTCCTTGAGGCTTCTGTCAGGATTTCCTTGACCAGAGGGTTACTACAGAGCAAGCATATAGATTATGTGGAAAGCTACAAAGCGATTAGAAAAATCATATTTCAGTCACATGCCCTCGAACACTGGACTCTCCTTGTCGATCTTGTGAACACATATGCAAAAATAGCCGAAGGAAAGCAAAATTTATTGAAACGTAACATTTTTGACACATATTTTATGCTTTAAGAAACGCTAACGTCATCATGCTGGATGGGTTTATGCCATTCGGAAAAAGTGGGGGTACTGAAAAGGGTTGGTCCAGTGTTCGAGTGCCTGTGATTTCAGTATCTTATTAAGATACTTTTAAAACTTTCAGCTACATTAAATGGAAGAAGAAAAACAGACCATCAAATAGCAGCACGGAAAACAAACGATCAACTGACTACACTCCTGCATCAAGTGAGGACAAATGAGTCGTACATTATATTGCAATATGGGAAATATTGGTTTTATTTTCACATTCACGATTGGTTTATTTGAACTTTATAAGAAGACGGAGCTCGAGTTTCTGAATTGGTTCATTAAAACTAATTCTAGTCAGATTTATTCTTTGTTGACCGTCAAAGAAGAAAGAGAGTAGAAAGTACATTTATTTGATTAAAATAAAATTTCAACTCATTAGTTTTCAATAATTCTATATAAATAATCTAAAATAGACTGTAAAATGTTCGTTGTATGCATAGAAAACACCACGACATATGACGGTGTAAATCCAAGTCCTGACTTGGGACAGGCAAAACAATGTGGCAGGGTTAAACTGGTTAAAGGGATTTATTAAACATTCCCCCTCTTGATAATTGGATCTTCAACGGAAACACATATACTAACAAACAATAAAACACCTGTACAGATTCGCTTCCATTCAAGAAGACAACAGAAATGAAAGACAACATAAAGACGGACAGTACAATAGCAGGGTCAGTGAATGCTCGTCGCTAACTAATTTCTGCCTAGGAAGGTAGAATCTATAGGGTAAAGATCATTATTCTTAGTTTGAATTGTCCCCAAAACTAGATGCGCGTACCACAAAAATGATTTATCTTAGCTAACATTAGTTTGTTTAATAAAGATATGTTTGGAATCGACAACAGATTCAAATATAGCATAGTAAACGTTGATCTGATTCCAGTGCATCATGTATTGCTAAGACAAATGTTGACAATATATTAGACAAATGTAGTGTGAAACACCTGGAAGTACATACAAAAAACGGTGGATATAGTAATCGAATTGGAGCATAATTTGAGTTCGTAGTTTACTAACTGAAATAGGAGTCGAGTTTATGAAATGTTTGATAAGATTAAAAATGAATTATGTTAGTGTATCCACTGCTTGGACAGCGGCATGCAAAAATGATCAAAACATTTAAACTGTAATTAGCACAAATATCAAAATAGCTACAACACGTTAAATACTTGTACCATAAAACGTAGTTAATTAAGTACGCACGCCGTGCTTCTAAAAATAACCTTCATTATGTACACTCAGTCAAAACATTGGAAAGCCAAATAATTTAAAAGTTTTTGGGAGTAAGTAAAAACCAAATAACTTAAACAAGATAGCTAAAATTGGTCAAGGTCATCTATGACAGTGGTATCGATCCAAGGTAGTAATATCTAAAATGCTAATGATATTTCCTAGTATTAACCATCCATCATGACAGTGGTATCGACACGGAAATAACACGACCTATTTTAATGATACCCTGGGACACCAACAGTTCACAATGATAACGATATCAACACAGTGGTAGTAATATTATAGGATTAAACGCATTTTTTCCGCCGTTTATTTATGTATAACCTGGACCAATTCACTCACAAACAAATAAAAGTCCGAAGGACTTTTATGAAAGTTTGTGAGTGACTTGGTCCAGGTTATACATCAATAAACTCCGGAAAAAATGCGTTTAATCCTTATAATTCTGTAACTAAGTATTTTTTTTTCCCCTTTGTTTTGAAAATTTACCTTTGGGGATCCCCAGTACGCACACATACATTCCATTGATGTGTGTCGGCCATGAATAACAAAATGAACTAACCTTGTTTAAGTTGTTTTCCTACATTGATAACTAGACGGTGATGTAATTAAGTTACTGATATTTTCCAATTTGATGGCATTTTGCATTTAGCTACTCAAACAAGTAAAATGCTCACAAAATCGTAAAATAAATCAGTAACCAGCTTGTGTCAATCAGCGTCCCTTGTAAACAACGTCACAGGATGACGATATATTACAAAAGTCAAAGTCGATAGATGGTTGTCTTAAGTATTTTTTCCGGAATTTTTTGGTACAAGCTTTTTTTTTTCATTGGCATTTATTTTTTTATTTCATATCTAGCAATAATTATTGATTATTAACAATAAACGTTGTTTCTTTTATCTTTTTTTATTATCGGGAATCCAAGCCGCCATTTTGTTTACATTACGAAAAAAGTAGTCCGGTGAACATTGTCTATCGAAAAATAAACTGACAAAAACCCCGCCTCCATAAAGCGCTTATACCCAATCAGAGTATAGGATTTCTAATTATGTAAATCATATAAGAATTATATACTAATATTCGAATAATGATATCCTCGGCAATCAACAAAACTTCTCTATGACGGTGGTTTATGCACAAGATATGATAGGCTAATGATATCCTCGATACAGACTTTGTTAACTAGTTATATGTGTATGGGATAGACAAAGTATGCTGATACACTGCACGGCACCGACTATGTTTACTAACTCCGGGCATAGCAAAAACTAAGTTCACTAAGAAATGTTTGAAGATAGCAAAGGGGTAATCAGAAGCCGTACATTGAAGAAGTACAGACTATACAGTTGTCAAAAGAAAGAGAACAAAGGACAAATAACGATCTGCAAAACATTACACAGAAAATTAAAGATCGAGCAACACGAACCCCACTAAGCCACGCGAGTGAATGCATGTGCTTCGGAATGATAAACAGTCCCTGGTCTACATGTTGCTCTTGATACAAATCCTGTGATAAATCATGAAAGAGGAAAGAGAGAAGGGATTTTGACTACGACAAATGAAGCATATCCATGGTCATCTGTGACAGTGATATTCAGTAAAGGTAAACCAGGTCATGATGGCGACCGTGATGACTTCAACATAACCACTAGGAAGACATGGTTCTATAGCTTCATTGTTAGCAAGTAAGAAACTATGACAACAGACCCTATGTTTGGCACAGCTAACTCGTTAATAGAAGCGTAGATATCAAATTTGGTGCGCACGACTTGTTTCTGGAATAACCTTCATCAGGTACGGTCATGACAGATACATACTAAGTCAACTAACAATGTGTTAAACTCAGACTATGTTTTACCTACAAATTAATTGCCCCCTTCACCTTTAGAGTAACAAATGTAGTGGGTTGCCTTTTTTTTTAAAGTCTGTGTCCGCCTCTGCATGGTGTTCCTGTTTCTAATGGTATTGTGATTAGGTTTGTACCTTTCTGTACTCATTTTGGTATACTTTGAAAAAGATACCATCATTACTATCATTAAAATTTAAATTAGGAAAAAAATCGACGCGCTTTTATCTACACTTTGGATCTTACACTACCTTTGTTTCACGTGCCATTCAAATATTTTATTTTTTGAAAAGCCTACACATTTTAGGTGCGGAATTTTAAGTCATTTCCAAGAAATGTAAATAAAATGACATTGTCACCTTTTATATATCATGTAAAACGTGAATACACAGGTTATCGGTATTCTATTTCAATTTCTTTTGAAAAAAATTTATGAATGAATATTCATTTCTAAAGATATAAAATTTCAAGCTGCATAAATTATATGTGTTAAAAGTTACTATAAATATATACTTTTATATACCCCTGTTGACTATAGAGTTAATAACCTTACAAATTTAAAACATACCAGCAATAGTTTACGTGTAGTATATCAAATTATCAGGGTACGTAAGAAGGTGTAAATATCAGTGTACACAAAATATTTTTTGGCTGAAGAGATTTAATAGTTGACAGTATCATGATTTAATGCATTTTTTCGGGTCTGTTTTTGCCGATTCATGAGGTTTTTGTGTTCACTCATCCGAATGAATTCCTTGAATAATATGTTTTATTGTGATAAAATTGTATCCATGCGGGTATATTAACGGAAGATATCCTAAATATAAATATTTGTGTACATAGTATTAGTGAAATTGTTAATAGGATATACTATGGGTGATTCTCTTTACTTATTAAATTTATGGATTTTGCTATTTCTACAGATTGGTATCGGTAAGTTCTTAATATTCAACGATGACTTAAGACACAATGGTATTTCCTTGTTTTAATTTTTGGATAGATAGACACGTCTTTTATTTTAACCTTCGACAGGTAAAATATATAGGGCATATATTTCTATTTAAAAAAATTAATAGGAGTTACTGTGCACTTTTTCGATTGATGGTTTGGTTTTATGGTGTTTAACGCCACTTTCAACAATATTTCAGTTATATCGTGGTAGTCAGTTTTATTGGTGGAGGAAACCGGAGTACCTGGAGAAAACCACCGACCTGGGTTGTCGCAAGTCACGGACTGCACTTTTTTCAATATACATGTACATACAAATGTATGTATATGAAAACCAGCGTCTTCCTAGAAAATGACACAGCTTACCTGGTTTGCAAATGGTTTCGAATTCTCCAATATACAGTAGTTTTGAGTGAATAAAAAAAGGATCTTTTCTATTAAATTTGCAACCAAAAAATGAGTTTCAAACAACAACAAAATACGAACGCCACGATATAGGGAACGAAATACTGCTAAAGTACTGCACCTGCCAATCAACCAATCAATCAAACAACACGACATATTACGTTTGAAGTAAATTATTTGAACAGATATTTATCACAGCTAATGTCATAATAAAGTGGGGAAGCTGTCTATCAAAGTACCAATTTCAATCTTTGTTGAGGGTAAGATATTGCTAAGCCTGAGGATAAATACACTGTAAGTACTTGGTTAACGTACTTTTCCGCCAAGACGATTCGTAGAATAGGCCGAGTGCTTATTCCAGTGTTAGCATCATAATAGACTACGTGAACGGACATTTTATCAATCTGCATCATAAACCTCAATAACACTTGTAAAGAAAAACCAGGGTGACTAGAAAACGGATCTCGTCCTCTACTCTTTAGGATTACCAGTCTGACGTAAACATTTTAAATGGACCTGCCCCGTCTAGCGTAAATATTATCGTAAATGTAGTAAATATATAGGTCATGCATTCCATTGTCAATAAGGGACATTACTCTGTTTGACCTGGTTGCGATAAGGTGGATTGGAATGTTTCACTCTAGTCGCAGGTTAAACCCCCTGCATAAAATGTTATTTATTTTGGCTTTGAGCGTACCTGATGAAGGTTATTCCAGAAACGCGTCGTGCGTGCTAAATCTAATATCTACATTTATATTACACTGGATCACAACCCGAAACTCAGTGGTTCAATTTCTACAATAAAGCAATGATTACGTTGACGGATCGTATGTCTTCTTCTCATAAACTGTATAATTTGATTTTTTAAAGGTATTATGTTGTTAAGTTTGGTAATTTTTTGGAAGGTTTTTTTTTGCGTTGAAAGTTAATAATCACGTTCAAAACATGAGAATAAAACGTATATTTTTGTTATTTTTGTGTGTAACTTGTCTCCCAGCATCATAAATTATGCATGTCCCCATGCATGATATTTTTGACAAGGTTTTAATATTGCCAGTGTAAAGCCACCCCGCAGTAATTATCCTGCAATTGAAATATCCAATAGAATGGGTGTGTTCGACTGACTAAAGTACAATGCAACATTATATTTTAGGAAACGGAAACAACAGCTGTTACAAGGAATGATTTTATCTCTAAATATTAGAGTTCCAACTTTCGTAAATATCCTGAAAGACCCTCAAACCTATTTTGTTTGTAAAAAGTCATAGTAACCGTAAATTAATGGAAATAAAATAACAATAGCCGTGACATGCAAGAAGTAGTCAAATTTGTTATAGACTTGCGACAGGACGGTGGTTTTCTCCGGGTCCTCCGATGTCCCCCACGAATAAAACTGACCGCCACGATATAATTGAAATATTGTTGAAAGTGGCGTTAGATACCACCAAACAAATAAACAAACAAACAAACAAACAAACAAAAATTGGTTTTCAAAATATTTTAATTCCAGTATTAGTAAATTTCCTGGAAGACTCTCAGAACTATTAATTTTAGGAAAAATATCCTACAACTGTGTATTTCTTCAATCAGAATAACAATAGATTAACACGACGGGTGTCACTAGTGGAGCAGGAACTGCTTACCCTTCCAGGGCACCTGAGTTTACCCCCGGTTTTAAGTGGGGGTTCGTGTTACTCGATCTTTAGTTGTATGTGTATATGTTGTAGATCGTTGTTTGTCCTTTTGTACCTTTTCTTTTGGCCATTGTGTTGTTTGTTCTTATTCAATATACGGATTCTGATTACCCCTTTAGTATCTTGAAACTCATCTATGACATGGAACAATTGGGTTTCAAAATACATTTGAAAATCCATCTTTGGTATATTTCCTGGAAGAATCTCAGACCTATTATTTGTTGTCATTGTAGTGAAAGGGAATCGTTGTGTTGCGCAGTCTTCTAGACACAACCGTAGAAGGTTATGTTTCCAAAACCCTTATGCAAATGTACCATGAAAATAACCATGATATTTTTTCAGGACATTATGTTCTGCAAGTGGTTGTGGAAAGTCAAATCGAAACTAACAGCATTTCCTGTCACATTTGAGAATATAGTGCACGATAATATAATATATGCGGTGATTCATTAACTTACCTCTCGTTTTTTATTTGCAACTGGTCTCTTTTATGCAATTGCATAATTATTTAGTAAGTTTCTCGGTTGCATGCTTTCCTTGGAACATTGATGAATATCGCCCACAAAAGAAAAAAAGGAGGATCAAACCCTGATAGGTACCTATTGAATTTATATATGCAGTAACGGGACCTCAATGGAACAAACAACAAAAAATGTCACATGACAAGGGACTAAGAGGTCAAATCCTACGTCACTCAATGACTTTTATTTCCATATCAAAATGTCGTTTCCTATATTAGTCACTTGACCTATATTGGTAAAACAAAACGTCTCAGAACAGAACTCACAAAAGTTTATCCGTTCGGGTCGATACATTAACGGGTAGGTGCGGTATTAGCTTTAAAATGAGATATTATTTAAATAAAATGGTGTACATACTGAATACATCCTGACAATTTGAAAAGTTACATACTGGCATACTCTCTTTTCAGGGGATGCATTGCACAACGGACCAACTTAGTTCCAGAACCGTAGCTATTACGGTCTTTTTTGTCATCATATGGTCACAAAAGAAAAGAAAAGAAAAAGACCATAATAGCTACGGCTCCGCAGCTACGGAAGAACTATGTCACATTCGTATACTCGGAGGGTCCTCGTTTTTTTAAATATCTTTTTCACACTTAGATTTTACACATGGATAAATGTATTTCAGGTTTATCTTATTTCAGATGGCTGTTATAGGAATGTTCCTACGAATTTGCCAAAATCGAAGCAAAAATCCAATAATGGTTATAAAGTAGTCCCAGAAAATAACAGATTACCATGTACAACGAATGAGACACTAGCAAAATCATGTTTAAATGGAGGGACGTGTTTGGCGTCAGATATAGCTTCTAATGTAAAACAAATTTCGTGTCAGTAAGTATTTTATAGCAGTAGAGATATAATGTATCGGCCATCTTTGAATCACGTGTTCTGTCACAGTGTTGTTCATCTTGATAAAAGGAAGTTAAACAGTAATGGCTAATGGTCAACAATATAGCCGTGGTGTAATCGATACAACATTATGTGATAAATTTTGTCAGTGACTTGCGACAGTCCGTGGTTTTCTCCAGGTACTCCGTTTTCCTCCACCAATAAAACTGACCGCCACGATATAACTGAAATTTTGTTGAAAGTGGCGTTAAACACCATAAGCCAAACCTAAAACCACCATCAACACTATAACTAGAACATTGATATAATACACTTACTTGTATGTTCCTTCGTTTAAAATGAAATGTAGTTAATTGAACAAAATCGTGGGTTATTAGTATTAGAAGTAGATTAAATGGTTAGGGAGCAACTATTAATTTTTTTAGTGAGGCAAGGTAGACATTTCAGATCCTGGATATTGTTTTTCGCGAAGAAGTTCAAGACTTTTTTATTTCATATGTTATGATGTCTTATATCCTTTTCGATGCTTGTTTATTTGTTTTACTTGTATCCTGGCAATTAATTTAGCTTTTATCTAGACCTGGATATTTGTTTCTCTTGAAAATTCTTCTTTGTCAGCCCCTCTCAGAAAAATCAAATGGCTGCTACTAAATACAATCTTGAGATGACGGCGTATAAATTGCGATTATGTTATTTCGATACATTTGTGCCATCGTAGGGTTCCTATCTGAAATGTTTGTGAAGAATGGTGAAAATTTTGTCAATGAAGAGAAGGGTTTATCTATTCAATCAAAAATATGTCGTGTCTGTAATCCGTTAACGCATGGAAATTCATGGCTGGGTTAAGTCGTCTATAATTCTGATTTAATATGTATGCTCTCTCATAAATAGCAACATAAGAACTAAGAATACAAAATCATGAAAACAATTTCGCGAACCTCCAATCTGATTAAACATAGACGTTTGTTTCATTTTTTGGCGATTACACTAGCATCTAACGCCATCCCGTATGACGTCGTCAGGGTAAAAATGTTCATCGGACCAATCAGTCATGAGCCAACGGTAATATTAAAGCCGAGCACACATTGAGAGCTGCTGTTCGATTTGTCAATATGTCTCACTGTCTTGCGTATGATTGTACGGTCAAAGATGAATGAAAGATTATCTGACATGACCGCTTATAGGATGTCGTCAAATGTTAGTGCATTGTCAAGAGAACAAAAGATGCAAAAAACATCTAATTCTATTTACATAAATCAATATCCAATCAAGGCAACAACAAAGTCACTTGAATATCAAGAAAGGGAAATAAGACGAGGGGTTGTTGCTTTCTTGTTGTTTTACATACATAAATTCGGCTTCATACAAATGAAACAACGATTCTGCAATTAAGGTTGCACGATAATTGCCCATTGGGATACATTGTTGCTTAACATGAACATGTTATAAAAATACTTATCAAGCAACTAGACACTCTCTAAATACTTATAAAAAAAATAGAAACTCCCTAAATTCTTAACAACATTATCCTCGTTGTATTATATTTGTAAATAATTTTGTTTTCTCTATGCAAGAATAAGGAATACACAACTTCTGTACTGCCATGGTTCATTAAAATAAAAAAGTAGATATCAAATTTAGTGCGAACGACGCGTTTCTGGAATAACCTTCATCAGGTACGATCAAAATTGAAAGATTGGAAAGCCAAACAGTTTAATGTGTTGGGAGCAATAAAACCAAAGGGCTTAAACATGATAGCCAAAATCGGCTAAGGTCATCTACGCCCGAGAGAGGAGAACCTTAGTTTTACTAATAATTACATTAAATACTAGTATATTTGTTTGAAATTTACAGTTCCCAAGTAATGTAATTTATTAAAACAAAGTCCCGTTTCCCTGGGCATGGGCGAGCTTAGGCTATGTTTGTCCAGTTTCCCTGGGCATGGGCGACCTTAGTTTATGTTGGTCCAGTGTCCCTGTGCATGGGCGACCTTAGGCTATGTTGGTTATCCTGTTTATGTGCTTTGATTTGCTTGCTCCCAATGATTTTTAATTTGGCTTATTTTGGCTAGTCGGTCTTTTGACTGTGGGCATACACAAATGAAGATCCTTCCAGAAACGTGTCGTGTGCACCAAATCTACGTTTTTTATTATATTATAACATGATGTTCATCAACTTATTTTAAAAGATGTTATCTTTCTTTTAGATGTCCAGATAAATATGTTGGTGACCGTTGTCAGATGATTGATACTACCATGATATTCAAAAGTAAGTGCGCATGTCTAATCATACATGAAATACTGGTTCGTATCCAAAAACACTTTACAATTTTACAGAAAGTGAAAATAAATATAAAACTAATATTAATAAATAATGTGTTTTATTTGTTCTACTGAAAAAAATCAAAGGACATCTTGTTTGTTTTTTAATTTACAAAACAGACATCATCATCACCATCATTTCAGCAAAAAGTAACTTGTTTTCGCCACAATATGGCTGCAAAATTGCTGACTTGACTTAAAGAACATTAATTCACCTGCTACTTCGTGTACTACAGTTTGTCAGAGAAATGCAACAGATTAGGTTTTTGTTCTGGCTACTACGATTTCGTCCACCATAAAAATTTGCCACCACGTTATAACTGAAATGTTGTGGACAATGGGGATTAACGCCCATGATGCATTCTTGTATAGAGTGACAATTTGAAATAAAAATGTGTCTAAAATCTGACATACATGTATATATAAACATCACCCGCGTTGATGTATATACCATATTAAAGGTTTTAGAACTTGCAAATACTAGCATGTCAGTTTTTAGACACATTTTTATTTCAAATTGTCACTCTAAACAAGAATGCATCATGGGCGTTAATCCCCATTGTCCACAACATTTCAGTTATAACGTGGTGGCAACTTTTTATGGTGGACGAAATCGTAGTAGCCAGAACAAAAACCTAATCTGTTGCATTTCTCTGACAAACTGTAGTACATGAAGTTGTATCATGCACACTAGTGGGAAGTGATCTCGCATGCCCATCGATAGGCGCTGACTCGCACGGACACGACGGTCCCCATCTCATATTTGGAAATGTTCGCTACATCTGTATTTAACCTGTTATCGAGATACCAAAGATGTAAGGAGCGTCAATTTTAATTTTTAACAAGGGGTATTACTGAATGTTGACTCTGTCATCATTTTAGTGGCACAAGTACGTTTTGTTTTATTTCTAGGGACTGAAGGTCTGTTTTCAAAATATAACCTGCCAGAACGGTGACTGTTATTACAAATTAAATTTGGTCGTCTATCCATTTTAGTTTTATCAAAACAATTTTAAATTGTATTTCAAAATGCAAGATCTAAGTTTTTAACAAGTGATCAAAATATTTTTTGCAGAGCAAGCTACATCTTTATCAACAGCAAGCCTGGCTGCAATTCCAATTGTATGTGTAATAGCTTTGATCTTTGTCATCATTTTGATTGTCAGGTAATATTTTCATTTCATGGTGTAGCTTTTAAAATAAAATGCAGTGAAACCTGTTTAAACCGAACCCTGAATAAATCGAAATCCTGTATAAACCGATATTTGAATAAGGTCCATATGTAAGACATATTTCCTAAATGGACCTGCTTAAATGAAACACCTGTTTATTCCGTACACAAACGTTAGTCTGACGGAGGATCGGTTAAGACAGGATTCACTGTAATATGCTATAAATACATTTACATGGCGCTAGATGTGATTTAAACGGCTAATATCTCAATATAATATCTCAACAGTTCCATGCCGTTAATCTTTGAAAAGTCAAAAACGTTAAAACAAAATTAAATCAAATGCATTACCAAATTATGGTAAGGAAAACGTCTAAGATTAGACGTCATCTTACGTTTCAATAATTCTATATTGATAATCTCAAATAGTGTGCAAAATGTTCATTGTATGCTGGGAATTCATCAGATTCGCACGAAAATGTATTCACCTTCCGTTTCTAAACTGTATTCTTTGAACAATTCATGTTTTCAAAACGGCTATACAAATCTTAATTTGATTCAAAACAAGGTTACAACAATTGTCTGGGTTATTGCCCATTGCTAACTTTTTAGTATCATTTTAAGAAAGATGACACAGATAAGAAGAGTTTGAAGATACCAAAACCCATAATCAGAATCCGTAAATCTAAGAAGGACAGACAACACAATAGCCAAAAGAAAAACGACAAAAGGACAAACAACGTTCTACAAAACACTACACAGAAAACTAAAGATTGAGCAACACAAACCCCACTAAGCAGGGGTTGGACTCGGGTGCACTGGAAAGGTAGGCAGTTCTTATTCCACATGTAGCACCCGTCGTGTTCCTCTTGTTAAAACCCGGTGATAAGTCATGAATGAGGAAAGTACCAGATTATGATAACGACAAACGAAACATATCCGTGGTCATTTAGTCATTTGTTACTCAGATATTCCGTAACGGTTAGCCAGGTCATGGTGGCGACTGTAAAACCTGGCTTTTAAGTGATTATGTCGATCATATCCATCCCAGTGAAGGATACCACAGATACATCCAGGCCTGCTTCATGTATATATTAACACCTAGAGATTGAGTTGTTTAAAACCGAAGTGATTTACCCATTGTGGACTATTCATTTAAATGTACATGTAGCAACATTCCAGTAGCATCTGCATATGGAGTATATATATATATATTTATGTATCTCAGTTGAAGCTTGAGGCTCTTATCATGATTTCTTTGATGAAAGGGTTGCTAGAGAGCAAGCATATACATTACGTGGAAAGTTACAAAGTGATTAATCACATGCTCTCGAACACTTGACTCCCTCCTCGATCGTGTGAACACATATTCTAAAATAGCCGGAAAAAGAGAGCAAATTTTCACGAACCGTAACATTGTTAACACATATTTTACGCTTTAAGAAACCGTCATCATGATGGATGGGTTAATGCCGTTCTGAAACAGTGGGGGTACTGAAAAAGGAGGGTCCAGTGTTCGAGTGTCTGTGATTTCAGTATTTTATTAAGATTTTTTTTTAAACTTTCAGCTGCATTACATATATAATTAAAAGAATCAAGGGATATTATCCGAATCCAGAACAACAGACAATCAAATGACGGATGATTATATTGCATTATGGATAATAATATTGTTTTTATTTTCACATTCATGATTGGCCTATTTGAACTTTAAGAAGACGGAACTTGAGTTTCTGAAGCTAATTTTAAGTCAGAGTTATACTTTGTTGACCATCAAAGAAGAAAGAGAGGAGAAAGTACATTTATTTGATTAAAATAAAATTTTACTATTATGTCGATTTTATTTTTGGACACCGTGTAAGATATATGTCGGACAAGATCTGGTGTTATGATACCGTCTATATATTTTCATTATGCTCTCTATACTAGCTATATATAGTCTTTTCAGTTCTTTAAATTTCTGTGCGTGGTCTAGATCAGCTGATTTCTTTTTTCATTTTATATGTTTGTCCTTTTTTCTGATGAACAGTCTATAATGTCTGTCGTAATAATTGCGTTGCCGGCTTTTGTTTTTGTGGCTTTCTGTTATATATTGTTAGTTGTAATGGTTTCTATATTTTTTATGTAGTCTCTTAATCCTTGCATATACTACTTTGTTATATGGTACATCTTGCTTAATAAAAACGTAGATGTCAAATTTAGTGCACACGACGCGTTTCTGGCACAGTTCGTTTTTTATGGTTGCTAGATTTTCTTTAATGTGACCATTTTGCTTCTTTGGTAGAGTGGTATCTTTTTCGGTTTTTGTGTGCTTTTTGTTGGTATTGTGCCAGTCCTTCTAGATACAATGACATGATCAGGAAGCCCAGGTATTGTTTCTATTCAGTTCAAGCTGTTTTGTGTAGTTTGTGATAATGAGAACATGTATGTTTGATTCTTGTGTTGGCTCTTCTGCGATTTGTACTAGTCCATGGTCAAAAATTTCAACAAGTTCACAAACAATAAATCATAGTCTCGGACAGTTTTCTTTTACAACTTCCTGTGCAATCAGTGTCTATTATCACTAAATGTTGAGAGTTCGAATCCCTCTTGTGGCGATGTGCACTCGATACAACATTATGTGATAAAGTTTGTCAGTGACTCACGACAGGTCAGTGGTTTTCTCCGGGTACTGCGGCATCCTCCACCAATAAAACTGACCGCCATTATTGAAAGTGGCGTTAAACACCATATCCCGCCTTTTAACTAGCAACCAACGACAACTCATAGCAACTGTTGCTGCAGGTTGCTTTACTTGCAATGAGTGCTGCATTTGCCGAAACGATGTACTTAAATTATCTACAACCGGCCGTACTAAGGTCGAAATGAAAACTACTTCCCGCGTTTCGTCAAACTAAAGTGCATCAAAAAGAATACACAATCATGTCGTGACCCTCCATCATCAATGTGAGAATATTTATGGTTAACCTATATATATATATATATATATATATACGTCTGAAAATTAAACCAAACAGTGTTAGAATTAGATTTTAGAGCTGTCAGATTTTTGTTCTTCCCTCGACGGGATTTGAACCCACACCATTGATACACTGCAGCACCATTCGCTTAGCCTTACGTCCAGCGCCCTAGACCACTCGACCACATCCACATATATAGCTATGTTGTATGGCAATGGAGTAATCCAGTAATTGTTGTTAAACACCAACACAGCAATTTTCAGCTATATCATGGCGAGAACAAGTTAAATTTCAATGAGGTGATGATGATGTCCGCTTTGGACTTGACTTTTATAGTGGTAACTTACTGAAACAACAGTCCGTGGATAGACATGCCGCCCCACTCGGACACATTATCTGTATTCCGAGCCGACCAGACTTTGCCCTTTCTCCTTGGCGCTGCGTGCTAGTTGTATAGTCTTTGGTTTGACCCGATCTGGACTCGAACCCTCGATCTCGAGGAGAGCACTCTAACCATTACACCACCTATGCGGTTGAATATTGCAAAGGAAGAAAATTACAAAATTGTCGTAAATGTATAAAAAGTCAGCACACCATGAATATAAGGTAACATTCAGATGACTCATGTTTAGCCCACTATAACAATGCATGGACCAAATATGATGATCATATGTCATATGGTAATCACGGTACCTGTCAAACTTTACATAGTCATCAGTAGACAATGAAAATGAGGTCAATGTCAAGTGACAAATGTCTGGCTGACATGTGACCTCCATGAACAATGTGTGGACCAAAAAAATGTGAGCATATATAGCTAGGTTGTATGGTAATGGAGAAACTGACCTGATCACAAACAATTGACATCAATTCAAACTCAATAAACCATAAAATCAGTCCAAGGTCAGGTGACACAAGCTTGGCTGGCATGTACCCCCCAGGATCAATGTGTGGATCAAATATGGTGATTCTAGGCTTTATAGTATTGGAGAAGTTGATCCAATCACCAAAACGTGACATTTTTAAGGCCACAGTCAAAGCAATATTATACCAAGGATTTGTAAATCCTTGGTTATACCCATGTCTAGCCTTCAGTGACTTTCTTCACAGGTGAGACAAATAAAATTTCACATGACAGGGATGTTTTTCAATTCATGAATTTCTATGGAGGCCCTGAAACACTTCATTTTGGACTTTTTCTCAGAACATTGTTTTGAATTTCAGCCAATCAGAAACAAGAAGTTCCATTGGATCATGATCAAATGAGGAATATCTGTAGAAGTCCTTGTAAACATTATTTTACTCATTTATATTAAATCATTTGAGCTTGCTCTTCCAGGGAAGATTTTTCAAGTTTAAACCAATAAAATAAAAGAAATGCTCGAGACAGTCATATTTTGCCGAATCAATATGAAATGAGGAATCTTGTAGAGGGCGACATTTCTATTAAGTTACAAATAATTTGTACATCTAGAGGGAGAGGAAAATATTTTTGCACTATACAATGCATGTATTTGACCAATGAGAAACTTTTACCTAATTGCCTATGGTTGCAATGTTGTTTGACAAATGTGAATTATGTGAGGTATTTTTGTAGGGGATCTTCCATACATTCCTGCAAAGTTTGGCTTCACTTGACCAAGTAGTGTCACAGAAGACGATTTTAAGTGGATTAATCAGAAACAAGAAATGCCCATGTCAGCCATGATTTTCATCCAATCAGAACATAATGATGTTCTTCTGCACAACATTTCATACAACATTCCTCCAAAGATTGGCTATCACTACTAAAGTTGTGAGTTTGAATCGCTCTCATGGCAAGGTGTACTTGATACAGTTTTATATCATAAAGTTTGTCAGTGACTTTCGGCAGGTCAGTGGTTTTCTCTGGGTACTACGGTTTCCTCCACCTATAAAACTGACAGCCACAATATAACTGAAATATTGTTGAAAGTGGCATTAAACACCATAACCATATCACTAACCCAAAGATTGGTTACATTTAACCAAGTGGGAAACAGAAGATTAGATCATAATGTTAAATATTAACAACGACCAACAAGTGATGGCTTTAGCTCACATGACCACAGGCACTTGCTTCATGCATGGTCCAATCCCTACCATTAGTAAGGCAAAAGGTAGAGACTGGACCATTTAATGAAACAAGTGCTTGTGGGCCTGTTGCTTTTGGAATACGAGGTCTAAAAACAATCTAAAATCTGTGAAATGGCATTAAATGAAGAAGTCAGATGTATAACAAAAACTCTATGTATTTTATAAATATTTGGTCTTAATTACAAAACAACATACAACAATGAAGAAACAGTTCTATGATAGACATTGCATTTTTAATATGATTAACAACAAAAAAATAAAACAAATATGTACTTCAGATATCAATGTATTTAAATACAATAGGTTATTGCATATTAAACTTGACCTTAACTATGTAAATCAAATGAAATTAAATCTAACATCATCCCCCGGAAAATGTGTGTTCTCACCCCCTTCCCCTCAACAAAAAAATGTAATCATAGAAGAAATAGAAAAGACAACCAAAACATCTCATTTCTCAAGACTTGTACATAATAATTTAATTTAAGCTCATTGCTGACCAATTAAATATGATCATAATAAAACATTTTAATAATTCGTCACATTATTAATAGCTATTTAGGCAGCTTAGAGTTTAGAGGTTATAATAAACATGCCACTGGAAGGAAGACCCATTTTTTTGTAGTTTTCCTCTTAAATAACACATTTGCAAATCAAAACTGCCTTACATTACAAACAAAATAGATATGATTCACTGATATGACTTAAAGAGGTATCATATTAATATCAATGTGAACTACTTTTGTTTGGTTTTTTTTTTTTTTTGTCAAAGTATCTAATTGCACACAATTCACATGTGCCGGTAGGTCTTCCACAACTATAAAGGTTTCTTTAATACAGGGGTAATTCTGGTCAGAAAATAAAATCAATGAAAATCAATGAAAAACAGCTGAAACCATCTACACCCCCTTTCAAAGGGTCCATTTTTGACCTGTTTCTGACCGTGTCCAGCAACTTTCAGAAAAAAAAAATCATAGGAAAATAGCTGAAATCAGTTAAATAATTGACAAAAATCATCCCTCTTTTGATCATTATAAAATAACACCTAGGGTAAAAGTTTGGTTTTCCTTATCCTTGGATACCAGTAAGTCTGTCTACAGAGAAACGATGTAGTAGAAAATATTTACATCCAATAATTAAGTCTCATTTACAAAGTGTAGGAGACTTATAGTGTTTACTCCATTTCTTATCTAAACAGTTGAGTTCATTTTCAAGGTTTAATTCCAGTTTCATTTCGACCCTATCCTAAAAAAAAACCTACCCTCTTAAAAAATTGTGATCTGATATGATGATAATATGCTAAGAAACTTCATAATATGTGGAGAAAACTTTCATACTTATTACAAAATAATATTCAGAACACCATTTGAAGGCCAGTGAGGAATCTGTATTAGTCATTATTATAAGGTTTATTTCCCCAGGTAAATCTGTAATGAAATGCCCCTTTTTTTTCTTTTTTCTTTTTTTCTTTTTTAGAAAAGTCATCTGATGTATTCTCTTATAAAATTCCTAATAAATCCTAATGTAAAATGTGCAATTGTTCGGTCATTTTTTTACATGCAGCACGAATAGATAAATGCACAAAAACTTTTTTTTATCAAATATGGCAGTGAAAATACAATGTTAAAATGTTATAAATAAAATGCACATGAAAACAAAAAACTGTGTCATTTAAATAATGGAATTATTTTACAGATGATATGATTGGTCAGTTTGAATAATGAATTTTAATGATATGCAAAACAAATTACTTAAAATGCAAGTCTGGAATGACCTCACACATAACTGAAAAGACACTTCCTAAAGTTCTCTTTAATTAGACATTTAATTAAAGAGGCATCTCTTTCTGAAAAGAGACATGTCTAGCCATCAAAATAACACTCAATCATGACTTTACTTTTTATTGTTGTCTTAAAATATAAGTTTAATTATGAAAATATATAAACCAGGTACAATAAATCATGTAATCTGGGTACATATGTACTTATTAGGGTGAGGTGTTACCATTTTGAACGACCTCTTTTCATTTTTAAATATAAACCAAAAACTACAACAGAAAAGGTATCAAAAATAATTCTCAAATATCATGATTTTTGCTTTGTTATTTGTAATTGGATCTAAATCTATACTAATTTTACAAACTCACATTTCTGTCGTCAAGATATCACAATATTTTTAGGAAATTTGATAATCTGCTATATGTGTATGTCACTAGTTTATTTTTTCCATTTAGACAACATACTTAAGAAAAATAATTATTAAATTAATAGAAAAATAGCAGTGAATAAAATTCATATTTACTGATATAAATTTACAACAAAGGAAATAACTCTTAAAAAAGAAATAAAAATATATCAGGCTGGTCAAGGGGAATAACTCTAAGAAAGAAAGAAAAATATATCAGGCTGGTCAAGGGGAATAACTCTAAGAAAGAAATAAAAATATATCAGGCTGGTCAAGGGGAATAACTCTAAGAAAGAAATAAAAATATATCAGACTGATCAAGGTGAGACTGGTCAAGGGGAATAACTCTAAAAAAAAGAAATAAAAATACATCAGACTGGTCAAGGGGAATAGCTCTAAAAAGGAAATAAAAAAATATCAGGTTATGTATATTAAAGGATAGTGTCTGCAATTTGAGTTTTTTTTTTTTCCATCTTTTTTTTTTTGGTAGTGAATCATTATTTTATTCATTGGAAAGATAAAAAGATTGTCATCTACAGAAAGTTTTCTGTCACCATTTTTCCCTTTTTTCGAAACCAACGACAATTGTTCCTCCATGGGAAATCAAGCTAAGCATGATATGAATTGGTATTACATATTGTCCTTAGACAGAAATAATTTTCGGAAGATGTTTTCTATAAGTAAAAAAAGGTTGCATTTTTCTTTTTCAAAACAGTCTATTTGGTGCTTATTTATGTTTTTTTTAATATATTCCCTGTTAAAATATCTAGATAGAAAAGAAATAATAATCCAAATTACAGACACTATACATTTAATAAATAAGTTAAAAAAGGAATTCCAGTGAAATAAATTAATCTATAAAAAAAAAACTGTGACAAGTTATTTAAGCCATAAATTTTTTTAAAAGCCTCATAATTTAAAGTTATTTACATAAGAAAAAACAGCATTTCATTGTTCTTAAATGTATACAGTATGTGAAATGAATTTATTAGCATACACATGTTTTTAAGCTTCTTTGGTACTGAAAGTCATTGCACAAAGAAATGAAATGATATACTTTAAAAACAAAAGATCCTTATCAAATAAATCGCTCAAAACTGCTTAAACTTCATATTATTTTTGCTAACGGGTTTGCCTGTCATGTCAAAGTTATATTATGGTCAAATTTTTTTTTAAATAAACTTGTGCAAGATAATTCTCAATATAATTATTTTAGATTCAACATTAGATAATAACCATTTTTTGTGGTTTTGTTATTGGTCATTAATTAACAAAACCAAAAACACTTACTTTCAATCAAATTTGCCAGATTTAAACCAACTAATTGTTGACATATTGCAATATTTATAAGATCAACACCAACATCTGTCTTTTAGGAGATAAAATTTGCATTAAAACAAACTAGGAAGAAAAACCCCTAATCTTCCTATCAATATTGTTAAATCAGGCCTCTCAAGTTAAGTTATTTACATGATAAGAAAAGACAATATTTTATTTTTGTTTGCAAATCCTTAAATACCAGTAAGCATGCTGGCTGTCATGATAAATTTCAATAACATCTAAAGTAGCATTTCAGCCAAGAATGTTTTTTTAAAGGTGACAAGTTACTAATGACTAAAACAAAGTGAAGAGACAGACTCATAACATATTCATGTTTTACTGTGTGTAAGGCAAATTCATTAAAAAACAAGAAATGTGTGCATCACAAAATACACCCGTCTATATAAATTATCAAACGGTATAATGGTAATGACCCCAAAATAAATAGGATTCTTCCCCTTCCACAGGGGAATCATGTGGCCAAGTTTGGTAAAGATCCAATATACAGAACTAAAGTTATCGTGCGGAAACGACCCTGTTGTCAAAAATTATATTTATAGTATGTGACCTTGACCTTTGACCTAATGACCACAAAATAAATAGGGTTCTTCCCCTTCCACAAGGGAATCATGTGGTCAAGATTGGTAAAGATCCAATACACAGAATTAAAGTTATCATGTGGAAACGACCCTGTCATCAAAAATTATATTTATAGTAACAGTGACCTTGACCTTTGACCTAATGACCCCAAAATAAATAGGGTTCTTTCCCTTCCACAGGGGAATCATGTGGCCAAGTTTGTTAAAGATCCAATATACAGAACTAAAGTTATCGTGTGGAAACGATCCTGTTGTCAAAAATTATATTTATAGTAATGGTGACTTTGACCTAATGACCCCAAAATAAATAGGGTTCTTTCCCTTCCACAGGGGAATCATGTGGCCAAGTTTGTTAAAGATCCAATATACAGAACTAAAGTTATCGTGTGGAAACGATCCTGTTGTCAAAAATTATATTTATAGTAATGGTGACTTTGACCTAATGACCCCAAAATAAATAGGGTTCTTTCCCTTCCACAGGTGAATCATGTGGCCAAGTTTGGTAAAGATCTGATATACAGAACTAAAGTTATTGCACGGAAACCTGTGTGGACGCCCGCCCGCCCGCCCGCCATACCCAATCACATAATACGGGCATATAAAAATACAGAAATTTGTTCATACAAGTAAAATCAACATAACTATCATATAACAATTGCAAAAATTCAACAGATAGCAAATTAAATTTAAATTTTTTCAAATCACATTATTAATGATTAAGAATCATACCATATATGTTCATGTTTTAAAGGATATTTGATCTTTATCTGTTGGCATGAGAAAACAAGGACTAGATAAAAATCTTATGGTAAATCACTAAATCTTATGATGAATCACCAAATCTTATGGTGAATCACCAAATCTTAAGTAAATCAGTAAGTCTTATGGTGAATCACCAAATCTTAAGTAAATCACTAAATCTTATGGTGAATCACAAACTTTTATGGTACATTTGTAAATCACCAATTTTTAAGTAAATCACCAAATCTTATGGCAAATCACCAAATGTTATGGTAAATCACCAAATCTTATGGCAAATCACCAAATCTAAAGTAAATCACTAAATCTTATGGTGAATCACCAAATCTTATGACGAATCACCAAATCTTAAGTAAATCACTAAATCTTATGATGAATCACCAAATCTTATGGTAATACACAAATTCTATGATAAATCACCAAATCATATTATAAATTACCAAATTGTATTATAAATAACCAAATCTTAAGGTGAATCACCAAATATTATGGTGAATCACCAAATGCTGGAGAAATCTAGATTTGTCAATACAAGTGAAGAATTCTTTATAATTCTATGAATTCTCTGATTTCATTATTTATCCCATCCCCCCTCCTAATGGGGATTAAAATGTTGAAAAATATTTATTATGGCTTT
The DNA here is from genome assembly GCA_963680875.1 of Bathymodiolus brooksi. Taxonomy (NCBI): domain Eukaryota; kingdom Metazoa; phylum Mollusca; class Bivalvia; order Mytilida; family Modiolidae; genus Bathymodiolus; species Bathymodiolus brooksi. Next base: position 92,313,193 of record OY804579.1, read on the forward strand.
ACAGTGAAACATGTCTAAATCAATCACCCTTGGTACAAAAAAATTCTTGTTTGGAATAGGCAGGTATTCAGATTAAACAATGTTACACTTACAAGGATATCAGACAGAGGGACTAGATTTCATTTTCGCTTACCCAGAATTCCTGTTTATTCAGGTTTTGATTTAAACAGGTTATGCTGAATATGAAATGTATTAACATTTTCTAATGCATAAATGGTATTATTTGAGTAAATTCTCAATATTTCACATATATTTTTGTTTCCATGACGATGACACTACATTCTGACATAGGAAAACGATGAACTATACAAAGTTGTCTTTTCTTTTCAGCTTTCCATGGTATTTTATGATTCGTGAATTATATATAATGCCTCATTTTCACATGGCGAGAATGAATCCAGATCGAAATGGCAGTGAACGTGAATTTATTTTGAATTATATAATGCTACACGTTTGTAGCAGCAGCACCAACATCATCATCGGCATCCACAAATCTAATGTACGGTAAAATTTTTGATAACCTTTTACTTTTACTGTCTGAATAAGTAACATTTTCTTGCAATGGTCTTTCTTCTTCTTTCTGGATTTCATCTGTTTGCTAAAATGAAAAAAAAATGTACAAATTATTAAATATAACATCAATATCTTGTACGCAAGTGAATGTTGTTAAAAAAATCTACTTATTGTAACAAAGTTCATAAAAGGTTAGACAACTCTTGAGTAAAATACAGTCAAACCTTGTTTTATCAAACTTGAATAAATTGTTTCCCTAGGCAACTCAGAGTAAAATCTGGTCCGTTCATAGTAGATTTCAGCTTATCTTGATCACTGATAACTATAATACTCAGATATTTCTATTTAAAATCGTCAGCCATTCAGTTTCGACACTACAGGATTTAACTATATACGAAATGATTAATATTTACTTAGGGTTATAGTTATGGTGTTTAATGCCACTTTCAACAATATTTCAGTTATATCTTAACGGTTAATTATATTGGTGGAGGAAACAGGAGTACCCGGAGAAAACCACTGACCTGTCACAAGTCATTGACAAACTTGATCACATAATGTAGTATCGAGTACTGAAGAACTGATCATCAATCATCAAATCTGCTGTTAATTTTAGTCTGAGATAGAACCAGATTATTTTATAGAACTATCAAGCTTAATTTACCCCAGATTATAGTACAGTGAAGCCTGTCTAAACCAAACCTCCTTCAAACCAACTTTTGTGTTTGATATATTTACAGATGTTTGGTTTATACTTAAAGACTTTCTACATTGGGATCTTATTTAGAGTTTGGTTTACACACGATTCTGGTTTATTCAGGGTCCTGTTTAGACAGGTTTCATTGTACTATAGCATACATCAGATTGTACTATAGCATACATCAGATTGTAAGGCTGTGTCTGAAGAGTCATATATTTGGTCACTGAATCAGTCAGGACCTCACAGTTGTTGATTTGAACTGATTATAATTTTGCTACAACCTTATCAAGACTCTGATGCAATCATCAAATGTAATATATTAGCTGCTTGACAGGAATATGAAGCTTACTGTCTGATTTGCTACATGTCATTTACTGAAATTTTATTCCAATTCCCTCTCATCATTATAGTGAGTGATTGATTGTTGTTTAACACCAACTTAGCAATATCATGGCAAGAACAGGTTAATTTTCAATGAAATGATGACAAGGTCCGCTGTGACAATTTTTATAGTGCTAGCTTACTGAAACAACAGTCCATGATGGACATGTCGCTCCACTTGGACACATTATTCTGATTCCAAGCCAACCAGTCTTTGCTCTTTCTCCTTAATGCTTCGTGCTTAGCGGAGAAGTAACAAATACCAATTTCATAGTCATTGGCTTGACCTGATCGAGGTTCACACCCACAATCTAATGTACCTGAGGCAAGCATGCTAACCATTACACCACCGATGCGGTTCTCACCATTATATTTAATGATATCTACTGTATATACAGAAAGCCAAATAATATATTCCATATTTGATTCTAGTAACACTTAAGGATCTGTGTACACAGAAACATTTTACTATGCATATACTTTAAATTAAATCTACCTCTCTAATATACACTGAACAAAGATATTAGAATGTGCATTTCTTTTTATTATCATAAAAATGGGTCTAGGACAAAAGCCCCCCAGACATAAGCCCCCTGACAAAAAGCCCCCAATAATGAAAAGTAGTATAAGTTAATGATTTTTTGTGTCACATGTATATGTTTTTCTGTGTCTTTGTTTAACTGTTCGGATATGTAAAATTTTCTTTGTATCTTATAACATGATTCAAGACTTTTTTTTTAACCTCTGTATTTTACTTCCTTGTACATCTGTATTTTACCTCAAACCATATTAATATTTATATCTTTGCACACATTTTGGACTTCTTGTACTGCTATTTATGGATTAACATTATTTTTTAATACCATTTTTCATAATAAGTTATTTTTGGAACATGATGCTATCATAAACAATTGAAGTATTTGTTTAAGAATTATAATAACCCTCATCAAAGAAAGTAAAAACAAGAATAAAGTTATTTTATCTTAAAAAAAAATCATAGTATATCAAACAAGATGAGAAAATAACTCACTCATTACTTTTAATAAGATCAAATGTTAAAAGGGTAATTATCAATCGTTTATCAATGAAAACAATTCCTGCTTAACTTTACCTAATTAGTTTCAATTTAAACAATTAAGCCTCTGGTTTTTTTTTAATTTACACTTTATAAATGAACATAACAATGAACAAAATGTGGAAACATAAATTTTAAAGTATTTTTTTGGTATTAATTCTTTAAGATATCTTTTAATATCACCATCAATATAAAACAAATGTAATACGATTCTATGATTATTTCATTATTGGGGGGCTTTTTGTCAGGGGGCTTTTGTCCTAGGGGGGCTTTTGTCCAGGGGCTTATGTCCATGGGGCTTTTGTCCTGTTCCCCATAAAAATCCATATTAAAATTCAGACAAAATGTTAGGAAACAATCAATCCAATTTTTATACAGCAATTTGCCACCAATTTTTAAAAATATTTTTTTGTTGATTTCGAAAAGTAAGAGGTTAAATTTATCAGACAGGCAATTCGCTGATAAAAGTCTACATCAAATGAATTCCTATTTGAGTGAAAATTATTTATGTACACTTCTCACACAGAATAACTGACATTTTGTATATTTTATATGCAATAGCAAGGACAACAAGTAGTAGGTTATATATCTTTCTGTCAAGAGATTTCAGAAAACCACTGAAGCAAAGAAAATTTTGTCATTCCAAAGTTATAAGGAAACAAACATACATTCTATTTATATATATATATTTACGTGCATACATATTATAAAATATAAAGTGAAGAAATTAACTTTCACCTAAAATTAAAACTCAGTGAATCTTGATAATATCAGTCGGTCATGTGACCCCATTGACAAAAATAGAAATTATAATAACAGGAAAAGTAAACCAGTATTATTGCATACAATTGTATCACAGTTATCTCTCTTAGTGACATTATAATATATTTAGTAGTAGCAGTGGACTATAAGTAATGCAGCTAACCAACATATATACTTACCAACGATTATATCTACATTATATAAGTAAAACTTTAAAGGTTTGTCAATGAAAAAATGTTGGAATTGAATATTATATGTTGATTTTCTTCTTAAACAAATTTAAGAACTTCCATTACATAATTCCCTCCCCCTTTTTTTAAATTCATAGGACTCTCATATTGGGTTTTATTGTCATCATAAAGTTGGTGAAATATTGTCTTGTTGGTTATTTTTGATAGGTACAATTTTTGTGTGTGCATATTATGGTAGATTGCTAAAAATACTAAAATGAAAGACGTTTAGAAATCATATTCAAAATGATCATGAAGGTCAATTCTTTTTATAAAATTGTGGAATTTTACACACATAATTTTTTTTTTATTTGGTATCATATAAATACAAAATAATGAAGTCAACAAACCAAGCTGACTAGAATGTATAAAACTATTATGTCATACTGACAATTGGGAAATTAATGAAATAAAATAAAAATGTTTTTCCCCCCATTTTATTGATATACTAACTAAAGAAACACACATTATCAAATTTTATTCTATTCAGGTATTGCATTCAATCTGATTAAATTCAGGGGGCTGTCGTGGTCGTGATTGTATGATAGTTGTATTTATAACTACCTATGCAATTAGTGCCTATTTTCACCAACGTTGTGAGTTCGAATCCCGCTCAGGATACATACAACATTATGTGATAAAGTTGACTTGCGACTGGTCAGAGGTTTTCTCCAGGTACTCTGGTCTCCTCCACTTACAAAACTGACTGCCTTGATATAACTGAAATATTGTTGAAAGTGGCATTAAACACCTTAACCCTAACCCTGATTAAATTTAAGTGTTGAATACAGTAAAATCTGTACCATGCTTTATCATACTGACATTGTCTTATGTAAGATATTACTTACATTTAAAGGCAGTTCAGTTAACGGAATTCTTTCACTATAACTGTCACTATTCCTACTTAATGCTGGCTAAAAATAGAAAAAATATATATATTTATATCATCTGTGAAATTATTTTTCCTCTTTATACATAGATTCTATATTATTTTATGCTTAATTTTTTTTTACACCTTATAGCAAAATCACTTCTAACTGGTTGATCTGAAAAAAGTAGATGATTTCATACAGAAAACTCCTATACTAACATATTAAAACTAATATTTTGAAAAATATATGTGCACAACATGGAGAAGAAAAAAAAAAAAAAAAAAAAAAAAAAAAAACCAACCAAAAAATCACAAAATTTTACATCTGTCAAAATTAACCCATTATACACTTCTATACAACACCTCCATTTTAATTGTATTTGAAAAAAGATTTAAAAGTATGTTTTAGAAAGTAGTTGTTTTTAAATTTCAAGAAATGATGTAAAACAAAAATGAACTCTTTTCTTCTTCTTCTTCCCGGATACGAGTCGGACTCTGTAGTTACTAAGTGTGTGTGACTCGGGCACATAAACAATCAGACAGGGTGCCCCTCCAAAACAGGTAAAAGTCCAAAGAGATGGATGGTATATACAAATAAAAATCATGTACAATATATACATCGTACGGCTGCCCTGTCGTTTATCTGTGTTGTGATGAAAGCCAGGGGATGGAATTCAACCTGACCTTAAAGTCCTCTAGGGAACCAGCATCTACAACTGAAGATGGTACTTGGTTCCATTCCCTGATGGATCTCGGGAAGAAGGAATGTTGGTATGTATCCTTCTTGGCTCTGATCTGTCTGAGTCTATGGTTTCCTCTTGTTCTGGAGTCCCCTGCTGATGGTGGATCTTGTAGCACATTACAAGGGATTGTTTCCATCGTCTTTGCTGGAGGGATTCCCATTGGAGACTGTTTAGCAGGTTTGTTACACAGCCTGGGGAGTTGTCCTGGTAACAGTTATAGGCAAAGCGAGCTGCCCGCCTTTGTACTTGCTATATGTCTCTTGTGGTGGTAATCTGGTGTGGGTCCCATACTGGGGAAGCATACTCCAAAACAGGTTGTACTAGAGTGGTGTAGGCTGTTGCTTTGGTTTTGGTAGTGCATCTTCCCAGATTTCTCCTGAGGAAGCCAAGGGTCTTAGAGGCTTTCCCTATTGTCTGGTTGATGTGTTTCGTCCAGGTCAGGTCTTTGTTGATGGTGACTCCAAGGTATTTCCCACTATCAACTACATCAAGTGTGTCTGTGCAATGTGTATGACGTCTGGTGGAACTGACGTTTGCCAGGAACTCTGATTACAATGCATTTTTCAGGATGGATACACATTTCAACCTTGTGAATGGAAGACAAATCTACAAATTTAATATCAAACCTTATAATTGCCATTGCTGAGATCACCATTTTTTAATAAAGATTCTTCCTGTTGTTTTTGTTTTTCTTCTTTCTCTCTTTCCTTTTTTCTTTTGTATCTGTGAAAAGTAAAAACAAGCTAAAAATACATTATAATTATGAATATCTCCCTTTATTACAATTTGTAAGAAACGATGTACTTTATTATCCGTTGCAGAAATAAGATATAATAGGCAGTTCTATTCATTCTAATCTTCAAAATAATGCTTTTCACTGCTTAGTTTCAAAATAACAAAACAACAGTTAGGTTTCTGTTGCATCATACATTTATAAAGAAACAAGATATAAATCTTGTGTTCAAATACCACATGTACATGTACCACTAAATAAGTCAAATAAAATATTGTGAAAAATGTCTGTTTAGGCAGACATGAAAAATGTAAAAAAAAATATTAAAAAAAATTCTGGTAAAGAGAATACATTAAGCTAAGTTCTACATTATAAAATTTCAAGAAAGAATTATAAAGAAAACCTTTTAGTTTATTTTTCACCTTTCAGCTATTGAAAGTTAAAATTATAATAATCTCCAGTATGAAAAACAGCAGCACCGCATGTGCATGATACACCTGCATAATGTCCCTTAACTCTTGAACAATTAAAGTGCAACATGTCAAATGTATATAAGAGGATAGACCTTCATTCCATATAATCTATTTAGGTTTGAAGAACATCAGTCAAGAAAAAGTTGAATACATTTATGACAATATTTAATCAGATAAAGTCCCATAACTCTTGAACAATAAAAATGAAAATCTTCAAAAAGTATGCATACCCTTAACCATTCTGAATAATATCTTAAAGTTTGATGACAATTTATATCGGTCATGGCAAAATAGAGTATGTGCGAAACATGTTTTCACCATTATATGTCACGTCAAAAAAAATGGTTTTTAAAAATGCATTCCAATTTAACATTAGTACTTCTGATTATTTGGTGTTATGTTTTAGTATAACATTGTATCATCATAATAAAGAAACAGTATTTCTAATTAATGTCTTACCTTCTATGCCATATTAAAATAAATATTAATACTGTTAGAAATAAAATTAGAGCTGTGATTCCTGCAGCTAAGCCTGCTTTTGTTACTTTCTCTTTCTCTTCTCCTGTAAAACAAAATAAAAAGCATTAAAAAAAAGTCCAAATCCACTTCCCTTTAATAATGCCTTAGGGAGGCAATCATCTTATCTTTCCTTGTCAAATTAAATGACTGTAGTGAAACCTGTTTTGAAAGACTCATCCTGCCTCCCCATTTTTTTGTGTGAGCAAATTTTGGTTTTTCAAAACAAGTGATCTCTAAAAAGAGATTGATTTTATACAGTGTGACATGATACAGTATTCATACAAAAGAGGAGATTGATTTTATGCAGTGTGACATGATACAGCATTCATACAAAAGAGTGATCGCTCATGAAAAGGGGACTGATTTCATAGGATTGTCGATATTGAAATATAACAGCAGAGGTACTGGTAGACAAATATCTTTTTTCAAGGGAGATAAATAAGTAAATGGATCTTATTTAAATTCTGTAACCAATAATCTTGCATTTTTTCGTGAAACAACAATAAAAGTCTTTCAATGTCTTCCCAGTTTTCTGATTTCTCAAGTTGGTACAGCCTTTATAGTACAAATCATTTATTGATTTTTTAATATTTTGCCATTAACGACCCTTGTTGATAATTATTCAATATATAAAGTCAACTTTTTACTCTTCATGAGATATTTCATATGAATTTCAGAAAAAAAAAATGTATTGTTCAGTATACCGGTACTATAAAACCACAAATTAAAAGTTGACAAACTGTGATGTTCCTTTCATGAAGAGATGAATCATATTAATCTATGAAACTAATGTCACATGAGAGAAATTTTGCTATGCAGCCACTTCTAAAGAAGTCTGATATACAAAATAAATATGTCAAGAAACAAACTCTTAATTCCCCTTGTTGAAAAATTATCATCACATCTTTGCCTCTCTCTTCCAGGTCCATATATTTGATTCATCAATTTTATAGTTTTAGTTATCAGATCAATTAGTCAAGACAATAAAGTTTATAATATCGTGAGAAATCAGACTACATTTAGTAGTGAGAAATCCCGCTACATTTAGTAACTTACTACATTTTAACCAAGGAGAGAAAATCAATAATTAATCTATCAAATTTTCTTATAAAATATTTTCAAAGTACAATCCAACTGGTTTTCTTTCTTTTTTTTCAAACTTAAAAAAAAATTCTGATGATTTTTGGAAAATATTTAATTACAGATTAAACTAAAGTGTTTTCGTTAATATGCATAAAATACCTGTATGAGAAAACATGAAATGGATTACTCAAATGTAATGAACATTATCAATATTTCTAGGTTAATCTATAATCAATGTTTTATTTACACATAAATATCAACCTTCATCATAATACAAAAATGTACAAACAATTCAAAATTCATTATGACCTAAGCCATATGGACTCTCAATGACTGCAACAACTGTACAGTTACAAGATCAGTCAAACCTGAAAGAAACATGAAAATGTGGCCTTCATGAGCAGTTGCCCTTTATATACATGTTCAAATAATATGCACTATTCATTAATGGGGAAAATTGGGTTATCCTTTATGAACAGTGATTTGGTATACTGAGGTGTCCTTTATAGACAGTGATTTGGTATATAGAGGTGTCCTTTATAGACAGTGATTTCGTATACTGAGATGTCCTTTATAGACAGTGATTTGTTATACTGAGGTGTCCTTTATAGATAGTAATTTGTTATACTGAGGTGTCCTTTATAGACAGTGATTTGGTATACTGAGGTGTCCTTTATAGACAGTGATTTGTTATACTGAGGTGTCCTTTATAGACAGTGATTTGGTATACTGAGGTGTCCTTTATAGACAGTGATTTGGTATACTGAGGTGCCCTTTATAGACAGTGATTTGGTATATAGAGGTGCCCTTTATAGACAGTGATTTGGTATATAGAGGTGCCCTTTATAGATAGTGATTTGGTATATAGAGGTGCCCTTTATAGATAGTAATTTGGTATATAGAGGTGCCCTTTATAGATAGTGATTTGTTATACTGAGATGCCCTTTATAGACAGTGATTTGGTATACTGAGGTGTCCTTTATAGACAGTGATTTGGTATACTGAGGTGCCCTTTATAGACAGTGATTTGGTATATAGAGGTGCCCTTTATAGATAGTGATTTGGTATATAGAGGTGCCCTTTATAGATAGTGATTTGGTATTTAGAGGTGCCCTTTATAGACAGTGATTTGGTATATAGAGGTGCCCTTTATAGATAGTGATTTGGTATACTGAGGTGTCCTTTATATACAGTGATTTGGTATATAGATGTGCCCTTTATAGATAGTGATTTGGTATATAGAGGTGCCCTTTATAGACAGTGATTTGTTATATAGATGTGCCCTTTATAGATAGTGATTTGGTATATAGAGGTGCCCTTTATAGACAGTGATTTGGTATATAGAGGTGTCCTTTATAGATAGTGATTTGGTATATAGATGTGCCCTTTATAGACAGTGATTTGGTATACTGAGGTGCCCTTTATAGATAGTGATTTGGTATACTGAGGTGTCCTTTATAGACAGTGATTTGGTATATAGAGGTGCCCTTTATAGATAGTGATTTGGTATATAGAGGTGCCCTTTATAGATAGTGATTTGGTATATAGAGGTGCCCTTTATAGACAGTGATTTGTTATATAGATGTGCCCTTTATAGATAGTGATTTGGTATATAGAGGTGCCCTTTATAGAGGTGTCCTTTATAGATAGTGATTTGGTATTTAGAGGTGCCCTTTATAGACAGTGATTTGGTATATAGATGTGCCCTTTATAGATAGTGATTTGGTATATAGAGGTGCCCTTTATAGACAGTGATTTGGTATATAGAAGTGTCCTTTATAGACAGTGATTTGGTATATAGAGGTGCCCTTTATAGATAGTGATTTGTTATATAGATGTGTCCTTTATAGATAGTGATTTGGTATATAGAGGTGCCCTTTATAGACAGTGATTTGGTATATAGAGGTGTCCTTTATAGATAGTGATTTGGTATATAGAGGTGCCCTTTATAGACAGTGATTTGGTATATAGATGTGCCCTTTATAGATAGTGATTTGGTATATAGAGGTGCCCTTTATAGACAGTGATTTGTTATATAGATGTGCCCTTTATAGATAGTGATTTGGTATATAGAGGTGCCCTTTATAGACAGTGATTTGGTATATAGAGGTGTCCTTTATAGATAGTGATTTGGTATATAGATGTGCCCTTTATAGACAGTGATTTGGTATACTGAGGTGCCCTTTATAGATAGTGATTTGGTATACTGAGGTGTCCTTTATAGACAGTGATTTGGTATATAGAGGTGCCCTTTATAGATAGTGATTTGGTATATAGAGGTGCCCTTTATAGATAGTGATTTGGTAAATAGAGGTGTCCTTTATAGACAGTGATTTGGTATATAGAGGTGCCCTTTATAGATAGTGATTTGGTATATAGAGGTGCCCTTTAAGGCAAGGTTTGACTGTATTAGGCATTCAGTGTTACACAAAACTATCCGTTTTAAAGTAGATTCTGTTTTATTACCCAGATAAAGTGGTGGCTGATCTTTATTTTTTTTAATAAATACTACTGCATTCATGTACTTCCAATATGTACATTCCAGTCACACCATGGAAAGAACATATCATACGTTAGCCTGTACCATTATGAACTAGACATTAGCAGTGCTAGCTCAGTTAAACAAGTCTAGCAAATCATGTCATGTTGTACCATTCTTTGTTTCGACTCCTTAATGATGTAGCAGGGAAGAAACAGATACTTATTTTATAGTCTTTGACTTACTATTTACCAAACTCAAGGTGGGCATGCTAACCATTACACCCCAAAGGCCATTACTACATGCAACGGGGCCATTACTACACCTCCGATGGAGTCTCAATCTAATAAAAGATATCTATACTTACTTCCAAATATAATGGTGGGGTCAATCATCTGACAGCGGTCCCCAACATATTTATCTGGACATCTGAAAATAAAAACAAGTCTTTCTGAAACACATTTCTAAAAATCAAATGTATACAGTAGTTGCCCTCTTATATATAAGTGACCTTATAATAGGGGTGGACTCTCTTGTAGTACCGGTATTTGAAGATCTCGGTGAATCTGAAATCTGTGCTTTGATGGGAAGACCTTACAAGACTTTGAGGGAGACTATTGCACAAAGAAATAAATGCAGTTGTGAACATGTTAAACCTACAAGTTGAAATGCATCACAATAATTAGTCATTTCAAAATATTTGATACTGTAAATGTCGGAAATTGCTCTTAAACAATATAGCTTCTTTACTTCTAACTAATCTAGTCTATACCACATTTCCTTGGCTCTATTTAGTCTATGCTGACTAGCTGTTTAATTGAAATATATCCCATAGAAATATTATGGGGAAAAACACTTTATCGAAGTAGAAATGTTTCTGCCTATGTTAGCATCAATAAAATACAAGCTGTATGAGAAGTTTATGAATTGAATATTTAAAAGAAATATAATCCTCAGTAGGTATTTAATCGGTGGTGTAATGGTGTAAAGCGTGCTCAACTTGAGTGCGGTCGATTGTGGGTTCGAGCATCGATCGGGTCAAACCAAAGACTATAAAATTGGTATTTGTTACTTCTCCGCTAAGTACGCAGCATTAAGGAATAAAAACAAAGACTGGTTGGCTTGGAATCAGGATAATGTGAGTGACATGTCTATCAGCGGACTGTTGTTTTAGTGAGCTAGCACTATACAAATCCAACTATGAGTGTTGGTTTGGCACAGAGCGGACATATAGCGCATCATCATCATCTCATTGAAAATTAACTTGTGCTCGCTATAATATGGCTGTAAAATTGCTGAGTTGGCATTAAACAACTATCACTTACTCACTCAGTAGGTACTTACTGACAAGAAATTGTTCTATAATTATCTAAAACTGAAGCTAAACATGTTCCACCATGCAAACATGCTTTTTGCTGTGTCTCATTCTCTGTACATGCTAATCTGTGATTCTCTGGGACTGTAGAATTAACATAACTAGGAGTGGTGGTCGGTGGTGGTGCAGGTTTAGCAGGCGTTCGACCACAACCCTCTAAAAAATATATAAAGTAACACTGTTACGCTATTGATAAACTTTTGAAAACATTCTCTTAATTCCTTTTCATTTTCATCTTAATGATATGAGGTTAAATAGCAGACTAAGCATAAAATTACGCTTACAGAAATTCATCATTTAAGCTTTCGATTACTGCTTAATTAAAGAAAACCTTTTAACTGAAATGTAGCAAAAATAACTTAATCTAAAAATATGTTCACAACAGTTGTACAACACATAGGATTTTTTTAGTTCAATTACAAATCCTTTGATATCCAAACTGTCTAAATCTTTTAACCATCATCTCCCCACTCCCTAACCCTTTATATGTACCTGATTGTATATGAAGTCGCTATAGTCGTGCAATATCAAACTATGTTAGATTATATGTAATTGGTTAAGATTTAAGATTCTTGAAACCATAAAAATATTTATTGCAAAATTAAGGTTTTCAATGTTTTGAATTTTGTTGTAGGCTTTTTGGTACAAATGTAAGATTCAATGATACCAATCAGCTAATAGTGAAACACCACCGATTTCATGCTAAAAATAAAACGGCCATATTAAACCAAATGGTTTCCAGATTTTAACCAAAAAGGGAGGTTAGGGATAGGGTTATGGTGTTTAATACCAGTTTCAATAATATTTCAGTTATATCGTAATCAAGAAAAGGATAAAAAAAAAAAATATTATCAAGGCAAAAATCACTGTTTATATAGATCATATTTGTAATTTTTTTCTTTGCAATGTAACTTCTTTAATACAAACATTTCCTATGGACTAGAGTACCATAATTAATATTTTTGTACAAATTCTCTCTTTTACTTAGTTTTGTATCCTTCTGAAGTAAATTTGCTTAAATTGGTTTTACAAATTACCGTAAGAATATTGCATTTTTCTACCAAAAATTAAACATAAAAAATCTTTTCTTACCTATTAAATGACCACTACATGCTTTACTGAAACCCCTTTGTATACATATAAAAATCCAAATCGTCAAATAATTGTAAAAATACTTCATTTTGCTTCTCTCAATTAAATCGTAATAAATAAAACGAATTTCACAAGGAATCAAAACATATATTTATATATTAAAATAGTACCCTCCTGGGTCCACCCTAGATCAATAGTGAGCTAATAGAAGAGTGTCACCATTATAAAAATAAGAAATTCATTCATTTACATGAATAAGCAAAAAACTTATGAATCAGCAATCAATATATCGAAATCAATTATCAAAATCATTTTCATGTCAATTTCAGTTAAAGCAATCAAACACAATCTCAAAATCATTTCAATTTCAACGAAAGCAATAAATAGATGCTAAACCAACATCAAAAGGTATTTACAGCTTTGTTTTCTTATTCCCTGATAAAAGGGGAGGTAATTGAGTTTTAATCAAAGATAAATATCTTGTATAAAACATTTTAGGTATGAAACTCTAAAATTAACATCTATTGACAAAGTCGGCATTCTGTGGTTTGGATTTTCAAATTCCTTAAAAATTACATTCATTCATTGTTTAAATATGGATTTATAAGTGTTTTTTTCACAGGATGTATCTAAATTTACAGTTTTTGTGGTTTCTACATTCATTCATTGTTTATGAGTGTTTTTTTTCACAGGAATTTTAAATCTAAATTTAGTTTTTGTGGTTTTAAATTTGTTGCTTAAAAGCTTTCTTGGACAAATTTTGAAACATTATTCACTTATTTTTTTGTGTGTATCAATGTGGGTGTCAAAATTAAAGATCTCACCTTAAAGTAATATTACACCAGTTTCGGGTGAAGAAAATTTTCCCCTGAAAATTCAATTTGGAATACGGCAGTACCTTTACTAAGCTATTCATGCATGTTTCAAGTCGAAATATGTTCCCAACAACTAGAAATCTGCAAATCCGTGTGCATGTTTATCAACCTCGCCATTATTGTGGAGACTGATTAACTTTCGGTTGTTCTGTTCCGATGATTGCCGATCATAACCTCGTGAAGAAAAGTTTTGGTCCGATGATTGCCGATCATGACCTCGTTTCATGTTGTGTGAACCAAATTTTTTTTGCAATTATTCTTATGTGGTACACACGGAATATACATGTATGTATATTTTTGTTCATCAACTGAACATTGCGCATGAGCGATAATCTCCCCGAAAGAGTTCAAATCATGCGTCATGCGCATATCATTTGCATTACTGTACTGGAAAATTATCTGCTGTCAAATATTTTGTGATTTGCTCTTAAAATCTGCTTTTGAGCGGATTTTTAATGTTATGCAGTTGATTTTAGTTAAAATTAAGTGACATATAAAGTGAAAATATTTAATCAAAAAATTCCATGATATTGGCCTTTCATATTACTTTAAAACAAACTATTTTAGTAGTTAATATGAAATATACAGATGCATGAAAGGTCATCAAATAACCTTCAAAAGTCAGTACAACATAATTCATATAAAGTTGCTCTAGGACATAGCAAAGTTAAAAATATCAATTGCTTTTGAAAATACATTTGTATTTCATGCATTTTACAGCTATTTACTATTTACATGTAACATTTAGTAATAAAATTTAAAAAAAAAAGAAATAAAAAATCAATCATATTGAAATGAGGCAATAGATTTGTAACTGGGAAATATGAAGCACAACCTTGTACCACTGTTATAGCTTTGCATAAGGGCAGTTTAAAAAAATGGCTCCTACTGCTATAGCTGTCTAATTTACTCATTTTTATCATTTTATTGGATCTAAATAGTTCAAAAGATCTGTAATGATTTGATGTTTGTTACTGCAAAAAATCTTTAAGATATCTAGAATAACAAAAATAATATGTCCAAAAAAACATGTCAAAATTGTCAGGAGTGCAACGCTTTTTTGTGACACTTTAAAAAATCCTTAATTTTCAACAACCTACCACAGTGCTAAATCAAACAATATGTTATCAAAATCTATTTCATCACAAACTTTGATATGTTGACATACTTTAAGATAGCAATAGAACATGCTTCACATTTATTATTGCATAAAAATATGGCTTTGTAAAAAAGATGTACCTAGTCAGGAGTGCAACAAACATTTATGCAAGTTTTCCTAAATTACATTGTAGAAATGTTGTCTTTTAGTTTTCAAAGATATGGGGTATAATAAATCTTAATATATCATTGCTGCTTCAAAACCATAGTTAAAGGATACCTTAAAATCAGTAGTAAGGCCAAGAATGTCACACTAAAGGCAGCACCCTCAAATGTCAGGAGTGCAACATTTGATATTTTCTTAGACATATTTTCTTTTAAATGTAACTAAAATCACATTTGTCTTTCTATTTCAACAGAGACTGACCAAGAGAACAGATAAAACCCATTTACCTGTTTGAGATACATAAAATATCTCTCACAGAAGCATTTGATTCATGTCAGGAGTGCAATTAGTTTTAAGTGATCTTCTACACAGTCTAAATTATAGCTTTTTATATGGATGATTTAAATAAAATGAGATTCTGTCAAGTTTAGAATAATGTTTGAAAAATTTAAAAATGTCAATAGCATTTTATGTGCTTTTAATTTTATGTAATAAAGCATTTTTCTTCATTTTAAATGGTCTCATGCTTTAATATTTATTAGGTATTAATACTAGAGACATTCTCTGACAAGGGAACATGTTTTCTAGGTTCATTAGCTATTGGAGATTATTTGACTTAATAAAGTTTATGATAAATGCATTTATCTATTTTCTTATAGATAATTTATCGTTGACCATGTAAATGTTGCACTCCTGACATAAATATTTAAAAATCATTGAAATTTGATATAATCAATTTTCTAAGTATCCAAAAAAGACTTGTAATTGTATATTAAACATCTATTTTCAATATTAATTTAGATTAATACATGTTTTAAATGTTTTTGTATAGTATATTTCAAAAATAAGTTGGAATTTTCGAGAAGTATGGCTGTAAACAAGTTACAAATAACTTGAAAAATGTTACTTTAAGAAACAATTATCATTAAAACTTGGTAAAACTAATGCTTGAAAGAACACCAACTGATTTTTTCCCCTGTGAATTGTTTTTAAGTTAATAAATCTTCTTTTTCTTGATGGCAATATAATGTCAGGAGTGCAACATATCCTGATAAAATAGTACCATTGATAAAATAATGATAATTTATAATAAATTGCCTTTTCTAGCCTATAATAATATTCTAATTATTTCTTTATGATTTATCTAATATATTAGAGTGGTATAATACAAATTTTAAAGAAGTGGTATGGCAATATTTTTTTACAAATTTCCAAATACTGTCATTTCTGTACAAATATTGCATTGAAACAGGTAAAGATTATTGTATGAGTTAACAGTAACATCACTGTTCAATGTTGGCATTTTAAAATGTGATATTTTCTTCTTCTTTTTCTTTATTATAAAATGTCAGGAGTGCAACAAAAATAGACAAAATGTTTTTTCTACAACCAATTATTTTGCGATCGTTCAAAGAATCAATGCGATTTTTTTTTACAAATGGCTACTTATCTTTAAAGTTTGAAAATTTTGCTGTCTTAAGTAAAAATATTTGTTATTATTTTGATAATAAAACTTTATCAGGTAGATTGGACAAAAATATTGAGAATATTTCATAAAAAATAGCTTTTAAGAAAAACTACAACTACCAATAACCCAATATTTTGCACAAAAAGTCATTTATATCAGTTGCATTGATTGAGAAACAATTATACAAAATAATTGAGACTAAAGATTGTTTAACTGATATAGAATAAGTATGTGTTACATGTTTTTTATGCCAATTTGTGTTCAATAAAAGGTTCTTAAAAATGTATTGCTTATCTGTTCATAGTTTCTTTCTTGTTTCATTTACTTCAATGTATACAACATTGAAAATTATCGGCAGAAAGTTTTTAGGAGTGAGTTTAACTTGGACATTTTTTTCACATGTTGGAGCCATTTTTTTTTTAAACAGCCCATAAACAAATGTTGTTTGTAATAATGTTGTAACCAGTACACCTCGCCTGAACAGGATTCAAATTCACAACTTCAGTGGTGATATGCACTAATTGCAAATGTAGTTGTAAATCCAACTACCATACAACCACGACGTTCCCTTTGTGATAATGACATTAAAAGATGTGGTTCAAACTTGTGCTCTACAGGCCAGTGACCCATTCTCATCAAGTACCACATGCTGTCAACATGCATGAATCACATTAGCACTAGTGTTATCCCACTGAGATTCAGAGAGGTATGGTACTTGTGCAACCAGAGGGCACTTACGCCTTGTTACATGAATTCAGAGGGAAACATAAATGAATATCTGAGGGTTTGATTGATTGATTGATTGATTGATTGGTGTTTAATGCCAACTTTAGCAGTATTTCAGCTTTTTGAGCATCCCTTTTAATTAATTGACATATATTATTAATGTTAAAAATGTTTCTATTTGCTCGAAATTGTAAAATTCCGAAATATTTGCAGACACAATTGTAGCCGATTTATCAAATAGTCCCAAACTCTTCTTTCAATCATATTCTGGGGGTCTCCATCACTGTCGTCATAATGTAGTTGAATTCATATCTACCTATGCAATCAGAGCCCATCACCTCTATAGTTGTGATTTTGATTACTGCTCATTACAAGGAATACTCCATACAACAGTATGACGTGATAAAGTTTGTCAGTGACTTGAGACACGTCAGTGGTTTTCTAAGGCTTCTCCGATTCCTCAACAAAAATAAAACTGACTACCACAATATGACTGAAATATTCTTGACTGGGTTTAAACGCCCATAACCCTAATCTTCAAACATATTCATCATTCTTTATTAAATATATGTTTTGAACAATCCCATTGTTCCCATAGACTGGTTAAGCACTGTCACAATTTAGTGTATATTCTGGGTCAGAGTCTGAATTTTCAACAGTAAATGATTTTAGTTGAGAGGTTATTGTTGTTCGTTTTGTTGATATTGGTGAAATTGACCATCACTGTTTAAACTTTTTTCCCGTACATAAAGGTCGAGTGTACTTTAACTTAATGAATAGGCCAAAATTTCTTCTTTGAATCATACATGAAATGATTCATTTGAAAAGAATCATTTTGGAAATTTAAAAAATTCAAATTTCAACTGCAGAAATTTATCTGCCAAATCGTAAATTTTTGTTACCCGTAAAAACTATCAGATATGATTGATGACTTAATAAAACGTGTTTCTGTAACTTATAAATGTTATGAAATGTATGTGCATCGGGGAAAAATCGTGCAACGGCTCGTGTTTTGAGATCGATCAAGAGATGGACGCCATCTTATTAATTATCGACATTGTTCATGGAGTTTGTCGAATCGTCATTAAATCAGTACAACAATGCACTTATTTCTTATTTTTTGTGAATCTGCTTTTAGTCAGTGTTAATTACAGACAAAGAACCATGCAAGTTTGCAGTTAATATGTGACAAAATACAAATTATTCGTTTTTACCTGTCACTAGTAAGGTCAGTTGCATACGGAAAAAGCGAGGTCAAATTATTTGCTTGCAAGGAAATAACTAATGCCGGGTAATTTTCGTTCTCAAAAGGTGAAAAGTGGTTCGATAAGCTGTTTAATGTGAAATATTTACCTTTATTTCATCATTTTAAAGCTATTTACCAATTTCCAAAACATATAAAAATTTTTGGTCAAAATCGTACCTAATACCCCTTTAAATTAAATGAAAAATTCTTTAAATAAACAAATATTGACTTGCTGATCCAATTTATTCAGGTATGCAGGTAACTGTTATATAACATTATAATCAATAAAGCAATGCTAATTGTCAAAAGTACATGATATGATTAGAAAGTTCATCTAATCTTATAATTAACAGGTAACCGGAATTTTGATTGGATGGTTACAAAGCATGATCATTAATTTTTATGTTGTATGGACCGAATTAAATATAAAGTTGGTCTATCTTTATAATTAACAGGTATCCAGAATTCTAATTGGATGTTTTCAAACCATGATCATATTTTTATGTTGTATGGACTTATTAAAATAACCTACACATGTTGAGCTGACATAAATGCACCCAAATTATTTGAGTTATTCTGCTTGCTAGGATCCTGTACCCGGTAATAATAATTTGTTTTCCAATTTTCCAAAGTTCTATATTCAAGAATGTAATTATAAGTGTAAAATATGTTTATTTTAAACTTTAATATGAATGTAATTGTAATTCCAATATGAGTGCAAAATAATCCATAAAATTTTAAAAGGGATGCAATTCTTTTTTTTTTGTGCAGGAGGTTAACATTCAATAAGGAATGTTGTTCTTAATTGTGGTTATAAACAACCAATAAATTTATATAAAACTGAAATAATGACCACAGCCATCACGACGAGCACTGGTCCTCCGACCGAAGACCAGTAAAGTTTTCAGTTATTACTGGTATTTAGATTTATTTAAAAATAAATTCCAGAATTTGATTCTGACCAGTAAATTCAAATTTTCTTTTTGAGGACTGTGACCAATCAAATATTTTTTTATCTGTAACAGGTCATGTCAAGAGTTCACATTTTAGTTGACCAATTGGTGACTAGCCTATAATTTTTTTAGATACTGAGCAGATAGTGATTATATGAGTTTTTAGGAGAGATATTTGGAAATGTTAATAGAAGGCCACCTGTAGTTCAAAGTTCAGATTTGTATTATCAAAAATATGCTTAAAAAGGCATATTTTGCTCTGTAAATTAAGAATTATGGTCAGTTAGTGACTCTTTTTTAGCAGTGGTGAATCGGTACAGATGTTTTATTGTCTGTTTCTGTCTCTATTGCTATTGGAGATGTATTAATCATGAAGGGGGGGGGTTGGAATTCCTTTGCCCGGTTTGACCCCACCACATTTTTGTGCCTGTCCAAAACTGCAAGTGGCAAGGTCATTTTTTAGTTTCAGTGATTTGAGGCGAGTTGTGGTTGTTTGTTTTGTTGATGTTGGTAGAATTGGTGACCATTACTGTTTAAAACTTTCTTTTCAACATTACAAAGATTTCAATTCAGCTTTATAATCAACTATTTTAAAAGGCATGATATTAAAAAAAAAAAAAATTCTAAACAAATATTCTAATGGTGACCTAAATGATTAAGTTGGGTGGAATAAAAAATAAATGTTAGCAAATATTTTAATGCTGACCTAAATGATTAAGTTGGGTGGAATCATTTTACAAGAAATAAAAACACCTATTTGAGACTCACACAAAACATCAATAATTAAGTAAGGTGATTTAATTGCCATAAAAATAAAGCAACAACACCAACTTAAAGCTTAATTAACATAAGCAATTGGTAATAGATTTTACATTAGGATAACATTACTTTTTTTACAACATCAGGCATATGTGGGAACAACTGTAACTTAAAATTAATTAATTACTATAAAAGAAAAAAATACCATATTATTTTTATATTTATATTGGATCAAAGTACATTATGCAATCAGCACATGTATTTATTGTACATATAAAGGAGTCGGGGGGATATTAGAATAGTATTTGATTGGTTAGAAATGTTTGAGAAGATTAAATAAAAAAAATTCAGCAGATAATACTGAGTAGTTTTTTTTTCTTTGAAGATTTCTAGACATTCATTGATTGACATGCTTTTTTTTATTTTTTTTTAATTATAAAAATGGAAGAATATGTCTATAGGACACAGATGTCTCTGCTTGTAGTTAAAGTCAACAGTGGCATACAGACATGAGTAAAACTGAATGCCTCTATTGGCAAGGCCATACAAATATATATTATAGAAACTTTTATAATCATTTAATACACTAGTCACTCAGAACAAAAATACAGCTATTTGCTCCTAAATGCTTTATTTTTTTGTTACTTATCAAATCATAGTGTTCCATACATGTATTCAATAAGTCATTTAACCGCATCGGTGGTGTAATGGTTAGCGTGCTCACCTTGTGTGCAGTAGATTGTGGGTTCGAGCCCGATCGGGTCAAACCAAAGACTATAGAATTGGTATTTGTTGCTTCTCCTCTAAGCACACAGTATTAATGAGAAAGAGCAAAGACTGGTTGGCTCGGAATTAGGATAATGTGTCCGAGTGTGGCAACATGTCTACACGCAGACTGTTGTTTCAGTGAGCTAGCTCTATTAAAATCCAACTAAGAGTGTTGGTCTAGTACAAAGTGGACCTCATCATCATCTCATTGACAACTAACTTGTTCTTGTCATGATATAGCTGGAAAATTTCTGAGTTGGTGTTAAACAACAATCACTCACTCACTCAATAAGTCATTATATGTAAGACCCCCCAACAATATGGATCAACCACAGACAATTCATGGCTGCAATAATTTTGAGGATAACATTGAATTGTGAAACCAAAATATGAAGGATAAAGGATAAATGACAATTGTGGCAAAAGATCATATTGATGTGGGCAAGTTAGCTCAAATTCTACTTGTCAGAAGTGAAGGATTACATGTAAGGAAACACGGATTTTTGAACATGTGCCTCTTGCATCTCACAATTTCATTTTGGACCTGTATGAATGAATCTTATTATGTAGTCCAACCTTTTCTAATTCTCAATAATTACTGGACATTTCATAAGTACCGTAAGATTTATACCACGGTTTTCCGATTAAACGGTTAAACAATCTAACACAAAGCGTGAGATTGTTTAAACATTTAACTCAAAAAACCGTGGTATAAAGATTTGCAACATGAAGCCATGCAATATCACATCTAGGTCATTGATTATTGCACAGCTCTCTGAGAATAATAAAACTACAGCCCAGGTTTAAATTGTGCAATATCTCTCAATATCTGCATGTATTATTTCATAATCTTACGTGTTGGTTACATTCTGGTATATATACCATAAAAAGATCAAAGGAAAAGAATGCTTTCATTTTTTAATGTTATAATATTGTAGAATTTAATATCTGTCTGATATATTTTACCTGTATATAATAAAAGATAAAACCCTAGCGCTGTAACCAGGGGTGGAATCTTAAACATTCTTCAACTCATGTGTCTTGTTTTGGTTTCAACCTCTCTGAAAATAAAAAAAACCGTTGAACTATGAACTTGAGTTTGTCAAATATCTCATAATAATTGATTTTTTAAATATGATAATTGGAGTTATCTCCCCTTGCTTGAGATTTTTTAAGCAGGTAATTGTAGTTATTATACAGCTATAATTTTAATCCAATCAAAAATACCCATTTAAGACATGTGACCGTACATTATTTTTCCCGTATTGTACAACCGTAAGCCGTATTTTTTCCGTATTGGAAGTCATCCAATACCGGTTTTTTTCGTATTATACATTATGTAAGGGAAGTAACTCGTTGGTTTTTCTGCTAGTAAATTATTTTTAATTGTAATCTACAATCAAATAACTTGCTCAGGATTTAACAGTTTGAGGGGAAAAAAGTTACTTAGAATAATTGTTGATCAGTTTTTTTGTTTTTTTTCTCAACGGCAAAATACATCAATAAAACATCATACAATCTATATAGTAAAGTACAATTAGATCTTCTTACAATCTTTTCCAATATATAATCATATGTATATTGCACAAGGAGGTTTTTTTTTAAGAATATAAAAGATGAGAAAAGAGGTATTTCGCAGTTTAAAATTGTTTACTATTGATATATATGATAAATATTTTTTTTTGTATAATTAGGAAAAAAAGTAGATAAGAATTTTAGTGTATTTTTAAAAAGAAAAAAAAAAGACATTGAGAAGATGAGATTGTACTTTATATTGGCATTTATATTTAAAACATGTATGGTCTGGCCTTGTTCAAACAATCAATTGGACTATAACACTGTACCAGATATACAAAAGTATTATTTGGATGGATCAAACATTCATATTGTTTGATCAGTTATTTTGCTGTTTTTAATTCATTTTAGAGATTACGAGATCTGTATACAGAACATTTTCCTGACGAATTACTGTTGTGCAGTTGTTCTATTTAGACTGTATTAAAAGTTAAGCATAAAATTGTTGTTATAGTATTGATCATTTCAGCTGTATAATAAATAGGTCATTATACAGTGTTATGTACAATATGGAAATATATTGTACTCGTCCGTATTGTATTGAAAACCTGTATTGGACGAGACGCTGCAGCGTCTCGTCGAGTCCATTACAGGTTTTCAATACAATACAGACTCGTACAATATCTTTCCATATTGTACATAACACTGTATAATAACCTATTATTGTCTCCCATTGTTTGAGATTTTTGTTTTCAAAAGGTAATTGTAGTTGTCTCCCATTGTTTGAGATTTTTGTTTTTTATTTGGTAATTGTAGATCTCCCATTATTTGGATAAACAAAAGCTCCTAGAGTGCATGAATTGAACTGTGTAATAAATTGAGGTTCTCATGATGCATGGACCTTAATGTAGATGCCAGAATAAAAGATTATTATATTTAATACACTTATCTCCCTTGGTTAATTTAACCGACCATATTCTTACTTTGAGTTTTCCAGGGGAAACGATGTAATCAGTTAGGGTTAGGTTTATGGTGCTTAACGCCACTTTCAACAATATTTCACTTATGTTTGTCAGTTTTATTGTTGGAGGAAACCAGAGTACCTGGAGAAAACCACCGATCTGCCACAAGTCAATGACAAACGTTATAAATCACATAATGTTGTATCGAGCACACCTCGCCTGAGCGGGATTCAAACTCATAACGTTAGTGGTGCAATGTAATCAGCATTGAGATCAAGGTAACAAGGTTCGACTCTTATTACTCATGAATCCTATGCTAAAAAACTTCAATCTTTTAAGCCATTACTCTAAACCTCCATAATCTAATATCTAAGACAGACTGATGGATAAGGATGAATTATCTGTTTCATGTCACACCATAATAAATCACCACAAAGTGTCCTGTTCAAATGATATGCTTATCAGATATTGGAAAATGATTGTTTTTTCTGCACTCAATACTTGTTTTCATTTTCTTGTGTAGGTTGGGTGACATTGGATGCATGGTATTAAAAAAGGCTTAAAAAAAATAACAGTATTTTATTTCAAGGGTCGTATTTAGTGCAAAAAACTAACACAGCATTTTATTTCAAGTCGTATTTAGTGCAAAAAACTAACACAGTATTTTATTTCAAGGGTCATATTTATTGCAGAATATTTCTAGCACAAAAGGGTGGAGTAGCCAGTCCAAAAATCAAAACCAAAAATATATTTTGATATAATATAATACAGTAGTGCCCTTCTTATAAGGCCACACCTTCTGAAATGAAAATGTGGTCTAATACGAAGGGTGTCTGGTCTCTCTTGAGGGGTACAATATACGGTCAAACCATGCAATCACCTGTATTAAAAGGTCACCTTTTTCTTGTCCTGTCATAGAAAATGTCATGTGAATTAAATATTTTTTAAGAGATCACCTTGTCTTAAAAGACCACCTTTTCTTTGTCCTAAAAGTGACCTCTTAATACAGGTTTGACTAGTAGCATTTCAATATCTGAGTGCATCTGAAATCTGAACTAATGAGAAGTGGCCTTTGGTACAAGTGGTCTTTTAAGAGGGGCAGCTGTAACACACCTCACATCCATCAATATTTCATTTAGGCACATTTAAGCACCCCCATTTTCTTATCGGGGAGGGGGTGAGTTTTTGCTCATCAGAAATATTTTGCTTCCCTTCTGGGCCATTCTGGCAAAAAACAATGTTTTTAACACTTCAATATTCCCAATATGCACTTTGTAAATTTTGAGAGAGAGAAATGTAAAATGTTAACATCAATCCAGAGGTGAAAAAAATGTACTTTGTCATCTTTCTACATTCTATTTCAATTAATACAATTTTAAGAGATGAGATCTACAAGAGATTAATCAATATCAAAACCACAAGTCTACATTTTGATCCAACATTAAAACTGTTCAATAAGATAACATGCTACCAGACACATCTATGGTGTAAAACAAACATTCCAATCCACCCACAACACAGTTTTTATGAATGAAATAAAATTTTGAAATTAATTGAAACAGATCAGATCAGAACATGGGAACTAATGTAATAAATTCATTAATCATGAAAATAGCATGATGTTTGTTTCATTAGCAACATCCGTACCTTCCTAGAAATAAAACCCATTAACCTTTGGGAGATTGTAGAATAAGATATGAATGAAAAATGTTGTATCATCAAAAATCCTTACTAGGTGCAGTCTATATGATTAATGAATATTTCCATATATGGTAAATTTCGTAGCTGACGGGAGAATTCAGATTGTTACGTAACTTTTATGGCTGATTTCCTAGAAAGTATGAACTAGAGATTTATCCCTTAAACTTAATGTTTGATGTACCATTCTGGTAGACCTTGTCCTTCCTATAACAATGAATACAATGTCATAACTTAATTAGCATAGCATGCCAAGATTTATTGACTGATGCCAGGGAATTCTTTCAGTACAAATCTTCCCTAATTAAAACCTGTGGTATAGGAACCTTCTCCTTCTGTGTGGCATAATCCATTCAACAGGGGCATCTACTGGTTGTGCAGTCTGCATCTAAAAACACTAGCCATAAGCACCAGTCTAGTAAAAAATTGGTTCTGCATAAAATTTGCTTAATCAAATAGAAAAAATTCTTCTAGAATACCGTTAATGCTAGTTTGTCAAAATGTTTTTGGCACAGACTGGTTGTGGGAGGGAGGCGATTCAAATACAGAACTCATCCTTGGGAAGGGATTTAAATGAGTGTCTCTGGTTTAGAGAATTTATTACCCCTTGCAGGTAAAATACAATTTGAAGCAGTTTATAATGAGTAAAGAGTAGTGGTTGTTAATCATTTTCCCTTTGGGAATGAGAACATCTGTCCGTAAGCCCAACCCAATGCTACCTATTAACCTACATAATTTATCATTTGTAAGTCATTCTCCTCATAAAAAAAATTACTGCTCCCTTGTGTAAAACAATCAATCAATCAATACTGATATCAATATACATGTACATGTACAACATGAGCGAATGTTCAGCCCTATCACCCATAAGGGTTAATCAAGTAAAATGAGTAATCACAGTATCAATTATATGTCCCAATAAAATAGTATCTTCAAGGGCACAATATCCTCTCAGGATCTGCTGCTGTCCAAATCTTATTCCAAAAAAGTACTTTCAGTTATGAATATCTGCTTCAGCGGGCATGACACACATGTTTCTAGAATAATCATCATCAGGTACAAACAATATCAGATAGTACGACACACATGTTTCTAGAATAATCATCATCAGGTACAAACAATATCAGATAGTACGACACACATGTTTCTAGAATAATCATCATCAGGTACGAGCAAAATCAGATAGTACGACACACGTTTCTAGAATAACATCATCAGGTACGAACAAAATCAGATAGTACGACACACATATTTCTAGAACAACCATCATCAGGTACGAACAAAATCAGATAGTACGACACACATGTTTCTAGAACAACCACCATCAGGTACGAACAAAATCAGATAGTACGACACACATGTTTCTAGAATAACCATCATCAGGTACGAACAAAATCAGATAGTACAACACACATGTTTCTAGAACAACCATCATCAGGTACGAACAAAATCAGATAGTACGACACACATGTTTCTAGAACAATCATCATCAGGTACGAACAAAATCAGATAGTACGACACACATGTTTCTAGAATAACCATCATCAGGTACGAACAAATTCAAATAGTACGACACACATGTTTCTAGAATAACCATCATCAGGTACGAACAAAATCAGATAGTACGACACACATGTTTCTAGAATAACCATCATCAGGTACGAACAAAATCAGATAGTACGACACACATGTTTCTAGAATAACCATCATCAGGTACGAACAAAAATTCAGATTGGAAAGCCAAAGGATAAAAATTTTTAGGAGCAATAAAACCAAAAGGTCTAAACAGAATAATAAAAATCTGCTATCATTATCTATGTCTGAGGGAGATGAAACTTATTACATAGGAACTGTTAATTTCAGTTATGAATACTTGTATATCTTATAAACTATTTCAATGCTGAAAAACAATCTGTTAATTGCTGTTTTTTTTATTTTCAAGGACTTAATTTCATCTTAAAACATTTATTGGCAACTACTTGTATTCTTGATTTACCACATAACCCTTATACATCATGTTCAAGATATCTCTTATGATGGCAGATTTCATTAAATTTGGTAAAACATTGCACCAACCAATGAACTTTTCACAACAGATTTCAATGATTCCTAATAATGTAATTGTTACATGGGAGACACATACAGTGGAACTTGTGCAATCCGACACCTGAGTTTTCCGACATCCTGTGACATCTGACACATTTCCCTGGTCCCTTGGTGTGTCGGATTAGACAGTTTCCACTGTATTATGAAATAAATGTGGTTGGTGTGTCCCATATGCTTGGCATTCAAAACTGTACCCTGAATAAACCTGAACCTTTGTAAACATAACATCAGATTAGTCTCCATTTTAACATGTCTAATCTGATCAAAAAGTCAATCCCACAAATGTTTGCATTAGACAGGTTTCACCTGTACATATAATCTAGGATTATATCTTAACCATTTAAAATATAAAATCAATAAAAAAAAATAATCTACAAAATATATAACTGGAAATAATTACATGTATTTGTATATATTTTTTTTTAATTTCTAAACAAGTTTTTTTTCTCTTTTTTTCAAGTGGTTCTTCATTCCAATTACTGAGTGCCTCAAGTACAGGGAATGCCACACTAGTGGCACACAGACGACAACTTGCACCAGCTCCTAATGCTCAAGGGGCCATCATGGTCATGATGGTACAGTAGTTGGATTAACAACTACCTGTTCAATCAGTGCCTATCACCACTAAAATTGTGAGTTTGAACCCTGTTCATGGTGAGGTGTACTTGATACAACATTATGTGATAAAGTTTGTCAGAGACTTGCGGTAGGTCAGTGGTTTTCCCCGGGTACTCTGATTAATCCTCCACCTATAAAACTGACCGCCACGATATAATTGAAATGTTGTTGAAAGTGGTGCTAAACACCAAAAAACCATCAACACCACCTAATGCTCAATAAAGTTTGTTAAATATGGTCCCGTTGCAAATCAGAATTTTCCTGACTCTTATCAATAATCTCCCCTTTTTCCTGTAGCAATCTTAATTTCTATCCATAGTCCAATCCCGGTGTTACCTATTTTCCTACAAGACTTTCAAAATATATTATTTGTAAACTCATTCTTTAATATGAATATAGCTGAAATGGTGCTCACTTGACGTAGAAAAACATTCAGGAAACTAGAAAAGATGTATGCACTTGATAATTATGGACAAAGTTGTTTTGTTAGGAGTGATTTTTAAAAAATGAAGTGTGTCTGTAAGACACAAATGATGCTCCCACCTGACCATCAAAATCCTGTGTAAATGCACACCTCCATTATGTGTATAAACATCCTACAAAATATTACAGCTGTAGCTCCAAAACTGTAGGAGGAGATAGCCGGACAAACCATGTATCTATATCCGGACGGACGAACGGACAGGGGTAAATTTTAATATCCCCCCCCCCCGACTCTTTGTCACAGGGGCATAAAAAAGTAGATATCTTATTTAGTGCACATAGCACATTTCTGGAATAACCATTCATCAGGTACACTCAAATTCAAAAGATTGGAAAACCAAATAATTCAAGTTTTTTGGAGCAAATACGCCAAAATGGACTAAGGTCACCTAAATTCATTTATATCATGTCATGTCATCTATATCTTGCAAAGAATGCAATTAACATAATAATGTAAGTCATGTATCATAAAAAAAGATGATACACCTGAGTTACAAATGTGCTCCTTCATCATTGTCACATGTATTTTTCTACAAGAGTTATCTCCCATGGAACTTAAAAGATTACGTCTTTTTTGACATTGCAGGATAAACACAATATAGGTACATGTACATTGTTGGTAAAATTAAAACTAATTGCACTCACTAAGAAACAGGTTAGAAAATCTTGCAGTGGTCTGCATTATATCTACCTTAAATGAGTGAAGATTTAAAAAAAAAAAGCGGGGGGTGGGGGGGGGGGGTAGATTCTTAAAAATTTCTTCTTGCAACCCCTATAGAGTTCAATTTAAATTGGTGGGTGGGTTGGGGCATTGGTGGCCATGTTGATATGATCTTTGACTTCTGACCACAAAACCTTTCACCACTGACGTGCGTTGAAGCCACAAAACCTTACACCACGGACGTGCGTTGAAGCCACAAAACCTTACACCAAGGACGTCCGTTGAAGCCACAAAACCTTACACCACGGACGTCCGTTGAAGCCACAAAACCTTACACCACGGACGTGCGTTGAAGCCACAAAACCTTACACCACGGACGTCCGTTCAAACCACAAAACCTTACACCACTGACGTGCGTTGAAGCCACAAAACCTTACACCACGGACGTGCGTTGAAGCCACAAAACCTTACACCAAGGACGTCCGTTGAAGCCACAAAACCTTACACCACGGACGTCCGTTGAAGCCACAAAACCTTACACCACGGACGTGCGTTGAAGCCACAAAACCTTACACCACGGACGTCCGTTCAAACCACAAAACCTTACACCACGGACGTCCGTTGAAGCCACAAAACCTTACACCAAGGACGTGCGTTGAAGCCACAAAACCTTACACCACGGACGTCTGTTCAAACCACAAAACCTTACACCACTGACGTCCGTTCAAGCCACAATGCCCATCCAATATGCTAAGTTTTTAATACTCATACCCATGGACAGGGTTTCACCAGGCAAATATTAAAAATGTTATAACTTTCTGGTTTTTTCTTCCCCATTAGGTCTGGTAGTCATGGTGTAAACAAGTCACAGCTGAAATATTGCTGAAAGTGCCGATAAAATAACAATACAAAAATGCCAGGTAACTAATTATCAGTAATGACCTTCAAAGGTGGCCAAGGTAAGTGCCTTTCAGATTAATTTTTGCACATTTTAAATGAAATCTTACTACAAGTAAACAAGGAACTCATTTACCATGATAAACAGCTAATTTATATTTCATAATTACAATATTTTAAGAGAAGTTTTAATCAATAGAAAGCTTTGAATTTGCATTATAAAGTTAAAATTCCTGTTTGACGTAAATATTTAGTAGTTTCCTTTTAATTGCTCTTCTTGGAAGTTAAAAGAATTAGCATAATTGGATAATAATGTTATGATACTCACGTCAAAACAATTCTTTTTTTTCTTATTATGCATAATTGTTCCCATGGTTCAACCCAGCACATACCACGGTGGCACATAAGTGGTGCCCTCTCGGTGTTGTCATGTTATATAATAGAGAATGCATGACCAGGATACCATATTTGGGTTAGGGTTATTGTTTAACACCACTTTCAACAATATTTCAGCTATATCATGACGGTTAGTTTTATTGGTGGAGGAAATCGAAGTACCCGGAAAAAACTCATCAACCTTCCACAAGTTACCGACAAACTTTATCATATAATGTTGCATCGAGTACACCTCACCATGAGCTGGATTAGAATTCACAACTTTATTGGTGTTATGCACTTATTGCATAGGTAGTTGTGTAAATCTAACTACCATACGATCACAACCACATTTAGAGAGTGCCACACTCCTTGTACATCTTTTGTAGAAAAACGAGTAGACACTTTGCAGCTGCTACAGAAGATTAATATTTCATCACTACCCAGCTCTTCATATTTTTCAAATGTCAGTCAAAATTTCATTTTCCCAATTGCTTAATGTCCAACAGAGGGAAACAAACACAGATTTACTGTAAGGTTCTTAAAGCATTCTAAGACAACAGAAATGACTGGTTTTATGATATATTGTCTTCGTTGAAAGTGATGTTAAACACCATAAACCTTAACCTAAACCTATATTTTCTTCAAATTCTGAAGTCATCTGATATCTTAATTAAGGCATTGGTGATTTCTGATTGACCACAAGCCTAACACCACTGATGCGGGCTCACACCCCTATACTCACCTCAAGTGATGATCAGATAATTACCCATGGCCATTACACTACAGATAATTACCCATGGCCATTACACTACAGATAATTACCCATGACCATTACACTACAGTGAAACCTTTCTCTAGCAAACTCTGAATCAAATGGAATCCAGTATCAACCAAATTTTATATAAAGTCACAATATAGTACCGTAATTACCTATGTATAATGTACTAGATTTTATATAAATTCTTTATTTTGCAGGAGGGGTGCACATTACAAACAAGAACAATGTATAAATCTTTGTTAATCTAACCTGTATAAACAGAACACCTTTCTATTCCAAACACAAAAGTTGGTCCCAAGGAGGTTCAGTTTAGACAGGTTTTACTGTATAACAACTGTCTGGCTTTCCTCTCCCACTAAGTCTGGTAAACATGATACAATTGTTGATAGTGATAATAAACACTAACTCAAACACTGAAATATATTCTTAATGTCTTTTTATTTCAACCTTATTAAAGTTTAGTTTTGAAAATAATTTGATCATCATGAAAATCTCCTAAACGAAGAAGAAATAAATGACAAAAACCTTTTCCAATCCAATTTAACAAAAGCTGTACTATCAATCTTAATTGGATTACATTTTCAAAATGCAAGTCATTAAAATGCATGGATTAATTGCCTGTCAAGATAAATTTGAATGTTTGTCTGCTTTGCAAATAAAATATATAATCTATATTCATCACTCTAGGAAAGAGGTCTGGGTGGTTCATTGGTAAGGGTCATCGACCTCTAACCATAATTAGCCTAACACCGCTGACATTGACATAGGTTAGCACCCCAACACAAAACTCAAGTGTTAAAAGTTTTGGGATGCACACCCAAGGTCAGGGAGTTACATTGGTCAGCTTGTTGAGGATGCACACCCAAGGTCAGGGAGTTACATTGGTCAGCTTGTTGGGGATGCACACCCAAGGTCAGGGAGTTACATTGGTCAGCCTGTTGGGGACACACACCTAAGGTCAGGGAGTTACATTGGTCAGCTTGTTGGGGACGCACACCCAAGGTCAGGGAGTTACATTGGTCAGCTTGTTGGGGACACACACCCATGGTCAGGGAGTTACATTGGTCAGCTTGCTGGGGACGCACACCCAAGATTAGGGAGTTACATTGGTCAGCTTGTTGGGGACGCACACCCAAGGTCAGGGAGTTACATTGGTCAGTTTGCAAGGGACGCCCACCTAAGGTCAGGGAGTTACATTGGTCAGCTTGCTGGGGACGCACACCCAAGGTCAGGGAGTTACATTGGTCAGCTTGTTGGGGACGCACACCCAAGGTCAGGGAGTCACATTGGTCAGCTTGTTGGGGACACACACCCATGGTCAGGGAGTTACATTGGTCAGCTTGTTGGGGATGCACAACCAAGATCAGGGAGTTACATTAGTCAGCTTGTTGGGGATGCACACCCAAGGTCAGGGAGTTACATTGGTCAGCTTGTTGCATATGTCTTGGCTTTCCTCCTCAAATAATTCTGGTAGTCACAATACTACTGAAAGTGTTGATAAACATCAAGTACCCACCCAACCCAATCCAAGAAAAATGTTTAAAAATCTATCAGTACTGAATTCTTATAGAGTTAGGGTGCTTAACACCATTTTCAACAATATTTCAGCTATATCTTGACGGTCAGCTTTATTGGTGGAGGAAACAGGAGTATCCGGAAGTCACAGACAAACTGAATTCTTATATACAGATAGACAATTTTCTAATTTTGTGAGCATAGATCAATAATTTGTCTTCTTAACAAATTTGAAACTTTAAAATGAGAGAATTACTAACGTCACGTTAGAAAGTGGTAACTTGCAACCAAAAAAACTTTTCTTCTTAATATTGCATTTTTTGCAGAAATGTGCATCAAGCAAATCATGCAATAGAAAAATAAATAAAGAATGCCCTACCTTATGTCAAATAATAAATTCCAGTTACATTTTTGCAAAATTAATTATAAAAAGCCACCTAAAGAAAATTCATATGGATTACAAGTGAACAAGCAGACGGTTGATGAATTCAATAATAAAGTACCAATCTAATACCTTATGTGTAGTACTACGAAGCACCACGCATCAGCGAACAATATTATAATGGACATTAATAATTCAAGCAAAAAGGTAAATATGGAGCGAAATCCTATGTATATTTAGTGCACCAGTTTTATTTGTTATTTAACCACCATAAATCAATTTAATAAATTTTGAATAGTTCGACTGTTTTGAAAAAAACAAAAACAAAACAAAACAAAAACCAATAAAAGTTGAAAGAATTGATGGGTTAAATATTTTATAAGTTTCATTGATGTGTTTATATCTCTATGCATACCATATGGATATTACAATATTTTTAATGGATTTTTCAAGCTTAAAACAGAGAAAAAACGAAGATATTTAATTTAATTAATTTATATGCATGTATCAAAGTGGAAAGATATTAAAGTCCTTATTTCTCCAGCCACCCTTTTTATTTAATTAGAAATACCCATGAGACATTCCTTAATTGAAATAAGGTACCTTTTGACATGTGAAGTCATAAATTGTAAGTTACACAACCAAAGGCTCACATGTGCTCTTTACTTAAGTGTTGCCTATCATAGCATATGTAAGATATTGATCCACCAGGATTTGAACGCAATAGATCATAAAACATTCAATAGTACAAAAGTGAATACTAAAGCTTAACAATGATGCTGGTGTAAAATACAATTGCATATATCCTTTTTCTTGTATGGTTCTCAAGAAGATAACTTTTTTAAAGAATTGTTCCACATTAAAACATTTATTTTAAACTTCAGAACTAACACTTGGAAGAGGGGCATTTTAGCTATCCCAATTAAATAAAACAGCATATAACATGATTTTTCAGTATAAATTTTATTGCATATTTATTACTGGTTCTTAAGAATATGATTTCTCCTCCTTACAACTCCAATCCCATAGACACCTCTGTTAAACAAAGGACCCCTACAAGGCTTCATCAAACCCTATAGACCATCTGGTTTTCATTTGTACAAGCTTGAATCTCCATTTCATAATGATGCCAAAATATGATTTCATTTCATTTCCTGGTTCTTTTTTTCTGATTTCTCCATTGCAGCCCATGTGAAATACTTTGGAACCTCTTGGCATGAACGACATAGACCCAAGAGCCTTTATTCATACAAATGCTAATCTATACATATCACAATGATGTTGGGCAGAAAATATCCAGCATTTTGACAAATTTAAAGATTCTTCAGAAGAAGAGTTAAAAGATTTACTTCATTTTCACCCTTTTAAGTCCCCCCAAAATAGCCCCTCGGTGGATATGGACTAAACTCTAAATAGCATGAATCAGAAAATAATTTGTTATTTTGTATACCTGAAACCCTAATCCTTGACATTTAACAAAGGGATTTAGATTTATTCCATTTTCAATGCCTCTTTTTCCTTTATACAGCTGTTATATTCAGCTCTAACCTATATAACGACCTTTGGGTAGTTTGTGGTTTTACACAGATATAATCAATTGAATACAAAAAGCTAATTCTATAAAAATGATAAATTATTTAAAAATTTCAAATTGAAAATTGCATATTTGGAATTCATGAAATATTATAAATAAATACAAATGAATATTTATGATAAAAACAACTGGTATATTCATATATTTGGGACAAGTCAAACTGAAACTGATACTTATACCGGTACATTGTAGTACATTATAATGTGATAAAGTTTGTCAGTGACATGCGACAGGTCACTTTGTTTTCTCTAGGTACAGAGGTTTCCTCCACCAATAAAACTGACCCCCACGATATAACTGAAATATTGTTGAAAGTGGCGTTAAACACCATAAACAACCATTGTTGGTCAAGTTGGATTTATTATTATATATAAAAAGTGGCCAAGGTGTAAAAAAAACTAAATGAAACTGACATACTGACCTTTTAAAATATATTTCACGATTAATTTTACATTAATTAACATAAAATCTTTTAATTTATACATTTTACTTGCTAGGATGGGACACACACTTAAAAGTAAACAATTTTACAAGTAGATTAACCCAAAAATCTTGTCATTAACATTTTAATAATAGGATTGGATGGCCCCAATTGTTTTTACATCCTTATAAATTATTCATCAACATGTTTTTCGTCTCAATAAAATGTTTTAGAGGTTATAAATTAAAACTTCAAAGTCAAAATCCTGAAATGTCAAAAGCTTTCTTAATTGAAATGTAATGAAATTTTATTTTTGGAAATATTTCTTCCCAGAACAGAAATTTGTCATCTTTCACTAGATTGTCTAAAATTGTATCCTTTTTTTAATACAAAAATTTAAAGATGATTTTTTTCTTATTAGATCTGCTGAGATCTTTTATAGTCCTTTAAATAATTTTTGGTGATTTTGCTATGTGCCAAGTGGCAGAAAAATCAACTAGATGATCATGGCCATTAAGAGAAGCTTAAATTCTAGTTCACCGTCAGAATTCTTTTAGGATTTCATGTATTTTTATTATATGTGATTTACCAGTTGGTTCAGTATCAAGATTGTCAATGTTGTACCAAGACCCACGGGATATAAATTTAACACAAGTTTAATAAGTTCACAAAATATGTATACTGGTAAATATATCTTCAGAATTTCCAGTCTTTGCTCTCTGTTGCACATTAGGCAACCAGTACACAAAACAAACTGGTAAATGGTGATCTCAAAAACCAGATTTTTTTTTCTGGTTAAGCACAAACTCATAACTGACATATCAGGAAAATTAAAAAATACCATTCATTACCACGAGCAGTGACAACTCCAGGAAATTTTCAAGACTTCCATACCCTCACTGTGGAAAAAATTACCTAAATTACATACTTGCTCAATATTAAAAAAAAAAATTGAAACCTCTATATTTTTAAATCTTATAGCTATTCACCACTAATTATTAGCTATAAATACCTTGTACTCGTATTACTTTTTTGCTACAACTATATTTTCTCCTTAAACTACAATACATATATAAACAATATCTTACAGATTAATTGTCTTGCAAAAAAAAAAACCAACACATTTCACCACAATACAAGTAAAGTATGTAATCTACTAAATATCTATGACATCACAATTACAAGTCATCACCAAAAAAAAAACGGTAAAATTATCTCTATTTCTATCATTAACATAAAACTCATTTTATTTCCTGTAATTTGTAGATATAAATCTAAGATGTCTGGTCATACAATGCTACTAAATAGTTACTAGTACCCTGTGGGTATATCTTTTATCTTGCTTTCATCATTATACAGTCAATCCCACCCCTCATTTATTTAACTAACAAATCAAAAGCTTTAAACTTATCATTCCTAGGGCATATTGCAATTTCCACCATTTTCAAAGAAAGTGGTTTTTTTCTTAATTTTTTCATTTCCGCAATATATTTTTTCACTTTTCGGCAATGTACCTGGATTTTCCTGAAAAGTGAAAATAACTCAATATGTGATTATTACAGTTAATCCTGAGTAAACAGATTTCCTGTCCATTCTGTCTAGTTTCTCCAGGACCATCTCTTCTGAAATCATTTTAAAATTTAAATTGTGTTAAAATAGAATTGGTATTTACCATACTAAGACAAACAGAAGCAAATCCTGCTTGATCTTAGATGGTCTATGGAGCTGGTTTAAAGATTTTAAATATTTATCCCCAAAATGGTATTAGCCAATTTCTAATGATATTTAAGATTCACATTATTTCATGAGTACAAAGTCTATAGTAGCTAGAAAAATTACCAGTGGCCAAATTTTGTAGAGAAAAAAAAAAGGTCACTGGTCATGTTTGTGGGTATCACACCATACCACTTTACAAAATCCTTTGAGACAGGATAAACAAATGTGTATTATACATATCTAAAAACGGTAATATGTGTGGGGGGAAAAACTATCATGACTTTGACATCTTGCACAATTCAAGAATTATATATTTTAGGGTTAGGGTTATGGTGTTTAATGCCACTTTCAACAATATTTCAGTTATACATTGTATATTGGTGGTTATATATTTTAATTTTCTTAAACTTAATCATTTCTGAATTTACAAATTCTTATTAAAATACATCATTTTCTAGACAACAAATCTATATGTGTTGTACCTGTACATCCTCTTTAGGCTAATATAAAGGTCAACACATATTTGTAAGCTTCATAGAATGTATACTGGCACATTTGTATGATATATATACCTATATATAATTATTTTACATCTTATTCTCAGGCCTCCCAATAAAGGGGCTATACCAGGTACTTTTACCTGACTAAAATGGTCTTTGGTGCCTCTTGATTTTAAAGAATGTTGCATAAGATATTAATGTAAATGTTCAAATTTTAATATAAAGTACCGCTTGTAAAGAGCAAAGTACTGGTACACTTGAAAAATATTGAAAGCCCCGAATTCTATATCTATATTTCCTACCTTTGAAATTAAGATTTACTCTCCTATTTGATATTGATCTGCCCTTGACCACACATTGATTGAAATCTGAGTTTTCATTACAAAAATTTCTTAAATGTCACATGTAAAAATTTCTCAGTGTGAGATTGCTTAAACCTTTGTCCATATCAATGAAATGTGAAAAAAATCAATCATTGAACATTTTCAAAGACTCAGTTGAAATACAAAAATACCATTGAACTAAAGGGTCACAGTAACCTAATAAAAAAGGTCAGAACACATTGAATTTATAAATGCATAGTGATTAGTGTCAAACTTGTTTAAGAAAAGCATGACCATTGCAAATAAATTTTAATTGCACCCAATTTAAAACTTTTTAATACTAAAGTCTAAATTCATGACATAATACAGATACGGTGGTTTCACTGTCCAAATAGAAATCACAATTTGCATGTCAAACTACCTTATTTTTTAAGAAAATGTTTTGAAATTGAAAATGTTAATTTCATTCATCAAAGAAACAAATTAAACACTGCTTTGTTGTTTACCATTTACATGCATGGTCAGATTCTTCTCACTGGACACTTGGAAAAATGTCAAAATTTATATGCCTTTTTGAAAGTTGAAATTGATTGATTGATTGATTGATTGAATGATTGATTGGTGCTTAATGCCAATTTTAGCAGTATTTCAGCTATATTGTGGAGTGATTGAAAGTTTAAATTTCATTAACAAATTAGTAGCAGAAATATGAAAGATAAAATAAATATCAACATGCTTTGTCAATAAAATCTCACTTGCTGTTACACAACAATCTATCAATCAATCAATCAATCAAAAATATCAATAAAACGATCCATAATGAGCTTGGTTTTCATGCAACAAATGTCAACCCAATTAAAAATTTGTTTTAATACTTTCTGTAAAAGAATCAAAATTCTTACCACCATGAAGATAGATCATTAAGTCCAGTTTCCAGTAAACAAACATTTTGATTACAATTGTAGGTGTATATATATATTTTATAATTACAAAAACACACACAAGATTTTTGGCTTAGATATGGCAAATACATATGAATGCCTTCATATCTCAAATTAACACCATCTTCAATGTTACTCAACTGATAAAATACTTGATTGATAGCTGTCTTCTGACGTAAATATTTCAATATTTTTAGGCTATAAATGCTTAAAACATAAATTTACAGAAATATTGATTGCTTATTCATAAAAAAAATTGCATTAAATTCTCATTTTCTAAGTAAATTAAGAGATACTATATATCCAGACAAAATAGACAATCTTTTTTGGAATCCATCATCAAGTGGAATTTTTTTTTTTTTTTTTTTTTTTAAATAGTCATACTATAAATATCTCTGTTTTAAAAACCCAACAAGATCAAAAGATTTATACATGTATAAGAAGTCAATGCAAATGAAAAAAATTTGAATAATAGTCAGGGTCATTACGGTTTTCACAGTTTTCCGGTTGTTGACTGATTTTGTCTGTTTATATAATTATGAGTTTTGACTTTCCCTTTGTAAGATTGTTCGGAGTTCGGTAATTTTGTTATTACCTTTATTTATTAGAAACAGGTGTTTGTGGTATAATGTATTTTTTAAGTCAGTGGGTCATTTTAAATAACATTTTTCATTGATATCGAATAATGACTGTCCAGTTTTTTGTTCCATAAAATTTGTGCAGAAAAGTTTTCACCTTAGAGGGTGTGCTTGATTGATTTGAAGGTCGTAAACAGAACAGTTCAATGCACCACCACCCACCCACATACCAATCAAAATAAATAAACAGACACACATATATCCAGATTTTGATAAATATTGTATATATAAACAGAAGAGTAAATTTTAAATGTTATGGTTTCCTTATTCTTTTGTATTATGTAATTCATGCGTAATGAACATTTTTGTTTATGATGACGGGCTTGTAACGGTCATCACCTGTCAATTATTTTTCGTTGTTGACGTATATAATTTATATTAAAATAAACTAGTTGGAAATGTTACTTTGAACCGAGTGTAACACAAACTACCAATCTCAATAATGTGTAGTTCTATTGAGGGTCCTTTTAGTGTTTTTATGTATACTGGTAAAACGCTAAAAGGACCTCTTTGGAAATAAGCATTGGGCCTTTTAATGTCAACCCTTGGCTGACATCAACCATAATCTGATACTCATATGTGAATAATGTTACAGAGAAATTATGAAAGGAAAATTTAAATAGTTATTATCAACAATTCCATCAATATCAACAAAACAAACAGTCACCTCTCTAATCATTGTACAAAAAATGGGGGGGGGGGGGGGGGGGGGGGGGGCAATGACATAATGACATGACATTGGAAATGCATGCCCTGGCATGGAATAGGCACACAAATGTGGCAGGGTTAAACTGGTTAATGAAATCCCCAATCTCCCCCATCCCTACCCTCTCCTATTGATAACTCGATGTTTATACTTTACTTTTAACTGAACATATATTTTTATCACATTGTATATATAAATGTTGATATTATCCAAAATAAATTTTACATTTTATTTAATGATAAATATTTTAACTTTAATTTCAAGGGAGTGAATTACAACTTAAAGGAATTTATCAAAGTGGAATATCATGCACATTGTATATACAAAATGTACCCCCTCCCAATAAACTTCATAAAACTGCATCTACCTTAAAAGAATTTACTTACTTGAATTGTATACTAGTAAATAAGTTTTCCAAAGGAAATACAGCTTTAAAAATAAAAAGTGTCTGTAAATTGTAATGGCCCCAGTCCACAATAAAGCTAACCACAACACTATGAACCAAGTCAGCTGGCAAATCACAACCTCCTCAATACAGAAACAACAACCACACACGACAATGATAATCTAGGTCCTGGCGTGCAAAGGTAGCAAAAAACCTATAATGTCTTTCTTCATTTTTTGTAATGATTATCTTCAATTTGGCCCACTCTACTAATAAACTGTGATTTATTACCGGTATTAATTACAAGGTGACCTGATTTATGACCAGAGAATCATGTAACCTCACTTCCCATCTAATAACATAATGACCGGACATTTCAATTTAAAGTAATTACATATGTAATATCAATCAATAATTATAAAAATGGCAATAAAACAAAATCTTACTGATTTTTTTTCTGTTCAAAATTTTTAATTTCAAAATTAAACATGTGTCTGTTTGTTGATCAGCTTATAATTACAAATAAAATATAACCTTAATATTATGAACTTCTTTCATAAAATGTTTTGACATGCTAATTGTGAGCATAATTAATTAGACAAATTAAATACCTAAAGGTACAAGGTAGATCCTAATCAAAACACCTGTTAATTAGTATGTCTCCAATAAATATTAAATGATTCTTGTTGTATTGTATGGTAAAAAGGTGTTAACACCATTTTTAATTACAACAAAAAATTTGAAATATTTGTTATCTCTACATTCTTTAGTAATATTAATAAGATAACTATACCTTTAGTTATCTAGTTGTATCAGAGATTTTAATATTTATTGTACATCTCTGGCTGTAACTGAAATATTGTTAAAAGCGGCATTAAACACCATAAACCAACAAACCAACTATCAAAGTAAAGTAATACATACATTTCATGGGGAAATTTGCATCAATAAATATACATCTTGTAGTCGTTTAAAAATATTTCTAATAAAAAATATCCTTTCGCTGGTAACAAAGAAATTCTGGTCTTTCTCTGAGATTAGCCTCGAGACTGTCTACCACACATTTCCAAAAATTATAAATTAATTACAAAGGATAAAAAAAATCAGCATTATTTTTTAGGTGAAAAACTATTTTAAACTGGATGAATCATTTACCTGATCCCTGATATACTACAAAGCTCTTTGATCTTATTAACATACTTATACAGATTGTATATTCTTATATGTAATCAATCTAATTCTAGCATAGAGTCTTGTCCAATGACATAAAAACTAAATATATACATATATATGGCTTAATATAACACATATGCAATTTGTCTTTTGTTTCAGCATCTCAATAACATATTTGATTATTTGCCATTGGTGATATAGGAAACTCTGAAGCAAACGAGTGATGGAATTGTATATGGAGAGGGGGGAGTGTAATACCACGAGTGATGGAATTGTATATGGAGAGGGGGGAGTGTAATACCACGAGTGATGGAATTGTATATGGAGAGGGGGGAGTGTAATACCACGAGTGATGGAATTGTATATGGAGAGGGGGAGTGTAATACCACGAGTGATGGAATTGTATATGGAGAGGGGGGAGTGTAATACCACCAGTGATGGAATTGTATATGGAGAGGGGGGAGTGTAATACCACCAGTGATGGAATTGTATATGGAGAGGGGGGAGTGTAATACCACGAGTGATGAAATTGTATATGGAGAGGGGGGAGTGTAATACCACGAGTGATGGAATTGTATATGGAGAGGGGGAGTGTAATACCACGAGTGATGGAATTGTATATGGAGAGGGGGGAGTGTAATACTACGAGTGATGGAATTGTATATAGAGGGGGTGGAGTGTAATACCACGAGTGATGGAATTGCATATGGAGAGGGGGGAGTGTAATACCACGAGTGATGGAATTGTATATGGAGAGGGGGGAGTGTAATACCACGAGTGATGGAATTGTATATGGAGAGGGGGAGTGTAATACCACGAGTGATGGAATTGTATATGGAGAGGGGGGAGTGTAATACCACGAGTGATGGAATTGTATATGGAGAGGGGGGAGTGTAATACCACCAGTGATGGAATTGTATATGGAGAGGGGGGAGTGTAATACCATGAGTGATGGAATTGTATATGGAGAGGGGGGAGTGTAATACCATGAGTGGTGGAATTGTATATGGAAAGGGGGGAGTGTAATACCACGAGTGATGGAATTGTATATGGAGAGGGGGAGTGTAATACCACGAGTGATGGAATTGTATATGGAGAGGGGGAGTGTAATGCCACGAGTGATGGAATTGTATATGGAGAGGGGAAGTGTAATAACATACTGGTAATTTACACTGCACCTATTTTCAAAAGAAACAATTAAACAAAATGGAATAATGTATCTACAGAACATGAATACACACCCACCCCTGTTTTCACCTAATTAGTAATATCAAATTGATAGCTATTTCTGGTCTCTGACCTTGTGTATAAATTTTAAATGATTTGCTTTAAGGGAACTTAAGTTATTAAAATGGAAACCTTGGAAATTGGTATTTTTTCTAGAATCACTCAGCAACCCAAGTTCCTTACAAACAGGGCTGCCGTGGACAAGATCGTATGGTAGTTGGATTTACTACCTATGCAATCAGTGCCTATAACCACTAAAGTTTTGATTTTGAATCCCGCACATGGCAAGGTTTCCGCGATACAACAGTATGTGCAGCAAGTCAGTGGTTTCTTCGGGTACTCTGGTTTCCTACACCAATAAAACTGACTGCCACAATATAACTGAAATATTGTTGAAAGCGACATTAAACACCATAAACCTAACGCTTACAAACAAGGGTCTACCACCTTACACTTAAAGGCATACAGGCTGTCAGAATTTATTCTTTTTTTACATTAAAAGTTGCCAATATTTAATGTTTTATACTAATTGCAGTTGAAATTTTTCATAATATCATATGTAAATAGCCTAGAACGATGGAAATACATCGCTGTTTGATTTTCTTGCATCCAGTAAAGAATTCAATGTTGACCCGCGCAATATTCATACGACCTGACAGTGAACTCATTCAGAAAAGCGTTTGCACATGTGCAAAATTGTTTGTTGATGACGAAAATGTACACATGACACAAATCGATTCGTGGAAGAACAAAAACATTGATGGACTCTACACGAAAACGACACAAAAAGGAGGATTCAGCAAGCTTTGAGTAAGAATTAAGAAAAGATGTTATACCGACCTACTCCATTTTTCAACACGTAAGCATAATTTAGTATCTTTTTTCGGCCGAATCATATTTTGACAGTAGAATTGCATCGTAGTTTTTTATATATTCTTTTTTTTCATGAGAAGACGCTACATTGTGTAGGTGATATCTCTTTTAAATTAGAGACTAAAATAATGAACTTCATGTCTGTTTTTTTCTAAAAAAATATAATCAAGCCAACTTAAGTGTTGTCAATAATTGCAATACAATTTGTTTACAATTTTCCCTTTATCGGGCCCCTTTGCAGAGTTTGGGTTTGTTTTTATTGATTTCATCACATATTTCTGATTTTAAGTGTCATTCTTACTAAATACCATTATACAATATTAACTGATTACCTAGGGATCCAATTTCATAGATATATTTCTTAAATTATATTAATTCTAACAAATTTACATGCAACATGCTTTCTCGGTTATTTCTAGCAGTTATCAGTGTTCTGCAAACATCGGAACTGCAACCGACTTATAATTAGGTCGTGTTAATGGCGATTCCACCAACAGACATTCAAATTCTTTTCACTAATTACGACATTATAACATATTTTTTAAACCTGGCTTTTTGTT
Organism: Bathymodiolus brooksi; assembly: GCA_963680875.1. NCBI lineage: Eukaryota > Metazoa > Mollusca > Bivalvia > Mytilida > Modiolidae > Bathymodiolus > Bathymodiolus brooksi. The sequence goes on from OY804579.1 coordinate 92,357,331, forward strand.
CAGAACATTTTATTAGTATAAAACATCGAATATTGGCAATTTTTATTATAAACAAAAAAATTCAATTCTGACAGCCTGTATTCCTTTAAGACAGGTATACAGATGGTTCAGTATACCAGAACTTAAATAAAATATCATATCAAGGTTTCACTGTATTTAGGATTAAGGTTAAAGGTCAAATATCCTGATCAAATATTAGAAATATTGACTTTAATACACGATAAATAAAATGTTCAATGTAGAAGTGTTCAAGTATTAGAGGATTATAAACAAACTGTTTGATGTATTAATATCAGAGAAAAACATAAATAAGTCCTTGTGTACATTTTAAGAACCCACCCATTTCTTCATTCACAATATTACTTCTGTGTAAAAGATTTGCCCCAATTTCTAGCTGGCTCTAAGGATTTTGGTGTTTTTATTTAAATATATATATATATATACATTGTATATATATATGTATATCTATTTGGATCCTTTTCAATTTCCCATCTCTAACATATTTTCTTTTAATTACAATCTCCCCCTCAAAAAATAACCAAGACATGCCTCAAAAGAAGAGAAAGTCATTCACCTCTCATGCAAATGACAATTTCCAGCAACTCTAATATATCATATTATGAGAAGTGGTGGTTGGTGCCCCACCCCTTCACAACTTTTGCAACTGGCAATATTTTCCAATTTCTTTTAACTATCCTCTTTTATCCCATGCCACATGGCAATCTAAATATTCCTCAAAAAGACCCATTCCACTCCCACCTTTTTACTTACACTGTACAAGATTTAATTTTTACAAACTTGTACTGGGGTACTCATAATTATAGCAGAAATTATGTTTCATATGATGCTAAACTGCAATCAGCAATCAATCATTTAAAAAAATCTACTGTGTAAGAGACATTCAATTTGATAATCACTGAATATTAAAATTGAAATCCATTTTTTCCAGGGTGCATATCAAAAAGATGGTTTGGTTTATGGTGCTATCATGCCACTTTCAACAATATTTCAGCTATATCGTGGCGGTCAGTTATATTGGTGGAGGAAACCAGAGTATCTGGAGAAAACTACTGACCTGTCACAAGTCACTGACAAACTTTATCACAAAACGTGTATCAAGTACACCTTGCCACGAACAGGGTTAAAAAATATGAGTAATTATATACAATTGTGTATGAAAATTAAATAAAATTACAAATAAAAGAATTAAAAATTCAAATATTTTCTTTTAGTCATAATTTTTAGGATATGATTTTTAAATGTAGTCAATCCTTCAAAAAAATATTGATTCCTGTATAATTTTACATGATTTAATCTTATTGAGGTTTTTATTGCATGTTGAAATTTATCTCAATATCTGATCCACAAGCGGAATATTTCTGCAATGTTAAAAATTTGGTTGATTTGCATATTATGAACACCTACACAGTGTAACCTACAGATATGTTGTACATTTCGGAAATTAAAACGGGTGATGTCTATTACATATACAGTTATGATTAATTGGTCTGTGAAATAAAATAAGAAATTGACAATGATTGAAATCGGAACATCAAAGTTTGTCCAAGGAACTGGAAATCATGATTTCCTGTCTGTTCTTCTACACTGGAAATAAGTCATGATAGGATTTATTTGAATTTACTTACATACAACAGGGCCTATGAGAGGGGGGTTCAGGCCTGTGATTCTCTGAAGGCCCCCATATTTTCAACTATTTTCAGTTTATTTAGAAAAATAATTATATAAAATTCATTTACTGGTAGACTTCTGAATTATTATTTTTGGAGAGAAGATTCAGCATGTCCCAAAGCAGTCCTGTCCCACCTTGCAATTTTTTTTCCTTTTGAGGCCCTGCTTACATAACTAGTGCGCTTACTGTAATACATTGATCACTTAATACTAGAGGTTTCAAAACTTCCTGTATTTTATTAACTGAGTACTTGTGACGGTTCCCAGGGCTAATCATACTGAGTTGGCCTGTGCATCCCTAGGTGGCCGATATGGGGTACCTTCTTGATGGGAGGTTGTCAGGTTATAAAATAGAAATCCTGACCATGGACCATAGTGGTTAATGTGGATGGAGAGTGCCGCGCTCCCTGCACATAATAAACCTTTTTTGTAAAATTAGACAAATGGAGGCACGTTGAAGCAACTTCAATAGGCTATTTTTTTCTTCTTTTACAGTGGCAGTCAAAAGTGTTGCACATTTGTACCAGTCCCCCTCCTTCATTTCTATACCAGTCCCCCTCCTTCATTTCTGTACCAGTCCCCCTCCTTCATTTCTGTACCAGTCCCCCTCCTTCATTTCTGTACCAGTCCCCCTCCTTCATTTCTGTACCAGTCCCCCTCCTTCATTTCTGTACCAGTCCCCCTCTTTCATTTCTGTACCAGTCCCCCTCCTTCATTTCTGTATATAGTTATTAGATATTGTTGAACTTGTACTCTCCCTGAACATGTATATGAAATATTTGCAGCTGAACCTTTAGCAAGTAACAATCAATCAATATATTTCAATATCATTACTCTTGCAACCAATTTTAATTTCAAAAGAAGCTTTAGAAATGTGGAGAAGATCACAGCTTTCAAACATCAGTCTGCATATAGATGGTATAAGGGCTCAACTCTGATATATTAACCTGACTGTGAACCAACCAGTCTTTGCTCTTACTCCTTAATGTTGCATTCTTAGAGAAGAACCAGGAAATACTAATCTTATTCTTTGGTACGACCAGACCAAAGATCACACCCATGTTCTTTTATGTAACCATTATATCACAGAGGTAGAAATGTCAGTCAACATTAAATATTCAATTATTTAACCTTTTCACCTTTCTAGAATTACTCATGCATGCTTGCTTAAGAAGGGTGAGAATTGCCTATTTTTAATCCTTCTGTAACCCTATGTAGTTGAGATCAGAATGTTCATGGCATTAACACTTTGAAGCTAGTTAAATTTACCAGATATATTCTGTTGTTCAGATAGTTCATTTCATTCTCTTCATTTTATTTTCTGTTTCAGATGCAAAATTTATCACAACTTGTGCAAGCTGAATTTAAATTAACTGAAGGAAACATGTAAAGTTTAAAATATTCAAGTGCATTTGCAGAATATAAATATTTCAACATACTTTTGAGTAATTTTATTGCACATCAATGTAAAGATTATACATGGGCCAGGGATTTTAAATTACCTGCATTCTCTATAGATTAATTTTCATGTCAATAAACTCAACTTCCATTATTTATGATAAATATGGAATTCATTACACAAACTCTACAAAAATTAAACTTTTTGTGAAGCTTTTCATTCTCTTATCAATTACATAACAATTACGATCTCTTTCCCTCATAATACAGTTTCAATCAGATATTCACTCTCAAGGTACAAAATAAACCTTAGAGAAAACCAAAGGAGCAATCAAGAATGGACAATTCAGAGACACAGGCAGCATTGGGCACAAGACACAGGACGAAGACAAACAAAATACAAACACAACATAGAAAACTAAAACAAAAATTAGCAACATGAATCCCACAAAAAAGAAAACAGGGTACTGAACCCAGGTGCAAAATATGCACAAGGTATACTTTTGATCTTAGGTCTGCAAATGTTTTGATCATATAGGTGAGACAATAGGAGGGGTGGGGGCTACCCACTCTAATTACTATGTCCTAGCCAACCACACCTTTCAAGCTAAAATACCTGTAATTGTTATTTAGAACAAAATAATATGAACATTTTTAAATGTTAAATTCCTTTAATTGCTTGCCATTTTGAAAGCCTATTGTTAAAAGTTTCTCCACAATGTAAAACCATCTTTCATCATCCTCACAGCCAACTGATTCTTACAGTAATTTTAATTTGATCCCAACCAAAACTCCAATAACCATCAACCCAATATACATTTTAGGATTGAAAATTACAACACAATATTTCCCTGTTGATGTGAATGTTTGGACTATAGTATACAAAAATTACTTGCAAATATTTGTATTTTACTTCCCACAGATCTATACTTTCTTTCCATAAAATTGTTTATTATTGGCCAAATTTTTACTTCTACAATAGTTTAAAATATTATAAAAATTTACCATTCCCCTCCTCCCCCTCACTACAACCACAACTTATTTAGAGGCAACTCATTGACAAGAGGTGATTTGAAAATACACAAGCCACATACAAAGATATGTGATGTATCATGATCATGAAAAGGTCACCTGGGGATACTGATTGTAATTTCAGCTATACGATTGTTGTTCTACATATCTAGGTAAAATTATCATCACCTCAAAAGTTGTACAACCAGTCACTGATCATATTTATTTACTTACATTGTATTTACCTTGTGGAAAAATAATATCGATTTTAACCATTAGTGTTACAATTTATTCATTTACCACATTTAGGTTGGTTTTATGGTGTTTAAAGCCACTTTCAACAATATTTCAGTTATATCATGGCTGTCAATTTTATTGGTGGAGGAAACTGGAGTACCTGAAGAAAACCACCAACCTGCCACAAGTCACTGACAAACTGGAGTACCCGAAGAAAACCACCAACCTGCTGCAAGTCACTGACAAACTGGAGTACCCGAAGAAAACCACCAACCTGCTGCAAGTCACTGACAAACTGGAGTACCCGAAGAAAACCACCAACCTGCTGCAAGTCACTGACAAACTGGAGTACCCGAAGAAAACCACCAACCTGCTGCAAGTCACTGACAAACTGGAGTACCCGAAGAAAACCACCAACCTGCTGCAAGTCACTGACAAACTGGAGTACCCGAAGAAAACCACCAACCTGTTGAAAGTCACTGACAAACTTTATCACATAATGTTGTATCCTTTACCACATTTAAACTCATTCACAAAATACCTTTCAAGAAGGAAGTTCACTATCTAGCCCAAAGGTTACACAAATACTTTAAATTTAAGAATACCGATTGATATCAACTGTTTCAAAAATGTACCACCTTCCCACGTGTAGCATAACATGTACAAGGATATAAGTATGATGAATGATGAAGAAACTAAATAAATAAATGATAACTTACTTTTTTTGTAATAAATTTATATCCCAGAAAAAAGGAGAAAATCAACATACTGAAACAAAAGTTTCTAAACTGAAATTGGCCAGTTTTCAAGTCATGTAATGGCCCTTATCAGACATCTGAAGTCATTATAATAGCTTAGCCTAACACACCTGGATATTTTTACCTAGCTCAGTGTACTATATGGTGATTGTTTGGTTTGTTTTTAATCTTATAGTAAAACCTCATTTACCTGTGGTCTATTTGACGTGTCAATAGGGATCTTTTTACCTGTGCGGTCTATGGTTATGAATAGGATAAGTTCATGTTATGCTAGTTAAATAAATAATATAACCATAAAACTTGTCACATTAGTTTTTTTTAACACTTTGAGAATTAGAAAATTGAGTTACAATAATTTCAATGGTCTTGACATGTCTCTAATATACAGCAATTAAAGATCAAAGGGGAAAGATAAATATAAAGTTTCACATAGGAAAATATTTATCTATAATTAAATCAAAAATTCCATATTTAATATCAATACAAAGATGTTAAACCTATGGGATTGAGGTTCCAACAATATTTCAACTATATCGTGGCGGACAGTTTTACTGGTGGAGGAAACAGAGTACCTGGAGAAAACCACCGACCTGTCGCAAGTCACTGACAAACTTTATCACGTAATGTTATATCGAGTACATCTTGCTATGAACGGGGTTCGAACTCACAACTTTAGTGGTGATAGGCACTGATTGCACAGGTAGCTGTAAATCCAACTACCATACAATCATGACCATGACAGCCCCTCCTATAGGATTGAAGATCATTATAGCTATTTTTTTAGCTAAATTTTAGTACAAGGCTACTCCCCCCAAATGCCACCACACCTCTCAGATATACTGAGATAGTAAAATACCACTAATTATTGTCCCCCTCAAAAGAGGACACCTCTCTTAGCAGGCCACTTTTTTGATGCAGAAGATGTGGAATTATTTGAGGGGGACTATTGTATTTCTTGCTAAATGAAAATGACTATGTTGAAGAGTGTGATTACATTAAATACTCACAAAAAATGTATATTGGTGGTGGGGGAGGGGTAGTATATATATACTCCACAAAGTACACAAATTTATCAAAATTTTTCTCGGATTTTTATAAACTTCAATACTAATCTTAAAAAGCCATTATTATACAGAACATCTATATATTACTCAAACTGAAATTTTCAAAATTCCCCTGTTTTTCAAGGTTAGAAACCCCACTATAAATTTGTACCATAATTCATACTACATGTAGTTGCCTTCATACACAAATACATTTGTATCACCATATACATGAGAATTCAGGAGAGCCAAATCAGAACCATGGAATGTACCGGGTAGGTTTAAATGTATTGTACGATGTTGCATTTATTTGACGACCTATGATTGAATAAAATCATTTCTAAAAACAAGGAAGAACTGTTTTAGATACCTAAAACTTATGTCTTCCCTTAATGCAGCCATCTGTACAACAACCTATCTCGAAAGACAAAAATGTTATGGCCCGGACAAGAAAATACTATTTAAAAAACCATTATTTGACCTTGAGGTCAAAGGTCAAGGTCCCACGAAGGTCATTATGGTATGTGACACCGCCTTATGGTCATGCACCCACATACCAAATATCATTGACCTATCTCGAAAGACAAAAATGTTATGGCCCGGACAAGAAAATACTATTTAAAAAACCATTATTTGACCTTGAGGTCAAAGGTCAAGGTCCAATGAAGGTCATTACGGTATGCGACACACCGCCTTATGGTCATGCACCCACATACCAAATATCATTGACCTACATTGTATCTCGAAAGAAACAATTACTTGACCTTGAGATCAAAGGTCAAGGTCCAGTGAAGGTCATTACAGTATGCAACACAAAGCCTTATGGTCATGCATCCACATACCAAATATCATTGACCTATCTCGAAAGACAAAAATGTTATGGCCCGGACAAGAAAAACTATTTAAAAAACAATTATTTGACCTTGAGGTCAAAGGTCAAGGTCCAACGAAGGTCATAATGGTACGCATTATGGTCATGTACCCACATACCAAATATCATTGACCTATCTCGAAAGAAACAATTATTTGACCTTGAGGTCAAAGGTCAAGGTCCCACGAAGGTCATTATGGTACGCGACACACTGCCTTATGGTCATGCACCACCCACATACCAATTATCATTGACCTACCTCGAAAGACAAAAATGTTATGGCCCTTACAAGAAAATACTATTCAAAAACCATTATTTGACCTTTAGGTCAAAGGTCTAGGTCCCACAAAGGTCATTACGGTACGCGACACACCACCTTATGGTCATGCACCCACATACGAAATATCATTGACCTATCTCAAAAGACAAAAAAGTTATGGTCCGGACAAGCTTCGCTGAGAAGAAGCGGAAGCGGAAGAAAAAATCAAGACTAAAACAATATGTCTCCCTTCGATCGAAGGGAAGACATAATAACGATGAAGGCAGAACCATATATGGAAATCTAGAGAATAAGATTAATAGCTTTACTGGCCAGTGGAAAATTCCATTCCTAAAAATAACGATAGAAGCAGACTGTAGCATTGTGTAATCTATTATTGCATAATTTGACCTTGACACTGTCCGAAATAAAGAAATATTGTAATCGATAACTGAGACGACATATTTGACCAGGCTCTCTATATATATGTTTGTGTATTTTGAATTAGCATAATTAAACACAACTGCAAGAAAGATGATGATTTATATTTTCTTCTAAAATAACACAGTAAAAAAACTCTTCTTCAGACACAATAAAAAAGAAAGAAATTAACGTTTCTAATAAACTACTTAAAAGAATGTACGGCTAACAAATCTTGAGTCAGACCTCTTTTGTTCGATTTCCTCATCGCCAGTTGAAACAAATCTCCTCTTTCTCTCCATTGTTAGTCCGTTACACACCGATGTAGACGATAGATAAACGTGCAGTTACGAAATGATGCAGATGGAAAATTACAGAAGGTCAGTGGGCAGTGCTTAATTTTGTGTATTGACTATTACGTCTTTAGCCTTAGAACTTCCAAGAAAGTCCGTCAAACATAGTTCGTGGAAAAAACTTAGTTACTGTTTCAAGTTATAGATCAGCAATCATCGTACAAAAATGTTATAAGCTCCCGTGACCGACTATGGCTATTTAGACGGTAAGTAAATAGTTGAAGGGTTCGCACTGGAGCGCTCACCTGTAGGTTTACATGTATTGTTTGATACCTATATATCCTAATGGTATTGATAATAATTTTATACTTATTTTCTATATACAATTGTTATTCAGTAATAATAGGCTAATTAACGTACCTTTATGATGTAATGATTGATGATACAATAACATAATCTTCTTATCCCCAAACAAATAAAATGATGTCTATAATATTATAAATAAGAGGATTAAATCACAACAAATCCTATTTTAAAATCTTTCTTTTAATCGATGTGATAAAATTTAATCTAGGTAAATATATATACTGTCGAGCAAGTAAAAATTGTCATCATTGATGATCATTTTTTTTTTTTTTTATCCTTGAAATAAAATATCTGTGAACATCAACGGCCAATTTATCGGGCTGAATATAATTCTGATTTCATCAGCAAAATTTTTTTGAAACTAGTATACTCTGTCATTATAGGAACCATTAATAATTGAAATGAAAGGGAACCAATTCAGAAATATTTTTGTGACTTTTGTGGATTTCTGGGGGTTTTTTTCTGGTATCTTCAGTTCAAGTTGAAGTACAATCTCTGAATTTTTGCTTTAAACATTTTTCTCACCAAAAATGTATGAAATGGTCCTATGAAGTATGTAAATAAAAGGGACACAATCAAGGAAACTATTTTCAGTCAATGTTTTAAGGAAATAAAAACACTGACTTTATATTTTCAAAATGGTCTATTTGGTGTTCGTGTTTTTAAAAATATTTGGGTCGAAAAAAAATTAACCCAAATCATAGATTGAGTGATTTTTGCTTAACACCAACTCAGCAATTTTTCAACTATATCATGGCAAAAACAAGTCAATTTTCAATACGATGTACTAGATGATAACATGCTTAGTTGGAGTTTTATAATGCTAGCTCACTGAAACAACAGTACACAGATAGACATGTTTTCCCCACTATGGTCAATGAACTGGAATTATCAACTTTAGGAGAGAAAAAATAAGTATGGACATCAACAATGAACCCCTTCAACCTTTAATTGTTATCTTGCCAAGGATTTAAGCTTATGTTTTCATCATGCTGTAGATTTCATTTTCAAGGCTGTGAAAAAATAAAATAAATAAATGTGAACTGTTTGTACCAAGAATTTTAATAAATCCTGTCCCTGCATGAGATCAAGGTCATTGAGTAAACACTGCCTGATCTGAGACTAAATATGGAAGATTTATCTAAAAGAGTCTTGTAAGAAAGAGCCTGTAGTGTTGACCAAGTAAAGAAGATTTTCATGATTATTGTTTATCATAGCATATGGTTCAAGTGTGAACTGACAGGACTCCGACCCTTTGTTCAAACTTGAATCTAAATATCACATTCATACTGCATGCTAAAATACAGTATAATGTATAAGATTTATAATATATTTCCCCATAAGAGGCTATGTTGGACTTTGGACCCGCAGGGGTTGAACACTTATATTGATCCTATGCCATTCTTGTTGCCAAGACAATTTTTTTTATTTTTTTCCCCATTACAATCTATTTTCTTCTGTCTACAAGGGCTTGAACCCTATATAATATTATGTGGCCTAAAATTTGTGAATACTTGAGAATCTACATATTACAATGATGATCTAAACTGTTTCCAGTTGTATTTTCTTATCTAGTTCTAATACTCATGTTCTAATGTTTTCTCATTGTAGTCTATGTTAAATCTTTGCGCGAGTGAGTGAGTGATTGTTGGTTAACGCCAACTCAACAATTTTTCAGCTACAATGTATATCATGACAAAAACAAGTTAACTTTCAATGCGATGATGATGAGATCCGCTTTGTACTATATATATATATATAGGCCAACATGCTTAGTTGGATTTTTATAGTGCTAGCTCACTGAAACAACAGTCTGCGGATAGACATGTCGCCCCACTCGGACACAATATATCGATTCTGAGCCAACCAGTCTTTGTTCTTTCTCCTTAATGCTGTGTGTATAGTGGAGAAGCAACTAATACCAATTTCATAGTTTTTTGTTTGACTCGTTCGGGCTGGAACCCACAACTACTGCACTCGAGGAGAGCATGCTAACCATTATACCTCCGATGCGGATGTTAAACTTTGGACCCAAAAGGAGTTAGGCCCAATATAATATACACTGGGCCCTTAACACCATTATTTAAGAAGGATGACTCTATTTCAAAATGAAACATACAATTACATTTAATTTGCAGGTTCTTGAGAAAACCACTTCTCATTGGCAGCAATAATACACCATTTTTGTTTGTTAAAGTTTAAAATCCCAGAACTTAGAACATGCTAACCCTCGAGTCATCATTTCAGCAGGCTTGAATCTGCATTTTTCAAGGATTTGTCATGTCAAATATACCATTAAAACTTAAATTTTAACAGTGGCCATTAAAATGATGTCCTGTGACATTTTTCTTTTTGACATGATGTACACTCAAGAATTAAGGTGTAATCCTTTATGGCTGAACTAATAGTTACAACCTAAAAAATAACCAACTAAAAATAGCTTTGCATAATTGTTAAATCTATCATGGGACAGGAAACAACTATACTTGTCTTGCACAACTTCGTATATGAGAAAAAAAAATACATGTATTTAGAATTTTACAGATAAATACTGATCTCTGTTTCCACTAGCATGTACCAGATTATTTAAGGCAGTGGCCGTAAGTGCCTAATGCCACATGTCCAAATCATTCAGGACCCTAGACGCCCCTTTACATACAGAGTCAAATCTGCCTTAAAGGGCACTTCTATATAACAAATCACTGTCTATAAAGGACAGTCTCATTTTCCCATTAGTGAATAGTGCATATAATTTAAACCTGTATATAAAGGGCAACTGCTCATAAAGGCCACATTTTCAGGTTCCCTTGAGTGGCCTTTATATACAGGTTTGACATCACACTGAAATTGATACCACATTATGATGAGGATTAATGACTATTTCAGTGGTTAAATTTTTTTAATTTTGTTCTAACTAATAAATCATTCAAATTAAAAATCTGTTTCAATTTTCAACAGAGCGTAAACGACTGGGAGGAGGAAAAAAAACTTTATGAAGAAAAATAAATATACCTACAGTACCTGGTCAGTGAATCTCAAATATCCGTTTTATTTTATTTTAACAATTTTATCACTAGGGATCAAAATATAAATCCAACTGCCTAAAACACTATGTATATTCAACATGAAACTAACAAAAATATATTGTGAAATCATTTCACGAACACCTGTTTAAAATGAATTAAAGAAATTGTCTTTTGTAAGATTTGTATTTAATCCCACCACAAAAGTGTACAGGTAATCTAAAAACCACACAAATGTTGGCATTCATTGGAGTTTTGTCAGTACTACGATTGTGGGCAGATTTTAAAAAGGTGCCATTCATGAATTGAATATAAAAAAAAATAGAAAATTAAGTACATAATAACACTGATTCACTTACCTTATATAAACCCTTGGCTATTAAAGGAACAGTACTTACTTCATTGAGAAGAGCAAGATATGATGATAAAAACTGGTTACTGGGACCAGGAAATAGTAAACCAGAATACCAAAAAATATAAAATAATAAATTTTAATTTCTTTTCATCAAATGGGAAATAAAACTTGATTTTTTATTTATTTCGGTTAGAAATATATTCCTGTTTTTTTTTTGTTATTGTAAAACAAGATTTTGTACTTCTAATAGTGTTTCCTTTTTGTTCTGTTGATTCAATTAATTAATGTCTGTCAACTTATGAGTAATCTTACAAATAAAACAAGAACTGTCTTTAAAAAAAAAGATGTACGACGAAGCACTAATATTATATTCTTCTACGAACAGTATTTCACTGAAATAACCTAAACATATTGGTTTTATAGGATTTGATAAGACATGTAAAACATTGCATCCTACTTAATGTGCAGGGAATCGTTAATAAATAGTAACAGCGTCCATCTTGGCCCGAGGACAGGGCTGCCAAACAAAATGTTGAAAAGGGATCACCAAAGAATTATTTTAGCAAAGCTTGAATCCAATTGGTCCAGTAGTTTAAGAGGAAAAATATTAAAATTTCATCCACCTTTTCTGTTTTTAGCAACAATGGCCATGTTGGTTGAATGTCTGGATTGTCGGACACAATTTTGAAAGGGGGTCATCAAAGGACTAAGCAAAGTTTAGTTCCAATTTGCCCAGTAGTTTCAGAGATGAAGATATTTTAAATTTCATCCCCCTTTTTTATTTTTAGTAACAGCGACCATGTTGGTTGGAGGTCGGGACTGCCGGACACAATTTTGGAAGGGGATCACTCATGGACCATTCCAAAGTTTGGTCTCAAGTGGCCAAGTGGTTTCGGATGCAATTTTGGAAGGGGATCACCCACGGACCATTCCACCAAAGTTTGGTCTCAAGTGGCCAAGTGGTTTCAGAGGAGAATATTTTTAGTAATTGTGTACGGACGGACGACCGACGCAAAGTGATGACAAAGGCTCACATGACCCTTTGGGTCAGGTGAGCTAAAAAAAAGGGGTGCATATTATTTCCTATCCGTGGTAAAATCTAAAAAAAATTCATGGCTTCAACAATAACTTCTTAATATGTAATAGATGAAATGGCACTTTCTCAGAATTTAATACCCCCAGTCGCTCATAGGTACCCGATTTGTGGACCCCCCCCTTTTTATTTTTATTTTAAATTCATCACTTTTGTGGGACGTTTTCATTATAAACAGTGTTGAACAACTTCAAACATGACCAAAAACTAAGAATAGACTAGAGGAGGGTTTTTGTGTTTTTAGAAATGGGCTTATATCGATCTCGGATTGAGTTTTTGGTCATGTTTGAAGTTGTTCAACACCGTTTATAATGAAAACGTCCCACAAAAGTGATGAATTAAAAAAAACAAAAAAGGGGGTCCATAAATCGGGTACCTATGCAGTCGCTCACCTGAAGATTACATAATACATTGAAAATAAAACGCTACGACATATAATACTTTGGTTAAAGAGAATATCGCTTAATTTTAAAGTTTAATATATTGTGTACAGATATACCATTAAAAGTAATCATATTATCAGTTATACTCGAACTCCCTTTGTCTGTACGGGGCGTAGGACGACGGACGCATCCAATCAGCAAACTACTAAATGACTTGCTTATTACAAGTGCCTTAAATCCGACTTGCTTAGTACAAAGTGCTTTAAATCCAACATGCTTATTACAAGTCAGTGATTTTCCTACTCATTTGTATCTGGGGTCCGGATCCCTTATTATTGGGAAAATTAGCACGTAAATGATATGAATTGGGAAAAGATGGGGAGAGCAATACATTTATTAGTTTGGAGGTCCAGTAATAGAATAGCAATCATACTGTACCAAGGTTAAGGCCAACAGTAACAAATTCTTGTGATGAGGAAAAATTACCACAAAACAGTTCACAAAACTTACATAAATACTCTTGGTGTACCACATGGTCATATAGCCATGGGTATTTTTGTTCATTTTGCATTGAACTTAACACCCTGGCATCTGGTACCATGACCTCTGGAGCACAACTGTCCGCATCAGAGTGATAGTCAGATTGCAAATATCAACATCACCACTATTTGCACAGTTTACATGTTGTTGGATGTCATTTGAAGCTGTGTTAGGTAATAAAGAATTTTAATTGGTTGTTTTTAGAGTGACATTCACAGTGGTAACAAGGTGTTCAGCTTCTGGGCATGGTGTATCAGTACTTAGTGTCGGTGACCGGTAGGGTTGACTCCACCTAATCCCACTTTTTTAAAAATTCATTAAAGAAATCTCAAATTTCAAGAGCTGTAATTATTGCATAAACAATGTGCAAACATTGGGGCTTTAGGGTGTATAAACAAAAACGCATTAACTTCAGGTAAACCTTGATTAGAGAATGGAGAACTAATATATATTAATTTATCATTTTTATTCTAATAAAAAAAACATACAGATACATACATGAATAAGTGATATCTCTATCAAGACATTTATATTTCAACATCCATAGAACTTATTATTTATTTTTTAAACTACATGAAATAATAAACAAGCATGTATTAGCTTATGTTTGTTACTATTCATTTTGTAATGAAATTCTTATGATTCATGTTTTTTTTCAAAGGTACAAATATTTTTTAAAAGATATTTTACTATTTATGTCATACTTGATTTCACTCCATACTTTTCTGCAATATTTGACATAAAATGCAGGTACATCACAGGTAATAATTAATTAGATACTAATTGCAAAATCAGCATAAAATGCAGGTACATCACAGGTAATAATTAATTAGATACTAATTGCAAAATCAGCATAAAATGCAGGTACATCACAGGTAATAATTAATTAGATACTAATTGCAAAATCAGCATAAAATGCAGGTACATCACAGGTAATAATTAATTAGATACTAATTGCAAAATCAGCATAATTAACTGCAACATCTATTGGAATACCTGGGATAGTTTTGTTTAATGGGATTAGATAGACGACATCACCGGTACAGTAGTGGGTCGGACTCACTTCAAAGCACAAACAGTTTCACTAGCTTTATTAACGTCATCAACCTCATTTTTCTCCTGGGGAAAGTATAAAAACCCTTTTTTTAATTCAAGTTACATGTACTTGCTTCCATCATTACTGGTCAATTTCTTAACAAATTATGCAACATTGTGACATTTTTATTTTTAACAAATCACATGACATAAAGAGCTCCAGATAAATTTCAAGTCCAAAGGGTAATTACCCCCTACTTTTGAAAATGATGCGTATTTGCATATTTCCTTTGCACTGTTGTACTCTCTACTTCAGAAAAGATTGCTTACATGTACACTTTTAAAATTATGTTTGACACAAGTGTTATTCAATAAATGCAGGATGCAAGTGAAATGTTTAATTTGACACTATTGTGTCATGTTTATTAATAAAATGTTGTTAATATTTTGTTCTGTGTTTACTTTATATAACTGACTGATAACTTTTCATGTTTTCTTTTCTCTCTTTTGCTCGTCGACTTCGGCAGTTTTCACAGCCGTTTTGATAATGTCATCAATGATTCCTTTAACTATACTGTCACTAGACATAGATGAAACTGTCGGGAACTTAAGTATAGAATTTTCTGGAGCGCTCTTGCACTTAGTAGCACGCTTATTCATGTTCTTGCTCATTTTCAACGAACAGCGTGTTCTCAAATTTACTTTCGTATTAGTTCTTACTTATTACGTAAACCACTCCTTAGAAGGAGCACCGCATTTATTGACCGCGATTGGATGATCTATCGTAAACATCCAATCAGATCTCTTTTGACATCGATGCTTAGAAAGGCAAACATTTGGTACCCCTCGGATGTATACGCTCTCTCCTTCGAAAAGTATAAAGAGAAGTAATTACGAGGAATTTCTCAAAGACAAAAATGTATTGTTAATGTACACGACTGTATTATCAGCGTACAAGTACACTCCAAATTTGGAAAGTTTGCTTACACAGCAATATGTATGCGTAATGTGTACACTCTGATCTGATAATACATGAGTTTTTACTCGTTTTTATAGCGTAAAAAACGCAAATACGCAGCTTATCTGGAGCTCTGACATATTTACTATTTTTTATTAAAATTTTATATTAAGTTTATTTAAATAAACATTTATTCCAAATACTACAGATTTCCGCTTTCGTTTTCTGAAGTTTTATCGGTGTCAATTCCAGTCTGGTAAACAAATCAAGCGACCCAATATACTGTACTGGTTCCCGGTATCTTGTGCGTAGTATTTTGCTTGGTTAATCAACACAAATAGAAACCAGGTCATAAGCGTGAAAATGTCATTTGAAAAAGCTTTTATTAACCAGTTTTTACGAATAATTTTATCACCACTCTATTGGGAATTTTCCCCAATGAAATTGGGGAAAAAACTGTTTTCACATTGGGACTGGGGCCGATATTCGGCCTGAAAAAACACAGTCAGAAAATCACTGCAAGCATTTTAACTCCATTCTCCGAACTCCTACCAAATTTGTATTATTCTCCAATCAAAAAGTTAGAAAATATTTTCATCTTTAAAATTGCTAGGCAACAGCGTCCATAACAAAAATAGGTCAAAAGCGATCGTATACGACTTCGTCGAAAAAAATAAATAACCATACAGCATTTGATCTTGTCTTAATATATACAAAATGTTATTATAGTGTAGGCAGAGTAAGAGACTCAACCCTGCATATGATTGGCTCTTTATAAATGGCAACTATAAAGAGATTCAGACATAATCACAAATTCAACAATGTAAACGAAGCATAGAATTGAGATCAAATTCAGGTGACAATTGGAATAAATGGCCGAGATGTAAAATGATGATGAAGCCAAGGTCAAGGTCAGGTGATACATGCTTGGCTGACATTTACACTCAAGGACGAATGTGTAGATCAAGTAATGTTGACAAAACCTAACTGTCTGATAAACAGAGAAAACAGATGGTCAATCAGCCATGAAAATGAGGTCAAGGTCAATTGACATGTCCATGAATTATAATCAAGAAAGAGTATTTCTAGACAGTTGTATGGTTGACCAATGATGTGTGGTTACTTAGATATAAACTAATTAAACATGTAGCAGCCACCATCCGCAAAAGTAAAATCTATTAAAATCAGATATGCCTGAGTGCTCACTTTACAGAAACAAATAAAACAAATTCATTTTTCCTAAACAATGATTCATAGGGATGAATTTGACACGGCAGAGATCTATTCATTTTTTATCTTAACTATTTCTTAAGTATGTGTTTTCTTTGTGCCTCAGTAAACAACATTTTTAAATTTGATTGTTGGAATGAAGTTAAAAATTTAAAGATAAAACACTGTTTATCAACATTTTTAGAGCAAAATATTTTTTCAATTTATTTACTACAAACTCATAAAAAAGCAAAATGTAATAAAAAAACCAACTAAAAGTTCATCTGACAGTGTATAGCTCATCTTTAACCTCTGTTTATTATCCAATCAGGCCTTTCAATAAGGGATGACGGTACCAGGTACTTTTACCCATATAAAATGGAAATTGGTACATCCTAATTTCAAAGAGTGTTGCATATGATATTCATGCAAAATGTTCAAAGTTTAAGAAAAAGTACCCCCAATAAATAGTGAAGTACTGGTACACTTGAAAAATATTGAAAGCCCTGTCCAATGAACATTTATGTAGTTTGGGTTCAATCAGAAAGAAGTTTCTGAAAAGAAGATATCTTAACATTTTTCCCAATGTGTCGTGTAGTTATTTTCTTTATGATCAAAAGTTTCTTTTTTTAATGTGTAGAAGACCTGGCAATAAACTTTATCACAAAATATGGTATCAAGTACATCTTGCCTGTGCGGGATTCAAACTCAAAATGTTAGTGGTGATAGATGCCATGCGATCATGACTACGATGGCCCCAGGAAGCTATTAAAACATTTTATAAGGATTACACAAAGTTGTACATGGTCCCCTTATACTTAATAATTTACAACACAAAAAAAAAGTGAAAGGTGACCTTTAAATACAGATAACTGCTTAATAGAGGTGACTGCATAGACAGGCTTAACTGTATATTAACCTGCATTACCTAGTTATTCAAACAAGATAATTCTCCCTCCTTCTAATACTTGTAACATAGCATGACAATATCTTATAAATCATGTACTCTACATTTCTTAGCTATCATATTTTGTACTACCATGATCTAAAACGTATCAATGACCTTCATAGATGATTCAGCAAAATATATAATATTGTAAATGCAACTTACTATTGAAAGAATATTCCAAGATGAAATTACCAATAAATATTATGCGAAATTTCAATTCTGACTTTTCATCAAGAAACCAGTCAGATATATTGATATTGCAAAATAAAAATTTGAAAGATATCCATCAAATTGTCTATAACCTTAACAAGTATTAATCAGATTTGATCTATATCTCTATATTCAGTATACAGTGATTTATTGAAGTACAAACCTGAATCGTGTTTAATTAGCCAGGCCCAATTGATTTCCTGATTTTTTGGTAAAAATCATTCTGTACTGCTTTCAGAAAGTGGCATGCCTTCAATTTTCATCTTTATCTTTTTCCTACTAATGAAAATATATATGATTTTCTTATAATGCAGAATTTCAATATCTGTCTAAAATTCAACAGTGGCGGTAGCACAACTTTGATTTAGAATCAAGCAATCTGAACTTTGATTGAATTTTTAATGTTGTTTTACATCATGCTATGTGTATGTCAAGAACAAGTGCTTAAAGGTTAGGTTTGGTTTATGGTGTTTAATGTCACCTATTTTTAGCTATATCATGGCAATCAGTTTAATTGGTGGAGGAAAACTGAGTACCCGGAGAAAACCACCGACCTGCTGCAAGTCACTGACAAAAAAATATCACATAATGTTGTATCGAGTACACCTCGCCATGAGTGGGATTCAACATATTAGAAACCAAGAAAACTTGGGTTAGGTCAAATCTGATTTAATAGCTGTTATCATGAATATAATTAAAAATAATCAAACAATGAATTCAAAGGAAAAACACATCAAACATGTAAAAATAAATTGTGTTTATCTTCAAGATATGAACGCACCTGATGAAGGTTATTCCTAAAAGTATTGTGCACATTAGATTAGTTATCTAGTCTGTATCAATGCCAGTTTTATGAGTTATTGATGGGCCATAAAATTCTTTCTGCTTTTTTTATTTTGAAGTTTGGGTGATAAGAGTTGCAGATTAACAATTAAGATGACATATGGGATCTGTATACCGTATTCAGCCATATATAATATACATTCGTGTGCTATCCATACCTCGTTTTGGTCCCCAAAATCTGTTATATGTAAGATCTACTATTCCTTTAAAACAAAAACTTGTAACATACATACATGTACTTTGTTTAGCAAATCATTTTGATGTATGTAAATACAGCTTAACTGTGAGCTCATGTGACTGTATTGGCTCTAGTAGAAAGTCTTTAGGTATTCTATATATAGTAATAGCAACCATGTTGATTGATTGGTTGAGATATCACACATAATTTTGAAAGCAGACAACTTAAGGATTATTCAGGCCAACTTTAATTTAAAGTGTCCCTTTGGTTTCACAAAGATAAGATTTTTTCAGTGATTTTTTTTTTGGTGAAAATATGCCTTATTTGCATATTTGAAATAACGATCAGCAAAAATGTATCTACTTTTTAAATTCAAGGTCATAAAGTGGAAAATATGACTGTATTGTCTAATAACAGGTATTTGTGCATTTTATCCACTATGTTCTATTTATAGTAACGACAGCCATGTTTGATAGCTAATGATGGTGTTATCAAATATTATTTTGAATGCAGAAATCTTAAAGGCGACTCATGCTTAATTTGGTTTAAATTGGCCATGTAATTACTGAACAGGAATTTTATGACAAACCTCAGGTCAGATTAAAAAATTAATTATGAATGGCTGATGCTTAAAGCGTGATTGGTCTTTCCAGTCAGGGAAGTTTAAAAGCTATAATTGTGTGGTTCTGTTAAAAAATAAATAATTTAATTCTAGAGGTTTGATTCATTTGTTCCATTTTTTTTTGGCATTGAGAAAAAAAATAGGATGCAAAACAGACCAATGATGAGATCATAAGTTATAATACCATGGTTACTCATTAAATATCAAATGCACTAAATTATTTTGTACCGAACTGAAACGTTGATGGACTTTCACACTTATCAGCCATTTTTTTTCTGTTATCTATTATAACATTTCAATATCATTTGGAAAACTAACAACTAAAACAATGATGACTAAGAGATAAGTTTCTATACCATTGTAATATCTGCATATCTCGATTTTTTTTTCATGTTTTTCTTTGGCAAATGTACTGTTTAACCAAATGATATCATTTGCTCAAAATATTCCTACAACACTGATATCTTTTAACTTGCACCAGAGCACTGTCACACTGTTGTTAATTTATTGATTTTATCACAAATTGATGAATATCAGAATTTGTTTTTAAAAAATATTGCACTAAAATTACATTTTTTTTTTCACAATTACTCAACATCTTTTTTTTTAACAAAAGTAAACTAGCATGATGATCAGCTATACATTATTTAAGAAATAAATCATGGAAGCCAGAATGTGTTGGGAGTTTTAACATGGATTGGCTGATATTAGTAAATTTTATCCCTCGTAAAATTTACTAATATCCGCCAATCCATGTTAAAACTCATAACACATTCTGGCTTCCATGATTTATTTTGATTCTGATATGTCTAAGAGTACAAATACGGTAGTATACTTTGATTGGAAGATGGTAATTTATATTTACGTTTCCCGAAAATGTCGCACACAATTTATGCTGCCAATGGAAGTCAGTCACATTCACCGGTGCATGTGCTAATGAGATTATACCGAATGGATAACTCGCTCGTTTGTTAACAAAGCAAAAGAAGGAGGTTATGTTAGAATATACATTATAACATTAACACATGATGTACTTTGTTATTATTATCAGTAAAATTAAGTGTCCCAAGTTTAAATTCAATATAATGTACTTTCAAATTCCACAATACAATTGGTCAGTTGGTCTATGGTGTTTATCGCAAGTATCTTCAACATTTCAATTATATCGTGGCAGTCAGTTTTATTGGTGGAGGAAACCAGAGTACCTGGAGAAAACCGCCGACTGGTCGCAAGTCACTGACAAATTTTATCACATAATGCTGTATCGACTACACCTCACCTGACAGGCCTTGACATCAACGTTTGTCCGATACCAGTGAAAACTGATGTCGGACAAGTAGATCTTGCATCACGGTTGTCCGACGGGACAAGTGAAAAAATGACTGTCCTACCTATTGAAGGTTATTTTCTATGATAAAAATGTGTTTCTTTGTCATTTTTATAGACTTAAACTTCGTAAATAATTATTTTAATGTGCTTAAAAATATCGGTTTCCATTGAAGTACACTATCGCTAATTACAATGATGTTCCAAGAGATTTTCCGAACATATAGTTGATCCGTATCTTTTCAGCGATTTCATTTAAACTACAACTGGCATTAAGTAAATATAATGAAATAGAAATAGATTTGTTTATAGTGTTTCCTTCCCCTACACAATAATTCCCTGGAAACGTAATTACCATGCCCATCAACATGAATCTATACCCCCTGACAGTGATCTTAGAAAGTAAGGATATACAACAAGCGGCGGAGCTCAATTCAACCAAAAATGTTAAGGCGTCTGATGTTAATTTCCATTGAGGGACATTCAGTAGCTGATTTTGATACACAATCTGCATTCAATAGATGGCAAACAATGATGTTCAAAGCATCCTGGATTCAATCCACATTATATTACCGCTTAGATGGGCCTGCTATTCGAGAACCAAACTTATAAATTGATGATTAGACACTCATACCATGATGGCATCGTTTGATACCAATGACTTTATGTATAACTTCTAAGTGTATGTTAATTTGTCGATTAAAGATGTCATAATCATAATGTCTGTTAGCATTAATAATGACAGGACGAGATCATGTGTGTGAGACAATAACCAAAACATTTTACACAAATTGCTGATAATTATTCTCTGGTTTTTATAATTTTTATTAATTTTTTTGGACAACTGAAAGATTGAGTCGGACAAGTACCTTTTTTAGTTAGTTGTCCGAAGGGACAAGTTAAAAAAAAATTTAATGTAGAGGCCTGTCTGAGCGGGATTAGAATTCACAAAGTTAGTGGTGATATGCACTGATCGCACAGGTAGTTGCAAATCCAACTACCATATGATCACGACCAATGACGGCCCCCTAAATTCAATATAATGTATTATTACCTAATTGTAATTTTTTTCTTGTTTATTAAGTAACTACATATTTTAAAATGTTTTTGTGTTTCTTGCTCCCCTTCAAGAGACTATTGTACAACAGACTATTCAACTGACCTTTGAACCGTTTTTTCATTGGATAAGAATATAATTAGATGAATGGTTTGTCAAATCAATTTATGTCACACAACGATGAATTGACATTAAGTAAAACGCAAAAGTGAATCAGACGCTTTATTTACAGACGACAACAAAAATGGCCAAACGACTTGCATCCGTGGAGGAGGAAGAGCTGGATAATATCCTAAATAACAGGGATTCCTCCATCAGTTTTTCTACAATATATGCATGAATATATTTAAGTCATGTCTGCTACCTTGCTTCTGTTTAATTAGGAAATAAAACAGTTATTCGGTCGAATGCAATAGAATACTTGGTCATTCCCAGCACCGAAGGACAAATAGTTTGGCCTATTGCATCCACACCCATTAAATAACTGTATACTTTCAAATTATCAACTTCCACAATATGAATATTTCACAAGTACATAGCAAAATTCTTTCATAAAAAACATCATATTTGACATGTAATATGTACAAATAATGATTTTTGTTCACAATAAAAACAGTCGAAACTTTGGTAAATAGAAAAAGTTCAGAAGTAGCACTTTTAATGCTGTTCTTCATCTCAAAGTCAAAATATCATTTTTCATTGAAAACTAAAAAAAAAATATATTTTATAATATTCATATGATAACAAGACTCAAATAATAACCAGTAGCCCTTTTCACAAAAATTCTTACGATAAAAAATTGTCGTAAGTGTAAAACTAAGATTAAAAAGAGTTTCACAAAAATCCTTACGATAATCTTATAGTCCTAACTTTATGTGTAAAACTACCCTGTCATAAGTGTAAAATTTTGAACGTAAGAGAAATATTTGTCTTATCTTTTATCGTAAGTGAAAAAATAGAAAAAAAGATGGACGATGCATTGGCGCTTCGGCTTGAAAATAAGAGAGCAATTCACCGTTAGCGCACTTTCTCTGACCGCATGACAAGCCTCATTACACATATTGATAAATGTTTATTGAAATAAATATGGTTTAATACAAACAGATGCTACAAATGACATTGTTGTTTACTCCTTTTTGGCGTGACTAATAACAGAGTCTATAACGATGCATTCCGTACATTTACCTTTTCAATGCAGCAAAGTGTATCGTTTACATATCAACTACCATATGACAAACAAATCAGGATAATTCTTTTAATTTTAGATTTCAAATTGGGAACGGTCGACAATCGAAAAGACTACTTGCAAACTTGGGGAGAATTCTTCTTTTTCATTATTTATTTTTTTGATAAAACCAGGAATACAGGATTTTCTTCTAAACATCTACTCTGCTTACAAAAGTTTTGTATGAACAGCCTGAACACAACCGATCAAATGAATTATCCAGCATGGATAATATATATGAATAGGTTTTTTTTCGAACTCCAGATGCACTCCCTTAAAAAAGACTTCTACCAAAAGTGATCACGTGTGGATGATGACGAATAACTCCCAAGTAATGACAAATTTTATAGATAATTATAATTTACATGCATAAGAAACTTTCCTTTGTACGAAAATCATACCTGCTCATATTTTGTAGAGTTATTGTTGACCAATTCATATATTAGATAAATATTCAATATAAACATACAAACACAGTCTCATACTCGGATTTGATTACACAAGGATGTAAATGCCAACTGGTTTAGTGTTCCAACACCGATTTTACAAAACTTTTGCAATATATATGCATCATAACTTCTTGTCACTTGTGATGTTCAATCGGATGGCTTGCTTTTGTAAATGCAGACGAGATAGAAGACCCGTTGTTATGGTAACATCATAACATAATAACTGTTTATAAATTAATGCCGGGAATGTTTTATAGAATATGTTTATTTAAAAAAAAAAAAAATTGTATAAGTATATTCTCTGAGACTGTCTGTGATAAAACGGACATATTTTCTGAGAAATCGTAGTTCAGATAATATTGAAAGCAATACAGACACTGTTCAATGAAAATGAAACTAAGTTGCTGAGGAAGATAGTTTATGGTGTTTAACGCCCCTTTCAACAATATTTCAGTTATATCGTGGCGGTCAGTTTTATTGGTGGAGGAAACCGGAGTACTCCGATGAAAGTGGCATTAAACATCATAACCCTAACCCTCAATCGCCTGGCTTGGTACAGGCACTTCAATTAAAAGGGGCTGGGTAAAACTAGTTTTATCTTCTTTCATTAATTTGCAAACCACCTCTGGTGTATTATCGCAAATGGGCCCAATCTCACCTCTTATCATTTCAAATAATGCAGTTATGCTCAAAAGTGTTTTCCACACCTGAGTAAAAGACGAATCAAGAGATATTAAATAATGATCAACCACAAGCTGTATTACATCTGCTGGCACATACTATTGATAATCATCTCCTAATTATCAACAAAATATTGCTTTTCTGACTTCTGATTAAAAAAAAAACTAAATCACCACATGCTACAATTAAATCAAAATGATGAAAAACAAATTCATCACTTTAGATCACAGCAGTAATGAACAAGAGCTACACTGAGCCATTTATAAATCTCAAACAGAATTTATTAGAAAAAGGTGAGCATTGTCATTTTGACGATCAGTATTCTTTTATCAATTTATGTTATCGGTTTTTATGTATTTATGAGGAAGATTAAATAATAAACCTTGCTGTTATTGGTCAACATTGAAAAGTGAACACTACTGGAGATAATTTAGATAATGTTAATGAAGCTTGATGAATTAATTAATGAGGGTCCCAACAAGTAGACAATTGACTTTTTTTTGTGTGATAAAAACAATTATTATTATAACTGATGTTATCTATAAACAATAAACTATGTGTTAAAAAATCAAATTCTCCATGAAGCCTGTTCACAGGTGAAATAAGTGGCCTTCAGTTTGCTCACAATTTGAAATATTTGTTAAAAATCACCAAAATTCCCATCTCATCATTATGTAGTTACAGTTCAAATTACAGCTGATAAGCCATTTTTTTTCCATTTCAAGGAATTTCTATTTTTAGCTTCATCATCCATCTTGACTGGAGTATAGGGGTACCAGACAACATTTTGGAAGTGGACCACACAATGACTACCCTAATAAGGTTTGGTTTAATGAAGTGGTTTCAGAGGAGACGATTTTCAAATAATTTTCTGTCACAATCAGTTTAATTTGTATATTTTCGTTAAAAAAAACTATTCTCAACAAAACTACTATGTCATATATTATATATTAACTAATGTAATTGTAACTACTATGTCATATAACTAACATAAGTAAAACTACTATGTCATATAGCTAATGTAAATGTAACTACTATGTCATATAACTAATGTAAATATAACTACTATGTCATATAACTAATGTAAATGTAACTACCATGCCATATAACTAATGTAAATGTAACTACTATGTCATATAACTAATGTAAATGTAACTACTGTCATATAACTAATGTAAATGTAACTACTACGTCATATAACTAATGTAAATGTAACTATTATGTCATATAATTAATGTAAATGTATCTACTATGTCATATAGCTAATGTAAATGTAACTACTATGTCATATAGGTAATGCAAATGTAACTACTATGTCAATTAACTAATGTAAATGTAACTACTATGTCATATAACTAATGTAAATGTAACTACTATTTCATATAACTAATGTAAATGTAACAACTATGTCACATAGCTCATGTAAATGTATCTACTATGTCATATAACTAATGTAAATGTAACTACTATGTCATATAACTAATGTAAATGTAACTACTATGTCATATAACTAATGTAAATGTAACTACTATGTCATATAACTAATGTAAATGTAACTACTATGTCACATAACTCATGTAAATGCAACTACTATGTCACATAATTAATGTAAATGTAACTACTATGTCATATAACTAATGTAAATGTAACTACTATGTCACATAACTGATGTAAATGTAACTACTATGTCACATAACTAATGTAAATGTAACTACTATTTCATATAACTAATGTAAATGCAACTACTATGTCATATAGCTAATGTAAATGTAACTACCATGTCATATAACTAATGTAAATGTAACTACTATGTCATATAACTAATGTAAATATAACTACTATGTCACATAACTCATGTAAATGTAACTACTATGTCATTTAACTAATGTAAATGTAATTACTATTCAAATTGCAGCTCAGCTGGTGGCAAATTGTGACTTTACTGGCTTCCGAGATGTATTTTACCTCTATGTTCTATTTATAGTAACAGCAATGCCTGATGGATCATTCAGGCCTTAATTAAAATTGGTTGAGTGATGTCAGATATGCAGATTTTAGACAGTGAATTTCACCAAGCCTCCAAGGGATGGCAAAAGCTCACATGACTCTTTGGATAGCAGAAAACAGATGCCACCTGCTGGCCAAGCTCACAAAGAAGACAAATTTGGTTTCTTATGATACTATTGTTGTGGTAAAAGAGCAGGTGATGTGTCACTTATTACTAAGAAAAAAATCAGTGTTCACACTGCCATTTTAAATTTCTTAACAAAGTTGTTGCTGCAATGGTGTCAATTGTGGTAGTTAGATCTACCTTTATAATCCAATCAATGTCCATCGTCACTACAGTTTGTATATTAATAAAGGTGAGGTGTAGTAAATAAAACATTATAATATGATGTAAACTGACCACATTACTTTATGTTAAAAAAAAATATTGAAAGTTCTGTTGTCTAATCTCAAGGTCCACCTGCTTTGTATTCACTTAACTTCCCTCCAAAACAGAAGAGCTATAAAAACAATTATTGGCCAAAATGACCACCCAAAGATAATCTATACCAATTTGTGATCTACAGTAAATTATGTTTAATTATTTCATCAATGTGAAAAGTTTACAGACTGATAGTTTGAAGACAGACAGAGTTCAATGGATGGTTAAAACCTTGCTTGGTTTTTCAGATCTATTGAGAACTTGTGATAGATAAAAATATAATTGTTTGATAACTAACCATGATTCAGCCATACCAAAAATCATATATTTTTGTTAAGATAATAGGGTTAGGGTGTCTAATGCCACTATCAACAATATTTTTGTTATATCATGCATATGGCAGTCAGTTTTATTGGTGGAGGAAATCGGAGTACCCAGACAAATCCACCGACCTGCCGCAAGTCACTGACAAAATTTATCACATAATGTTGAATACCTTGTCACGAGCGGGATTTGAACTCACAACTTTAGTGGCGATAAGCACTGATTGCACAGATAGTTGTAAATCCAACTACCATACGATCATGACCATGACAGCCCCTTAATTTAATTAAAATTTGTATGAAATTATTTAAAACTAAAGAAAATACTAGTCATACCTGTGCAAAAAGGCCACTAAAGGGAACCTGAAAATGTGGTCTTTATGAGCAGGTGTCCTTTATATACAGGTTAACATTATATGCACTATTCATTAATGGATTAATAGATAGTGATTTGTTATATAGAGGTGCCATTTAAGGAAGGTTTGACTGTACATTGTATTCCCCACTTTTACAGACCCTTAAAAACATGAAAGAAATACTATGAAACAAAATGTGCACTGGGGACACTAATGTCAACAAGTTCAGGATGATATTATTGGTAAATGTCCAATGGGAACTAAATCTTTAATCATTAATATTACATTATCTATGCAATAAAAGAATTATTACTGCATATACATGTAACTGCATGAAAAATAATTCTAAAGCATTGACTATATCAAGGTAAAATACAGGGATCCAGACTTACTGAAAAGGGGGAGGGGGTGGGCACATTTTTTGTCTCTAAAAGGGAAACTCGACCAAAAATTTGACAAGTAAATCCCATATATTTCAAAAGAAAATCCAGATAAGCCCACCACAATCTCCACTCCAGGACCCCCTACTATATATGCAAAAGAAATAGGTCTCAATTTACTCTATAAATAAATGTTAAAAGTTGTTATTTCCCATTACAGTGAACATGAACACAGTAGTCTCCCATTGGCTTTTATCAGGACAGATTTAAGATGAACAGAGATAGAAATATACCACTAAATTGTCTCCCTCTAGAGAGGCCATCCCTCTTATAAGACCACTTTTTATCATTGCAGAAGAAGTGGCCTATAAAGGGGGGTTTATGTATTCTAATTCTTCATCTTAAGCATCATCAATAACAACATTTAATAGGATAATATCTGCTTAAAATCATATAAAACTAAAGATTTTATTATCAACTGCTTTGAGAAAAAAGCCAAACAGCAATTTTAAAATAAATGAATAGAGCAGAATTGCTTTTAAGCCACCAATTTGACTTAAATAGGTCTAATTTACATTTTTTTAATATAATTTAACAGGGTTAGGGTTATGGTGTTTAACACCACATACAACAATATTTTAGTTATATCGTGGCAGCTTAAAGAAAAGTATTCACTTCATTATAAAATTTTTAAATCCTAAGTTTGAACTTTTTAGTGTGTGCAAATTTATAAACAATCATTACAACTGAAAAAATTAGGTCCATATCTGCCAAAAGTTCCCCAATTTGTTTTTATAATATCTATTTCTTTGTGTTTCTTGAATTGTATTGTATATACCGGTATGTGAAGATTTGCATCCCTTTTCATACATTGAAAAAAATGATATTTTTTAAAAAGATAATCCAGATGCACTTTTTCTCAAATGGTATTACATGAATGGTACTACGTGGCCGTGATCGTATGGTAGTTTGATTTACAACTACCTATGCAATCAGTGCCTACCACCACTGATGTTGTGAGTTCGAATCTCGGTCAGGGCGAGGTGTACAACATTATGTGATAAAGTTTGTCAGTGACTTGTGACAGGTCGGCGGTTTCCTCCACCAATAAAACTCACCGCCACGATATAAGTGAAATATTGTTGACACTATAATCCTAACCCCACTAAAATATCTATTTCTTTGTGTTTCTTGAATTGTATATTGTATACATGTGAATGAATGCAAATAAAGATTTGTTTATTATATTACACTGCATTTCTGAACAAGGCAATAAAACTGCTCATATATATATATGTTGTTCCTTCTATTAAAAAAAACAAAATTTTGAATACTTTATTTTTATGTGCATAATGCACATTTATGATAAATATGCATTCCTTTCCATACATTGAAAACATTGAAAAAAATGATATCTTTTTAAAGATAATCCAGATGCACTTTTTCTCAAATTGTATTACATGTACTGAAACTAGAGGCTCAGTGGGCTGAACCTGTGTCGATCACCCATCGGACCAATCAGAAACAAGAATTGCCTATGGAAGCCATGTTTGTTAACAGATCGGGACAAAATGAGCAATCTATATAGAGGACCTTCCATAGATGCTTCCTACCAAGATTCGGTTCACTTGGCTAAGCGGTGTCAGAGGAGAAGATTGAAATGTGAAAAGTTAATTGACGACTGACGCCAAGAGATGGCAAAAGCTCACATTGCCTTTGCCAAGGTGAGCTACAAATGATGGCCTAAAGATTAGACTAATTCATCAAAACTCAAATTACCAGTAAACAAGGAAGGAAATTTAATCATTGCAGAAACTGTCATGAAGAAAAAAAAAGTACCACCATATTAATAAGCTTTTACAAGCTGTAAAATCAATGTGTGAGAATTTCTACAGAAACTTTACCCCTGTATTATTGTTGTACTATGTCTGAAGCAATGTACTTCAAAAGCCAATTTATTTTATGCTTGCTTCAGCATTATATTTGTACTATTAAGCTTGAACTATATTATTTTTCAGAATTAACTAAATAAATGTTAGAGAGATAACACCGAAGGGGCAATCAATCAAAAACGGACAATCCAGAGAAACTGGCAACAAAGAGTACACAAGACGAAGAAAAACAAAACAAAAACACAACACAATATATGTTGTGGACACCAATATATGCAAATATGACAAAAACATTTCTTCCCTTTTTTGTTGGAATAAACAATGGTTATTAAATAAACTGCATTAATTGCTGTCAGTTTTTTTTTTATTTTCAATTTTGAAAAGTATATATAATTACAATGGACACAGCTGATTTTGATCTCCTTTTCATATTAAAGTTATCACTAAACAGAATTATCAGTGAATTATCAAACTGATACAAAAAATATGAGGTCGTGGTTTATAGAGCATTTAAAATTTTTATTTGTTTTCCATTTTTTTCTGAACAAAGAACAATAACTCTAAAAAATTGCATTTTTTTTTTACTCTAATGATGATCAATCAATAATTTTATAATAAGGGTCGCCTTTGATGAGACTTGCCTTATAAGAGGGGGACTACACGGTAGTCTCTCCCTTGTATAGCCACTCCCACCAAAGACCACCCCTTTTATCAGACTAATTTTCAGATGCACTGAGAGAGTAAAATACTACTAATTTGACCCCTCAAAAGAGACCACCCCTCTTATAAGGTCATTTTTTTCATTGTAGGAGTGGTGGCCTCTAAAAGGGGGGGGGGGGGGGTTACTGTACTGCATGACAAATATTTACTTTTTTTACATTTTATTTCCTTCATCAAATTCTGGTCGTGATTATAAAATGATAATTGTTATCTTAATAGATTTCAGCATAATTTCTTTTATAATTTGTAGATTAATGAACTTGTAAAAAATCACAGGCAAATAGAAAATTCACAAGTTGTTATATGTTATATGTTATTTGTATATGAACTTTCTATGAAATGGTCCCATTTTGCTTGCCTTAAAGGGAAATAACTCACATAAAAACAAATAATTTTAGAATCAAGTTGGAAATGTGCAAATGGTAAATTAGACTTTAACCAAATTAAATATCAAAGGGAGATAATAGCATTCCATTTCAAATCCTACTTCATGTAAAACTAGTATATTTACCTTTTAATACATTCATATATAAAGATTAGTGTCAAATAGTTTGACTTGGTATTAACTAACAGAATGCACTTAAACATGCCCAAATATTTTAAAAAGGTAGGTATGTAGGTTACGGTGTTTAATGCCACTTTCAACAATATTTCAGTTATATTGTGGCAGTGAATTTTATTGGTGGAGGAAACAGGAGTCCTAGGAGAAAACCATCGACCTGTCTCAATTCACTGACAAACTTTATCACATAATGCTGTAGAGTACACCTCATCTGAACAGGATTTGTAGAGGCCTGTCTGAGCGGGATTAGAACTCACAAAGTTAGTGGTGATAAGCACTGATTGCATAGGTAGTCGTAAATCTGACTACCATATGATCACATCCACGATGGCCCCAAATACTTTTTTAAAATATGTCATTGTAATGTACTACTATTAATATTACAATGTTAGTATTGTCATATATATATATATATATATAGAGAGAGAGAGAGTTCAAGCCAGTTCTATGCATAAAGAATTACCAATAATTGCTGAATGAATTTTTGGACTTCTTATCTAAAATATAATATTCTGAATCTCCAAAAATACAAAAATATGCTAAATTTAAAGCAGTCAAAATAAAAAGTCAAATGACATTGTAATAGAAAGTTGTTCATGGTCATGAAAAATACAAAATATTTTATTTATTATGGTTTTTTTTCCATATTGTGACGAGGCTGTCTTGTTCGTGATCGAATGGTAGTTGGATTTACAACTACCTATGCAATCAGTGTCTATTACCTCTAAAATTGTGAGTTTGAATCCGGGTCATGGAGAGATGTATTCAATACAACTTAATGCGATCAAGTTTCTTAGTGACTTGCGGTAGGTCTGTGGTTTTCTCCGGTTTCCTCCACCATTTAAACTGACCGCCACAATATAACTGAAATATTGTGGAAAGTGGCATTAAACACCATAACCCTAAGCCAAATCGTAAGATTTTATATTCATATACATACCTCTAAGTTTCTTAACAAATATATCTATCTGTACATTGTGGTCAGTATCTTCTACATAATAACCAATGTTTACAATAGCCCCACTGCTGATGGGGAATATCATATCAATCCCTTACATCATATACATGTCAGACTGGATGGTAGTAATTACCCAATAATTAGTACTAATTACCTCTTCTTTCTACAATATACAACATCTATATATATACAGTCAAACCTGCTTTAGTGACCACCTCTATTAAGCAATAACTTGTATTATGTGACCTTAATTTTAATTTCCCTTCACAGTGCTTTTCATATTAATTAAACCTGTAATTAGTGACCACCTGTCTTATGTGACCCTATTTCAATATTCCCTTGGAAGGTCACATAAGACAGGTTTGACTGCATTAAAAAAAATCATAATTATATAGCTATTTAGTAATACTCTATAAAGAAACAATAAATAGTTGAACTAGATACTGGACAGTAAAACTAATTAAGAGGGAAACCTGTTTATAGAGACCATGTGGAATTCCATTGAATAAAGTTTTGTTTATTTTGATTGAATGATGTTTAAAATTTGAGCTCAAAAGACAAAATATTGAAGTAACCAACATAAACAAAATGAAAAAATAAATGTTATTTTGACTTGGTAAGTTATCTCCCCTGATTGTGTGGAAAAACAATTTTAAAACCATGACATTCAAAAGTGCACCAATGTTTGTTCATCTTGGATGCTTGAAGGATATTAACATAGTTATATGCAAACATATCAGAAATCTTGTGAATTCCAAGAATGTGTAACAGTATGCATTATAGTTGAAATAAGACCATTGTTACATCAAAAATAAATTTTTTTTATTAGGATAACGACTTAAGTACACATAAAACTTATATAGGTCTTAAAACATACTGGTTATTAATTATATAAATAAAGATGGAAGAGTGATCAATGGATAACACTTACTCAACCAATAACAAAACAAACAGCTACCTCTTATCTCAAATTATTGAACATAAAAAATGAAGTATACAAGCAAATAAAATAATATGTATTTAATATAACAAGTCATTTTTTCTATTTCTACAAGAAACAGATCTATAATAGGTCAGTAGGGCCATTGTGGTCGTGATTGTACGGTAGTTGGATTTACAACTACCTGTGGAATCAGTGCCTATCACCACTAAAGTTGTGAGTTCGAACCCCGTTCATGACGAGGTATATTCGATACAACATTTTGTGATAAAGTTTGTCAGTGACTTGCGACAGATCGGTGGTTTTCTCCGAGTACTCCTGTATCCTCCATCAATAAAACTGACCGCCAAGATATAACTGAAATATCGTTGAAAGTGGCGTTAAACACAATAACCCTAACCCTAATCCTTTATCTACTTACAGATGAAGCATTTCAGTGCAAACTCCAGGCAAAATTTCCCATCAATGTTGTCTTTATTTCATAAACTAGACAGTAGAGTGTACACTAACAAACATGCCAGGTTTAGACAGTAGAGTGTACACTAACAAACATGCCAGGTTTAGACAGTAGAGTGTACACTAACAAACATGCCAGGTTTAGACAGTAGAGTGTACACTAACAAACATGCCAGGTTTAGACAGTAGAGTGTACACTAACAAACATGCCAGGTTTAGATAGTAGAGTATAAACTAACAAACATGCCAGGTTTAGACAGTAGAGTGTACACTAACAAACATGCCAGGTTTAGACAGTAGAGTGTACACTAACAAACATGCCACGTTTAGACAGTAGAGTGTACACTAACAAACATGCCAGTTTTAGACAGTAGAGTGTACACTAACAGACATGCCACGTTTAGACAGTAGAGTGTACACTAACAGACATGCCAGGTTTAGACAGTAGAGTGTACACTAACAAACATGCCAGGTTTAGACAGTAGAGTGTACACTAACAAACATGCCAGGTTTAGACAGTAGAGTGTACACTAACAAACATGCCAGTTTTAGACAGTAGAGTGTACACTAACAGACATGCCACGTTTAGACAGTAGAGTGTACACTAACAGACATGCCACGTTTAGACAGTAGAGTGTACACTAACAAACATGCCAGGTTTAGACAGTAGAGTGTACACTAACAAACATGCCAGGTTTAGACAGTAGAGTGTACACTAACAAACATGCCAGGTTTAGACAGTAGAGTGTACACTAACAAACATGCCAGGTTTAGACAGTAGAGTGTACACTAACAAACATGCCAGGTTTAGACAGTAGAGTGTACACTAACAAACATGCCAGGTTTAGACAGTAGAGTGTACACTAACAAACATGCCAGGTTTAGACAGTAGAGTGTACACTAACAAACATGCCAGGTTTAGACAGTAGAGTGTACACTAACAAACATGCCAGGTTTAGACAGTAGAGTGTACACTAACAAACATGCCAGTTTTAGACAGTAGAGTGTACACTAACAGACATGCCACGTTTAGACAGTAGAGTGTACACTAACAGACATGCCAGGTTTAGACAGTAGAGTGTACACTAACAAACATGCCAGGTTTAGACAGTAGAGTGTACACTAACAAACATGCCAGGTTTAGACAGTAGAGTGTACACTAACAAACATGCCAGTTTTAGACAGTAGAGTGTACACTAACAGACATGCCACGTTTAGACAGTAGAGTGTACACTAACAGACATGCCACGTTTAGACAGTAGAGTGTACACTAACAAACATGCCAGGTTTAGACAGTAGAGTGTACACTAACAAACATGCCAGGTTTAGACAGTAGAGTGTACACTAACAAACATGCCAGGTTTAGACAGTAGAGTGTACACTAACAAACATGCCAGGTTTAGACAGTAGAGTGTACACTAACAAACATGCCAGGTTTAGACAGTAGAGTGTACACTAACAAACATGCCAGTTTTAGACAGTAGAGTGTACACTAACAGACATGCCAGGTTTAGACAGTAGAGAGTACACTAACAGACATGCCACGTTTAGACAGTAGAGTGTACACTAACAAACATGCCAGGTTTAGAGAGTAGAGTATACACTAACAAACATGCCAGGTTTAGACAGTAGAGTGTACACTAACAAACATGCCAGGTTTAGACAGTAGAGTGTACACTAACAAACATGCCAGGTTTAGACAGTAGAGTGTACACTAACAAACATGCCAATTTTAGACAGTAGAGTGTACACTAACAGACATGCCATGCTTAGACAGTAGAGTGTACACTAACAGACATGCCAGGTTTAGACAGTAGAGTGTACACTAACAAACATGCCAGTTTTAGACAGTAGAGTGTACACTAACAGACATGCCACGTTTAGACAGTAGAGTGTACACTAACAGACATGCCACGTTTAGACAGTAGAGTGTACACTAACAAACATGCCAGGTTTAGACAGTAGAGTGTACACTAACAAACATGCCAGGTTTAGACAGTAGAGTGTACACTAACAAACATGCCAGGTTTAGACAGTAGAGTGTACACTAACAAACATGCCAGGTTTAGACAGTAGAGTGTACACTAACAAACATGCCAGGTTTAGACAGTAGAGTGTACACTAACAATCATGCCAGTTTTAGACAGTAGAGTGTACACTAACAGACATGCCAGGTTTAGACAGTAGAGAGTACACTAACAGACATGCCACGTTTAGACAGTAGAGTGTACACTAACAAACATGCCAGGTTTAGAGAGTAGAGTATACACTAACAAACATGCCAGGTTTAGACAGTAGAGTGTACACTAACAAACATGCCAGGTTTAGACAGTAGAGTGTACACTAACAAACATGCCAGGTTTAGACAGTAGAGTGTACACTAACAAACATGCCAATTTTAGACAGTAGAGTGTACACTAACAGACATGCCATGTTTAGACAGTAGAGTGTACACTAACAGACATGCCAGGTTTAGACAGTAGAGTGTACACTAACAAACATGCCAGGTTTAGACAGTAGAGTGTACACTAACAAACATGCCAGGTTTAGACAGTAGAGTGTACACTAACAGACATGCCAGTTTTAGACAGTAGAGTGTACACTAACAGACATGCCACGTTTAGACAGTAGAGAGTACACTAACAGACATGCCACGTTTAGACAGTAGAGTGTACACTAACAAACATGCCAGGTTTAGACAGTAGAGTGTACACTAACAAACATGCCAGGTTTAGACAGTAGAGTGTACACTAACAAACATGCCAGGTTTAGACAGTAGAGTGTACACTAACAAACATGCCAGTTTTAGACAGTAGAGTGTACACTAACAGACATGCCACGTTTAGACAGTAGAGTGTACACTAACAGACATGCCACGTTTAGACAGTAGAGTGTACACTAACAAACATGCCAGGTTTAGACAGTAGAGTGTACACTAACAAACATGCCAGGTTTAGACAGTAGAGTGTACACTAACAAACATGCCAGGTTTAGACAGTAGAGTGTACACTAACAAACATACCAGGTTTAGACAGTAGAGTGTACACTAACAAACATGCCAGGTTTAGACAGTAGAGTGTACACTAACAAACATGCCAGGTTTAGACAGTAGAGTGTACACTAACAAACATGCCAGGTTTAGACAGTAGAGTGTACACTAACAAACATGCCAGGTTTAGACAGTAGAGTGTACACTAACAAACATGCCAGGTTTAGACAGTAGAGTGTACACTAACAAACATGCCAGTTTTAGACAGTAGAGTGTACACTAACAGACATGCCACGTTTAGACAGTAGAGTGTACACTAACAAACATGCCAGGTTTAGACAGTAGAGTGTACACTAACAAACATGCCACGTTTAGACAGTAGAGTGTACACTAACAGACATGCCATGTTTAGACAGTAGAGTGTACACTAACAAACATGCCAGGTTTAGACAGTAGAGTGTACACTAACAAACATGCCAGGTTTAGACAGTAGAGTGTACACTAACAAACATGCCAGGTTTAGACAGTAGAGTGTACACTAACAAACATGCCAGGTTTAGACAGTAGAGTGTACACTAACAAACATGCCAGGTTTAGACAGTAGAGTGTACACTAACAAACATGCCAGTTTTAGACAGTAGAGTGTACACTAACAGACATGCCAGGTTTAGACAGTAGAGAGTACACTAACAGACATGCCACGTTTAGACAGTAGAGTGTACACTAACAAACATGCCAGGTTTAGAGAGTAGAGTATACACTAACAAACATGCCAGGTTTAGACAGTAGAGTGTACACTAACAAACATGCCAGGTTTAGACAGTAGAGTGTACACTAACAAACATGCCAGGTTTAGACAGTAGAGTGTACACTAACAAACATGCCAATTTTAGACAGTAGAGTGTACACTAACAGACATGCCATGTTTAGACAGTAGAGTGTACACTAACAGACATGCCAGGTTTAGACAGTAGAGTGTACACTAACAAACATGCCAGTTTTAGACAGTAGAGTGTACACTAACAGACATGCCACGTTTAGACAGTAGAGTGTACACTAACAGACATGCCACGTTTAGACAGTAGAGTGTACACTAACAAACATGCCAGGTTTAGACAGTAGAGTGTACACTAACAAACATGCCAGGTTTAGACAGTAGAGTGTACACTAACAAACATGCCAGGTTTAGACAGTAGAGTGTACACTAACAAACATGCCAGGTTTAGACAGTAGAGTGTACACTAACAAACATGCCAGGTTTAGACAGTAGTGTACACTAACAATCATGCCAGTTTTAGACAGTAGAGTGTACACTAACAGACATGCCAGGTTTAGACAGTAGAGAGTACACTAACAGACATGCCACGTTTAGACAGTAGAGTGTACACTAACAAACATGCCAGGTTTAGAGAGTAGAGTATACACTAACAAACATGCCAGGTTTAGACAGTAGAGTGTACACTAACAAACATGCCAGGTTTAGACAGTAGAGTGTACACTAACAAACATGCCAGGTTTAGACAGTAGAGTGTACACTAACAAACATGCCAATTTTAGACAGTAGAGTGTACACTAACAGACATGCCAGGTTTAGACAGTAGAGTGTACACTAACAGACATGCCAGGTTTAGACAGTAGAGTGTACACTAACAAACATGCCAGGTTTAGACAGTAGAGTGTACACTAACAAACATGCCAGGTTTAGACAGTAGAGTGTACACTAACAGACATGCCAGTTTTAGACAGTAGAGTGTACACTAACAGACATGCCACGTTTAGACAGTAGAGAGTACACTAACAGACATGCCACGTTTAGACAGTAGAGTGTACACTAACAAACATGCCAGGGTTAGACAGTAGAGTGTACACTAACAAACATGCCAGGTTTAGACAGTAGAGTGTACACTAACAAACATGCCAGGTTTAGACAGTAGAGTGTACACTAACAAACATGCCAGGTTTAGACAGTAGAGTGTACACTAACAAACATGCCAGGTTTAGACAGTAGAGTGTACACTAACAAACATGCCAGGTTTAGACAGTAGAGTGTACACTAACAAACATGCCAGGTTTAGACAGTAGAGTGTACACTAACAAACATGCCAGTTTTAGACAGTAGAGTGTACACTAACAGACATGCCAGTTTTAGACAGTAGAGTGTACACTAACAGACATGCCACGTTTAGACAGTAGAGTGTACACTAACAGACATGCCAGGTTTAGACAGTAGAGTGTACACTAACAAACATGCCAGGTTTAGACAGTAGAGTGTACACTAACAGACATGCCAGGTTTAGACAGTAGAGTGTACACTAACAGACATGCCAGTTTTAGACAGTAGAGTGTACACTAACAGACATGCCACGTTTAGACAGTAGAGAGTACACTAACAGACATGCCACGTTTAGACAGTAGAGTGTACACTAACAAACATGCCAGGTTTAGACAGTAGAGTGTACACTAACAAACATGCCAGGTTTAGACAGTAGAGTGTACACTAACAAACATGCCAGGTTTAGACAGTAGAGTGTACACTAACAAACATGCCAGGTTTAGACAGTAGAGTGTACACTAACAAACATGCCAGGTTTAGACAGTAGAGTGTACACTAACAAACATGCCAGGTTTAGACAGTAGAGTGTACACTAACAAACATGCCAGGTTTAGACAGTAGAGTGTACACTAACAAACATGCCAGGTTTAGACAGTAGAGTGTACACTAACAAACATGCCAGGTTTAGACAGTAGAGTGTACACTAACAAATATGCCAGGTTTAGACAGTAGAGTGTACACTAACAAACATGCCAGGTTTAGACAGTAGAGTGTACACTAACAAACATGCCAGTTTTAGACAGTAGAGTGTACACTAACAGACATGCCACGTTTAGACAGTAGAGTGTACACTAACAGACATGCCACGTTTAGACAGTAGAGTGTACACTAACAGACATGCCAGGTTTAGACAGTAGAGTGTACACTAACAAACATGCCAGGTTTAGACAGTAGAGTGTACACTAACAAACATGCCAGGTTTAGACAGTAGAGTGTACACTAACAAACATGCCAGTTTTAGACAGTAGAGTGTACACTAACAGACATGCCACGTTTAGACAGTAGAGTGTACACTAACAGACATGCCAGGTTTAGACAGTAGAGTGTACACTAACAAACATGCCAGGTTTAGACAGTAGAGTGTACACTAACAAACATGCCAGGTTTAGACAGTAGAGTGTACACTAACAAACATGCCAGGTTTAGACAGTAGAGTGTACACTAACAAACATGCCAGGTTCAATCTATATGACAGTCAAGGAGTAGAGTATTCAAGGCATGTTATATAAATACATCTGATTAACTTTCAGAAATCTATAATAAAACATAAAATACACATTGCGCATGCTAAAATCATATTTTTTTCATTTCTATTCAAGTTTTTATATTTTAATAATGTTATATTCATCTTTATTCAATTAAATTGATTACATGTAAACCCAATGGATCAACTGAGCTTTTCTCTTATGTAGTAATCACCCATTTTATAGTTAAATATGTATATCTTTGTATCTTCAGATAGGTTCAATGAACTTCTAGGCCTACAATTCAACATTAAAAAAGAGATCAAACCATACCAATACAGTTCTGTTTAGGTTTAGGCTTATGGTGTTTAACACCACCTTCAACAATATTTCAGTTATATCGTGGCAGTCAGTTTTTGGTGGAGGAAGCAGGAGTACCCAGAGAAGACCACCGACCTGCTGCAAGCCACTGACAAACTTTATCACATAATGTATCGAGTACATATCACCTGAGCGGGATTTGAACTCACAACGTTAGTGATGATAGGCACTGATAGCACAGGTAGTTGTAAATCCAAACAGCACTAAACCTTGTTATCTTGAACTCAGATAAGTTGTTTTCTTGAATTAGCTCAAGGCAAAGATTTGTTCTGATTGTAGCAGTTTTTCAGCTTAATTTATCCTTGATGACTCAAATACTCTGAATATTTTGAAGTGTTTTTTTTACATTTATTCCAGTTTCATGCCCCAATAAAAACTGAGGGCCATCATATAACATAAACATCATTTAAAGTGTCCGTGAAACATGTCACATCCATCATTCAACCCCTGAGGTCTATAAAAGTTGTAATTTAAACAGTATCTTTCAGCATCATTTATCTTGATTCTTCTATTTTCAAGTGTTTTATAACTTTTGTCTTGGATTAATGTACTTTCAATTATACCATTTTTAATTATCTTATTATACACCGGGAAACAAACCTTATCTAACATTTTTTTCCAGTCAGACATGCACGATTTTTATATGAAAAACACTCATGATAGTTTCAGTTAAAGATTTGGTCTAAAGAAAATGTATTATGTAACTGTTTATTCAGGATTTTATCTTATGTAATAAAAGTTCCACTGTAATGGTCATGTTATTATATAGGTGGAACTTTTATTACATAAGATAAAGTCCTGAACAAACAAATTTTCCTCAGAACAAATATTATGATGGAACTTTTTTCTATCTTACAAGAAATTTTCCTAGCTAAGAGCTCAAGATAGATCCTTGGAATATAATTTTACTAGTTTAAATTGTCAATATGATATTCTTCCATGGTATATATGGTCCATGTACTCAGTCCTCATGTTGAGCACCGGTCCTCAGGCCCAAGACCAATAAAACTTTGTTCGGACCAGTAAATTTTACAGTTACATTTAGAACTATATAAAAATAAATTAAAGAATTTGTTTGATTCGGATCAGTATCGGTAAATTTAAATTTTCATTTCGAGGACTGTGTATTTTTTTTACAAGAAACTGTCCGGACAAATTTCTTACCAAGACTTGTTTATTGTTACACTAGCGCAGTAAAGCATTACTTCACAGAAACACACGTGGCTCCACTCTAACAAAAAATTGTTCCCAAATATTTAATTAAGTAATGCTGGATGCACTAAAGTTTCTATAGGGGCTGTCATAGTTGTGATTGTATGGTAGTTGGATTTACAACTACCTGTGCAATCAGTGTCTATCATCACTAACGTTGTGAGTTCAAATCCCACTCAGGTGAGGTGTACTCGATACAACATTATGTGATAATGTTTGTCAGTGGCTTGTGACAGGTCGGTGGTTTTCTCCGGGTACTCCAATTTCCTCCACCAATAAAACTGACCGCATCGATATAACTGAAATATTGTTGAAAGTGGTGCTAAACACTCTTACTCTAGCTCTAAAGTTTATAATAAAGTTAAGTACTGTAAATAATTACAATTAACAGAAATTGGTAGAATTATAATGACCTTTGATTGTAATGTAAACAATCGAGTACTTGGCACTTATTGAATGCCATTATTTTTAACTCTGCTGTTGTGTATTTAGTGAAATCTTATTGATATTCAACTGACTTCAGTTTACTTCACATAGTAAATTATGTAAAATTTAATTTATTATTGACACGACCAAAATTCATGTGGTTATCAACAGGACCAAAAATCGTATTGACAATTTAATAATTTAATGATTGGAAAATCATTCAGGACTGCAATGTAGAATGTTGACAGTTTTTGAAAAATAATTAGCATTATTAACAAAGTTCAAGCCATACAATTTTGACCTGCTGATCCAAAAAATAATATCAAAACCTAATTATACTGTATGCAATTGTTCTTAGTTCTACATGTATTGCATCAAGGACAAATTGTGTGCTAACAAATAAACCAATTAAGACATATGATAGTGGTATGCCTTATTCCTCTCACCGATAAAAAATACTTTGATATTCAAATACATTTTTAATTATAACAAAATT
The DNA here is from genome assembly GCA_963680875.1 of Bathymodiolus brooksi. Classification (NCBI taxonomy): domain Eukaryota; kingdom Metazoa; phylum Mollusca; class Bivalvia; order Mytilida; family Modiolidae; genus Bathymodiolus; species Bathymodiolus brooksi. The sequence goes on from OY804579.1 coordinate 92,399,628, forward strand.
TTCAGCATTTTTTAGATTTGGGTAATCTCCCTTATATCAGAAATTCCTGTAATCATATTAAAAAGAAAATATTATATATAGAATATTACTTAATATTTCAAATAGATGCATTTATTGTTCATTGCAACAATAAAATAAATTAAAATCGAAATATTTAGACTCTCAGACTTTATTACAAATCTACATCTACACATCACAATGATGCTGCACAGTATAACTTGTGGCATGTGTATTGCTGGATTTTGAGTAGAATTTTCTATGTTTGTTTGTTTGTTTGATGGCGTTTTATGCCACTTTTAATAATATTTCAGTTATATCGTGGCGGTCAGTTTTATTGGTGGAGGAAACCAGAGTACCCAGAGAAAACCACCGACCTGTCGCAAGTCACTGACTAACTTTATCACATAATATTGCATCGAACACACCTCACCTGAGCAGGATTCGAACTCACAACGCCAGTGCTAAATATTTTAAAGAATTACTTGCTTTCCCCTTTTCGGGGTTAAAATTATAGATGTATAATAAATCAACACATATCAACCCCCAACGTTATCGATCTTCAGCAGGCTTTTGGAAAAACAAACAATTTTTACAGGCCCACTTGGCATCTTATTAACAACCTGCCTTTTCATTAATTTCAAGCCTGGCTTTAATCACAGTCGTATGAATTTTAGTCATAAATAGATGTTGGGGTAATATAATATATCTCTTATATATATACCGGTATTATATTACCCCAACATCTAAATTTTCACTATTTTTCTCTATGACTAAAATTCATACGACTGTGCTTTTATATTCCTATTCAGTTTGGTTCCAATACGTTTGTTTCGAATCATGTCAATTCCGACCATGCTCCGTCTTTTTCGTGTCTAAAGACGTCTGAAATGTTAGGCATACTACTTCTGATGTATACGCTATTACTGTGACAACATCAACATATCATAGTTGTAGACATGGTAGATTATACGTAATTGTAATATGGAGACGCCAAGAAAACGGCAGAGTAAATGCTGGGTATCGGTACTCCACTGTCTGTCTGATAACAAAAACATATCAAGACAGATCGTTTTCCATTCATGATGCTGACAGCAGTAAATAAAGAAAGAAAAACAAATTAATTTTAAAGAAGTAATTGACTATGTATTGAAGTCTTTGATAAAAATAAAATAATTTAATTGATATCTGTCATTTACAGAAAATGCTAAGAATCCTTTAAGTTGAGGAACGCTAATACACCACATATCGATTGGAGTTATCGTTGTGTACATTAACACCAGAAGCCCAGTGCCTAACATTTCATCAAAACCATGTGTTCTGGCAGACGAAAATAAAAAAAACTTTTGACGGAATGGAAATGATTCGAAACAACCATATTGGCCCAGTGGTTTCAGAGAAAAAGATTAAAATGTAAAAGTTTACGGATGGTGACACAGCAGACTTGGGGTCGATTACTTGGAAATATAATTGATTACATTACATTACAATTACATCAATTTTCAAATGTAATTGATTAAATTACAATTACTTTTGAAATGTAGTTTATTTAATACATTTAATGCCTTGACAACCAATGTATATTCAAATTTGGGTAAAATAAAAAAAATGGTTCCAGGTATATAATGCATTATTTATTAATCATGCTGATGGTTTGATTGAATACAATTATTTCAAATAATGTCAATTCACATATACAATATTTCTGCCAAATATCTAAGTAATATCTTGAGTAATAAAGTTTTTATGCCGAAAAAAGAGGTCAAAATCGTCAGGAGTGCAACACTTTTTTGTGACATTTTAAAAAAAGACTTTTGTTTAAGGTACAGCAAATTGTTATACGAGGGTAGGTACCTTATTTTCTTATTTATTTGATAATTTTGATGTCTTACTCTTAATTTTAGCCAAATATGTAGCTTGTTCATGTAACCAATACAGTTATGTTTTGAAAAAAGATACTACCATGTCAGGAATGCAACACAAAATTTTTTAAATCTGAGAAGTTAGTGTTTTTTTAAAACAATATACACACCCAAATTAAAAGAGAAGTAAATTCTGTTAACAAAATCTCTATTTTCTTTAATGAAAACTTTATTTACTACATTGTTTATATAAATAATGTGTGAGAGTCTAGTAAATGAGGGTACACTACAAGTGTCAGGAGTGCAACTTTGATTGATTGATTGATCGATCGATTGATTGATTGATTGATTGATTGATTGATTGATTGATTGATTGATTGATTGATTGATTGATTGATTGGTGTTTAACGTCCAGCGAGCAATTTTTCAGCTATATTCAGGACGAGAGCATTTAAAAATTTAAACGCCACAGGACTCGAAAGAAGGAAAGGTGATGGGTAGGGACGGATAATTTTGCCAGTGCAACAGGTCTCTTATGGACCACTCATCATGAGCATAATGCTCATAATGAGCTGTTGCACTGGGTTCTTTAACATGCTGAGAGGGTGGCAATCTCTCAACACGGGACCTCAGTTTTATTTACGTCTCATCCGCAGGACGGGTTGGTTGTGAATTTCTACATCCCGCACAGCCGACGGACGCCCCTTCAAGCCGAAGAAGCTCTCGGTCCCATTTCTATACCCCGGGGTTCCCGCGGGGTTGAAGGCTTACACTTAAGAAATACCTGAGCCAATATATTGTTCTGCTTTATTTTTCTGGAGATAGTTTGCCAGATACAAGATTGCAGCCCTAAAGTGGCCTGATAGACAGTGTATTTCTTTCAGAACAATTTTTTTCATGTCAGGAGTGCAACAGTTTAAAAATGGCATTTTTTAAAACCACCATATTAAGCTTATAATGACTTGTATGCACCCAAAAGGGTTTCTAATAATATAAGAATTCTTGCTCGAGTTTTCATAAATTCTTTAAGGTCAATTTCAAAGCAGATTTTTATTCATCTAACTTCAGATTGTAATACAAATCAATGATATCTGGATAATTTATTTTCACATAACTTCTTAATTTAAGAAGCCAGCTGCTTTAAACTTTGTCTTATAATTAACAAATAGCCATATTGCAGTTATAAATTTTTACTAATGTTCAGAGAATTCTGATTAAATGATTTAATAACTGTTTTAACAAACCAGTAATGTTGTTGCACTCTTGACATAATATTCAATTTTTAACTTTTATGCACATTTTGAGTTAATTTTCAGATTTGACCTGTGATAATGGCAAAGATAATTGTAATTGTAATTAATGAGGACTATTTTGATGATTTATTCCTGGGGTTTTTTAATTGGTAAATAAAAGTATCTTATCTTATATGTATGCATTATGTCAGGAGTGCAACAAAACAGGAGATTTAAGGTATCTTATTTAGGTTTGGGTTTTTTTTAATAACAGTTCAGTAAAATTTTCAAATTTATAGGACTTTTATTAAGTTGTCTGACTACAATGCTGCTAAGTATTTAATAGAATCTAACTATTTTTATTGTAACTACACCCTATTTTATCTGAAAAATGTAAAAAAAAATATGTTTAATTATATACTGAAGTACATGAAAAGTATCAGATAAAATTAAAAAATCACATGATTGATAGCCAAATGTCTTAATTTACAAGTAAAATTTTCATATTGAAAATTGAATGTGTATTTTTTGTGGTTTATGCATTGTTTGTCAATGTGTATAATATGTCAGGAGTGCAAAAAAACAGGAGATTTGAGGTGTCTAATTTAGGTGGGGTTTTTTTTAAATAACATTTCAGTGAAATTTTCAAATTTATAGGACTTTTATTAAGTTGTAATTGTAATTGACGACTATTTTGATGATTTATTCCTGTTTTATATATATATGTCAGGAGTGCAACAAAAACAGGAGAAATGGGACACATTTTCAGCTGGACATAACTCCTTTCATTGAAATGATAAAGCTACTCTGGTTTTTTCAGTGAGATTTAAAAAGGCTAAATTTTAGTATGAAATTATTTTTTGGTTAATTTCTTCAGGCTTTTTTTCTTATTCAAAACGTTTTCCTTCAACAAAAAATTCATGCATACAAAAAATAGAAAAAAGAATAAAAAAACAAAAATTCAAGGAAAGTAAATGTTATCTGTGTACCAAAAGTAATGCCCATGCCTCTGCCATCAATTAGTGTGAAAAAAATGTTGCTATTAATTTGTTATATGTTTGTTTTAAATTATATTCTGAAAATTTAAAGCAATCTGGTGCTAATTTGTTAACAATTTTTCTCTGTACAAAAATGAGCAAAAGTTAAAGTTACTTAACATGAAAATATGAAAAATTGTCAGCTTGCTTAATTTATTCAAATATGATACTATATGAGAATATTGAGTTGCTGAGATGCCTTCCTACAAATTTGACCAATAGGATTTTGTTTGTTGATGATGTTTAACGCCATTTTCAACAATATTTCAGTCATATCGTAGCGGTCAGTTTTATAAGTGGAAGAAACCGGAGAAAACCTGTCGCAAGTCACTGACAAACTTTATCAAATAATGTTGTACACCTCCCCCTGATCGACATTCAAACTCACAACATCAGTGGTGATAGGCACTGATTGCATAGGTAGTTATAAATCCAACTACCATACGATCACGGCCATGACAGCCCCACACCAATATGAGTATCAAAATTTAACTGATAATCTATATCAATACCAAAAAGTATTAAAGTAGCTTCACATGAGATCAAAATTTTGAATATGAAGACTGGATTCCTAAATTACACATAAAAGTGTCCTTTCAAACAGCGCTATATTGCTAGGTCTGCCAAATGCTCCATGAAACCTCTTTCCAAATTATTAACATGTATTCTATCGGGGGTCAAAACCGGGCTTCAGAGTTAGTCACACTAGCTACTCGAGGGGTGGTGTGGATTCTGAGGAACTTGAAAGATCTGTTAGATTATATACAATCTAGGACCCTCTCCTCCTGCAATAGCATTAAAACATTTGACTTCTCTACCCTCTACGCGACTATTCCTCCCTCTAAGCTGAAGGACAGATTAAGGGAGTTGGTCGAACTGTGTTTCAAAAATAAAAGAATGGCCAACGTAAATACAAATACCGGTACCTTGTGCTAGGAAAGGACAGATCTTATTTTGTAAAAAAAAAACACACTCTGATTCTACCAAAAAGTTCACTGAAACTGATATCATCAACATGCTTGAGTTTTTGATTTGACAACATATTTGTTATTTTTGGTGGACAAACTGTGCTCCACTTCTCGCCGACTTGTTCCCTTATTCATACGAGGCAGACTTCATACAGGGGCTTCTCAAGAAAAAGAAAAGTAGCTAACCCGATCCTTTAATTTCACGTTTCGCTATATAGATGATGTCCTTTCACTAAATAATTCTAGGTTTAGTGATTTCGTTGATCGTATCTATCCCATTGAGCTTGCAATAAAGGATATCACATATGGGCTGTTTCATAAAAACTTTCTGCTGATAATTTTCAATGTTGTATACATTGAAGTAAATGAAACAAGAAAGAAACTATGAACAGATAAGCAATAAATTTTTAAGAACCTTTTATTGAACACAAATTGGCATGAAAAACATGTAAAACACATACCGGTACTTATTCTATATCAGTTAAACAATCTTTAGTCTCAATTATTTTGTATAATGGTTTCTCAATCAATGCAACTGATATAAATGACTTTTTGTGCAAAATATTGGGTTATTGGTAGTTGTAGTTTTTCTTAAAAGCTATTTTTTATGAAAAATTCTCAATATTTTTGTCCAATCTACCCGATACAGTTTTTATTATCAAAATAATAATGAATATTTTTACTTAAGACAGCAAAATTTTCAAACTTTAAAGTTAAGTAGCCATTTGTAAAAAAAAATAACATTGATTCTTTGAACCATCGCAAAATAATTGGTTGTAGAAAAAACATTTTGTCTATTTTTGTTGCACTCCTGACATTTTATAAATTTATAATGAAGAAAAAAAAGAAGAAAATATCACATTTTAAAATGCCAACATTGAACAGTGATGTTACTGTTAACTCATACAATAATTTTTACCTGTTTTCAATGAAATATTTGTACAGAAATGACAGTATTTGGAAATTTGTAGCAATTTTTTGCCATACCACTTCTTTAATACCCAGTTTTAGCAGCAATATTTTTAATTATGTACATTTGAAAATTTGTATTATACCACTCTAATTTATTAGATAAATCATAAAGAAATAATTAGAATATTTTAATAGGCTAGAAAAGGCAATTTATTATAAATTATCATTATTTTATCAATGGTACTATTTTATCAGGATATGTTGCACTCCTGACATTATATTGCCATCAAGAAAAAGAAGAATTATTAACTTAAAAACAATTCACAGGGTGAAAAATCAGTTGGTGTTCTTTCAAGCATTAGTTTTACCAAGTTTTAATGTTTATGTCAGGAGTGCAACATTTACATGGTTAACCATAAATTATCTATATGCATTTATTAGAAACCTTATCACTCAATTAATCTCCAATAGCTAATGAACCTAGAAGACATATTCCCTTGTCAGAGAATGTCTCTAGTATTAATACCTAATAGATATTAAAGCATGAGATCATTAAAAATGAACAAAAATGCTTTATTACATAAAATTAAAAGCACATAAAATGCTATTGGCACTTTTAATTTTTTCAAACATTATTCTAAACTTGACAGAATCTCATTTTATTTAAATCATCCATATTAAAAGCTATAATTTAGACTGTGTAGAAGATCACTTAAAACTAGTAGCACTCCTGACATGAGTCAAATGCTTCTGTGAGAGATATTTTATGTATCTCAAACAGGTAAATGGGTTTTATCTGTCCTCTTGGTCAGTCTCTGTTGAAATAGAAAGACAAATGTGAATTTAGTTACATTTAAAAGAAAATATGTCTAAGAAAATATCAAATGTTGCACTCCTGACATTTGAGGGTGCTGCCTTTAATGTGACATTCTTGGCCTTACTACTCAGGATTTTAGTGTATCCTTTAACTATGGTTTTGAAGCAGCAATGATGTATTAAGATTTATTTATACCCCATATCTTTGAAAACTAAAAGACAACATTTCTACAATGTAATTTAGGAAAACTTGCATAAAGGTTTGTTGCACTCCTGACTAGGTACATCTTTTTTACAAAGCCATATTTTTATGCAATAATAAATGTGAAGCATGATCTATTGCTATCTTAAAGTATGTCAACATATCAAAGTTTGTGATGAAATAGATTTTGATAACATATTGTTTGATTTAGCACTGTGGTAGGTTGTTGAAAATTAAGGATTTTTTAAAGTGTTACAAAAAAGGGTTGCACTCCTGACAATTTTGACATGTTTTTTGGACATATTTTTTTTGTTATTCTAGATATCTTAAAAATATTTTGCAGTAACAAACATCAAATCATTACAGATCTTTTGAACTATTTAGATCCAATAAAATCATAAAAATGAGTAAATTAGACAACTATAGCAGTAGGAGCCATTTTTTTTAAAACTGCCCATATACAGATAGGTCTGCTACCTTGACCTACACCTCAAAATGGACAATGAGGGGCTGTTAAGAACGAAACTTTACGACAAAAGAGATGATTTCAATTTTCTCATTGTGAATTTTCCATTTATATGTAGCAACATATCGGAAGGGAATAGCATTCTCTGATTTTTAAAACATGTCTCGAAATATCTAGAAATATGAGATAAAACAAGGCATGCCATAAAACAACTTACCGTGCACTAGTAAGTAGTTTGTAAATTTTCCTCGACAGATGGTCTCAACGGGAAGTTGTAGATACCTTTTTGCTTGCTCAACATTATGTCACAGGAGTCGGAAGTTCTATCAATAATAAGGTATAGGGGCACCTCGAAGATCGCTGGGAAACTATAAAAAAACACCAGGAGTGCAACGCATTTTTGGGGGGTTGGCCTAAATCTATACCTACAGGTAGATCAGCATGGAATAAAAGGTTGAATCCTACTCTTGGATGTTTAAACTAAATAAATATCATGTTTTCTTGTACTTACGATGGTGGTGTAGAAGGGTAAAATGTACGAAACTGCTACAAAACCGTGTGGTAAGTACAAGAAAACATGATATTTATTTAGTTTAAACATCCAAGAGTAGGATTCAACCTTTTATTCCATGCTGATCTACCTGTAGGTATAGATTTAGGCCAACCCCCCAAAAATGCATTGCACTCCTGGTGTTTTTTTATAGTTTCCCAGCGATCTTCGAGGCGCCCCTATACCTTATTATTGATAGAACTTCCGACTCCTGTGATTATGTTGAGACCATCTCGTTTACCAGGCGTGACCTCTAAACTGATGTTTTCCAATTGTTTTGTTTCTTGATCGATTTTCCTTGTGCACGGAAAATCAGAATTAATTAATGTCAAAAATCACCACCTCTACTGTCTATCTCATCTTAGTAGTTTGTAACTATAATCTCGGAACAGGTTGTCGTTGAAATATTTGGTCCAGTTTTGTTTCTATCAATATTAAAAGATCAACGATTTTGTCATTTAATACTTCTCTAATTTTATCAAATTGGTATCAATGCTATTGATGTTTATGTAGGCTGTAACAAAGTTTCTCCGGTCTTTTTCCTCGACTCCCTCGAGCTTTTGAAGTCTGACTTCATGTTCGTTGTTTAACATTGGAAGTGTCGTTTAGTAGGGTGTCCAACTAATTTTATAAACAATATAATCTGCCAATGAAAATTAGTGTTACAGATTGGTAACTATAACCAAAAGATTTTGTAAGGTCCCTTTTCACTGGCTGATGAAATTCTATTTGATTTCAAAGGCTCAAACTTTTACTACATGTTTGAGTTTTGTGATAAAGGGGAGATAAATCATTTTTTCAAAACAAATTAATAGGAAAAGAAAGATAACTCTAATTGTACTTGCCTCAATTTTTTTCCAGTATAGTCTGTTTTTAATAACTCAGGATGTTAATCTAAAAAAAAAATTCTTAAATGCATACAACACTAAACACAAGTATCAAAGTATCACTATCTGATTAAAATTTGTGTATTAACAAAAGACTAAATTATATAATTTTTCATTTCAACCCAGAAAAGAAATATTTTATATCAGCCATGTGCAATATAACAGAACCCTATCATAATTATTAACTAGTTTCACTGTTATAAATTAACTGAACATACATAGATATAAAACAATACATACCATTGAAATATAAGTTTCCTTCTTTATAGTCCGATTTGAATTCTTTGGTTGCCAGTTCAATAGTTTCCTCATTTAAAAATTCACCATCAAAGTATCTCAGCTGTAATGTAAAGATATATATATATATATAATATATATACATTATTGGATGAATGCTAGTTATGCTCACTGTTACTCATGAAAAAGCATGAAGCAATGGTGTTAGCAAAATAACTTAAAATTAAATAACCTAAAACACTAACATTAAAATACATATATATATTTATTATATGTGAGTATGTGTGTGTAGGTGTATGTGCATATATACATGTATCTCTTTTCCTGCCTGAGTGTGCCTGCACCACAATTATTGATATTTCACTGTGAATATTTAGTTTGATGTATTGTTGTTGTGCATCAATCATAATAGTTAATTGCACATGCCCTCCTGGGGCCCTAATTTGGTTAATAAGCTTATTTCTATTTCTATTTCTATTCCATACACAATATAAAAAGCAGATTACCAATTTGAGTAATTTTGCAAATTAAGAAATACACATAAGTTACTTATACATGTTAATATACAATTATGGCCTTCGTGAGAAGTTAATATCCAAAATTATTAAATTGAGAAGTGTTATTTTCCCCGAGGTCCGAAGGACCAAGGGAAAATAACCCTTTCGACATTTAATAATTATTGATATTTACTTCTCACGAAGGACATAACTGAATTATTATACTGAACTAATATGAGGGAAATAACTAGTTATTGGTGTGACATGCAAAAGCGCGCCAATTTCAAACAGTTATTTTGTGCTACATGCAGATTCCCTCACAGTTATTTGACCTAAGCGCAGTTTGCCACAGGAATAATGAGTTATTTCTTGTTCCATGGGGATAAAACTTCAAAATATCTTAATTATTTCTTGCTTGGTTTCTATAGTAAAGTATAATAATACAAATTGTTAGGTAAACAACATGCCAATCCCTGAATTCATAAATATTCACCTAGAAAAATTGTTATAGGTAGTTAAAATATTATTTTATGGATTGTTTGAACATGGTTTTAGGATTAGAAATGTACAGTTAGTAAGTGCAGTTGCTGGATTAACATTAAGTATGAAAACATGTTTATTTCAATTTATCAGGAGAGTAATGTAATCTCTGCATATTTCATCAAGTTTAAATGAAAATCAATAAATATCATTTAATGTATTACACTTTACATATTACTGAATACAAGTCTCATTTTAAATTTTGGTAAATAATAAATCATACATGTATTTGAAAAAATTGTTATTATCTATAAAGACAAATTATACAGAGATGAAATATAGGTATAGAAAAAATGCCCTTATTCACATTGAAAGAACAATTAGGAGTAAGGAAGGGGGTGGTGGTGGTATGGTCAAGTGAAGATTGAACTGTCAAGTCAAATAATGCATTAACCTTAAATGTGTCATTGCTATAAGACATTATTTTCCCTTTATATTTGGTATCTATTCCTGTTATTTCATCAGTCCATACATGGTAAATTTCTTTCCCTATAAAACTCTCTGGGTCCTGGAATATGGCCATTGTTTCATTTCTGAGTTGAAGAATAGTTAAAAGATTCTTTTTTAACTTTTCTATGTCATGTAGTTTTCCTTTTGAACTAAACTGTAATAGATGCTTATCTTCATTATGTAATGTCACGGTTTCTTTGTGTATATTAATTTGTTTTTTTAATCCAAAATATTTTTCTTTTTTCGTCTTCAATAATGCCAATTCAGATGTAATTTCATTTATATTTTGCCAAATTCCAATTTCAGTTATATTTTTCAACACTTCATTCTTTTTTTCCTGTTTTCTTTCATCACTTTCCGTTTTGTTTTTAATTCGTTCCTGCAGCATTTCAGATCTGTCCTGCGCTAACTGCTGTTTATTTTTTTTTTCAATTTCTGAGATATTCTTACTTTCTAATCTTGCCTTAGCAATCAGTTGGCTTTTATCGGAGTCACTTTTTTCTTTTAACCAATTTTGTGTTTTGTTCACACTGAACATTACGGACCCTTCAATTGCTGGTGTGGTGATATTTGGACAGAAACGCAGTTTCTGATCTAAATGGCCAAAGACTCTTTCCACTGAAATGTTGTTTGGTGGACAAGATTGACTATTTTGTACCAAAGTGTCTGATGGATCATGATATCTTCCACCTGGTAAAAAATCTTTAAATAGATTTTTGGATTTATCCAGTAAACAGATACAAAATCGTTTTAATGCCAGCTCAGTAATTGTGTCGTATTCCTTGCTACAAGTGAAAAGTAATTCGTTTTCAGGTTTAACTGGAAGTGTAGGCTCATCAGAAAGTGAGACATTATTCTGAAGCAGTAGTTTTGGATCTTCTATGCATATTTCTAAAAGTTGGACAAGACGGTTATAAGTATAATCCATTTGAATTGCAGAGATTTCATTGTCAGCAGCTATTTTCCAGTAAGGTTCGGTGATGATGTAACAAATAATTCCTAAAGCTCTGCATAAAGACAAAATTGTATCGTTCCTTAAAGCGTCAAAAATGTAATTTTGAGTGTAATTTAAAGAAAGTTTTGAAGATTCCAGATACAGTATAAGAAATTTAGCCAAATAGATAGTTCCACGAGCATTGTAAAATAGAGTGTTGAAGCGGTTTCCACGGAAATTAATTATCGGAATATCAGTTATGTTATGATGGTTTTTTAAATATACTGTGGTAAAGAGAGGGTCTCCAGATCCATCCTTGAAAAATAATTTACTGAGAAATTTTAATAGACACAGTGTTGTTGATTCTTTTTTCTGTTTGTCAATATGAACATCAATTTCATTTTCCAGTTTTATTAATTCTTTCTCGCAAATGTCTGAAAACTGTAATAAAGGGTGTGTACTGCACATTTAAATGATTCTATGGAATGTGAAGAAGATGATTGAATTTCTTTTGACAAAATATTGTTAGCTTTATTTTCAGTGGCACTTCTATCAGTCATGAAATTTTATACCTTTTCTAATGGGTTTGAAGAATTGGTTGACATGTTAGATACATTCTTCATAATAGATAATGTGTAATCTGCATATGTGGTGGCCTTTATATCTTTAATTTCCTTTATTCCTGTGATAAAGTTTTCTTTTTTTTCATTTGAAACTGTGACACCATAAAAATGTCTCCCTAACTTTGTGGTGGCATCCCTATGAAGTGTCAAGTTTTTACTGTTTTCTATTGCTTCACCAACATGTTGTTTCGCAATAAAGCTCATTTCATTACTAAAATTTGCAGCAGTTGACTCACTGGGCAGCTCATCAATGTGCATATCAAATACATCTAAAATGGATTTAATTAGAGGTGCACAATGTTGTAGGCCAATTCCTCGACTTCTAAAATTATAGTAAATTTCCCGTATTTTTTCATTATATGGCCTTCCAGTTGTGTCATTTCGAGTTTCAATAATTTCATTGTTATTTTCGTCTTGACGTTCCTTCTCAAAATGCAGCAAATCAATTTCATCCTTTAGATCATCTATAATTGTTTTAGTAATGTTGCACTGTGTGCTTTTTTCTTCAGATTTTATTCTTTTTTCTTTTTCCAAATGGTTTATTTTGAGTCTTAAGTCCTTGATAATAATTTGTTGCCTCATGATAGTTGAGTTTTGGCGTTTTATTTTTTGATTTAGGTGTGATAAATTGATTTGCTTAATTTTTTCTTTTAATTTCATGTTTGATCTGTCGTGATTTTCAATATCTGTTTTCAATTTTTTTATAGTTTCATCAAAATCCTTAATTGTTTCCGATGGTTTCCGTTTTAAAATTCGTCTTGGGAAAGTAAATTTTTCTTCCAAATATTTGTGCAGCCTGTATTCATCGCGGCAATTTTTAAGCCTTTGTATCAGATGGACAATTCTCTTAGCTTTATTATAAAGGCTGCCAACTATTATGGTGTCTGGTTGTAATCCACCTAGCTCACACAGAGCTTTGTGCACCATTTTAGGTTTACCACCAACATTAGTAAAAATTTCCTTTATGGTATTGTTTGTAATGCAGCTCTTTGACATTTTGACAGTTAATTTTTTTTTATAATTACCATAAATGCTGAAGAATGAAAATATATAAATATTTGAGAGTTTTCTCCCTTTTCAGTCTTAAATATAATCAACACCTGTTAATTGTTATTTGAAAAACTATAATATTATACATAAATGTATTGTATTGTGCCAACAATTCTGATAATTGTGCAAAATTTGAGAAAAGGCATCACAGGTTTGTTCAAATTACATTATGGACATGTCAATATCCAGCATAAGGGAAACAACCCAAATCAGGTTGAAAAGTATGATTATTGACAAACAGGGATGGACATAATTGATTTTTTATATTGTTTGAACATTTTTTATTTGTTATTGAATGGGCAATATTGGTTTATTGCTTGTTAAAAATCTCAAAATTATACCCAGTGAAATAGACAATAGACAATATTTTATTTGCATAACACATTTACAATAAATGGTTATGGCATAAACAGAAACAATACAGAATAACATGATCATTTTTATTTTGGTATAAATTGGATCAAATTTATTTCCTTTTTGTACTACTTTTGCCATATACTTGTTGTTGGGTGTTGTCTCATTACTGTTTGCTCCATATCTCATTTTATTTCAATATAATAAAAGAGTTAATTTGTATGGATAAGTGTCCTCTTAATGTCACATCATAGAAATGATTATGCTTAAACCAATAAAAATTAAATATATAAAAAAATATGAAAGATATCTGCAATCTTTTTATAATATAACATTTTTCTTACCTGCAAGTTTTGCAGACTTTGTGTCAATAATTTTACTGATATAGCTAAGGGAAATAATCTAAAATGTAAAAAAAATAATTCATAACATATATCTTAATATAGATCAAACTATGTCAGATTCTATGATGTGACATTAAGAGGACACTTATCCATATAAATCAACTCTTTTATTATATTGAAATAAAATGAGATATGGAGCAAACAGTAATGAGACAACACCCAACAACAAGTATATGGCAAAAGTAGTACAAAAAGGAAACAAATTTGCTCCAATTTAATCCAAAATAAAAATTTGATTTGAAAAAGACTGCAAAGTAAAATGCACTGTTTTAAACTCTTAGTTGCACATTATACATATGTATTTTGCATTCATTTGATTTTTTTTGGTATTGTGTTACATTGTATTTAATCCAAATGTTATTCAAAACAACAACTAAGCCAGGAATGGAGCCATACCCAGACAAGGAATTATACTGGTGTATCTTGTTATTGTTGGTATGGATTGTAGGTGAAAACTGCACATTCCAATAAACAATGTGTGAATGTTCTGTGAAATTTAAGTGCACATTCCATTAATGATGATAAAGTGATAGGAAAATGAATCTCACCTGAACAATTTGATGTTTATAATACTAGTACCCTGGGTAGTCTCCATATTTTACATATGATATGTACATAATAGCAATCAATCATCACCGATCACTTGCATAAGCATCAAGGCTTGAATCCAAGAAAAACAGTTTGTACTACATTCAATATCTGAATTAATTTTTATTAAAATCCTGTAGTTTCTACAGAAAATATTCAAGTACATTCATGCCGCTCTCAGTACTGTACCTAAATGTTTCTTAATACAACAATTCACCAGCCAAATTCACTTATGGGTGAAATGTGAGCAACACTGGCCCAAAAAGTGAATCAGTGGGATTGCAATTTATGATTGCCTAGTTTCATTTTACTTGTTTGGACTTTAAATACCTTGTATTATTTATGTTGATTTTTCCAATATCACATACAGGCATGATAGGTCTTTTATAGGTAATGTACACTGCAGTTAGGAATACAGGGATAAAGAAATAGGACCCAGTATCACCAGCTGCAGGGTACAACCCCTCCTCAATGGGTCGTCCGTACAGGACGAACATACATATTGAGAGAGTGCCAAGCTCTCTGCACGTTAAAGATCACATCATCAGTTTTCACTAAGAGTAAGGCTGTTCGCCACTGCCTGGGCTAAATTTCTTGCCCCTATCAGTTTCATCCTCCTTTTCCAATGGCAATCAAAAAGACATTTAATTAAAAAATCATTAAATTAATTTCCTCCTCTTTCAATAATTCCTTTTATTAGCTCACCTGGCCATAGGCCATGTGAGCTTTTGTTTTGTCATGGCTAAGCGTCTGTCTTCCGTCCATCGTCGTCCATTAGCTTTTCACATTTAAATCTTCTTCTCTGAAACCACTGAACAGATTTGAACCAAACTTGCCAGAAATGTTCATTTGATGGTCCTCTACCAGATTTGTGTTTTTGGTACTGATTTGAAATTCAACATGGCTGCCAGGGTCCATAATGTGTTCTCATTGGCTTGTTGCTTCGGTATTCGTTTCCTGATCTTTTCAATTCAGGCATTCATATATTTATTTTTGGTGTATTAACGCCACTTTCAACTATATCATGGCGACCAGTTTTAGTGGTGGAGGAAGCTGAAGTACCCGTAGATAACCACCGACCATGGCAAACAACTGGTAAACTTTATCACTTGCGGCTGCGAGTCGAGTGCACCCTTTTTTTTAATTTACAAAGGCAGGTGCGAACCCATGCCATATTAGTGATAGGCTTGTATGAGTTGTAGATCCAACGACCTAACTCATTGAGCCACTCAGGCCCCTGGCATTCAAATTTGACTTCTTGTGAAATGTTAAATATATTTACAAACCAACTAGAGTTATTTGATGTTCATTTCCTACGTTTAAGAAGCCTTTCTGAATGGGAAGAACTATCTGAAGAATCACTTTCCCAATCCGAAGGGAATCTTAAACGTAGGACAGGAACAGGCACATTCTGTAGATCATCTGGTCTCTGTGTTTCAGCATCACTGAAACTTTCTACATTAATTGGGAACTGTGTTTCAGCATCACTGAAACTAAGACCAGTCTGATCTACAGGAAGTTGCCCAATAATGTCATTAACAGACTGCCACTGACTGTTATCTTCACTATCATTATAGAAATATTGTGAATCACTGCACAATGCATTGGGCAGATCAGTATCCCCTGAATCATTAGAAAAAAGACTGTCACTGTCATTGAAAGTATTTTGTCTAATTAATTCAGGGGATTCTACCTGGATATCATCCACCTGTATGTCAGATTCATCTGACCAAGTATTGCTTTCAGCAAATACAGAATCAGTAGAATCTATAGTACCAGGACCAGCAATAATACTTGCATAATTTCTGCAGCAACAACAAAAACAACCTACACGAGAGTCTCTTGGATTCAAATGCAACTCAGCAAGATAAAACATTTATTTGTCTTTTGAGTCAAAAATATTTTCAGATATTTGATAACGAACTGCCTTCATCCTAACATTAGTTCCATTATCATAATTATGATGGAAATAATACAATTCTAACAATGAAAACTTACAACTTTCCAAGGACAAACTATAAAATATCGTCTGACTGCTGTTTACTATCGGTAAATGTATTGGCTGGTCAATCTGAAAAAAAGTTAAATTTGTTAAAAACGATGGGTCTGTACCATTAAACTGAATTCCATATGCAATATGAAATAAAAAAATAAGTTCCAAAACAACACATTTCACAGTTACCAATAGAGGAGATCTTTAAACTAGAGGCTTCCAGGAGCAAACCTTGTCATGATTGTAGGAATATAATGTTAGTATGGTCTACCAAAGGATTATTGTGACCAAGATTGACTGATCGGTTTCTGAAAAGAAAATTTGCAAAGTGTTTTCCATAGGGTCCTATGTTAAACAAAGTCCCACGGTGGTGGCCATATTGGATGGGGGCGGACCTGTCGGATAAAAAAATGTAAATGGTCCACCAAAGGATTATTGTGACAAAGTTTGGTTCCATATTGGCTAAGTAGTTTTAAATAAAAAAGATATTTAACATATATATATATCCCATAGGGTCCTATGTTAAACTATGTCCCACGGTGGCCACCATCTTAGATGGCGGGTGCACCTGTTGGGTAAATTTTTTTAAATTGTCCACTAAAGGACTGTTGTGACCAAGTTTAGTTCCAACTGCCTCAGAAGTATCCGACAATGAAGATTGACAAAGTCGTTCCCATAGAGTCTAATGTTAAAATATGTCCCATGGTGGTGGCCATCTTTGATGGCGAGTGGACTTCCAGGACACAGTTTTTAAAGGGGACCACCCAAGAACTATTGTTACCAAGTTTGGTTTCAATTGGCCCAGTAGTTTCAGAGCAGTTGATCTTTGTACAAGTTTACGACGTACGATGGATGACGATGACAATGACGAGGACGGGTGCCAAGTGATAACAATACATGTAAGCATATTTTCAGTTTGGTATTTTGCACTGACTGACCTAGTGACGTCAGGAGAACAATCACTTTTGATCGGTGACATCCAATATTTTCCTTTGTGAAAAAAAAAAATTACGGGAAAGGTTTAGATCCCTTGTAATGGCGGGGAACTGGAAATTCATCTATTATATCTCACATGGCCCATTGGGTCAGGTGAGGTAAAAAAAAAATTATGACAGACAAATTATATACTGAATATGTGTGCAATGTTGCAGGCTCATACAACTTCTGGTGATTTTCAGTCATCTTTTTTACACAGCAGTTATTGCCAATTGTAATGCCTGCCCATTTCTTTCAATAGAACTGCATACATTTCAACTTACATACCCCCCCCCCCTTTTTTTTTAACACTACACATTAATGCCCTCTTCAATAAAACAAATGAAGTACAAGTATTTGTAAACTTTATTTTATTTCTTTTTAAGCATGTTTAAACCATTTTCATTTCAATATAATATAGGACCATTTTGAAACTGACTTTAATTAAAGGGTGATAAATGTGAGAATTATAAATCATCAAATTCGTGAAAACGCTAAACGGCCGAAGTCGGCAAAGTGGAACACTTTAATATCTTCTAGGAACAATTGCAAGGCTACAGAGATACATTTTATAAGTGGCTGATATTGATTCACTGTAAATATTAAGGTAATTTTGCAAAATTGAATGTCATACCACAGCTCCTGTGGTCATACGAGGATGAATGCGCCGCTTTCATTTTCAATTTTAACCTTTAAATCTGTTGTCTGCTATTTTTTTTAAGGCTATGATAGTTGATTTCAGACCTCTCGCTTTTCATATGGACCAACTTTTACCTACTTTATAACGGTTTAGTAATTCCAAAACGTGATGTCACGAAGTGTCTCCTAAATAATTGGGTGCCACCCGTGCATTCGATTCGTCAATCACAACTTCCGGTTTGTAGAGTTACTTCCCTTTTCCCGTTGTTGGACACCCTACGTTTAGTGATGATGGGAGATAATCGATGTCGGTGTGTTCGACTCTTGACATGAATCATTAAAATATGAATTGCTTAAATGCAGTTTTTACCAAACCAACTATCTGCAGATGTTGTAAATCTATCACATTCATTCATAGGTTTATACGTCTTGGGGAAACATTTTGTGTTTGAAAATGGCAGGTCTTTTCGGGGACACATGTCGTATGATTCTTAGCTACCCTCACAGGGGCTCGCAGTTATATTTTCACATCGCCAGGTATATGCTTCTTTTTAATACATACAGGCGACCGTTTCACTAAAGGTCGTAAGTCGTAAACGTAGACGTAAGTGTACTCTTAAGAGTTACGACCGTTTCACTAATAGTTAGGATTTACGACTTGCGATAAAACGTGATCGCAAAGTTAAGAGTGGTGGAAGGTACTCGTAAGTCGTAACTCTATTTTTGAGGAGAAGAATTGCTATCTATATTTTTTTTTAATATGAACATCAAATGAAGCAATCAATAAATATTAGATGCACGCAACATTTTTTATTTTTCGAGAGCCATAAAAAATCATTAAAACAGCCACACATTATTGTTTGTTTCAGTGTACTTTCTATCAGTTCTGCATTTACAATAACATATTTTATTAACGAGTGTATGTACCTAGATGAAATTTCAAGAAAACACTTCTGCACGGAGAAAGAGCATTACAATTACCCGTAAAACATACCTGAGATTTTTTTTTTACATTTGCGCGGATTACCTGTTATTTAGAATATATTTGATTTACTCATAACATTTTCTGCATTTTGCAGTACGACTGACGATGCAATATGGATTATTCGCCTCTTTGGTCAGCCTTTAAAATGAAAACAAAAAATGTAAGAATGACATCTATACAAATATATGAAATATAAATTAAAAAAAAAATAGTGGAACATACATGTATAAAAAAAAAACAATAATTTTGAAGGCTAGATATTTTAGCAGTCCAAATGTTAAAATTCATTGGTAGTTTTTATTGATTATATAAAGCGTTAAACACTCACTATGAATATAAATCAATAGTACATGTACATGTTAAGGTTTGATATTGTAAGATGTGTATTTTTGTTGTTTTATGTCACATTGATGAAACATATTATTTTATATGCGTGAATATAGTGATGCAATAAAACTACCCAAATCCTAGTATTTCAGTTATATCGGCTGCGAGTCGAGTGCACCCTTTTTGTAATTTACAAAGCCGGGCGCGAACCCACTCCGCATAGCCACAGGCACTCGAATTCCGGACCCCCCTTTTTCCTCATTTGGTCCCTCCCGCGATTATGGTATGGATCTTTGTCTGGAAGTACTCGAATTCCGGACCCCCCTTTTTACTCATTTGGCCCCTCCCGCGATTATGGTATGGATCTTTGTCTGGAAGTATATCTTTGAACCATTTATCCATAGTTCAAAGATATACTTCCAGACAAAGATCCATACCATAATCGCGGGAGGGACCAAATGAGGAAAAAGGGGGGTCCGGAATTCGAGTGTCTGTTCCCCACGGTATTGGGGATAGGCTTGTATGAGTTGTTAGATCCAACGACCTAACTCATTGAGCCACCCGGGCCCCTAATCAGCTTTTGAGCTGTTGGGTTTATTATATATAAAATATATGATACAATATAATATCTTTTTACCTCCATTATAGGAGATGTTACTTGTCGCAAGTCGTAACTCTTAAGCTTAGGACTAGTTTAGTGAAACGCACGTATACGTGCACCGCGTAAGGAAATCTTAAGAGTGATCTTAGACTTACGATTTACGATCACTTTAGTGAAACGGTCGCCTGGTGATGTGAAAATATAACTGCGAGCCCCTGTGGCTACCCTATGAAAATTAGCTACAGGAAGTTGGCCGTAATACAATACATTATACTGCCGTTGGTGGCTAAGCGTTACCATTGGCAAAAATAACCACCATTGGTAAGACATTGGTACTAATGGTAACCACTAATAGCTATCGTTGGCTACCATTCTAACAGGCTGTAGCGTTGGTAAGTCAATGGTCACGTGACAGGAAATCAAGATGGAAGCTAAAATTTTACATGCTCTGTGATGATTTAAAAATCCATTGCAACCATTCGTTTAAAGTTTTAACTGAGTGTCAAAAACAGGGAATATAGACATTTTGAACATTAATCTTCGCATTTATGTAAATAATTTGTAAGTTTGTCTTCTTTTTATAACCGTTTTGGAACTTTTGAAAAATGGAATGTCGTTGATGAAAAAATTGAACAACAACTACAAGAAACTCTATAATCTCTATAAAACATAATTAGAAAAGTGTTTCTATATAGTGATAGTAAAGGACTATCTTTGAAGGAATTTATTCCCAGTAACCTAAAGGACAAAATAACAGTTGTGGCGAAAGGGGGGGGCGACAGTAGCCGACCGGAAATTGAAGGATAATCTGTTAGAGTTAGTAGAAAAATCAAGAGACCCAATAGTACTATGTGAATTGACTGGAAAAAAAAGGAAGTATATTAGCACAAGACATTATAATTATAAATATCAAAATGTTGAATATAAACTAGATGAGTACAGAGAGCTACTATCAAAGATAAAGGAAGCTAACCCAACTGCCACAGTCATCTTTCTAGAATGTCCATACTATTCTATTTATGCTTATAATAGTAGAAATAATACAGTCAATAGAACGTCTAAAGACAATAACAACAACACAACAATTGTGAAAACAAAAGGTCGCTCACTACAAGTAACTAAACGTAAACAATATCCAGTCCTGATCATAAACAAAACAAATATAGAAAATCGAGAGTGGTTACTGGTAAATCCAAGGTTGACAAGGAACTGTGTACTTTAGTGGACTACTATAACGAACAGTTGCGATTATTGAACAAACACAAGACACCTAGAATATCACAAGACATAAGGGACCGACCATTTAACTTGAAGGGGGGGGGGGGTTATGGTTTTTTGTTTCGTTCAGAAATTTTTTTTCGGACAACACGAAATGTTTTTCCAGAATTCCACATTAGGTTATATGACAAAAACTCTGAATCAGATTATTTTTGTTCCTCCACCAAAATCAGAATATTTTTTTAAGCAACATTGGGAATCAGAATATTTTTTTAGAAAAAAAACCATAACCCCCCCTTCAAGTTAAATGGTCGTTCCCTAATAGTTTCTATGAAGGACAAACACATAGCCAAAGTACAATACCAAAAAAACTTTAATGTGTATACCGATGGAATACATCCAAGCAGAAAACTAGCAAAACTATGGTTGTACAAGTTTATTGAGGTAGTTATAGAAGTTGACGAGTACCTACTGGGCTGTTGCCATTAAAGTAAGTAAAAAAAGGTGCAAAGAAGCTGCTCTGCAAATAACTATTTGTTTTTTTGCATGTTATAAGCATAGAAGCTCTGCTTAAAAAGATAGTTAAAACTATACTTAAGTTATATATGCAAGGACGCCTTGCATTGTACAGTACACCTTCTGACTAGAGTTTTACTGCAGGGAAGCTTTGTAGTATATATAAATAAAATAGGAAGTCTAGATAGCTAAAATATACTAAGATATATAAACAAGGACGCCTTGCATTATACAATACTCCGTCTGACTAGTGTTTACTGCAGGGAAGCTTTGTAGTATATATAAACCTAAAAGAAAAACATAATAAATACATATAGCTGGAAAGTCCAGCTATAAAGCCTAATAACGTGCATCAAAATAATTTATATCAGAGGTAGTCGGCAGGGAAGCCCTGCTTATTACTAGGAAGAAAGAAATAGCACGGAAGCCGTGCATTATAAAACATACACTGATACAAAATATTTTACTGCAAGGAAGCCTTGCATTGAAATAAAAAACTTACGCATTATCAATATTTTACGGCAAGGAAGCCTTGCATTATAAAAACTTGAGCTTTGACAAAAAAAATACTGCAGGGAAGCTCTGCAGAAAAATGGCGGGAAGAAACAGTAGATCCGGCAGTATAAGCAAAGGAGCAGAAAATGATGCTTGGACATGTAAAGAGTGCGACAAGGTGTTTTCAGAACCAGACGCAAGACTATTAGAATGCCAAAGATGTAGGGATCATGTCTGCATTAAATGTTTGAAAAAAACAAAAGATGAATATGAAGTATTGACTAAATCTGACTCGATGTGGTTCTGTACACCATGTAAAGCTAATGTAGAAGAGAATATCACAACAGGGTTGAAAATCGAAAATATGTGTGATAAAATCATACAAATGTTTGAGTCTAGGCTAAATATGATTGAGCAAAAGATAGACACAAAGTGTGATGAGTCCAAGGTCAGAGACATTGTAAAAGATGAACTAGCAAAAGCTCAAGATCAAATAACATCCTATGCAGATGTAACAGCCTCAGAATCGGTTAAGAGAGTGGATAAGGTAGAAATGACAACTGTTGTAGTGAATGAAATAAATGAAAGAAAGAAAAGAGAAAACAACATTGTTATCTTTGGACTACAAGAAAGTGAATCAGATGAAAAGAAAGAAAGAGGAGAACATGACTTGAGGCAGATAAAAAAAATGTTTATTGACAGTAAAGTACAATTGGAAGGGGACGCCATAAAAAACTACAAGAGATTAGGTCGCTACGATAGTAAAAAACCGTCTTGGCCATTACTGGCAACTCTTGAACATACAAATCAGAAGATAATATTATACCCCCACTCATAGAGTGGGGGCTATATTGCAATCACCTTTTCCGTCCGTCCGTCCGTTCACACTTTCGTAACAGATATCTCAGCTTCTACTGGAAGAAATGATTTTATATTTGATAGATGGCTTTGGCAAGGTGACTTGTACCGTGTCTCCCCTTTCCAGGTTTACCGCACATCTACTTCCTGTTTACCGTGCGACTTAGAATTTGTCATGCTTGCCGTAATGAAAACTTTCGTAACAGTTATCTCAGCTTCTACTGGAAGAAATGATTTTATATTTGATATATGGCTTTGGCATGGTGACTTGTACCGTGTCTCCCCTTTCTAGGTTTACCGCACATCTACTTCCTGTTTACAGTGCGACTTAGAATTTTTCATGTTTGCCGTAATGAAAACTTTCGTAACAGTTATCTCAGCTTCTACTGGAAGAAATGATTTTATATTTGATATATGGCTTTGGCATGGTGACTTGTACCGTGTCTCCCCTTTCCAGGTTTACTGCACATCTACTTCCTGTTTACCGTGCGACTTACAAATGAATGAGTGGGGGTATTCTTAGCACGACGTAGCGTGCAACATCTTATTATTCAAAAACTTCCATTATGCAAAAAAAACCAAAAATATGAAAATGTCAGTGTAAGTAATGACCTTACTCAAACAGAAAGGGAAATGGAAAAAAAGCTCTGGTCAGAGGCAA
Source organism: Bathymodiolus brooksi (assembly GCA_963680875.1). Classification (NCBI taxonomy): domain Eukaryota; kingdom Metazoa; phylum Mollusca; class Bivalvia; order Mytilida; family Modiolidae; genus Bathymodiolus; species Bathymodiolus brooksi. Next base: position 92,423,502 of record OY804579.1, read on the forward strand.
AAAGACAACAAATCAGTGATGTTTCGGGAGACTACATGTACAAGGTCAGAGGCCCACCTTGGGCAAGACGGATAGTGAAAATCAAAAAGTGAAGTCACGAAATATAAATAGAAATGTAAATAGTTCAACAGGTTCAAATTTTAACGGCGATGATGTAAATAGAACTATAGTGTTACCTATTTTAAAATGTGTATATACAAATGCAGATCAATTGACAAATAAAATCACAGAGCTGATTGTTAGCGCTAGAGATATAAAAAAACTTGACATAATTGGAATAACAGAAGTGAAACCAAAGAACAGCAGATATAAACCACATTTAGCAGAGTACTCGCTAACAGAAGTTGGAAATTACAAACTGTTTGGCAAGAACTTGGAAAAGGACAATGGGAAAGGACTATTACTGTACATAAATAAAGAGTTAAATGGGAATGAGGTGCAAATGGAGTCAAATTTTGAAGAAAACCTATTTGTACAGATAAAACTTAATAACAACGACAAGTTATTAATAGGCATTATATATAGGTCACCATCAGAAAGATCAATAGAGCACAATAGTAAACTAAGAGAATTACTAGTGGAAGCTAGTAATAAAGGATTCACCCATATATTAATCATGGGAGATTTTAATTATCCTGACATAGATTGGGAAAACTATAACTCGAGAGGGGACAAAACAGATAGTCCAGAATACAAATTTGTTGATACTGTGCAAGACTGTTTTCTATTCCAACATATTAACAAACCGACAAGATGGAAGGGCACGCAGACACCAAACATTTTAGACCTGATACTTACTAATGAGGAACAGATGGTTAACAACATAGAATACTCAAGTCCTCTGGGTAAGAGTGATCATTGTATGCTGTCATTTGATTTTAACTGTTATATAAAAAATAATATTTCACAAAGAAATAGTAGGTTATACAATAGAGGGAGATTCCAAGAATTTAGAGAAAGCTTAGACAAGATGGAATGGGAATCATTATTAAGTGACACAAATGATATTGACCAGAACTGGAATAAATTTAACGAAATAATAAAAAAAAAATAGAGACAATATATATACCAACAAGGAAATATAGGCAAATAGGTAAAGGGAACACATTTTCAATGGATGAGAAAACAAGAGAGAAAATTAGGGAAAAAATAGACTATCAAAGATGGCAATAACCAGTCGAGATCCTGAAATCAGGAAGAAGTACAACAGAGTGAGAAACCAGGTTAAGAGCCATGTGAATAAACTGAAAAACAAATATGAAAAAGATCTGGTACAAAGAGCCAAGGAAAACCCCAAAGTAATATGGAAATATTTCAAATCTAAATCTAAGACTAGAGACGGTATCAGTGATCTTCATATGAATCCAGCAGATACGAAATCACCAAAAACAGATATCGACGAAGAAAAAGCTAAAATTTTAGCTAAGTATTTCCTAAGTGTTTTTACTACAGAAACGAACGGAAATGTTCCAAACCTAGAATTAAATCAAAGTATCAATCCAATTTTCAAGTTTAGAAATAACTGAAGAAAACATTCTAAAAATGCTGAATACACTAAAAATAGATAAATCACTAGGCCCAGATGAACTACACCCTGGAGTCCTTAAGGAAATATCAAGCTCCATTACAAAGCCACTATACCATATATTCAAACAATCACTAGAAATAGGAAAACTACCATCAGACTGGAAGACAGCATTAGTAAGGGAACGACCATTTAACTTGAAGGAGGTGGGTTATGGTTTTTTTCTAAAAAAATATTCTGATTCCCAATGTTGCTGAAAAAAATATTCTGATTTTGGTGGAGGAAAAAAAAAAATATGATTCAGAGTTTTTGTCATATAACCTAATGTTAAATTCTGGAAAAAAATTTAGCGCTTCGCGCGACAAAAGAAATAAATATTCTAACTCTTGTGTTGTCCGAACAAAAATTTCTGAACGAAACAACCCCCCCTTCAAGTTAAATGGTCGGTCCCTAAGTGCCATATTCAAGAAAGGAAATAAGTCACTAGCAAGCAATTATAGACCAGTTAGCCTCACATCTGTGGTGTGTAAAATTATGGAGAAACTAGTAAGATTTCACATATTAAATCACATGAAAAGCCAAAACTTATTCACAAAAACGCAATATGGCTTCACATCTGGCCGTTCCACTTCACTACAATTACTGGAAGTATTGGATAAATGGACTGAAACTTTAGACAATGGCCATTATGTAGACTGCATATATATGGACTTCCAGAAGGCTTTTGACAAGGTGCCACACAAGAGATTATTAGAGAAAATAAAAAGTTATGGCATAATAGGTCCAACACTAAACTGGATAGAAGACTTCCTAAAAAAATAGATCACAAAAAGTCATGGTAAATGGGACAGGTTCAGAATGGGAAAATGTAACATCTGGTATACTGCAAGGTTCAGTACTAGGCCCAATTCTCTTTGTTATATATATAAATGATCTACCAGACACTGTTGAATCGGACTCATACTTATTTGCTGATGATACCAAAATATTCAGAATAATCAAGGGCGAAGATGACAAGGAAATATTACAAGATGATTTCACCAAACTAGAAGAATGGAGTGGTAAGTGGCTTCTAAAATTTCATCCTGAGAAATGTAAGCACATGAAGATTAGCAAAAGTAAAAACGAAGAAACCAATACATATAAATTACTTGGACAAGATATTGAGACAGTAACCCAAGAAAAATATATAGGGGTAATAATTGACTCTGAGCTTACATTTGAAAACCACCTATGTGAGAAAGTCAAAAAAGCTACTTCCATATTTGCAGCAATGAGGAGGACTTTCAAGTATTTAGATACAAAGTCAATTTTGGTGATATACAATACTCTAGTCAGAACTCATTTAGACTATGCCAGCTCTGTCTCGGCACCATACAAAATGAAGTACATAGAAAAGATAGAAAGTGTCCAAAAACGAGTAACTAAACAATTCCCTGGAATGAAAAACTTGTCATATCCCGAAAGATTAAAAAAATTAGGGTTACCTACATTTGCTTACAGACGAATAAGAGGGGATATGATTGAAGTATACAAAATTATTAAGGGATGCTACGACAGAGAGGCTAGTTCATTCTTGAAATTGATGAATGGAACTGGATTAAGATTCAGCTCTAGAATTAACTCGAACAAGGTAGTTCACCAACATGTCAAATCAAACAAGAGAAAGTATGCATTTACATTAAGGGTATCAAGAAGATGGAACAAACTACCAGATACAGTAGTAAACGCCCCGACACTAAGGGACCGACCATTTAACTTGAAGTGTGGGGTGGGTGGGTGGGGGATTATAGTTTTTTGTTTCGTTCAGAAATTTGTTTCGGACAACACGAGATAGAATTTTTTTTCCAGAATTTAACATTAGATTATATGACAAAAACTCTGAATCAGATTATTTTTTTTTCCTCCACCAAAATCAGAATATTTTGTTCAGCAATATCGGGAATCAGAATATTTTTTTAGTAAAAAACCATACCCCCCCCCCCCCCCCCCCCTAAATTTGCCATACTGTTTGGTTTTTTTTAACTATCAATGTGTTACCCACTAAAACATCAATATCAATGTGCTGCCAACTAAAAAATCACATGTGATTTTTCAGTGGGCAACACACTGTTAGTGTTAGTAAAAAAAAATAGTGACCTGGAGCAAGTCCCTGTGTTCAAACCCGGAAAGATTTGCAAGGATTGATTTTCCCACTGTAACTGGGTATTAATGAAAAACATTTCAAGTTATTGATTAAAACAGAGCATTTGAAGTTTATTTTGCACAATAAGAATTTTTCCGGGTGTTTTATTCAAATGGTAAATGTAATATCCACTGTAGCCTTCAATCGTGGAAATTGTACCTTTATATATTTTGAAAATAATTATGCAATGTTTATCCCTGTACTTTTCTAAATAAATTTGAATATATTGTAATTGGTCTGCACGTTTTATTGTCAGTCCTTATTAATATAAACATTCACAATAGTTCCATATAAATTACCATTGGCCAAAATGCCAGCCCCCCCCAACTTCAAACATTACCGAAAAACTCAATCCGAGATCGATATAAGCCCATTTCTAAAAACACAAAAACCCTCGATCCTCTACTCTATACAACTGTTTATAATGAAAACGTCCCACAAAAGTGATGAATTTAAAAAAAAGGGGGGATCCACAAATCGGGTTCCTATGCCATTGGTACAATTGGTAAAATGAGTTGCCATTGGCAAAAATATAGCGTTCGGAGTTAATTTGTCAAATTATGATACCAATAGTACCCAATGGTACCAATGTTAGAGTTGAATGGTACCAACGAAACTACTCTGAACGCAGCTATTAATATAATAAGCTTTATTTAAAGTCGGGAAAGAATCAAACAATTATAACACAAGCTCTAGCGAGCTTTAAATCCGACATAAGAATATGCATATCTATACAGACAATAAAACAAAACATGCACACAATAAATTCAAAAAGCACTGTCAAATTTATAATTTTTTCCATGAAATTTAAAACCAAACTAAAATATGAAAGCGTATGAAAGTTTATTTTAATACGGTGTAGCTATTAAAATGCACTACCCATGAAAACAAGCTAGTGTACATAAATCTATAAGATTTATCTCCCTTATCCTGTTTACCAATATAATATAAATTCAAAGGCTCGCGGGGACAAAATCAGCAATTACATGTACATAAAAGAAAAAGAGCTGCTGATTGTCAAACAGAGACATAATATACAATATAAAATAAAATACACAATTGATGTTAGTGGTGTTCATAGTTGAACAAAAAGATGCTACCTGTATAGCATGTGACTAAGTTACAAATTTATAAACAAAACTAAACACGATGTACATATCATCTTTTTTGTTAATTTCTTTATTGTCTTATTCGTCCCCTGGTGTCTCCTTGTGGGACCTTAATTGGAATAAAATATTGATATTGATATTCTGCACATATCATCTTTCATGACAGCTATTATAAAAATAATAATAAATAAATAAATAGTTAAATGAAAAAAAAAAGGTTTTTCAACTATTTATGGTAGAATTCAAAGATGTTTGAAAGATGTAAGGTAGCTTATTTTCATGGATGACACTTTGATACCTATATATCATATAATGAACAGGCGACCGTTTCACTAAAGTGATCGTAAATCGTAAGTCTAAGATCACTCTTAAGATTTCCTTACGTGTATACATGTACGTGCGTTTCACTAAACTAGTCCTAAGCTTAAGAGTTACGACTTGCGACAAATAACATCTCCTATAATGGAGGTAAAAAGATGTTATATTGTATCATATATTTTATATATAATAAACCCAACAGCTCAAAAGCTGATTAGGGGCCCGGGTGGCTCAACGAGTTAGGTCGTTTGATCTAACAACTCATACAAGCCTATCCCCAATACGAGTGGGTTCGCGCCAGGCTTTGCAAATTACAAAAAGGGTGCACTCGACTCGCATCCGATATAGCTGAAATACTGCTGAAAGTGGCGTTAAAACTTCAAAAAATCAAATCAAAAGCTGATTGCATTAATAATCACATTTTAAATGTGTTTAAATACAATTTTAATATTCAACTAATTATAAAACTCCAAAGTGATTTTTTAAATGAATAAACCAAAGCTATCATGAAAAAATGTTAAGTGTAAAAATTTACCGAAATTTGAGAAGTTATTTTGTTTATGGAATTCGAGTAGGATTCGAGTAGTTTTATTGCATCACTATATTCAGCATATTAAATAATATGTTTCATCAACACATAAAACAACAAATAAAAAATACCAATGAATTTTAACATTTGGACTGCTAATATATCTGTTGCCTTCAAAATTATTGTTTTTTATACATGTACACAAACAGTATGTGGCCAAAAGTATTGCCATATGTAAAAAAAAATCCCTATATAATCAACCAAAACCATATTTTTTCCAAAAATTATTGTGAAGTAATTTCTGGATAGATTTTAACAAATTTTACACCAAAACATTCAGAATTGTCTATATTTTGACTGTTTATTTGCTCATTATGTTTATATGAGTGGTTTTTATTTGTACATAATTTAAATATAACAAATAAAAATTGACTGATTTTCCTATATATTTCAACTAAAAATAATTCCTAAAAATTAACAATCCTGTTTAAATTATGTACAAATAAAAACCACTCATATAAACATAATGAGCAAATAAACAATCAAAATATAACAATTCTGAATGTTTTGGTGTGAAATTTGTTAAAATCTATCCAGAAATGACTTCACAATAATTTTTTGAAAAAATACGGTTTTGGTTGATTATATAGGGATTTTTTTTACATGTGGCAATACTTTTGGACACATGCTGTTTGTTCCACTACTTTTTTAAAATTTATATTTCATCTATTTGTATAGATGTTATTCTTATATTTTTTTTTTTTCATTTTAAAGGCTGACCAAAGAGGCGAATAATCCATAATGCATCGTCAGTCGTGCTGCAAAATGCAGAAAATGTTATGAGTAAATCAAATATATTCTAAATAACAGGTAATCCGCGCAAATGTAAAAAAAAAGTCTCAGGTATATTTTACCGGCAATTGTAATGCTCTTTCTTCGTGCAAAAGTGATTCCTGTTAATCCCAAAATCCACGGAGATGTAATGTGCCCTCTGTTTGTGCTTAACTTTATTTTTGAACCATTGTTTGTACATGTACCCGATATCATTGTTTTCTTGAAATTTCATCTAGGTACATGCACTCGTTAATAAGGGACCAACCATTTAACTTGCAGGGGGGGGTGTTATGATTTTTTGTTTCGTTCAGAAATTTTTTTCGGACAACACGAGAGTTAGAATATTTATTTTTTTTGTCGCGCTAAGCGCGTAATTTTATTTCCAGCATTTAACATTAGGTTATATGACAAAAACTCTGAATCAGATTATTTTTTTTTTCCTCCAACAAAATCAGAATATTTTTTTCAGTAACATTGGGAATCAGATTATTTTTTTAAGAAAAAAAACCATAACCCCCCCCCCCCCCCCCCCCCCCCCCCCCCTTCAAGTTAAATGGTCCGCGTAAATGCAGAACTGATAGAAAGTACACTGAAACAAACAAGAATGTGTAGCTGTTTTAATGATTTTTTATGGCTCTCGAAATATAAAAAATGTTGCGTGCATCTAATATTTATTGATTGCTTCATTTGATTAATGTTCATATTAAAAAAATATAGATAGCAATTCTTCTCTTCAAAAATAGGTTTACGATTTACGACTTGCGAGTACCTTCCACCACTTTTAACTTTGCGATCACTTTTTATCGTAAGTCGTAAATCCTAACTATTAGTGGAACGGTCGTAACTCTTAAGAGCACACTTACGTCTACGTTTACGACTTACGACCTTTAGTGAAACGGTCGCCAGATGCGAGGTAGCTTATTCTCATGGAAAACATTATCGTTGAAATACCATGTAATGATGCTAGCTAATTTTCATGGATATCATTGGTACCAATATCACACACAGACGTGATGCGAGGTAGCTTACTTTCATGGATAACACTTTGATGCATATGTCATACAATGCACAGATGCATGGAAGCTGATTTTCATGGCAAACATTATGGTTGATATACCATGTAATGAATGATTGTCAGGTAGCTAATTTTCGGAATAATGTCATTACTCCGACACTCAATACTCCGACAGTCATTACTCCGACACTTATTACTCCGGCAATCATTACTCCGACTCTTAATACTTCGACAGTGACCGATAGTCTTTTTCTCAATTTACCATCAGAACATTTGTTCCTATCTAGGGCCCATTGATGCCTATGTGCTTCCTTCTAGAAGTATTTTCTTGACTGTTTGTTTTGAAACTTTTTGATTAGTTGACAGTTGTTTAAGCTTAGGAATGTTATTCAAAATTTGTTGTAAAGCACCATACCAAGAGGATATCCGGTTTTCATATAATTTTCTGGACTGTGTGTATGCATCCTTCAACAAGGGAAAAGTGTCCAAAGTTTCTAATAAAAAGTTCCCATATTTCAGAGCAATATAGTAAAACATGTTAAATGGTATGGTCAAAAACATATGTCCTAAGCGACGTCGCTAAGTAAATATTGACGCGCAGGAACACTGAAAACATAGTTCATCTAAATTTTCGACTATATCTTTTATTTTCGACAATGAAATGGATATAATAATCCACTGCACATCGTGAATATTGACTATATGATCACTCGTGCCGAAACGCATTCAGATTAAACTCGTGCGCGTAGCAAGTTCCGCACACCCGTTTAATCTGATACGTTTTGCGGCACTCGTGATCATATTTTCAATATCCACTCCGTGCAATTATCCTATAGTTGTTTGGAGTTGCGATTAGATAGGATATGATGATACAGTCCGGGATGCATGGTCGGAGTATTAATGAGTGTCGGAGTAATGACTGTCGGAGTTATGAGTGTCGGAGTAATGACTGTCGGAGTTATGAGTGTCGGAGTAATGACTGTCGGAGTAATGAGACGACCCCTAATTTTCATGGCTACCACTTTGGTATCAATATCATACACAGAAGTGATGCAAAAAAAACTTTTCAGCCTACGAATAAACTTTCCTTGTACCCTGTAGCTATGTACAGCGGAGGGCGCAGACAAGTATGAAACTGATACTAATGTAACGCGGACCACGAAGAAGACACCCTTGACAACATTTATGAAAGGCGAGGAATGACGCTTGTTTCTGTCCTTTTTGTTTAAATCTGACAAGTGTTCCGACTTTTTTGACATTGCAGGATAAACACAATATACGTACATTGTCGTTAAATATAAAATTCATTTGTACTCGCTGCGAAACAGGCCTGAAAAGCTCACCGAAGGCTCGCTATTCTGCCTGTTTCTAAAGCTCGTACAAATAAATTTTATATTTATATTGAGAGATGTAAGGTAACTTATTTTCATGGATAGCTCTTTCATACTAATATCACAAACTGGGGGAGACGTGGGTGCCTTATTTTCATGGAAAATCTTCTGAGACTTTTATCATCCAATGAAGAGACAGTTTATCTTAAAAATATCATTCTGATAACTACATATGAAACACTGGAGAGATGTAATGTAGCTTGTTGCCATGGGCAACCTTCTGAAACTTATATATCATAAATACAACTACCATATGATCACTACCAGGACGACCCCTCTCTGTTTGAATATACGTCTATGGAGATAAAAATAGAACAACAATCAGGTTGTGTTGTGGAATCAAATCTGTGTAGGTTTGTTATTGTTTGTTTATATCTGTATTGTCGTTGGCGATCCAATTATCAGAGGGATTGGTTCCAGCTAACCGGTTTAAACCCGCCACAATTTTGTGTCTGTCCCAAATAGGACCTGAAATTCCGCCGCCATATGTTGTTGTCATTTGTGCGTTCAATGTCCTGAGGTAAGAAGTAGTTGTTCATTTTGCTGATAACCGGTGGTGTAATGGTTCGAGAGCGATAGATCGTGGGTTCGAGCCCCAGTCAGGTCAAACCAAAGACTATAAAATTGGTATTTGTTGCTTTTCCGCTAAGCACGCAGTATTTAGGAGAAAGAGCAAAGATTGGTTGGCTTGGAATCAGAATAATGTGTCCGAGTGGGACTACATGTCTACCCGGGGACTGTTGTTTCAGTTACCTAGCACTATAAAAATCCAACTCAGCGTGTTGGTCTAGAATAAAGCGGACATCATCATCTATCTCATTGAAAATTAACTTGTTCTCGCCATGATATAGCTGAAAATTGCTGAATTGGCGTTAAACATAACTCGAAAGTAAATTTCATTCTTTTATTAAATGTCGTAATTGTTAAAAAAAACCAACAACATATTTTTCCAAACTTTATACAACACATTATAGAAATTATATTGTTTAATGTACATAAAGGTATAAATAATATATACATTATTATCATAATATTATTTTAAGAATTTTATTCCAGTAAAAGTAATTTTAATGATATTAAGTGTGATCACTATATTTGCTATTTTGAGGGGGTAATTTGTTACATTCAGTAGTCCCCCTGTTATAAGGCACCTCACCCCAGAGGTCACCACTCTTATCAGACCAGATTTCAGATTCACCTAGATAGTCAAATAGTACTAAATTGTCCACCTCAAATGAAGCCACCCCTCTAATAGAGGCCACCTTTTCACTGTAGAATGGATGGCCTTATAAGAGGGTCACTACTGTATTCCGTAAACTTTAGACCCTTTACAATTATAATATGTAACATTTCAAAATACAAAAATATAATTTTCACTTTATGGTAACCACATCGGTGATGTGATGGTTAGCATGCTCGAGTACGTAGATCGTCGATTCGAGCCCCCGGTCAAACTAAAGACTATAAAAATGGAATTTGCTGCTCTTCCGCTAATCATGCATTATAAAGATCGAACTATGTGTGTTGGTCTAGTACACAGAATAGTCATCTCATCGAATGTAACTTGTTCTAGTCGCGATATAGCTGAAAATTATTCATTTGGCGTTAAACAACAATCACTCACTCACTCGTACAAAATGTACATTTGAAGGAAATTTGTTTTAACCTGATCATATTTTCCATATGTTACATTAACGATGTGTATTCTTCTACGGTGAACTCAGTAGGTGAATGTACTCATAATTGGATGACATTTTGTGCCGCTTGAATTATGACGTACATTCACCCCTCCCCCTCCCCCTCCCCCTCCCCGGAACTGTATTTTGAAATAAAGCACCTGATGTACTTCATGCTATTACAAAGTTTTGGTAATTAAAGGTAAAAACGCAATAGTTTGGTATAGGCACTGAGAACAAATTCAGGGAATTACCGGGTATATAAATATATTTACAGGATGCATGAAAAGACGAAATTCAAGGAAACATTTGGGAAGCTTGTTTCTTATAAGGTGTATCAAAATTACTGTTACATAAAGATAAATAATAAATATTTACAAATATCAAACCTGTAATAAGAGGTCACCATTGGGATAAACAAAAACATTTGTATGAATAAAAAAGATATATAGAATCTAACACCGGCAAAAGTGCAAGACAGGGAAATCTCCGACACCGGAGGGTAAGATTTCAATCGTTCGCTGACGAGGCAGACAGACCAGTTCCTATTTTTAGCGATGTGAGATTTCCTTATCTTGCACTAGTGCTAGACAAAAAACAATCACGTGCGTTTTACCGGCAAATGCATGCCGTACAGTTTATGTCAACTGCCTCCCCCCTCTCCCCTAATTCTCCATGCTTTTCCTTTTTAAAATAAGCAATTCACTGTACATATATAAGTTTTTAATCTTTTATAAACACGCAAATCCTAACAATTAGCCATATTATTACATAACAAGATGAACTGTGAGCTAATGCTCACTTATGATATCCCCGCTCTTCGGCAAACAGGAAGTAGGAATCTGACGGGTCAAAAAACGCTTCCCTCGATATAATGTACCTATATGAAGCTTGTGACCAAATATCAGATGTCTGCCATCAATAGTTGCTGAGAAAAATGTGACTAAAAATGGACATATACAAAATGTATGTTCAATGTGTATAAAAATCAACAAAGTCGGCAAACAGGAAGTAGGAATCTGATGGGTCAAAAAACGCTTCCTACGATATGGGTACATATATGAAGCGTGTGACCAAATATCAGTTCTCAGCCATCAATAGTTGCTGAGAAAAATGTGACGAAAAATGTGCATATATGTTCAATGTGTATAAAAACCAACTAAGTCGGCAAACAGGAAGTAGGAATCTGACGGGTCCAAAAACGCTTCCCACAATATGGCATACATATATGAAGCTTGTGACCAAATATCAGATTCCTGTCATCAATAGTTGCTTAGAAAAATGCGACGAAAAATGTGCATATACAAATGTATGTTAAATGTGTATAAAAATCAACAGTCGGCAAACAGGAAGTAGGAATCTGATGGGTCCAAAAACACTTCCCACAATATGGTATACCTATATGACACTTGTGACCAAATATCAGATTTCTGCCGTCAACAGTTACTGAGATAAATGCAACGAAAAATATCTTGGACGGACGGAAGGATGGACAGACGGACAGAGGTAAAACAGTATCCCCCCCCCCCCCCTTTCGGGGAGCGGGGGTATAATAACCCGAGTTCACGCAATACACACAAATACGGAACTACTATTTTGATTGACATGAAGGGGAAATAACTCACATTGTTTACATGATGCGCTGTTTACAAACAAACACGAAACTAAAAACAGCTGATAAAAGTGAGAAATAAAATCAAACACCGGCAAAAAGTGCAAGACAGGGAAATCTCCGACACCCTCGGGTAAAATTTCAATCGTTCGCTGACTCAGCGAGCCTCGTCAGCGAACGATTGAAATCTTGCCCTCGTGTGTCGGAGATTTCCTTGTCTTGCACTTTAGCCGGTTAGATTCTATATTTCTCACCTTTGAGACAGACCAGTTCCTATTTTTAGCGATGTGAGATTTTCTTATCTAAAAACATCTGATAAAAGTGAGAAATAAAATCAAACACCGGCAAAAAGTGCAAGACAAGGAAATCTCCGACACCCTCGGGTAAAATTTCAATCGTGTGTCGGAGATTTCTCTGTCTTGCACTTTTGACGGTGTTAGATTCTATATATTTCACATCGCTAAAAATAGGAACGGGTCTGTCTCAAAAGTGAGAAAGCGTAACTTGCGGCAGGCCGGTGGTTTTCTCCGGTTTCCTCCAACAATTAAACTGACCGCTACGATAGAACTGAAATATTGTTGAAAGTGGCATTAAACACCATAACCCTAGGCCTAAAAAGTGTCTTATGCACAATCTCATAATAATCAACCTAGTGTGCCATATACACTATCTCATACTAATCAACATAGTTGGTTTAACTAGAAGTACTACCAAGTCTTTTATGAGTTTCATTTCTGTAGGTGCTGTTACTGCGAGTAAATCGTATGCTAAACGTTTGATTGGTCAGTTCAGTGTTGTATTGCTGATGTTTGTGTACTCTGTTATATAATTGTCGTCTCTCTTTGAAGCAGCATACACAGACGAGGATCAAACCTTTAAATTCCTTTTTAAATTTTTCCTAAATAAAATAAAACAATGGATTTCAATGTTGATATTTGATTTTGACTTGTAATGATGTAAATGTAAATGGCTTAACTAATTATGGATTTTGACGGCGACTTTCTCGAAAAAGAAATTGCGCTCGGTAAATCAAAATGAAAGAAAATATAAATATCTAAAAGCGAAGTAAACTAACATTGTTTTAAGTGTTCGACTTATGATTACAAACAAATGTGCCATATCCGACCATTCTAGACTGATAATGTATATTGGCATCAGACAAAGCTATATATATATAGACTATGCTTTAGCTGTTCAATGAACTATATGATAAAGGAAGATATGTTTTTATAAGAAAACTAATGCATATTTAACAATGTATTTACTATATGTACATGTACATGTATGAAAATTTAAGCCATAATGCATTTTTTGTAATTCTGTTCTTCCCGTAGTGATATTCCAACCCACCACGTTGGTACGCTGCAGCACTGATTCACTTAGGAATCATCCCTCGCACCCCACCACCTCGGCCAAATACACTATTATTATATTATTGTCTACTCCTGAGGGAACTGTTCTCCTATAGTGTTGTCTGGTGAGGCATAGTGCCTGAGCCAACGGCGAGGGCACTATATACCTCACCAGGCAACACTATAGGAAAACTGTTCTTGAGGGAGAAGACAATAATATATTTAGTACATAACATCCCGTTCTAGACATAAAAGAAAGAAAAACACACTCAAATTCAATATAATGATAATAATAAAATTTACAGTGCAACATTATATTTGTATTGCCAAACCTGGCCATGTTGACAGCAGACTATGCACAGCATGAAACTATTTTAAGGGAGATAAATCTTGACAAAAATATATAAAAATTACGCGGGAAAATCTATGCCACTGGTATAATCCCCGCGGGAAATCGTTTGAAACTGGTATAGTTCCCGTCGCTAGGTATAGTCACCTGTTGTCAAGTGTACTGTTCAAAAATAGTACACACTGATTATCCAATCAAAATACAGCATGTATGTTAGGTACTAAATTCAAATATAGCTTCACTAAACGAGATGATATATGTTTAAAAGATTAATGTGTTGTCAAAGTGTTTGTGGGTTTTTTTCTTTGCTTATGTCTTTGTGCTTGTTCTAATGTTGCTTTATCATGCGGCTCGTCCTGTGCGCAACAATCTCTTGTAAATAGTCTTTTTGTATAGGTTTGGTTTTGGTTTATGGTGTTTAACGCCACTTTCAACAATATTTCAGTTATATCGTGGCGATCACTTTTAATAGTGAAGGAAACCAGAGAAAACCACCGACCTGTCACAAGTCACTGACAAACTTTATCGCATAATTTTGTATCGAATACACCTCGCCATGAACAGGGTTCGAACTCACAACTTGTATTTGAAAATCAAACTACCATCCGATCACGGCCACGACTCCCCCTTGTTTTGCATAGGTAATATCAACAAAAGTACTTACGTTCAATAATCCATATATAAACGGATTATAACAAGCATTACTCATAGCCAACCAGTTGGAACAGAGCCAGATAATGTTGATGTATTTAAGCCTGCAATGAGAAAAGACAAACAATGGTCCATAAACACAAGATAGAAAACTAAAAATTGACAGGCACCTACCTCACTAAAACCCGAGGGTGAACTGGATTCTATGGAATCGTAAGCAGTTCCTACTGCAATAGTGACACCCGTGTTGCTTATGCTAAATTTATGTGATGTCATATTCGATGAGAAGCTATGAAAGAGGAAAGAACGGGATTTCACTACGACAGACGGAGCATATCCGAGGAAATCTATGACACATACATTCCGTAACGATTAGCCAAGTTACAATGCAATGGCGACCGATGAGGAATTTTTTTTTAATTATTTGGCTTTCCAATCTTTTACCTGATTAATGTTATTCCAGAAACGTGTCGTGAGAAATTAATTAATTAATTAAGGTCAAATTACCTATTTGTCAGCTATATCACTGTTAGAACTAGAACAAGTTATATGTTGATGCAATGGTGAAGATAATGCTTGTTTTGTTCTAGACCAACATGCTTAGTTGGATTTTTGTCTCGCATAACAACAGTCGGCGGGGAGACCTGCCTCACAACCAACCAACCATAGTTTGTTCTTACTCATTAAAGCTGCGTTCTTAGCGGAGAAGCAACCACTACCAATTTAACAGTACTTTAGCTTACCCGTCAGGGGGTCGAACCACCACCTTCTGCACTAGCGAACAGCACGCTAACCATTACGTTATCGGTGAGCAGTTTTTGGTATTTGTGTATTATTTTTACCATTAACTCTACGGACCAATCCACAACCTCGTACATGTTATTCAGGGCCGACCACAATAATCAACATCTTTACAACCTACAAGTATAAAATAAGATAAAACACTCATAATACACGACAAGTTAATGCTATGGCAAGGCCGACGACGATGACTACGGTTATATTGATGCCATTGTAATTCTATACGCTGAAATATCATTTTATGTTAAATTTTACGTATACACTCAATGGCTTAAGGAGAGATGTGAATGCAGTTTTTTTGTGATATTGGTGGAATTGTTGACAATCACTGTTTAATCTATCTTTTCATAATGCATATATTTTCTAAATTATGTGACAAGTTGTATTCGTAATAGATATATTTAAAATACTGATTGATCCCTTGACGTTAAACATTAATCAATCAATTTCTATGTCAATATATAATGAATAGGCCTGCATGCAGGGTAAACGTTATTGTCATTATTTCATAGTTGTTATATTAAGATTAATGGTCTATATCTACGACTAACGAACAGTGAAATAAGAAGTCACTGACTCAGTCATTGGCATGTCCTTGTTCATTTTTATATTGTCTTTTCTATGATAGAATCTGGGAGGAATTTTATTGCTTGCTTACATGAACAGAATGTAGGACGAGACGTAGGCGAGTGCATGGTGGATGGAAAATGCCACACTACTTGCAGTATATTTTTTCACGAGTTCCTTTGTTTTCAGTTGCAATTTTTATCGACCTGACATATTTGCTCTTATTTTATTTGTGGCAATCATAATCTTGGTCTTTAAATTAAGCAACAATCAATCAATCATGTTATTATAAGAAATGAGTTGCTAAATTTTTAACATGTAGGCAAGTATATGCCTGTGTCAAGTTTCTGTTTTGTAGTGTTACAATCTTGTTATGGTAGATTAATTTAATTATATATTTTAATACATAAATTAATATTTTAAAATCATCAATACTCTGGTATGGTACTCAATCAAGGTTATTTGAAACATTCTCATTATCCATGGTCGTAAAAACAATTATTAATTTAGTTGTCGTCAAGGGTTATGCTTGCTGTTTCAAAAGTGGGGCATTTACCTCAGTTGTATCCATTGCGCTACAGCCATGTTAGTAATCACTTCAGACAAACGAAAAGGACTTAACCATGTCTAAGCTGATTGACGAAAGGTTTGAAGTTACCAAAGGGGCAATCAGAAGTCGTAAATCTAAGAAGAACAGACAATCCCAATAGCCAAAAGAAAAAGGACAAAAGGACAAAAATTGATCTACAAAACACTACACAGAAAACTAAAGATTGAGCAACACGAACCCTACTAAAATCTAAAGGTACCCGTCGTGCTACTCTTGTTACAAACCAAGTGATAAGTCATAAATGAGGAATCGACCGGATTGTGATTACGAACATGTCCGTGGTCATTTGTGACAGATGACCCGAAGCGGTTAACCAAGTCACCTAAAACTTGCGAAGTGATGACTTCATGATAAAAACGTAGCTAGCAAATTTAATGCGCATGACGCGTTTCTGAAATAACCTTCATCCGGTACAATCAAAGCCTAAATATGTGAATTTCAATAATTGGTTGTTGCAATTATGATTAAGCGATTAACATTAACCTTCAACAAACTAGTAACGTATGTTCTCCTCCCTCATACATAGGTGACATTAACGATGTTGTCTATCCTATTAAGGTACTTGTTCCCAAAGAATTTTAAGTTGTTTGGTTTTCACATATTTAGGCTTTGATTGTACCGGATGTAGGTTATTTCAGAAACCCGTCGTGCGCATTAAATTTGCTAGCTTCATGTTTATTATGACTTTTAGAATAAAATGACAATATTGTTTAAATTACAGGTGATTTGGTGAGAAAAGATTTTGTTTTTGGCTCAGAAGGTATGCTTAATCCCTGATGTTTTATTTATAGCAACATATGGTGGAAGATTGGGGGTACCATAGGGTATAATTACGAAAGCAGACAGACAAAAGGTTCGAAATGGCCCAGTGGTTTCAGTTGAGAAGATTAAAGAGCTTAAAAAACAATCACAGGGAAAAGGCCGGACGATGGACACCAATGTATCGCACCAACGAAACAACATAGTAAATTGTTCTTTTATTGATTCCATGCTGACAAATGCGATTCCCTGTGATCTTGCTATATTATAATCAAAATAATAATAAATCTAATTAAATTTTAATCTTTAATTACTCCCGGTTGTTGTTCTGTCGCGACATAATAAATCCAGGAGCAATTAAAGATAGAATTTTAATTAGATTGATTATAATTAATTGATGACAATTAGTGATGTGGAAACAATGACAGATTTAATTTTGCTCAATTGGTTAAAATTTTCCTTAGGGGCCAGTAAAAAGCATTTCCGTCAACTTTCTGAATCTCAAAGACCGTTCTATACAACAATTGTGTAATCAAAGCAAGATCATTCATTAATGACAATTAGATGAAAGTTATTCCGGAAACGAATCGTGCATACTTCATTAGATATCTACGTTTTTATTACCACTAACAGTATAGAAAGATATATGTAAATGAAAAAAAAAACATATTTGTCTAGCATTTTGTGATATATCTAAGGCCTTTGATTGTGTTTGGTTAAAGGGTCTGTTAAGAAAACTCGAGTCATACCGTATGGAATTCAAGGTGATCAATTGAAGTGGCTCAGAAGTTACTTAGGAAACAGAAAGCAATATTACTCATCTGTTGAATATCTTAATGCTGGGTTCACTACTTGGACCTCTCTATTGTTTCCTATTTATATGAATGACATAGATGATTATCTCTATTATTTGGAGATGATATTTCTCTGTCATACAGTTCATACTCATACCAGTTACTTGAAACTAAAATTAACAGCAATTTAGTCAAAATCATTGACTGGGTCAATACTTGGCTGATTAAGATTAATCCAAATAAAACAGAGTTTTTATTTATTTCAAATACACTTCCTAGTGATTGTATTAACCTATATTTTCAAAACTCTTTATTAGATTCTTGTGGAAATCATAGACATTTGGGAATACCCTTTAGCGAGAACTGTAAGTGGGCCTTGTCATATCGATTCTATTTGTTTAAGTGTTTCCAAAAAAGATGTCAATTTTACGGAAACTAAAGTTTATTCTGAATCGTAATGCCCTAAGTAAAATATATCTCACATTTACTAGACCAATCATGGAATATGGATGTGAAGTGTGGAATGGCTGTGGTGTAGAATTTACCGACAAACTCGAAAAACTGCAACTTGAAGCTGCCAGGACTGTTACCGGTCTACTTACGCTGGTAGAGATTCTTTATATTTAGAAACTGGGTGAGAAAAACTTATAGATAGACGAAATAGGAGATGTATTTATTTGAAGTAAAATATAGTCATTAATTTTGCCCCTTATTATCTAGCAGATATATTACCCCCTAGAATTTCAGAAACTACTAATTATCCTTTAAGAAACAGTGAAAATTTTACCATTCCTTGCTATAGATTAACTCTGACATATTCTAACTCCTTCCCATCTACACTTCGTTCCTGGAACTCCTTAGATTTAGAGAATAGAGATGCCCCCAGTTATACTAGTTTTAAAAAGCAACTAGTGAGAAAAACCTTAGTTCCAGTTTGGTAAATTACGTTATAATTTTAGCATTCTTAACTACGATTTATTTAGATTTAGTTTAAAGGACAATCCTAGATGTGCTTGTGGTTTTGAGTGCGAAAATGTATTTCATTTTTTCTTGAATGTCCAATTAATGAACACATCAGATTCTCTAATTTTAATACCTCAAATTTACGGAGCTATAGATTTAGATATAATTTTATATGGAAACGAAAACTTAACTGAAGCATAACATGTTGATATTTTTACAGCAATTCATACGTTCTAGTGATAAGTTTGATTGATTGTATACATCTGTGTTATGTAATACGCAAAGTTTTCTAACATTTCATTGTTGCACATTATACATTTCAAAAGAGTATATTTTTTATGTATAGAAAGATTCCATACATTTATAAAGAATTAAATTATTTATTTCGTTTGTAACAAAAGGCTTTAATATAATCTAGAACTATCCAAGATGTAAAAACAAAATAGCAAGCAGGGAAAACACATTATTCGTTTTATCGTTCCAATTGATACCATATGACTCATTCTTTGTCATGAAGAATTGGTCTGTTCCCAGGTGGTATTCGGCATATATTTTTTTTAAACACGCATTAAATATTAGAAATCTGAATAACATCTGCAATCTATGCTAAAAGACATGAAGTCATTGAAAGTTAATTAATTGATTTATTGGGGTTTATTAGTAAGATAAGATAATATAAGATTTTATTGATTTAAAATCCAAAGGTTGGATTGTCATCAAACAACAAACGATACATTCAACTACAGCATGCAGGAATACACAAATATAAACATTCAGATTATTTACAATGAAAAATATTTAATATAATATTTAATATAATATTTCGACTGAGGAGGATTGATACAGAGAGAATACCAGAAATATTATAGTTTTTCTTGCTCTTAAACAAATTACATTAATGAATTTCTGTATTTATACATTTCACTTATGCCTTTAATACAGCACATGTTTATGTCATAATCTTTACTTCGAAATATAAAAATGAATTTGTCTAAATCTGAAAAATTTGAAAATAAAGGTACAATATCAGTTAATTTCTGAAAGAATTTATCACGTATATCTTTAAGCTTATCACATATCATACTGAGATAGAATTCATCTTCTACTTCAGATCTGCATAAGGGACAAATTCTATTTGCTAAGTTTATCTTTCTATGTCTGCCTTTTTCAATCATTAGAGTACTATTACTTATTCTTATTGTGATAAAGTTTGAAACATCTGATCTAACTATGTCTAATTTGAGAAAAATTTCAATTTCATATTTCTCTTTCAATTTACTATACGTTCTCAATTTATTTCCCTTTTCTTCCGAACCACCCAAAGATAATTTATCTTTCCAGAATTTGATATAATCCTCTTTCAATTTTTTGTTAACAGAAAAAGTTAATCGATTTTTAGAAAAAGTATTTTGATTCTCCCAAACATGGCCGAATCTTATTTTATCAAACAACAATTTGATTTTTGAACTATACCATCCAGAACAATTTATAATAGTATCATAAACCTTCTGATCAGACTTGTACCCTTAGAATTAACAACATGATGCCAAAAACCTACCGAAAGTTTAATAGCATCCACTGAGCAAGGGATCATACCTAATTCACCTAAAACTGCCATATTGGATGCTGTTTTATTTACCCCTAAAATATATTTTGCAAATTTTACTTGCACCAGTACTGGTTGAAATAAAAAATGTCTCGACTCAACATTTGCATTATCTTTCAACAATGTCTCTAGACACAGAACTTCACTACAATAAAGTAATATAGGCTTAACACATGAATCAAACAATTTAATTGCCTTTTTACACAAGAGCTCAGTTGCTTTAGTGAAACTACCCGAAGGCTTAAATAATATTCCTAAATACTTATACTCATTAGTAATTTCTAGTACATGATTATTATATCTAAAAATATATTTTTTGATCACTTTACCAGATTTATTAAATATCATAACTTTAGTTTTGTCTATATTGAGACACAAATTCCACGTTTCACAGTAATCAGACAGCTTATTAAAACAATTTTGTAAACCATTAGCAGACTCTGAAATTAAAATCACATCATTTGCATACATAAGACAAGATATGCTATTAGTATGAGATGTTATTCTGATATGATTTCTATTAATTCAATTTAATATCATAATAATTAAATTAGTTTATTGTATTGAACATATATTAATTGTTGTATTAGTTAACGTTCAAATGTTCACTCAGCAATTCCACTTTTTACATATCAAGTCCATTTTTTATATACAAATTTGCAAACATTAACAATACGACTTCCGTCGCGGTCTGTTCATTTGGTTTATTCTGAACACCATTATATTCACGTGCAAGTTTTAGCGGGAATGTTGATATAAATATTCTGAAATTTTCCGGTGCGGCATATTGCGTTACACAGTCGAGGAGGAAACATTATTCAACAAGAAGTTTTCATATATCCTGTTTAAAATATACAAAAAACAAAAAAAAAAGTTTTCATAAATCATGTTTAAAATATAAAAAAAAAAAGTTTTCATAAATCAAGATAAGTAAACTATTTAATATTCTGCTTGAAGCTTTTAAGCAAATTTTCGATTCAAACTTCAGTTTATTTCAATCAAATATTGCCTTTTTATTTGAAACGTTCTGTGGTTAATCTGCATGCCAGTTTGTTTAATTTATCACTGATATTTAGTGTGTTGTTTTTTTTGTTTTTTTTTAATTACCTGTCCAAGTACAGGCGATGAAATTTGCTTGATATTTAAACAATATGTACTATTAATTTTACTTTAGCGGGTCGATTGTCGATGTTTATAGATTATGTATGTATGAATATTTACAATTGTTGTGTGAATACCATTGCGTTCATGATATACATTTTGTTTATATACGCATACATGTATTCGATAATTGGATACACATATAAAAAAAAAACATACACATGAACAAGTATATTTTCATGCGGCAAATATTTAACCCAATACATTTAGTTAAGCCATTCAGAGCAATTGATGATGCAATGAACTTTACAAAGAGCCAATTTTGATTCATTTATGAGCAAAGTCTTGTAGTTTGATAGAACCATATACTCTTAAAGCTCCATTTTAAGCAATACAGCTTGCATAATGTATCGTGTAATATTACAAATTAATGTAATCTTAACGAATATGAACACAGCATTTAGGTTGAATTCTGACAATTTTTCGTTTTTGTTTTATACATGCCTAGAGCTAGAGGGAGGAGAGAGAGGCCCGTCAATCCAGCGGGTTTAGTGTACAGGCAGAGATTGCGGGCGCGAGAACCTGGAGCAGTTCAACACAAGTGCAACGCCTACTAGTACCTGTTATACCTCCGGTACAACAAGTTTTGCAACCAGTGCCAACCCAAAATCAAGGTGTGCAAGCTGAACCAGTAGTTGCAAATGGTGAGAATCTATTAAATATGCCTTGCACAAATGATACACATACACCAATGTTAATGGCCTTTTCAAATGAATTAGACATTTTTCTACCGCAAACACTAAAAGGTGGAACTTAGAATACATTGATTTATCGTTGTTATTAAGACAAAATTTTAATTTCCTTAATGAAAATCAGAACTGCATTGCTGTTGATAATGGCCGATTAGTACTTCAGTCCGTCAACAAACCTGCAAAAAAGCACATTGAAAACATGTCTATGTGGACTGATGCTTTCATAAATTATGCTAAGGTTTTAATTACTAAACATCCACTTCTTGCTGGAGATCTTTTTATGTACATGGCAATAATTAGGGGTGCAATATCTGACGCCACGTTTGACCGTGTTTACATGTACGATCAGCAATTTAGACTTAGAATGTCATTGAATCCGACAAATTCATGGTCACAAATTGATGGTACACTTTAGTTACGTTTTATTACTAAGGGTGCTTCTGGTCTTCAGAACTCGACTCTCTCTAATAATGGAAGTCAGAGACCATGTTATGATTATAACTTTAAAAAGGTTGTTTTAGGCGTAATTGTATTTACCGTCATAATTGTATGAAATGTGGTGCCATTCATCCTGCTGCTTTGTGCAATCAATTTTTTAAAAAGAATTCTAATGCACAACTAAATGCTCGCAAAAGTACAAATTCATATTTGCAAAATTCTCAAAGAGCAGCAGCTGTAAATTTAAATATAAGACCTCCCTTGCTAGGTAATGGACCTCAAAACAAACAATAGACTTTGTTTTTCAGGTGACAGATTCAATGTTTGGAAACTTGGGTTTTCACCAATTAAACTCCATGAGCTTGAAGAATTCCTAAAACTTTACCCTAATAAAACTGCTGCCTATGAATTACTAGATGGTTTTTCAAATGAATTCAAAATTAAATACAGTGGTCCTAGATTAGCATTAGAAACAAAAAATCTAAAATCTGTCTTTATTAATCCAACTGTTGCATTACAAAAAGTAGAAAATGAAATAAATTTGGGTAGAATTGCTGGACCTTTTCAAAATCGGCCTATTTCTAATTTGAGATGTTCTCCAATATGTGTTGTTCCTAAGAAGACAGGTGGTTGGAGATTGATAACCCATTTGTCATACCCACCGTCAAACAGTGTAAATGATTATATTGATGAACAGCACACAGCTGTTCACTACTCTTCATTTGATAATGCGGTATCAATTGTTAAAAAATTAGGAAAGGGGGCTTTAATAGGAAAAAAGGATATAAAATCAGCATTTCGACTGTTACCATGTTATCCAGGTGACTTTGACCTTCTTGGATTTAAGATTGGATCTAATTATTACATTGATAAATGCCTTCCAATGGGGTGCTCAATTTCCTGCAAAACCTTTGAACAATTTTCAACATTTATTCATTGGTTAGTTTGTTTTAAAAGTAATTCTAAAAATTTAGATCATTATTTAGACGATTTCTTTTTTGCTGGTGAAGCTGGCACAAATAATTGCACAAATTTAATGAATCAATTTGATGGTGTTTGTGAACGTTTAGGTGTGCCAATTGCGAATGAAAAAACAGAAGACCCTACCACAATTTTAGAATATTTAGGTTTAACAATTGATACCCAAAATATGGTTGTAAAAATTCCAGCAGATAAAGTGAAGGAGTTGTTAAATCAAATTAAAACAGTAGCTTCTGCAAAAAAGGTTACATTAAAATAATTACAATCCTTGTGTGGCTTGCTTGCATTTTGCACAAAAGCACTTCCTGCGGGTAGAGCGTTTAGTAGACAATTATATATGGCAACATCTAAAGCAAACAAACCATTTCATTTCATCAGAGTTACAAAGAACATGTTTGAAGACCTTATGATATGGAAATATTTTCTTGAAGAGTTCAATGGAATTACATATATTTTAGATGAAACATGGCTTTCTAACTATAACTTGCAACTCTTTAGCGATAGTTCAGACTTAGCTGAGAACGGTTGCTCAGGTTATTTTATGGGCAGGTGGTTCTTTCTACAATGGCCAAAAGAATGGGAGAATACTGATATATTGAAGGATATGACTTGTCTAGAAATTATTCCTATAGCTTTAGCAATATATCTTTGGAATGCTGAACTCTTAAAAATAAAAGGGTTTTGTTTCATGTAGATAACATGGCCGTAGTCGCAATTCTTAATAAGAAAACATCAAAAAGTGCACGTGCACTTAACATACTTAAACGCATTGTATATTGGACTTTGATTGGTAATTGCCATATTAAGGCTGTTTATATTGAGTCATCAAAAATGTTCTAGCTGATGCATCTCGCCGTCAATTTCAGAAATTCCGACAACTTGCTCCTCAAGCGGATCCCTTTCCAACACAAGTTCCATTGCAGTTCTTGAGTCTTTTGAAGGAGAATATCGAAGATTAATAGAAAATTCTATATCTTTGAATACATGGAACGTTTATGATAATGCAGTTAAAACATTAGAATCATTCAGATGTGAAATGAGTTTAGAACAAGTGGCCAGTTCCACTGTCGGATTTGATAAATTTTATTGCATTTTTGTCAAAAAATGAATATTCACCTTCAACAGTCAAATCATATATATCTGGCTTGAGCTATAGGATGAAAATATCTGGTTTATTGGATACTACTAATAGTTTCATAATTAAAAAAATGTTATTAGGCATGCAGCGTTTACACAAAAGGGTTGATTCAAGAAGACCAATTACAATTGATTTGCTCGTGCATATTTTTTATGCTTTACAGTATACGTGTTCATCAGTTTATGAAACTGCTCTATTTTTGTCTTGTTTTTCACTTGCCTTTTTTGCATTTTTACGAGTTGGTGAATTTGCTGTATCTCATTTGTCAGAGAGGCATATGTTACAATATTCCGATATATCAATTGATAAGGAAAATGGTTTGATTAATTTAAGTTTATCATCTTCAAAAACTGATCAATTAGCAATCAGAACTAATCTTGTAATACCACAGTTTGAGAACGTCAAGATTTGTCCTGTACACACGTTATTAAATTATTTGAAATTGAGACCAAAACTTGAAGGACCATTATTTTGTCATTTCAACCATAAATCTGTTACTCGTTTTCAAGTTTCGTCTATGTTAAAATCAACTTTACGCTTTCTAAACATTAATGAACAGGATTTCAATACACACTCATTTCGTATAGGGGCAGCAACCTCTTTCATTTTGAGAGGGAAATCTGAAGATGATATTAAACAAATGGGACGGTGGAAATCTAACGCATACATGAGATACGTTCGCATAAATTATTAGCCTTCAAAAGCTTACCAAGTTGAACGTTAATCCTTTCGAAATTTCAGAATTGCAACAAATCTGGATCATTGGTTCATCCATTATATCAAGGGCAGAAGAACACACTAAGATGAGGCCTACTGGCACACATCTTGGCCTTGATAAGTATGGCTTTAAACTTACATGGGTTGGAATGCCGGGAATGAGTTGGATAAATATTGTTCCAATAGTGTTTAGATCTATCAGATGTTTTGGAATACCAAGGGCACTTCTTCTACACGTTGGTGGCAATGATCTAGGCAATTATTCCACAAAGGAACTGATAAAACATTTAAAATTTGCAATATATGTTGTAAATTGCATGTTGCCAACAACATCTTTTATTTTTTCAACTATTTTGCCACGAAGATCTTGGCGTTACTCATCAAATTGTATTGCAATGGAAAACGCAAGGAAAAGAGTTAATCGTGCCATAAGGACATTTTTTCAATACAACTGTGCATATGTGGTTACCCATCCAGATTTGGAAGATTGCCACACATCACTATTTAAAGATGGGAGTTCATTTGTCCTTTTTAGGGAATGACATTTTTATTAATATCATTCAAGGTGCTTTGGAACAATTTTTGTTGAACCCTTACACAAAGCTTTACCCTGTATAAAGTTGGTGAAAAATAATGTTGATTTGCTAGTTGCATAACACAATTTGTTTGCATTCACACATAATAGTTGATATGCGTTTAATTTGGCTAAAAAATGCTTTAACCGACATGTTTTTTTGCTAGTTTGCCACGTTTTGATGGCTAGTTTTGCTTAATTTCGCTACGTTTGTTGGCTATATTATGGTATGTGTGATTTGTCGTCGATAATTTGGCGGATTAGCATTGTTAATAATGAATGCTAATATGGCGGAATTTATCGATTTATGCTGATGCTGCTTTGGACTAAACCCAACAGCCGAGAACTTTTTTCATTGAATGGTTACCCTTCAATGCTAATATTGTCAACATGTTTCTGTTGGCCTGTTTGCTTTACATCTCGAATTAAAGCTATGACAAATCATCTGCCATACAAATGTCTTTGTGTTGTTTATTAAAAATAATTGCATTAAGTATGTACTAAGTCAAGTGGTATACAAATGTCCTCGATAATTACAAGTCCAATGGTATGCAAATGTCGTGAATTTACCCAACTTTGACAATGGATAAAAAAAGGCATTACACACATTTCGGTTAATTTTGCTTAAGAGTTCATATACAATAATCGATACAAAAGCGTTCAACTATTAAAATATATACCATCCTGGCCGTTGTGGTAACATTCCTACTTAAAGAATGATTGCTAAGATGAGGCATAGTCATTAATAAAACTAATATTATCCTGAGACAACGTAATCAAAATGTCTCAATGGTTTTTAGGTTTATGGTGATTAACGCCACTTACAACAATATTTCAGTTATATCGTGACGGCCAGCTTTGTTGGCGGAGGAAACCACCGACTTGTCGCAAGTCACTGACAAACTTTATCACACAAAATGTCTCTATGGAAATACAGTGAAGCTAAAATTTTACCAACGCATGTTTTGGTTACTGGCACCTTATTTTCTTCCCGAATGTGATGGAAGTTGATGGAAAGTCATGTAGGCATATTCATAACAATTTTGCAAGTCATATCTAAAATTGTGAATTTATATGGTTTATGAGACTTCCGTTAATAGGAATAGCATATCCGTTAAATCCTTATGGAAATTAATCGTTTTGTTTTGATGTTAAGACAAATAAAAAAAAACACCATAACTTACTCCATTGAAAAGTAAATTATTTACAACTGTTGCGTCATTTTCACTTGGCAGTATTTTTTTTATATTTTTATTTGAGATTAGTTGAGTAGGCATTTATTCATAATGTTTCAATTGCACCAGAAAAAGAGTTCATTCCATTAGGAATTTCCTGCGATGACTAACGAGAATTGCATTTGGAATTTGAAAAAAAGGAAACATCTTAAATCTCCTGAAATTAAATTCAATCATTGTGTCCATCGGGGACATTGGTTAATGAGACGACCCCTAATTTTCATGGCTACCACTTTGGTATCAATATAATACACAGAAGTGATGCAAAAAAAACTTTTCAGCCAACGAATAAACTTTTCAGCCTACGAATAAACTTTCCTTGTACCCTGTAGCTATGTACAGCGGAGGGCGCAGACAAGAATGAAACTGATACTAATGTAACGCGGACCACGAAGAAGACACCCTTGACAACATTTATGAAAGGCGAGGAATGACGCTTGTTTCTGTCCTTTTTGTTTAAATCTGACAAGTGTTCCGACTTTTTTGACATTGCAGGATAAACACAATATACGTACATTGTCGTTAAATATAAAATTCATTTGTACTCGCTGCGAAACAGGCCTGAAAAGCTCACCGAAGGCTCGCTATTCTGCCTGTTTCTAAAGCTCGTACAAATAAATTTTATATTTACCGACAATGTACGTATATTGTATATTTATTTGTATAATTTGTATAATTGTCACAAACTGTATTGTTTTATGAAAATAAGATTTTGAATTTGAAATTTGAATTTGTTATTCCAGACACGCGTCGTGCGCACTAAATTTGATATCTACATTTTTATTTTAAGAGGTAGTTTATTTTCATGAATAACATCCTGATACTTACATTATGACACATGCTTGAGAGATGTAAGGTAACTTATTTTCATGGATAACCCTTTCATACTAATATCACAAACTGGGGGAGACGTGGGTGCCTTATTTTCATGGAAAATCTTCTGAGACTTTTATCATCCAATGAAGAGACAGTTTATCTTAAAAATATCATTTTGATAACTACATATGAAACACTGGAGAGATGTAATGTAGCTTGTTGCCATGGGCAACCTTCTGAAACTTATATATCATAAATACAACTACCATATGATCACTACCAGGACGACCCCTCTCTGTTTGAATATACGTCTATGGAGATAAAAATAGAACAACAATCAGGTTGTGTTGTGGAATCAAATCTGTGTAGGTTTGTTATTGTTTGTTTATATCTGTATTGTCGTTGGCGATCCAATTATCAGAGGGATTGGTTCCAGCTAACCGGTTTAAACCCGCCACAATTTTGTGTCTGTCCCAAATAGGACCTGAAATTCCGCCGCCATATGTTGTTGTCATTTGTGCGTTCAATGTCCTGAGGTAAGAAGTAGTTGTTCATTTTGCTGATAACCGGTGGTGTAATGGTTCGAGAGCGATAGATCGTGGGTTCGAGCCCCAGTCAGGTCAAACCAAAGACTATAAAATTGGTATTTGTTGCTTTTCCGCTAAGCACGCAGTATTTAGGAGAAAGAGCAAAGACTGGTTGGCTTGGAATCAGAATAATGTGTCCGAGTGGGACTACATGTCTACCCGGGGACTGTTGTTTCAGTTACCTAGCACTATAAAAATCCAACTCAGCGTGTTGGTCTAGAATAAAGCGGACATCATCATCTATCTCATTGAAAATTAACTTGTTCTCGCCATGATATAGCTGAAAATTGCTGAATTGGCGTTAAACATAACTCGAAAGTAAATTTCATTCTTTTATTAAATGTCGTAATTGTTAAAAAAAAACCAACAACATATTTTTCCAAACTTTATACAACACATTATAGAAATTATATTGTTTAATGTACATAAAGGTATAAATAATATATACATTATTATCATAATATTATTTTAAGAATTTTATTCCAGTAAAAGTAATTTTAATGATATTAAGTGTGATCACTATATTTGCTATTTTGAGGGGGTAATTTGTTACATTCAGTAGTCCCCCTGTTATAAGGCACCTCACCCCAGAGGTCACCACTCTTATCAGACCAGATTTCAGATTCACCTAGATAGTCAAATAGTACTAAATTGTCCACCTCAAATGAAGCCACCCCTCTCACTGTAGAATGGATGGCCTTATAAGAGGGTCACTACTGTATTCCGTAAACTTTAGACCCTTTACAATTATAATATGTAACATTTCAAAATACAAAAATATAATTTTCACTTTATGGTAACCACATCGGTGATGTGATGGTTAGCATGCTCGAGTACGTAGATCGTCGATTCGAGCCCCCGGTCAAACCAAAGACTATAAAAATGGAATTTGTTGCTGTTCCGCTAAGCATGCACTATAAAGATCGAACTATGTGTGTTGGTCTAGTACACAGAATAGTCATCTCATCGAATGTAACTTGTTCTAGTCGCGATATAGCTGAAAATTATTCATTTGGCGTTAAACAACAATCACTCACTCACTCGTACAAAATGTACATTTGAAGGAAATTTGTTTTAACCTGATCATATTTTCCATTTGTTACATTAACGATGTGTATTCTTCTACGGTGAACTCAGTAGGTGAATGTACTCATAATTGGATGACATTTTGTGCCGCTTGAATTATGACGTACATTCACCCCTCCCCCTCCCCCTCCCCCTCCCCTCCCCTCGAGACGAAATTCAAGGAAACATTTGGGAAGCTTGTTTCTTATAAGGTGTATCAAAATTACTGTTACATAAAGATAAATAATAAATATTTACAAATATCAAACCTGTAATAAGAGGTCACCATTGGGATAAACAAAAACATTTGTATGAATAAAAAAGATATATAGAATCTAACACCGGCAAAAGTGCAAGACAGGGAAATCTCCGACACCGGAGGGTAAGATTTCAATCGTTCGCTGACGAGGCAGACAGACCAGTTCCTATTTTTAGCGATGTGAGATTTCCTTATCTTGCACTAGTGCTAGACAAAAAAAAATCACGTGCGTTTTACCGGCAAATGCATGCCGTACAGTTTATGTCAACTGCCTCCCCCCCCCCCCCCCCCCCTCCCCTAATTCTCCATGCTTTTCCTTTTTAAAATAAGCAATTCACTGTACATATATAAGTTTTTAATCTTTTATAAACACGCAAATCCTAACAATTAGCCATATTATTACATAACAAGATGAACTGTGAGCTAATGCTCACTTATGATATCCCCGCTCTTCGGCAAACAGGAAGTAGGAATCTGACGGGTCAAAAAACGCTTCCCTCGATATAATGTACCTATATGAAGCTTGTGACCAAATATCAGATGTCTGCCATCAATAGTTGCTGAGAAAAATGTGACTAAAAATGGACATATACAAAATGTATGTTCAATGTGTATAAAAATCAACAAAGTCGGCAAACAGGAAGTAGGAATCTGATGGGTCAAAAAACGCTTCCTACGATATGGGTACATATATGAAGCGTGTGACCAAATATCAGTTCTCAGCCATCAATAGTTGCTGAGAAAAATGTGACGAAAAATGTGCATATATGTTCAATGTGTATAAAAACCAACTAAGTCGGCAAACAGGAAGTAGGAATCTGACGGGTCCAAAAACGCTTCCCACAATATGGCATACATATATGAAGCTTGTGACCAAATATCAGATTCCTGTCATCAATAGTTGCTTAGAAAAATGCGACGAAAAATGTGCATATACAAATGTATGTTAAATGTGTATAAAAATCAACAGTCGGCAAACAGGAAGTAGGAATCTGATGGGTCCAAAAACACTTCCCACAATATGGTATACCTATATGACACTTGTGACCAAATATCAGATTTCTGCCGTCAACAGTTACTGAGATAAATGCAACGAAAAATATCTTGGACGGACGGAAGGATGGACAGACGGACAGAGGTAAAACAGTATACCCCCCCCCCCTTCGGGGAGCGGGGGTATAATAACCCGAGTTCACGCAATACACACAAATACGGAACTACTATTTTGATTGACATGAAGGGGAAATAACTCACATTGTTTACATGATGCGCTGTTTACAAACAAACACGAAACTAAAAACAGCTGATAAAAGTGAGAAATAAAATCAAACACCGGCAAAAAGTGCAAGACAGGGAAATCTGCGACACCCTCGGGTAAAATTTCAATCGTTCGCTGACTCAGCGAGCCTCGTCAGCGAACGATTGAAATCTTGCCCTCGTGTGTCGGAGATTTCCTTGTCTTGCACTTTTGCCGGTTAGATTCTATATTTCTCACCTTTGAGACAGACCAGTTCCTATTTTTAGCGATGTGAGATTTTCTTATCTAAAAACATCTGATAAAAGTGAGAAATAAAATCAAACACCGGCAAAAAGTGCAAGACAAGGAAATCTCCGACACCCTCGGGTAAAATTTCAATCGTGTGTCGGAGATTTCTCTGTCTTGCACTTTTGACGGTGTTAGATTCTATATATTTCACATCGCTAAAAATAGGAACGGGTCTGTCTCAAAAGTGAGAAAGCGTAACTTGCGGCAGGCCGGTGGTTTTCTCCGGTTTCCTCCAACAATTAAACTGACCGCTACGATAGAACTGAAATATTGTTGAAAGTGGCATTAAACACCATAACCCTAGGCCTAAAAAGTGTCTTATGCACAATCTCATAATAATCAACCTAGTGTGCCATATACACTCTCTCATACTAATCAACATAGTTGGTTTAACTAGAAGTACTACCAAGTCTTTTATGAGTTTCATTTCTGTAGGTGCTGTTACTGCGAGTAAATCGTATGCTAAACGTTTGATTGGTCAGTTCAGTGTTGTATTGCTGATGTTTGTGTACTCTGTTATATAATCGTCGTCTCTCTTTGAAGCAGCATACACAGACGAGGATCAAACCTTTAAATTCCTTTTTAAATTTTTCCTAAATAAAATAAAACAATGGATTTCAATGTTGATATTTGATTTTGACTTGTAATGATGTAAATGTAAATGGCTTAACTAATTATGGATTTTGACGGCGACTTTCTCGAAAAAGAAATTGCGCTCGGTAAATCAAAATGAAAGAAAATATAAATATCTAAAAGCGAAGTAAACTAACATTGTTTTAAGTGTTCGACTTATGATTACAAACAAATGTGCCATATCCGACCATTCTAGACTGATAATGTATATTGGCATCAGACAAAGCTATATATATATAGACTATGCTTTAGCTGTTCAATGAACTATATGATAAAGGAAGATATGTTTTTATAAGAAAACTAATGCATATTTAACAATGTATTTACTATATGTACATGTACATGTATGAAAATTTAAGCCATAATGCATTTTTTGTAATTCTGTTCTTCCCGTAGTGATATTCCAACCCACCACGTTGGTACGCTGCAGCACTGATTCACTTAGGAATCATCCCTCGCACCCCACCACCTCGGCCAAATACACTATTATTATATTATTGTCTACTCCTGAGGGAACTGTTCTCCTATAGTGTTGTCTGGTGAGGCATAGTGCCTGAGCCAACGGCGAGGGCACTATATACCTCACCAGGCAACACTATAGGAAAACTGTTCTTGAGGGAGAAGACAATAATATATTTAGTACATAACATCCCGTTCTAGACATAAAAGAAAGAAAAACACACTCAAATTCAATATAATGATAATAATAAAATTTACAGTGTAACATTATATTTGTATTGCCAAACCTGGCCATGTTGACAGCAGACTATGCACAGCATGAAACTATTTTAAGGGAGATAAATCTTGACAAAAATATATAAAAATTACGCGGGAAAATCTATGCCACTGGTATAATCCCCGCGGGAAATCGTTTGAAACTGGTATAATTCCCGTCGCTAGGTATAGTCACCTGTTGTCAAGTGTACTGTTCAAAAATAGTACACACTGATTATCCAATCAAAATACAGCATGTATGTTAGGTACTAAATTCAAATATAGCTTCACTAAACGAGATGATATATGTTTAAAAGATTAATGTGTTGTCAAAGTGTTTGTGGGTTTTTTTCTTTGCTTATGTCTTTGTGCTTGTTCTAATGTTGCTTTATCATGCGGCTCGTCCTGTGCGCAACAATCTCTTGTAAATAGTCTTTTTGTATAGGTTTGGTTTTGGTTTATGGTGTTTAACGCCACTTTCAACAATATTTCAGTTATATCGTGGCGATCACTTTTAATAGTGAAGGAAACCAGAGAAAACCACCGACCTGTCACAAGTCACTGACAAACTTTATCGCATAATTTTGTATCGAATACACCTCGCCATGAACAGGGTTCGAACTCACAACTTGTATTTGAAATTCCAACTACCATCCGATCACGGCCACGACTCCCCCTTGTTTTGCATAGGTAATATCAACAAAAGTACTTACGTTCAATAATCCATATATAAACGGATTATAACAAGCATTACTCATAGCCAACCAGTTGGAACAGAGCCAGATAATGTTGATGTATTTAAGCCTGCAATGAGAAAAGACAAACAATGGTCCATAAACACAAGATAGAAAACTAAAAATTGACAGGCACCTACCTCACTAAAACCCGAGGGTGAACTGGATTCTATGGAATCGTAAGCAGTTCCTACTGCAATAGTGACACCCGTGTTGCTTATGCTAAATTTATGTGATGTCATATTCGATGAGAAGCTATGAAAGAGGAAAGAACGGGATTTCACTACGACAGACGGAGCATATCCGAGGAAATCTATGACACATACATTCCGTAACGATTAGCCAAGTTACAATGCAATGGCGACCGATGAGGAATTTTTTTTTTAATTATTTGGCTTTCCAATCTTTTACCTGATTAATGTTATTCCAGAAACGTGTCGTGAGAAATTAATTAATTAATTAAGGTCAAATTACCTATTTGTCAGCTATATCACTGTTAGAACTAGAACAAGTTATATGTTGATGCAATGGTGAAGATAATGCTTGTTTTGTTCTAGACCAACATGCTTAGTTGGATTTTTGTCTCGCATAACAACAGTCGGCGGGGAGACCTGCCTCACAACCAACCATAGTTTGTTCTTACTCATTAAAGCTGCGTTCTTAGCGGAGAAGCAACCACTACCAATTTAACAGTAGTTTAGCTTACCCGTCAGGGGGTCGAACCACCACCTTCTGCACTAGCGAACAGCACGCTAACCATTACGTTATCGGTGAGCAGTTTTTGGTATTTGTGTATTATTTTTACCATTAACTCTACGGACCAATCCACAACCTCGTACATGTTATTCAGGGCTGGTCTTAAGCCAATTGAACCAATTGCTTACAATTGGGCCCCGTGCAGGAGTTATCTACTTCATGCTGTTCAAGTACACACAACAACACGCTGCAGGTTTTACAGAGAACAATTGGGTCCCACACCTCCTATACCCGGCCCTGGTGCTATTGATATCACACGATATTTGTACTACATGCAAACAAACAGAATCATTAATTTTACTTTGTCATTGTGAATATTATGGCTGAAGCTCAGAATCCTTGTAATAATTACGCTTAAACAATTATGGACGTTGTTTTCAAGATCCCTATATTATAAATACATATCTGTTTAGTTTTTACTTACGATGTTATTTTGTCTCTGAGGAATGGTACCAGTATATTGTATATTTGTAGAGGTAACCAGCACACAGAAAATAGTGCGACCACAATAATCAACATCTTTACAACCTACAAGTATAAAATAAGATAAAACACTCATAATACACGACAAGTTAATGCTATGGCAAGGCCGACGACGATGACTACGGTTATATTGATGCCATTGTAATTCTATACGCTGAAATATCATTTTATGTTAAATTTTACGTATACACTCAATGGCTTAAGGAGAGATGTGAATGCAGTTTTTTTGTGATATTGGTGGAATTGTTGACAATCACTGTTTAATCTATCTTTTCATAATGCATATATTTTCTAAATTATGTGACAAGTTGTATTCGTAATAGATATATTTAAAATACTGATTGATCCCTTGACGTTAAACATTAATCAATCAATTTCTATGTCAATATATAATGAATAGGCCTGCATGCAGGGTAAACGTTATTGTCATTATTTCATAGTTGTTATATTAAGATTAATGGTCTATATCTACGACTAACGAACAGTGAAATAAGAAGTCACTGACTCAGTCATTGGCATGTCCTTGTTCATTTTTATATTGTCTTTTCTATGATAGAATCTGGGAGGAATTTTATTGCTTGCTTACATGAACAGAATGTAGGACGAGACGTAGGCGAGTGCATGGTGGATGGAAAATGCCACACTACTTGCAGTATATTTTTTCACGAGTTCCTTTGTTTTCAGTTGCAATTTTTATCGACCTGACATATTTGCTCTTATTTTACTTGTGGCAATCATAATCTTGGTCTTTAAATTAAGCAACAATCAATCAATCATGTTATTATAAGAAATGAGTTGCTAAATTTTTAACATGTAGGCAAGTATATGCCTGTGTCAAGTTTCTGTTTTGTAGTGTTACAATCTTGTTATGGTAGATTGATTTAATTATATATTTTAATACATAAATTAATATTTTAAAATCATCAATACTCTGGTATGGAACTCAATCAAGGTTATTTGAAACATTCTCATTATCCATGGTCGTAAAAACAATTATTAATTTAGTTGTCGTCAAGGGTTATGCTTGCTGTTTCAAAAGTGGGGCATTTACCTCAGTTGTATCCATTGCGCTACAGCCATGTTAGTAATCACTTCAGACAAACGAAAAGGACTTAACCATGTCTAAGCTGATTGACGAAAGGTTTGAAGTTACCAAAGGGGCAATCAGAAGTCGTAAATCTAAGAAGAACAGACAATCCCAATAGCCAAAAGAAAAAGGACAAAAGGACAAAAATTGATCTACAAAACACTACGCAGAAAACTAAAGATTGAGCAACACGAACCCTACTAAAATCTAAAGGTACCCGTCGTGCTACTCTTGTTACAAACCAAGTGATAAGTCATAAATGAGGAATCGACCGGATTGTGATTACGAACATGTCCGTGGTCATTTGTGACAGATGACCCGAAGCGGTTAACCAAGTCACCTAAAACTTGCGAAGTGATGACTTCATGATAAAAACGTAGCTAGCAAATTTAATGCGCATGACGCGTTTCTGAAATAACCTTCATCCGGTACAATCAAAGCCTAAATATGTGAATTTCAATAATTGGTTGTTGCAATTATGATTAAGCGATTAACATTAACCTTCAACAAACTAGTAACGTATGTTCTCCTCCCTCATACATAGGTGACATTAACGATGTTGTCTATCCTATTAAGGTACTTGTTCCCAAAGAATTTTAAGTTGTTTGGTTTTCACATATTTAGGCTTTGATTGTACCGGATGTAGGTTATTTCAGAAACCCGTCGTGCGCATTAAATTTGCTAGCTTCATGTTTATTATGACTTTTAGAATAAAATGACAATATTGTTTAAATTACAGGTGATTTGGTGAGAAAAGATTTTGTTTTTGGCTCAGAAGGTATGCTTAATCCCTGATGTTTTATTTATAGCAACATATGGTGGAAGATTGGGGGTACCATAGGGTATAATTACGAAAGCAGACAGACAAAAGGTTCGAAATGGCCCAGTGGTTTCAGTTGAGAAGATTAAAGAGCTTAAAAAACAATCACAGGGAAAAGGCCGGACGATGGACACCAATGTATCGCACCAACGAAACAAAAAACATAGTAAATTGTTCTTTTATTGATTCCATGCTGACAAATGCGATTCCCTGTGATCTTGCTATATTATAATCAAAATAATAATAAATCTAATTAAATTTTAATCTTTAATTACTCCCGGTTGTTGTTCTGTCGCGACATAATAAATCCAGGAGCAATTAAAGATAGAATTTTAATTAGATTGATTATAATTAATTGATGACAATTAGTGATGTGGAACCAATGACAGATTTAATTTTGCTCAATTGGTTAAAATTTTCCTTAGGGGCCAGTAAAAAGCATTTCCGTCAACTTTCTGAATCTCAAAGACCGTTCTATACAACAATTGTGTAATCAAAGCAAGATCATTCATTAATGACAATTAGATGAAAGTTATTCCGGAAACGAGTCGTGCATACTTCATTAGATATCTACGTTTTTATTACCACTAACATTATAGAAAGATATATGTAAATGAAAAAAAAAACATATTTGTCTAGCATTTTGTGATATATCTAAGGCCTTTGATTGTGTTTGGTTAACGGGTCTGTTAAGAAAACTCGAGTCATACCGTATGGAATTCAAGGTGATCAATTGAAGTGGCTCAGAAGTTACTTAGTAAACAGAAAGCAATATTACTCATCTGTTGAATATCTTAATGCTGGGTTCACTACTTGGACCTCTCTATTGTTTCCTATTTATATGAATGACATAGATGATTATCTCTATTATTTGGAGATGATATTTCTCTGTCATACAGTTCATACTCATACCAGTTACTTGAAACTAAAATTAACAGCAATTTAGTCAAAATCATTGACTGGGTCAATACTTGGCTGATTAAGATTAATCCAAATAAAACAGAGTTTTTATTTATTTCAAATACACTTCCTAGTGATTGTATTAACCTATATTTTCAAAACTCTTTATTAGATTCTTGTGGAAATCATAGACATTTGGGAATACCCTTTATCGAGAACTGTAAGTGGGCCTTGTCATATCGATTCTATTTGTTTAAGTGTTTCCAAAAAAGATGTCAATTTTACGGAAACTAAAGTTTATTCTGAATCGTAATGCCCTAAGTAAAATATATCTCACATTTACTAGACCAATCATGGAATATGGATGTGAAGTGTGGAATGGCTGTGGTGTAGAATTTACCGACAAACTCGAAAAACTGCAACTTGAAGCTGCCAGGACTGTTACCGGTCTACTTACGCTGGTAGAGATTCTTTATATTTAGAAACTGGGTGAGAAAAACTTATAGATAGACGAAATAGGAGATGTATTTATTTGAAGTAAAATATAGTCATTAATTTTGCCCCTTATTATCTAGCAGATATATTACCCCCTAGAATTTCAGAAACTACTAATTATCCTTTAAGAAACAGTGAAAATTTTACCATTCCTTGCTATAGATTAACTCTGACATATTCTAACTCCTTCCCATCTACACTTCGTTCCTGGAACTCCTTAGATTTAGAGAATAGAGATGCCCCCAGTTATACTAGTTTTAAAAAGCAACTAGTGAGAAAAACCTTAGTTCCAGTTTGGTAAATTACGTTATAATTTTAGCATTCTTAACTACGATTTATTTAGATTTAGTTTAAAGGACAATCCTAGATGTGCTTGTGGTTTTGAGTGCGAAAATGTATTTCATTTTTTCTTGAATGTCCAATTAATGAACACATCAGATTCTCTAATTTTAATACCTCAAATTTACGGAGCTATAGATTTAGATATAATTTTATATGGAAACGAAAACTTAACTGAAGCATAACATGTTGATATTTTTACAGCAATTCATACGTTCTAGTGATAAGTTTGATTGATTGTATACATCTGTGTTATGTAATACGCGAAGTTTTCTAACATTTCATTGTTGCACATTATACATTTCAAAAGAGTATATTTTTTATGCATAGAAAGATTCCATACATTTATAAAGAATTAAATTATTTATTTCGTTTGTAACAAAAGGCTTTAATATAATCTAGAACTATCCAAGATGTAAAAACAAAATAGCAAGCAGGGAAAACACATTATTCGTTTTATCGTTCCAATTGATACCATATGACTCATTCTTTGTCATGAAGAATTGGTCTGTTCCCAGGTGGTATTCGGCATATATTTTTTTTAAACACGCATTAAATATTAGAAATCTGAATAACATCTGCAATCTATGCTAAAAGACATGAAGTCATTGAAAGTTAATTAATTGATTTATTGGGGTTTATTAGTAAGATAAGATAATATAAGATTTTATTGATTTAAAATCCAAAGGTTGGATTGTCATCAAACAACAAACGATACATTCAACTACAGCATGCAGGAATACACAAATATAAACATTCAGATTATTTACAATGAAAAATATTTAATATAATATTTAATATAATATTTCGACTGAGGAGGATTGATACAGAGAGAATACCAGAAATATTATAGTTTTTCTTGCTCTTAAACAAATTACATTAATGAATTTCTGTATTTATACATTTCACTTATGCCTTTAATACAGCACATGTTTATGTCATAATCTTTACTTCGAAATATAAAAATGAATTTGTCTAAATCTGAAAAATTTGAAAATAAAGGTACAATATCAGTTAATTTCTGAAAGAATTTATCACGTATATCTTTAAGCTTATCACATATCATACTGAGATAGAATTCATCTTCTACTTCAGATCTGCATAAGGGACAAATTCTATTTGCTAAGTTTATCTTTCTATGTCTGCCTTTTTCAATCATTAGAGTACTATTACTTATTCTTATTGTGATAAAGTTTGAAACATCTGATCTAACTATGTCTAATTTGAGAAAAATTTCAATTTCATATTTCTCTTTCAATTTACTATACGTTCTCAATTTATTTCCCTTTTCTTCCGAACCACCCAAAGATAATTTATCTTTCCAGAATTTGATATAATCCTCTTTCAATTTTTTGTTAACAGAAAAAGTTAATCGATTTTTAGAAAAAGTATTTTGATTCTCCCAAACATGGCCGAATCTTATTTTATCAAACAACAATTTGATTTTTGAACTATACCATCCAGAACAATTTATAATAGTATCATAAACCTTCTGATCAGACTTGTACCCTTAGAATTAACAACATGATGCCAAAAACCTACCGAAAGTTTAATAGCATCCACTGAGCAAGGGATCATACCTAATTCACCTAAAACTGCCAAATTGGATGCTGTTTTATTTACCCCTAAAATATATTTTGCAAATTTTACTTGCACCAGTACTGGTTGAAATAAAAAATGTCTCGACTCAACATTTGCATTATCTTTCAACAATGTCTCTAGACACAGAACTTCACTACAATAAAGTAATATAGGCTTAACACATGAATCAAACAATTTAATTGCCTTTTTACACAAGAGCTCAGTTGCTTTAGTGAAACTACCCGAAGGCTTAAATAATATTCCTAAATACTTATACTCATTAGTAATTTCTAGTACATGATTATTATATCTAAAAATATATTTTTTGATCACTTTACCAGATTTATTAAATATCATAACTTTAGTTTTGTCTATATTGAGACACAAATTCCACGTTTCACAGTAATCAGACAGCTTATTAAAACAATTTTGTAAACCATTAGCAGACTCTGAAATTAAAATCACATCATTTGCATACATAAGACAAGATATGCTATTAGTATGAGATGTTATTCTGATATGATTTCTATTAATTCAATTTAATATCATAATAATTAAATTAGTTTATTGTATTGAACATATATTAATTGTTGTATTAGTTAACGTTCAAATGTTCACTCAGCAATTCCACTTTTTACATATCAAGTCCATTTTTTATATACAAATTTGCAAACATTAACAATACGACTTCCGTCGCGGTCTGTTCATTTGGTTTATTCTGAACACCATTATATTCACGTGCAAGTTTTAGCGGGAATGTTGATATAAATATTCTGAAATTTTCCGGTGCGGCATATTGCGTTACACAGTCGAGGAGGAAACATTATTCAACAAGAAGTTTTCATATATCCTGTTTAAAATATAAAAAAGAAAGTTTTCATATATCCTGTTTAAAATATACAAAAAACAAAAAAAAAAGTTTTCATAAATCATGTTTAAAATATAAAAAAAAAAGTTTTCATAAATCAAGATAAGTAAACTATTTAATATTCTGCTTGAAGCTTTTAAGCAAATTTTCGATTCAAACTTCAGTTTATTTCAATCAAATATTGCCTTTTTATTTGA
The DNA here is from genome assembly GCA_963680875.1 of Bathymodiolus brooksi. NCBI lineage: Eukaryota > Metazoa > Mollusca > Bivalvia > Mytilida > Modiolidae > Bathymodiolus > Bathymodiolus brooksi. Next base: position 92,464,964 of record OY804579.1, read on the forward strand.
AACGTTCTGTGGTTAATCTGCATGCCAGTTTGTTTAATTTATCACTGATATTTAGTGTGTTGTTTTTTTTGTTTTTTTTTAATTACCTGTCCAAGTACAGGCGATGAAATTTGCTTGATATTTAAACAATATGTACTATTAATTTTACTTTAGCGGGTCGATTGTCGATGTTTATAGATTATGTATGTATGAATATTTACAATTGTTGTGTGAATACCATTGCGTTCATGATATACTTTTTGTTTATATACGCATACATGTATTCGATAATTGGATACACATATAAAAAAAAAACATACACATGAACAAGTATATTTTCATGCGGCAAATATTTAACCCAATACATTTAGTTAAGCCATTCAGAGCAATTGATGATGCAATGAACTTTACAAAGAGCCAATTTTGATTCATTTATGAGCAAAGTCTTGTAGTTTGATAGAACCATATACTCTTAAAGCTCCATTTTAAGCAATACAGCTTGCATAATGTATCGTGTAATATTACAAATTAATGTAATCTTAACGAATATGAACACAGCATTTAGGTTGAATTCTGACAATTTTTCGTTTTTGTTTTATACATGCCTAGAGCTAGAGGGAGGAGAGAGAGGCCCGTCAATCCAGCGGGTTTAGTGTACAGGCAGAGATTGCGGGCGCGAGAACCTGGAGTAGTTCAACACAAGTGCAACGCCTACTAGTACCTGTTATACCTCCGGTACAACAAGTTTTGCAACCAGTGCCAACCCAAAATCAAGGTGTGCAAGCTGAACCAGTAGTTGCAAATGGTGAGAATCTATTAAATATGCCTTGCACAAATGATACACATACACCAATGTTAATGGCCTTTTCAAATGAATTAGACATTTTTCTACCGCAAACACTAAAAGGTGGAACTTAGAATACATTGATTTATCGTTGTTATTAAGACAAAATTTTAATTTCCTTAATGAAAATCAGAACTGCATTGCTGTTGATAATGGCCGATTAGTACTTCAGTCCGTCAACAAACCTGCAAAAAAGCACATTGAAAACATGTCTATGTGGACTGATGCTTTCATAAATTATGCTAAGGTTTTAATTACTAAACATCCACTTCTTGCTGGAGATCTTTTTATGTACATGGCAATAATTAGGGGTGCAATATCTGACGCCACGTTTGACCGTGTTTACATGTACGATCAGCAATTTAGACTTAGAATGTCATTGAATCCGACAAATTCATGGTCACAAATTGATGGTACACTTTAGTTACGTTTTATTACTAAGGGTGCTTCTGGTCTTCAGAACTCGACTCTCTCTAATAATGGAAGTCAGAGACCATGTTATGATTATAACTTTAAAAAGGTTGTTTTAGGCGTAATTGTATTTACCGTCATAATTGTATGAAATGTGGTGCCATTCATCCTGCTGCTTTGTGCAATCAATTTTTTAAAAAGAATTCTAATGCACAACTAAATGCTCGCAAAAGTACAAATTCATATTTGCAAAATTCTCAAAGAGCAGCAGCTGTAAATTTAAATATAAGACCTCCCTTGCTAGGTAATGGACCTCAAAACAAACAATAGACTTTGTTTTTCAGGTGACAGATTCAATGTTTGGAAACTTGGGTTTTCACCAATTAAACTCCATGAGCTTGAAGAATTCCTAAAACTTTACCCTAATAAAACTGCTGCCTATGAATTACTAGATGGTTTTTCAAATGGATTCAAAATTAAATACAGTGGTCCTAGATTAGCATTAGAAACAAAAAATCTAAAATCTGTCTTTATTAATCCAACTGTTGCATTACAAAAAGTAGAAAATGAAATAAATTTGGGTAGAATTGCTGGACCTTTTCAAAATCGGCCTATTTCTAATTTGAGATGTTCTCCAATATGTGTTGTTCCTAAGAAGACAGGTGGTTGGAGATTGATAACCCATTTGTCATACCCACCGTCAAACAGTGTAAATGATTATATTGATGAACAGCACACAGCTGTTCACTACTCTTCATTTGATAATGCGGTATCAATTGTTAAAAAATTAGGAAAGGGGGCTTTAATAGGAAAAAAGGATATAAAATCAGCATTTCGACTGTTACCATGTTATCCAGGTGACTTTGACCTTCTTGGATTTAAGATTGGATCTAATTATTACATTGATAAATGCCTTCCAATGGGGTGCTCAATTTCCTGCAAAACCTTTGAACAATTTTCAACATTTATTCATTGGTTAGTTTGTTTTAAAAGTAATTCTAAAAATTTAGATCATTATTTAGACGATTTCTTTTTTGCTGGTGAAGCTGGCACAAATAATTGCACAAATTTAATGAATCAATTTGATGGTGTTTGTGAACGTTTAGGTGTGCCAATTGCGAATGAAAAAACAGAAGACCCTACCACAATTTTAGAATATTTAGGTTTAACAATTGATACCCAAAATATGGTTGTAAAAATTCCAGCAGATAAAGTGAAGGAGTTGTTAAATCAAATTAAAACAGTAGCTTCTGCAAAAAAGGTTACATTAAAATAATTACAATCCTTGTGTGGCTTGCTTGCATTTTGCACAAAAGCACTTCCTGCGGGTAGAGCGTTTAGTAGACAATTATATATGGCAACATCTAAAGCAAACAAACCATTTCATTTCATCAGAGTTACAAAGAACATGTTTGAAGACCTTATGATATGGAAATATTTTCTTGAAGAGTTCAATGGAATTACATATATTTTAGATGAAACATGGCTTTCTAACTATAACTTGCAACTCTTTAGCGATAGTTCAGACTTAGCTGAGAACGGTTGCTCAGGTTATTTTATGGGCAGGTGGTTCTTTCTACAATGGCCAAAAGAATGGGAGAATACTGATATATTGAAGGATATGACTTGTCTAGAAATTATTCCTATAGCTTTAGCAATATATCTTTGGAATGCTGAACTCTTAAAAATAAAAGGGTTTTGTTTCATGTAGATAACATGGCCGTAGTCGCAATTCTTAATAAGAAAACATCAAAAAGTGCACGTGCACTTAACATGCTTAAACGCATTGTATATTGGACTTTGATTGGTAATTGCCATATTAAGGCTGTTTATATTGAGTCATCAAAAATGTTCTAGCTGATGCATCTCGCCGTCAATTTCAGAAATTCCGACAACTTGCTCCTCAAGCGGATCCCTTTCCAACACAAGTTCCATTGCAGTTCTTGAGTCTTTTGAAGGAGAATATCGAAGATTAATAGAAAATTCTATATCTTTGAATACATGGAACGTTTATGATAATGCAGTTAAAACATTAGAATCATTCAGATGTGAAATGAGTTTAGAACAAGTGGCCAGTTCCACTGTCGGATTTGATAAATTTTATTGCATTTTTGTCAAAAAATGAATATTCACCTTCAACAGTCAAATCATATATATCTGGCTTGAGCTATAGGATGAAAATATCTGGTTTATTGGATACTACTAATAGTTTCATAATTAAAAAAATGTTATTAGGCATGCAGCGTTTACACAAAAGGGTTGATTCAAGAAGACCAATTACAATTGATTTGCTCGTGCATATTTTTTATGCTTTACAGTATACGTGTTCATCAGTTTATGAAACTGCTCTATTTTTGTCTTGTTTTTCACTTGCCATTTTTGCATTTTTACGAGTTGGTGAATTTGCTGTATCTCATTTGTCAGAGAGGCATATGTTACAATATTCCGATATATCAATTGATAAGGAAAATGGTTTGATTAATTTAAGTTTATCATCTTCAAAAACTGATCAATTAGCAATCAGAACTAATCTTGTAATACCACAGTTTGAGAACGTCAAGATTTGTCCTGTACACACGTTATTAAATTATTTGAAATTGAGACCAAAACTTGAAGGACCATTATTTTGTCATTTCAACCATAAATCTGTTACTCGTTTTCAAGTTTCGTCTATGTTAAAATCAACTTTACGCTTTCTAAACATTAATGAACAGGATTTCAATACACACTCATTTCGTATAGGGGCAGCAACCTCTTTCATTTTGAGAGGGAAATCTGAAGATGATATTAAACAAATGGGACGGTGGAAATCTAACGCATACATGAGATACGTTCGCATAAATTATTACCCTTCAAAAGCTTACCAAGTTGAACGTTAATCCTTTCGAAATTTCAGAATTGCAACAAATCTGGATCATTGGTTCATCCATTATATCAAGGGCAGAAGAACACACTAAGATGAGGCCTACTGGCACACATCTTGGCCTTGATAAGTATGGCTTTAAACTTACATGGGTTGGAATGCCGGGAATGAGTTGGATAAATATTGTTCCAATAGTGTTTAGATCTATCAGATGTTTTGGAATACCAAGGGCACTTCTTCTACACGTTGGTGGCAATGATCTAGGCAATTATTCCACAAAGGAACTGATAAAACATTTAAAATTTGCAATATATGTTGTAAATTGCATGTTGCCAACAACATCTTTTATTTTTTCAACTATTTTGCCACGAAGATCTTGGCGTTACTCATCAAATTGTATTGCAATGGAAAACGCAAGGAAAAGAGTTAATCGTGCCATAAGGACATTTTTTCAATACAACTGTGCATATGTGGTTACCCATCCAGATTTGGAAGATTGCCACACATCACTATTTAAAGATGGGAGTTCATTTGTCCTTTTTAGGGAATGACATTTTTATTAATATCATTCAAGGTGCTTTGGAACAATTTTTGTTGAACCCTTACACAAAGCTTTACCCTGTATAAAGTTGGTGAAAAATAATGTTGATTTGCTAGTTGCATAACACAATTTGTTTGCATTCACACATAATAGTTGATATGCGTTTAATTTGGCTAAAAAATGCTTTAACCGACATGTTTTTTTGCTAGTTTGCCACGTTTTGATGGCTAGTTTTGCTTAATTTCGCTACGTTTGTTGGCTATATTATGGTATGTGTGATTTGTCGTCGATAATTTGGCGGATTAGCATTGTTAATAATGAATGCTAATATGGCGGAATTTATCGATTTATGCTGATGCTGCTTTGGACTAAACCCAACAGCCGAGAACTTTTTTCATTGAATGGTTACCCTTCAATGCTAATATTGTCAACATGTTTCTGTTGGCCTGTTTGCTTTACATCTCGAATTAAAGCTATGACAAATCATCTGCCATACAAATGTCTTTGTTGTTTATTAAAAATAATTGCATTAAGTATGTACTTAGTCAAGTGGTATACAAATGTCCTCGATAATTACAAGTCCAATGGTATGCAAATGTCGTGAATTTACCCAACTTTGACAATGGATAAAAAAAGGCATTACACACATTTCGGTTAATTTTGCTTAAGAGTTCATATACAATAATCGATACAAAAGCGTTCAACTATTAAAATATATACCATCCTGGCCGTTGTGGTAAAATTCCTACTTAAAGAATGATTGCTAAGATGAGGCATAGTCATTAATAAAACTAATATTATCCTGAGACAACGTAATCAAAATGTCTCAATGGTTTTTAGGTTTATGGTGATTAACGCCACTTACAACAATATTTCAGTTATATCGTGACGGCCAGCTTTGTTGGCGGAGGAAACCACCGACCTGTCGCAAGTCACTGACAAACTTTATCACACAAAATGTCTCTATGGAAATACAGTGAAGCTAAAATTTTACCAACGCATGTTTTGGTTACTGGCACCTTATTTTCTTCCCGAATGTGATGGAAGTTGATGGAAAGTCATGTAGGCATATTCATAACAATTTTGCAAGTCATATCTAAAATTGTGAATTTATATGGTTTATGAGACTTCCGTTAATAGGAATAGCATATCCGTTAAATCCTTATGGAAATTAATCGTTTTGTTTTGATGTTAAGACAAATAAAAAAAAACACCATAACTTACTCCATTGAAAAGTAAATTATTTACAACTGTTGCGTCATTTTCACTTGGCAGTATTTTTTTTATATTTTTATTTGAGATTAGTTGAGTAGGCATTTATTCATAATGTTTCAATTGCACCAGAAAAAGAGTTCATTCCATTAGGAATTTCCTGCGATGACTAACGAGAATTGCATTTGGAATTTGAAAAAAAGGAAACATCTTAAATCTCCTGAAATTAAATTCAATCATTGTGTCCATCGGGGACATTGGTTAATGAGACGACCCCTAATTTTCATGGCTACCACTTTGGTATCAATATCATACACAGAAGTGATGCAAAAAAAACTTTTCAGCCTACGAATAAACTTTTCAGCCTACGAATAAACTTTCCTTGTACCCTGTAGCTATGTACAGCGGAGGGCGCAGACAAGTATGAAACTGATACTAATGTAACGCGGACCACGAAGAAGACACCCTTGACAACATTTATGAAAGGCGAGGAATGACGCTTGTTTCTGTCCTTTTTGTTTAAATCTGACAAGTGTTCCGACTTTTTTGACATTGCAGGATAAACACAATATACGTACATTGTCGTTAAATATAAAATTCATTTGTACTCGCTGCGAAACAGGCCTGAAAAGCTCACCGAAGGCTCGCTATTCTGCCTGTTTCTAAAGCTCGTACAAATAAATTTTATATTTACCGACAATGTACGTATATTGTATATTCATTTGTATAATTTGTATAATTGTCACAAACTGTATTGCTTTATGAAAATAAGATTTTGAATTTGAAATTTGAATTTGTTATTCCAGACACGCGTCGTGCGCACTAAATTTGATATCTACATTTTTATTTTAAGAAGTAGTTTATTTTCATGAATAACATCCTGATACTTACATTATGACACATGCTTGAGAGATGTAAGGTAACTTATTTTCATGGATAGCCCTTTCATACTAATATCACAAACTGGGGGAGACGTGGGTGCCTTATTTTCATGGAAAATCTTCTGAGACTTTTATCATCCAATGAAGAGACAGTTTATCTTAAAAATATCATTTTGATAACTACATATGAAACACTGGAGAGATGTAATGTAGCTTGTTGCCATAGGCAACCTTCTGAAACTTATATATCATAAATACAACTACCATATGATCACTACCAGGACGACCCCTCTCTGTTTGAATATACGTCTATGGAGATAAAAATAGAACAACAATCAGGTTGTGTTGTGGAATCAAATCTGTGTAGGTTTGTTATTGTTTGTTTATATCTGTATTGTCGTTGGCGATCCAATTATCAGAGGGATTGGTTCCAGCTAACCGGTTTAAACCCGCCACAATTTTGTGTCTGTCCCAAATAGGACCTGAAATTCCGCCGCCATATGTTGTTGTCATTTGTGCGTTCAATGTCCTGAGGTAAGAAGTAGTTGTTCATTTTGCTGATAACCGGTGGTGTAATGGTTCGAGAGCGATAGATCGTGGGTTCGAGCCCCAGTCAGGTCAAACCAAAGACTATAAAATTGGTATTTGTTGCTTTTCCGCTAAGCACGCAGTATTTAGGAGAAAGAGCAAAGACTGGTTGGCTTGGAATCAGAATAATGTGTCCGAGTGGGACTACATGTCTACCCGGGGACTGTTGTTTCAGTTACCTAGCACTATAAAAATCCAACTCAGCGTGTTGGTCTAGAATAAAGCGGACATCATCATCTATCTCATTGAAAATTAACTTGTTCTCGCCATGATATAGCTGAAAATTGCTGAATTGGCGTTAAACATAACTCGAAAGTAAATTTCATTCTTTTATTAAATGTCGTAATTGTTAAAAAAAACCAACAACATATTTTTCCAAACTTTATACAACACATTATAGAAATTATATTGTTTAATGTACATAAAGGTATAAATAATATATACATTATTATCATAATATTATTTTAAGAATTTTATTCCAGTAAAAGTAATTTTAATGATATTAAGTGTGATCACTATATTTGCTATTTTGAGGGGGTAATTTGTTACATTCAGTAGTCCCCCTGTTATAAGGCACCTCACCCCAGAGGTCACCACTCTTATCAGACCAGATTTCAGATTCACCTAGATAGTCAAATAGTACTAAATTGTCCACCTCAAATGAAGCCACCCCTCTAATAGAGGCCACCTTTTCACTGTAGAATGGATGGCCTTATAAGAGGGTCACTACTGTATTCCGTAAACTTTAGACCCTTTACAATTATAATATGTAACATTTCAAAATACAAAAATATAATTTTCACTTTATGGTAACCACATCGGTGATGTGATGGTTAGCATGCTCGAGTACGTAGATCGTCGATTCGAGCCCCCGGTCAAACCAAAGACTATAAAAATGGAATTTGCTGCTGTTCCGCTAAGCATGCACTATAAAGATCGAACTATGTGTGTTGGTCTAGTACACAGAATAGTCATCTCATCGAATGTAACTTGTTCTAGTCGCGATATAGCTGAAAATTATTCATTTGGCGTTAAACAACAATCACTCACTCACTCGTACAAAATGTACATTTGAAGGAAATTTGTTTTAACCTGATCATATTTTCCATATGTTACATTAACGATGTGTATTCTTCTACGGTGAACTCAGTAGGTGAATGTACTCATAATTGGATGACATTTTGTGCCGCTTGAATTATGACGTACATTCACCCCTCCCCCTCCCCCTCCCCCTCCCCGGAACTGTATTTTGAAATAAAGCACCTGATGTACTTCATGCTATTACAAAGTTTTGGTAATTAAAGGTAAAAACGCAATAGTTTGGTATAGGCACTGAGAACAAATTCAGGGAATTACCGGGTATATAAATATATTTACAGGATGCATGAAAAGACGAAATTCAAGGAAACATTTGGGAAGCTTGTTTCTTATAAGGTGTATCAAAATTACTGTTACATAAAGATAAATAATAAATATTTACAAATATCAAACCTGTAATAAGAGGTCACCATTGGGATAAACAAAAACATTTGGATGAATAAAAAAGATATATAGAATCTAACACCGGCAAAAGTGCAAGACAGGGAAATCTCCGACACCGGAGGGTAAGATTTCAATCGTTCGCTGACGAGGCAGACAGACCAGTTCCTATTTTTAGCGATGTGAGATTTCCTTATCTTGCACTAGTGCTAGACAAAAAACAATCACGTGCGTTTTACCGGCAAATGCATGCCGTACAGTTTATGTCAACTGCCTCCCCCCTCTCCCCTAATTCTCCATGCTTTTCCTTTTTAAAATAAGCAATTCACTGTACATATATAAGTTTTTAATCTTTTATAAACACGCAAATCCTAACAATTAGCCATATTATTACATAACAAGATGAACTGTGAGCTAATGCTCACTTATGATATCCCCGCTCTACGGCAAACAGGAAGTAGGAATCTGACGGGTCAAAAAACGCTTCCCTCGATATAATGTACCTATATGAAGCTTGTGACCAAATATCAGATGTCTGCCATCAATAGTTGCTGAGAAAAATGTGACTAAAAATGGACATATACAAAATGTATGTTCAATGTGTATAAAAATCAACAAAGTCGGCAAACAGGAAGTAGGAATCTGATGGGTCAAAAAACGCTTCCTACGATATGGGTACATATATGAAGCGTGTGACCAAATATCAGTTCTCAGCCATCAATAGTTGCTGAGAAAAATGTGACGAAAAATGTGCATATATGTTCAATGTGTATAAAAACCAACTAAGTCGGCAAACAGGAAGTAGGAATCTGACGGGTCCAAAAACGCTTCCCACAATATGGCATACATATATGAAGCTTGTGACCAAATATCAGATTCCTGTCATCAATAGTTGCTTAGAAAAATGCGACGAAAAATGTGCATATACAAATGTATGTTAAATGTGTATAAAAATCAACAGTCGGCAAACAGGAAGTAGGAATCTGATGGGTCCAAAAACACTTCCCACAATATGGTATACCTATATGACACTTGTGACCAAATATCAGATTTCTGCCGTCAACAGTTACTGAGATAAATGCAACGAAAAATATCTTGGACGGACGGAAGGATGGACAGACGGACAGAGGTAAAACAGTATACCCCCCCCCCCCTTCGGGGAGCGGGGGTATAATAACCCGAGTTCACGCAATACACACAAATACGGAACTACTATTTTGATTGACATGAAGGGGAAATAACTCACATTGTTTACATGATGCGCTGTTTACAAACAAACACGAAACTAAAAACAGCTGATAAAAGTGAGAAATAAAATCAAACACCGGCAAAAAGTGCAAGACAGGGAAATCTCCGACACCCTCGGGTAAAATTTCAATCGTTCGCTGACTCAGCGAGCCTCGTCAGCGAACGATTGAAATCTTGCCCTCGTGTATCGGAGATTTCCTTGTCTTGCACTTTTGCCGGTTAGATTCTATATTTCTCACCTTTGAGACAGACCAGTTCCTATTTTTAGCGATGTGAGATTTTCTTATCTAAAAACATCTGATAAAAGTGAGAAATAAAATCAAACACCGGCAAAAAGTGCAAGACAAGGAAATCTCCGACACCCTCGGGTAAAATTTCAATCGTGTGTCGGAGATTTCTCTGTCTTGCACTTTTGACGGTGTTAGATTCTATATATTTCACATCGCTAAAAATAGGAACGGGTCTGTCTCAAAAGTGAGAAAGCGTAACTTGCGGCAGGCCGGTGGTTTTCTCCGGTTTCCTCCAACAATTAAACTGACCGCTACGATAGAACTGAAATATTGTTGAAAGTGGCATTAAACACCATAACCCTAGGCCTAAAAAGTGTCTTATGCACAATCTCATAATAATCAACCTAGTGTGCCATATACACCATCTCATACTAATCAACTTAGTTGGTTTAACTAGAAGTACTACCAAGTCTTTTATGAGTTTCATTTCTGTAGGTGCTGTTACTGCGAGTAAATCGTATGCTAAACATTTGATTGGTCAGTTCAGTGTTGTATTGCTGATGTTTGTGTACTCTGTTATATAATCGTCGTCTCTCTTTGAAGCAGCATACACAGACGAGGATCAAACCTTTATATTCCTTTTTAAATTTTTCCTAAATAAAATAAAACAATGGATTTCAATGTTGATATTTGATTTTGACTTGTAATGATGTAAATGTAAATGGCTTAACTAATTATGGATTTTGACGGCGACTTTCTCGAAAAAGAAATTGCGCTCGGTAAATCAAAATGAAAGAAAATATAAATATCTAAAAGCGAAGTAAACTAACATTGTTTTAAGTGTTCGACTTATGATTACAAACAAATGTGCCATATCCGACCATTCTAGACTGATAATGTATATTGGCATCAGACAAAGCTATATATATATAGACTATGCTTTAGCTGTTCAATGAACTATATGATAAAGGAAGATATGTTTTTATAAGAAAACTAATGCATATTTAACAATGTATTTACTATATGTACATGTACATGTATGAAAATTTAAGCCATAATGCATTTTTTGTAATTCTGTTCTTCCCGTAGTGATATTCCAACCCACCACGTTGGTACGCTGCAGCACTGATTCACTTAGGAATCATCCCTCGCACCCCACCACCTCGGCCAAATACACTATTATTATATTATTGTCTACTCCTGAGGGAACTGTTCTCCTATAGTGTTGTCTGGTGAGGCATAGTGCCTGAGCCAACGGCGAGGGCACTATATACCTCACCAGGCAACACTATAGGAAAACTGTTCTTGAGGGAGAAGACAATAATATATTTAGTACATAACATCCCGTTCTAGACATAAAAGAAAGAAAAACACACTCAAATTCAATATAATGATAATAATAAAATTTACAGTGTAACATTATATTTGTATTGCCAAACCTGGCCATGTTGACAGCAGACTATGCACAGCATGAAACTATTTTAAGGGAGATAAATCTTGACAAAAATATAAAAAAATTACGCGGGAAAATCTATGCCACTGGTATAATCCCCGCGGGAAATCGTTTGAAACTGGTATAGTTCCCGTCGCTAGGCATAGTCACCTGTTGTCAAGTGTACTGTTCAAAAATAGTACACACTGATTATCCAATCAAAATACAGCATGTATGTTAGGTACTAAATTCAAATATAGCTTCACTAAACGAGATGATATATGTTTAAAAGATTAATGTGTTGTCAAAGTGTTTGTGGGTTTTTTTCTTTGCTTATGTCTTTGTGCTTGTTCTAATGTTGCTTTATCATGCGGCTCGTCCTGTGCGCAACAATCTCTTGTAAATAGTCTTTTTGTATAGGTTTGGTTTTGGTTTATGGTGTTTAACGCCACTTTCAACAATATTTCAGTTATATCGTGGCGATCACTTTTAATAGTGAAGGAAACCAGAGAAAACCACCGACCTGTCACAAGTCACTGACAAACTTTATCGCATAATTTTGTATCGAATACACCTCGCCATGAACAGGGTTCGAACTCACAACTTGTATTTGAAAATCCAACTACCATCCGATCACGGCCACGACTCCCCCTTGTTTTGCATAGGTAATATCAACAAAAGTACTTACGTTCAATAATCCATATATAAACGGATTATAACAAGCATTACTCATAGCCAACCAGTTGGAACAGAGCCAGATAATGTTGATGTATTTAAGCCTGCAATGAGAAAAGACAAACAATGGTCCATAAACACAAGATAGAAAACTAAAAATTGACAGGCACCTACCTCACTAAAACCCGAGGGTGAACTGGATTCTATGGAATCGTAAGCAGTTCCTACTGCAATAGTTACACCCGTGTTGCTTATGCTAAATTTATGTGATGTCATATTCGATGAGAAGCTATGAAAGAGGAAAGAACGGGATTTCACTACGACAGACGGAGCATATCCGAGGAAATCTATGACACATACATTCCGTAACGATTAGCCAAGTTACAATGCAATGGCGACCGATGAGGAATTTTTTTTTAATTATTTGGCTTTCCAATCTTTTACCTGATTAATGTTATTCCAGAAACGTGTCGTGAGAAATTAATTAATTAATTAAGGTCAAATTACCTATTTGTCAGCTATATCACTGTTAGAACTAGAACAAGTTATATGTTGATGCAATGGTGAAGATAATGCTTGTTTTGTTCTAGACCAACATGCTTAGTTGGACTTTTGTCTCGCATAACAACAGTCGGCGGGGAGACCTGCCTCACAACCAACCAACCATAGTTTGTTCTTACTCATTAAAGCTGCGTTCTTAGCGGAGAAGCAACCACTACCAATTTAACAGTAGTTTAGCTTACCCGTCAGGGGGTCGAACCACCACCTTCTGCACTAGCGAACAGCACGCTAACCATTACGTTATCGGTGAGCAGTTTTTGGTATTTGTGTATTATTTTTACCATTAACTCTACGGACCAATCCACAACCTCGTACATGTTATTCAGGGCCGACAACAATAATCAACATCTTTACAACCTACAAGTATAAAATAAGATAAAACACTCATAATACACGACAAGTTAATGCTATGGCAAGGCCGACGACGATGACTACGGTTATATTGATGCCATTGTAATTCTATACGCTGAAATATCATTTTATGTTAAATTTTACGTATACACTCAATGGCTTAAGGAGAGATGTGAATGCAGTTTTTTTGTGATATTGGTGGAATTGTTGACAATCACTGTTTAATCTATCTTTTCATAATGCATATATTTTCTAAATTATGTGACAAGTTGTATTCGTAATAGATATATTTAAAATACTGATTGATCCCTTGACGTTAAACATTAATCAATCAATTTCTATGTCAATATATAATGAATAGGCCTGCATGCAGGGTAAACGTTATTGTCATTATTTCATAGTTGTTATATTAAGATTAATGGTCTATATCTACGACTAACGAACAGTGAAATAAGAAGTCACTGACTCAGTCATTGGCATGTCCTTGTTCATTTTTATATTGTCTTTTCTATGATAGAATCTGGGAGGAATTTTATTGCTTGCTTACATGAACAGAATGTAGGACGAGACGTAGGCGAGTGCATGGTGGATGGAAAATGCCACACTACTTGCAGTATATTTTTTCACGAGTTCCTTTGTTTTCAGTTGCAATTTTTATCGACCTGACATATTTGCTCTTATTTTATTTGTGGCAATCATAATCTTGGTCTTTAAATTAAGCAACAATCAATCAATCATGTTATTATAAGAAATGAGTTGCTAAATTTTTAACATGTAGGCAAGTATATGCCTGTGTCAAGTTTCTGTTTTGTAGTGTTACAATCTTGTTATGGTAGATTAATTTAATTATATATTTTAATACATAAATTAATATTTTAAAATCATCAATACTCTGGTATGGTACTCAATCAAGGTTATTTGAAACATTCTCATTATCCATGGTCGTAAAAACAATTATTAATTTAGTTGTCGTCAAGGGTTATGCTTGCTGTTTCAAAAGTGGGGCATTTACCTCAGTTGTATCCATTGCGCTACAGCCATGTTAGTAATCACTTCAGACAAACGAAAAGGACTTAACCATGTCTAAGCTGATTGACGAAAGGTTTGAAGTTACCAAAGGGGCAATCAGAAGTCGTAAATCTAAGAAGAACAGACAATCCCAATAGCCAAAAGAAAAAGGACAAAAGGACAAAAATTGATCTACAAAACACTACACAGAAAACTAAAGATTGAGCAACACGAACCCTACTAAAATCTAAAGGTACCCGTCGTGCTACTCTTGTTACAAACCAAGTGATAAGTCATAAATGAGGAATCGACCGGATTGTGATTACGAACATGTCCGTGGTCATTTGTGACAGATGACCCGAAGCGGTTAACCAAGTCACCTAAAACTTGCGAAGTGATGACTTCATGATAAAAACGTAGCTAGCAAATTTAATGCGCATGACGCGTTTCTGAAATAACCTTCATCCGGTACAATCAAAGCCTAAATATGTGAATTTCAATAATTGGTTGTTGCAATTATGATTAAGCGATTAACATTAACCTTCAACAAACTAGTAACGTATGTTCTCCTCCCTCATACATAGGTGACATTAACGATGTTGTCTATCCTATTAAGGTACTTGTTCCCAAAGAATTTTAAGTTGTTTGGTTTTCACATATTTAGGCTTTGATTGTACCGGATGTAGGTTATTTCAGAAACCCGTCGTGCGCATTAAATTTGCTAGCTTCATGTTTATTATGACTTTTAGAATAAAATGACAATATTGTTTAAATTACAGGTGATTTGGTGAGAAAAGATTTTGTTTTTGGCTCAGAAGGTATGCTTAATCCCTGATGTTTTATTTATAGCAACATATGGTGGAAGATTGGGGGTACCATAGGGTATAATTACGAAAGCAGACAGACAAAAGGTTCGAAATGGCCCAGTGGTTTCAGTTGAGAAGATTAAAGAGCTTAAAAAACAATCACAGGGAAAAGGCCGGACGATGGACACCAATGTATCGCACCAACGAAACAACATAGTAAATTGTTCTTTTATTGATTCCATGCTGACAAATGCGATTCCCTGTGATCTTGCTATATTATAATCAAAATAATAATAAATCTAATTAAATTTTAATCTTTAATTACTCCCGGTTGTTGTTCTGTCGCGACATAATAAATCCAGGAGCAATTAAAGATAGAATTTTAATTAGATTGATTATAATTAATTGATGACAATTAGTGATGTGGAAACAATGACAGATTTAATTTTGCTCAATTGGTTAAAATTTTCCTTAGGGGCCAGTAAAAAGCATTTCCGTCAACTTTCTGAATCTCAAAGACCGTTCTATACAACAATTGTGTAATCAATGCAAGATCATTCATTAATGACAATTAGATGAAAGTTATTCCGGAAACGAATCGTGCATACTTCATTAGATATCTACGTTTTTATTACCACTAACAGTATAGAAAGATATATGTAAATGAAAAAAAAAACATATTTGTCTAGCATTTTGTGATATATCTAAGGCCTTTGATTGTGTTTGGTTAAAGGGTCTGTTAAGAAAACTCGAGTCATACCGTATGGAATTCAAGGTGATCAATTGAAGTGGCTCAGAAGTTACTTAGGAAACAGAAAGCAATATTACTCATCTGTTGAATATCTTAATGCTGGGTTCACTACTTGGACCTCTCTATTGTTTCCTATTTATATGAATGACATAGATGATTATCTCTATTATTTGGAGATGATATTTCTCTGTCATACAGTTCATACTCATACCAGTTACTTGAAACTAAAATTAACAGCAATTTAGTCAAAATCATTGACTGGGTCAATACTTGGCTGATTAAGATTAATCCAAATAAAACAGAGTTTTTATTTATTTCAAATACACTTCCTAGTGATTGTATTAACCTATATTTTCAAAACTCTTTATTAGATTCTTGTGGAAATCATAGACATTTGGGAATACCCTTTAGCGACAACTGTAAGTGGGCCTTGTCATATCGATTCTATTTGTTTAAGTGTTTCCAAAAAAGATGTCAATTTTACGGAAACTAAAGTTTATTCTGAATCGTAATGCCCTAAGTAAAATATATCTCACATTTACTAGACCAATCATGGAATATGGATGTGAAGTGTGGAATGGCTGTGGTGTAGAATTTACCGACAAACTCGAAAAACTGCAACTTGAAGCTGCCAGGACTGTTACCGGTCTACTTACGCTGGTAGAGATTCTTTATATTTAGAAACTGGGTGAGAAAAACTTATAGATAGACGAAATAGGAGATGTATTTATTTGAAGTAAAATATAGTCATTAATTTTGCCCCTTATTATCTAGCAGATATATTACCCCCTAGAATTTCAGAAACTACTAATTATCCTTTAAGAAACAGTGAAAATTTTACCATTCCTTGCTATAGATTAACTCTGACATATTCTAACTCCTTCCCATCTACACTTCGTTCCTGGAACTCCTTAGATTTAGAGAATAGAGATGCCCCCAGTTATACTAGTTCTAAAAAGCAACTAGTGAGAAAAACCTTAGTTCCAGTTTGGTAAATTACGTTATAATTTCAGCATTCTTAACTACGATTTATTTAGATTTAGTTTAAAGGACAATCCTAGATGTGCTTGTGGTTTTGAGTGCGAAAATGTATTTCATTTTTTCTTGAATGTCCAATTAATGAACACATCAGATTCTCTAATTTTAATACCTCAAATTTACGGAGCTATAGATTTAGATATAATTTTATATGGAAACGAAAACTTAACTGAAGCATAACATGTTGATATTTTTACAGCAATTCATACGTTCTAGTGATAAGTTTGATTGATTGTATACATCTGTGTTATGTAATACGCGAAGTTTTCTAACATTTCATTGTTGCACATTATACATTTCAAAAGAGTATATTTTTTATGTATAGAAAGATTCCATACATTTATAAAGAATTAAATTATTTATTTCGTTTGTAACAAAAGGCTTTAATATAATCTAGAACTATCCAAGATGTAAAAACAAAATAGCAAGCAGGGAAAACACATTATTCGTTTTATCGTTCCAATTGATACCATATGACTCATTCTTTGTCATGAAGAATTGGTCTGTTCCCAGGTGGTATTCGGCATATATTTTTTTTAAACACGCATTAAATATTAGAAATCTGAATAACATCTGCAATCTATGCTAAAAGACATGAAGTCATTGAAAGTTAATTAATTGATTTATTGGGGTTTATTAGTAAGATAAGATAATATAAGATTTTATTGATTTAAAATCCAAAGGTTGGATTGTCATCAAACAACAAACGATACATTCAACTACAGCATGCAGGAATACACAAATATAAACATTCAGATTATTTACAATGAAAAATATATAATATAATATTTAATATAATATTTCGACTGAGGAGGTTTGATACAGAGACAGAATACCAGAAATATTATAGTTGTTCTTGCTCTTAAACAAATTACATTAATGAATTTCTGTATTTATACATTTCACTTATGCCTTTAATATGTGTAGCACATGTTTATGTCATAATCATTACTTCCAAATATAAAAAAGAATTTTCCTAAATCTGAAAAATTTGAAAATAAAGGTACAATATCAGTTAATTTCTGAAAGAATTTATCACGTATATCTTTAAGCTTATCACATATCATACTGAGATGGAATTCATCTTCTACTTCAGATCTGCATAAGGGACAAATTATATTTGCTAAGTTTATCTTTCTATGTCTGCCTTTTTCAATCATTAGAGTACTATTACTTATTCTTATTGTGATAAAGTTTGAAACATCTGATCTAACTATGTCTAATTTGAGAAAAATTTCAATTTCATATTTCTCTTTCAATTTACTATACGTTCTCAATTTATTTCCCTTTTCTTCCGAACCACCCAAAGATAATTTATCTTTCCAGAATTTGATATAATCCTCTTTCAATTTTTTGTTAACAGAAAAAGTTAATCGATTTTTAGAAAAAGTATTTTGATTCTCCCAAACATGGCCGAATCTTATTTTATCAAACAACAATTTGATTTTTGAACTATACCATCCAGAACAATTTATAATAGTATCATAAACCTTTCTGATCAGACTTGTACCCTTAGAATTAACAACATGATGCCAAAAACCTACCGAAAGTTTAATAGCATCCACTGAGCAAGGGATCATACCTAATTCACCTAAAACTGCCAAATTGGATGCTGTTTTATTTACCCCTAAAATATATTTTGCAAATTTTACTTGCACCAGTACTGGTTGAAATAAAAAATGTCTCGACTCAACATTTGCATTATCTTTCAACAATGTCTCTAGACACAGAACTTCACTACAATAAAGTAATATAGGCTTAACACATGAATCAAACAATTTAATTGCCTTTTTACACAAGAGCTCAGTTGCTTTAGTGAAACTACCCGAAGGCTTAAATAATATTCCTAAATACTTTTACTCATTAGTAATTTCTAGTACATGATTATTATATCTAAAAATATATTTTTTGATCACTTTACCAGATTTATTAAATATCATAACTTTAGTTTTGTCTATATTGAGACACAAATTCCACGTTTCACAGTAATCAGACAGCTTATTAAAACAATTTTGTAAACCATTAGCAGACTCTGAAATTAAAATCACATCATTTGCATACATAAGACAAGATATGCTATTAGTATGAGATGTTATTCTGATATGATTTCTATTAATTCAATTTAATATCATAATAATTAAATTAGTTTATTGTATTGAACATATATTAATTGTTGTATTAGTTAACGTTCAAATGTTCACTCAGCAATTCCACTTTTTACATATCAAGTCCATTTTTTATATACAAATTTGCAAACATTAACAATACGACTTCCGTCGCGGTCTGTTCGTTTGGTTTATTCTGAACACCATTATATTCACGTGCAAGTTTTAGCGGGAATGGTGATATAAATATTCTGAAATTTTCCGGTGCGGCATATTGCGTTACACAGTCGAGGAGGAAACATTATTCAACAAGAAGTTTTCATAAATCCTGTTTAAAATATATAAAAAAAAAAAAAAAAGGTTTTCATAAATCATGTTTAAAATATAAAAAAAAAAGTTTTCATAAATCAAGATAATTAAACTATTTAATATTCTGCTTGAAGCTTTTAAACAAATTTTCGATTCAAACTTCAGTTTATTTCAATCAAATATTGCCTTTTTATTTGAAACGTTCTGTGGTTAATCTGCATGCCAGTTTGTTTAATTTATCACTGATATTTAGTGTGTTGTTTTTTTGGGTTTTTTTTAATTACCTGTTCCAAGTACAGGCGATGAAATTTGCTTGATATTTAAACAATATGTACTATTAATTTTACTTTAGCGGGTCGATTGTCGATGTTTATAGATTATGTATGTATGAATATTTACAATTGTTGTGTGAATACCATTGCGTTCATGATATACTTTTTGTTTAAATACGCATACATGTATTCGATAATTGGATACACATATAAAAAAAAACCATACACATGAACATGTATATTTTCATGCGGCAAATATTTAACCCAATACATTTAGTTAAGCCATTCAGAGCAATTGATGATGCAATGAACTTTACAAAGAGCCAATTTTGATTCATTTATGAGCAAAGTCTTGTAGTTTGATAGAACCATATACTCTTAAAGCTCCATTTTAAGCAATACAGCTTGCATAATGTATCGTGTAATATTACAAATTAATGTAATCTTAACGAATATGAACACAGCATTTAGGTTGAATTCTGACAATTTTTCGTTTTTGTTTTATACATGCCTAGAGCTAGAGGGAGGAGAGAGAGGCCCGTCAATCCAGCGGGTTTAGTGTACAGGCAGAGATTGCGGGCGCGAGAACCTGGAGCAGTTCAACACAAGTGCAACGCCTACTAGTACCTGTTATACCTCCGGTACAACAAGCTTTGCAACCAGTGCCAACCCAAAATCAAGGTGTGCAAGCTGAACCAGTAGTTGCAAATGGTGAGAATCTATTAAATATGCCTTGCACAAATGATACACATACACCAATGTTAATGGCCTTTTCAAATGAATTAGACATTTTTCTACCGCAAACACTAAAAGGTGGAACTTAGAATACATTGATTTATCGTTGTTATTAAGACAAAATTTTAATTTCCTTAATGAAAATCAGAACTGCATTGCTGTTGATAATGGCCGATTAGTACTTCAGTCCGTCAACAAACCTGCAAAAAAGCACATTGAAAACATGTCTATGTGGACTGATGCTTTCATAAATTATGCTAAGGTTTTAATTACTAAACATCCACTTCTTGCTGGAGATCTTTTTATGTACATGGCAATAATTAGGGGTGCAATATCTGACGCCACGTTTGACCGTGTTTACATGTACGATCAGCAATTTAGACTTAGAATGTCATTGAATCCGACAAATTCATGGTCACAAATTGATGGTACACTTTAGTTACGTTTTATTACTAAGGGTGCTTCTGGTCTTCAGAACTCGACTCTCTCTAATAATGGAAGTCAGAGACCATGTTATGATTATAACTTTAAAAAGGTTGTTTTAGGCGTAATTGTATTTACCGTCATAATTGTATGAAATGTGGTGCCATTCATCCTGCTGCTTTGTGCAATCAATTTTTTAAAAAGAATTCTAATGCACAACTAAATGCTCGCAAAAGTACAAATTCATATTTGCAAAATTCTCAAAGAGCAGCAGCTGTAAATTTAAATATAAGACCTCCCTTGCTAGGTAATGGACCTCAAAACAAACAATAGACTTTGTTTTTTAGGTGACAGATTCAATGTTTGGAAACTTGGGTTTTCACCAATTAAACTCCATGAGCTTGAAGAATTCCTAAAACTTTACCCTAATAAAACTGCTGCCTATGAATTACTAGATGGTTTTTCAAATGGATTCAAAATTAAATACAGTGGTCCTAGATTAGCATTAGAAACAAAAAATCTAAAATCTGTCTTTATTAATCCAACTGTTGCATTACAAAAAGTAGAAAATGAAATAAATTTGGGTAGAATTGCTGGACCTTTTCAAAATCGGCCTATTTCTAATTTGAGATGTTCTCCAATAGGTGTTGTTCCTAAGAAGACAGGTGGTTGGAGATTGATAACCCATTTGTCATACCCACCGTCAAACAGTGTAAATGATTATATTGATGAACAGCACACAGCTGTTCACTACTCTTCATTTGAAAATGCGGTATCAATTGTTAAAAAATTAGGAAAGGGGGCTTTAATAGGAAAAAAGGATATAAAATCAGCATTTCGACTGTTACCATGTTATCCAGGTGACTTTGACCTTCTTGGATTTAAGATTGGATCTAATTATTACATTGATAAATGCCTTCCAATGGGGTGCTCAATTTCCTGCAAAACCTTTGAACAATTTTCAACATTTATTCATTGGTTAGTTTGTTTTAAAAGTAATTCTAAAAATTTAGATCATTATTTAGACGATTTCTTTTTTGCTGGTGAAGCTGGCACAAATAATTGCACAAATTTAATGAATCAATTTGATGGTGTTTGTGAACGTTTAGGTGTGCCAATTGCGAATGAAAAAACAGAAGACCCTACCACAATTTTAGAATATTTACGTTTAACAATTGATACCCAAAATATGGTTGTAAAAATTCCAGCAGATAAAGTGAAGGAGTTGTTAAATCAAATTAAAACAGTAGCTTCTGCAAAAAAGGTTACATTAAAATAATTACAATCCTTGTGTGGCTTGCTTGCATTTTGCACAAAAGCACTTCCTGCGGGTAGAGCGTTTAGTAGACAATTATATATGGCAACATCTAAAGCAAACAAACCATTTCATTTCATCAGAGTTACAAAGAACATGTTTGAAGACCTTATGATATGGAAATATTTTCTTGAAGAGTTCAATGGAATTACATATATTTTAGATGAAACATGGCTTTCTAACTATGACTTGCAACTCTTTAGCGATAGTTCAGACTTAGCTGAGAACGGTTGCTCAGGTTATTTTATGGGCAGGTGGTTCTTTCTACAATGGCCAAAAGAATGGGAGAATACTGATATATTGAAGGATATGACTTGTCTAGAAATTATTCCTATAGCTTTAGCAATATATCTTTGGAATGCTGAACTCTTAAAAATAAAAGGGTTTTGTTTCATGTAGATAACATGGCCGTAGTCGCAATTCTTAATAAGAAAACATCAAAAAGTGCACGTGCACTTAACATACTTAGACGCATTGTATATTGGACTTTGATTGGTAATTGCCATATTAAGGCTGATTATATTGAGTCATCAAAAAATGTTCTAGCTGATGCATCTCGCCGTCAATTTCAGAAATTCCGACAACTTGCTCCTCAAGCGGATCCCTTTCCAACACAAGTTCCATTGCAGTTCTTGAGTCTTTTGAAGGAGAATATCGAAGATTAATAGAAAATTCTATATCTTTGAATACATGGAACGTTTATGATAATGCAGTTAAAACATTAGAATCATTCAGATGTGAAATGAGTTTAGAACAAGTGGCCAGTTCCACTGTCGGATTTGATAAATTTTATTGCATTTTTGTCAAAAAATGAATATTCACCTTCAACAGTCAAATCATATATATCTGGCTTGAGCTATAGGATGAAAATATCTGGTTTATTGGATACTACTAATAGTTTCATAATTAAAAAAATGTTATTAGGCATGCAGCGTTTACACAAAAGGGTTGATTCAAGAAGACCAATTACAATTGATTTGCTCGTGCATATTTTTTATGCTTTACAGTATACGTGTTCATCAGTTTATGAAACTGCTCTATTTTCGTCTTGTTTTTCACTTGCCTTTTTTGCATTTTTACGAGTTGGTGAATTTGCTGTATCTCATTTGTCAGAGAGGCATATGTTACAATATTCCGATATATCAATTGATAAGGAAAATGGTTTGATTAATTTAAGTTTATCATCTTCAAAAACTGATCAATTAGCAATCAGAACTAATCTTGTAATACCACAGTTTGAGAACGTCAAGATTTGTCCTGTACACACGTTATTAAATTATTTGAAATTGAGACCAAAACTTGAAGGACCATTATTTTGTCATTTCAACCATAAATCTGTTACTCGTTTTCAAGTTTCGTCTATGTTAAAATCAACTTTACGCTTTCTAAACATTAATGAACAGGATTTCAATACACACTCATTTCGTATAGGGGCAGCAACCTCTTTCATTTTGAGAGGGAAATCTGAAGATGATATTAAACAAATGGGACGGTGGAAATCTAACGCATACATGAGATACGTTCGCATAAATTATTACCCTTCAAAAGCTTACCAAGTTGAACGTTAATCCTTTCGAAATTTCAGAATTGCAACAAATCTGGATCATTGGTTCATCCATTATATCAAGGGCAGAAGAACACACTAAGATGAGGCCTACTGGCACACATCTTGGCCTTGATAAGTATGGCTTTAAACTTACATGGGTTGGAATGCCGGGAATGAGTTGGATAAATATTGTTCCAATAGTGTTTAGATCTATCAGATGTTTTGGAATACCAAGGGCACTTCTTCTACACGTTGGTGGCAATGATCTAGGCAATTATTCCACAAAGGAACTGATAAAACATTTAAAATTTGCAATATATGTTGTAAATTGCATGTTGCCAACAACATCTTTTATTTTTTCAACTATTTTGCCACGAAGATCTTGGCGTTACTCATCAAATTGTATTGCAATGGAAAACGCAAGGAAAAGAGTTAATCGTGCCATAAGGACATTTTTTCAATACAACTGTGCATATGTGGTTACCCATCCAGATTTGGAAGATTGCCACACATCACTATTTAAAGATGGGAGTTCATTTGTCCTTTTTAGGGAATGACATTTTTATTAATATCATTCAAGGTGCTTTGGAACAATTTTTGTTGAACCCTTACACAAAGCTTTACCCTGTATAAAGTTGGTGAAAAATAATGTTGATTTGCTAGTTGCATAACACAATTTGTTTGCATTCACACATAATAGTTGATATGCGTTTAATTTGGCTAAAAAATGCTTTAACCGACATGTTTGTTTGCTAGTTTGCCACGTTTTGATGGCTAGTTTTGCTTAATTTCGCTACGTTTGTTGGCTAAATTATGGTATGTGTGATTTGTCGTCGATAATTTGGCGGATTAGCATTGTTAATAATGAATGCTAATATGGCGGAATTTATCGATTTATGCTGATGCTGCTTTGGACTAAACCCAACAGCCGAGAACTTTTTTCATTGAATGGTTACCCTTCAATGCTAATATTGTCAACATGTTTCTGTTGGCCTGTTTGCTTTACATCTCGAATTAAAGCTATGACAAATCATCTGCCATACAAATGTCTTTGTTGTTTATTAAAAATAATTGCATTAAGTATGTACTTAGTCAAGTGGTATACAAATGTCCTCGATAATTACAAGTCCAATGGTATGCAAATGTCGTGAATTTACCCAACTTTGACAATGGATAAAAAAAGGCATTACACACATTTCGGTTAATTTTGCTTAAGAGTTCATATACAATAATCGATACAAAAGCGTTCAACTATTAAAATATATACCATCCTGGCCGTTGTGGTAAAATTCCTACTTAAAGAATGGTTGCTAAGATGAGGCATAGTCATTAATAAAACTAATATTATCCTGAGACAACGTAATCAAAATGTCTCAATGGTTTTTAGGTTTATGGTGATTAACGCCACTTACAACAATATTTCAGTTATATCGTGACGGCCAGCTTTGTTGGCGGAGGAAACCACCGACCTGTCGCAAGTCACTGACAAACTTTATCACACAAAATGTCTCTATGGAAATACAGTGAAGCTAAAATTTTACCAACGCATGTTTTGGTTACTGGCACCTTATTTTCTTCCCGAATGTGATGGAAGTTGATGGAAAGTCATGTAGGCATATTCATAACAATTTTGCAAGTCATATCTAAAATTGTGAATTTATATGGTTTATGAGACTTCCGTTAATAGGAATAGCATATCCGTTAAATCCTTATGGAAATTAATCGTTTTGTTTTGATGTTAAGACAAATAAAAAAAAACACCATAACTTACTCCATTGAAAAGTAAATTATTTACAACTGTTGCGTCATTTTCACTTGGCAGTATTTTTTTTATATTTTTATTTGAGATTAGTTGAGTAGACATTTATTCATAATGTTTCAATTGCACCAGAAAAAGAGTTCATTCCATTAGGAATTTCCTGCGATGACTAACGAGAATTGCATTTGGAATTTGAAAAAAAGGAAACATCTTAAATCTCCTGAAATTAAATTCAATCATTGTGTCCATCGGGGACATTGGTTAATGAGACGACCCCTAATTTTCATGGCTACCACTTTGGTATCAATATCATACACAGAAGTGATGCAAAAAAAACTTTTCAGCCTACGAATAAACTTTTCAGCCTACGAATAAACTTTCCTTGTACCCTGTAGCTATGTACAGCGGAGGGCGCAGACAAGTATGAAACTGATACTAATGTAACGCGGACCACGAAGAAGACACCCTTGACAACATTTATGAAAGGCGAGGAATGACGCTTGTTTCTGTCCTTTTTGTTTAAATCTGACAAGTGTTCCGACTTTTTTGACATTGCAGGATAAACACAATATACGTACATTGTCGTTAAATATAAAATTCATTTGTACTCGCTGCGAAACAGGCCTGAAAAGCTCACCGAAGGCTCGCTATTCTGCCTGTTTCTAAAGCTCGTACAAATAAATTTTATATTTACCGACAATGTACGTATATTGTATATTCATTTGTATAATTTGTATAATTGTCACAAACTGTATTGCTTTATGAAAATAAGATTTTGAATTTGAAATTTGAATTTGTTATTCCAGACACGCGTCGTGCGCACTAAATTTGATATCTACATTTTTATTTTAAGAGGTAGTTTATTTTCATGAATAACATCCTGATACTTACATTATGACACATGCTTGAGAGATGTAAGGTAACTTATTTTCATGGATAGCCCTTTCATACTAATATCACAAACTGGGGGAGACGTGGGTGCCTTATTTTCATGGAAAATCTTCTGAGACTTTTATCATCCAATGAAGAGACAGTTTATCTTAAAAATATCATTCTGATAACTACATATGAAACACTGGAGAGATGTAATGTAGCTTGTTGCCATGGGCAACGTTCTGAAACTTATATATCATAAATACAACTACCATATGATCACTACCAGGACGACCCCTCTCTGTTTGAATATACGTCTATGGAGATAAAAATAGAACAACTATCAGGTTGTGTTGTGGAATCAAATCTGTGTAGGTTTGTTATTGTTTGTTTATATCTGTATTGTCGTTGGCGATCCAATTATCAGAGGGATTGGTTCCAGCTAACCGGTTTAAACCCGCCACAATTTTGTGTCTGTCCCAAATAGGACCTGAAATTCCGCCGCCATATGTTGTTGTCATTTGTGCGTTCAATGTCCTGAGGTAAGAAGTAGTTGTTCATTTTGCTGATAACCGCTGGTGTAATGGTTCGAGAGCGATAGATCGTGGGTTCGAGCCCCAGTCAGGTCAAACCAAAGACTATAAAATTGGTATTTGTTGCTTTTCCGCTAAGCACGCAGTATTTAGGAGAAAGAGCAAAGACTGGTTGGCTTGGAATCAGAATAATGTGTCCGAGTGGGACTACATGTCTACCCGGGGACTGTTGTTTCAGTTACCTAGCACTATAAAAATCCAACTCAGCGTGTTGGTCTAGAATAAAGAGGACATCATCATCTATCTCATGGAAAATTAACTTGTTCTCGCCATGATATAGCTGAAAATTGCTGAATTGGCGTTAAACATAACTCGAAAGTAAATTTCATTCTTTTATTAAATGTCGTAATTGTTAAAAAAAACCAACAACATATTTTTCCAAACTTTATACAACACATTATAGAAATTATATTGTTTAATGTACATAAAGCTATAAATAATATATACATTATTATCATAATATTATTTTAAGAATTTTATTCCAGTAAAAGTAATTTTAATGATATTAAGTGTGATCACTATATTTGCTATTTTGAGGGGGTAATTTGTTACATTCAGTAGTCCCCCTGTTATAAGGCACCTCACCCCAGAGGTCACCACTCTTATCAGACCAGATTTCAGATTCACCTAGATAGTCAAATAGTACTAAATTGTCCACCTCAAATGAAGCCACCCCTCTAATAGAGGCCACCTTTTCACTGTAGAATGGATGGCCTTATAAGAGGGTCACTACTGTATTCCGTAAACTTTAGACCCTTTACAATTATAATATGTAACATTTCAAAATACAAAAATATAATTTTCACTTTATGGTAACCACATCGGTGATGTGATGGTTAGCATGCTCGAGTACGTAGATCGTCGATTCGAGCCCCCGGTCAAACCAAAGACTATAAAAATGGAATTTGCTGCTCTTCCGCTAAGCATGCACTATAAAGATCGAACTATGTGTGTTGGTCTAGTACACAGAATAGTCATCTCATCGAATGTAACTTGTTCTAGTCGCGATATAGCTGAAAATTATTCATTTGGCGTTAAACAACAATCACTCACTCACTCGTACAAAATGTACATTTGAAGGAAATTTGTTTTAACCTGATCATATTTTCCATATGTTACATTAACGATGTGTATTCTTCTACGGTGAACTCAGTAGGTGAATGTACTCATAATTGGATGACATTTTGTGCCGCTTGAATTATGACGTACATTCACCCCTCCCCCTCCCCCTCCCCCTCCCCGGAACTGTATTTTGAAATAAAGCACCTGATGTACTTCATGCTATTACAAAGTTTTGGTAATTAAAGGTAAAAACGCAATAGTTTGGTATAGGCACTGAGAACAAATTCAGGGAATTACCGGGTATATAAATATATTTACAGGATGCATGAAAAGACGAAATTCAAGGAAACATTTGGGAAGCTTGTTTCTTATAAGGTGTATCAAAATTACTGTTACATAAAGATAAATAATAAATATTTACAAATATCAAACCTGTAATAAGAGGTCACCATTGGGATAAACAAAAACATTTGTATGAATAAAAAAGATATATAGAATCTAACACCGGCAAAAGTGCAAGACAGGGAAATCTCCGACACCGGAGGGTAAGATTTCAATCGTTCGCTGACGAGGCAGACAGACCAGTTCCTATTTTTAGCGATGTGAGATTTCCTTATCTTGCACTAGTGCTAGACAAAAAAAAAATCACGTGCGTTTTACCGGAAAATGCATGCCGTACAGTTTATGTCAACTGCCTCCCCCCTCTCCCCTAATTCTCCATGCTTTTCCTTTTTAAAATAAGCAATTCACTGTACATATATAAGTTTTTAATCTTTTATAAACACGCAAATCCTAACAATTAGCCATATTATTACATAACAAGATGAACTGTGAGCTAATGCTCACTTATGATATCCCCGCTCTTCGGCACACAGGAAGTAGGAATCTGACGGGTCAAAAAACGCTTCCCTCGATATAATGTACCTATATGAAGCTTGTGACCAAATATCAGATGTCTGCCATCAATAGTTGCTGAGAAAAATGTGACTAAAAATGGACATATACAAAATGTATGTTCAATGTGTATAAAAATCAACAAAGTCGGCAAACAGGAAGTAGGAATCTGATGGGTCAAAAAACGCTTCCTACGATATTGGTACATATATGAAGCGTGTGACCTAATATCAGTTCTCAGCCATCAATAGTTGCTGAGAAAAATGTGACGAAAAATGTGCATATATGTTCAATGTGTATAAAAACCAACTAAGTCGGCAAACAGGAAGTAGGAATCTGACGGGTCCAAATACGCTTCCCACAATATGGCATACATATATGAAGCTTGTGACCAAATATCAGATTCCTGTCATCAATAGTTGCTTAGAAAAATGCGACGAAAAATGTGCATATACAAATGTATGTTAAATGTGTATAAAAATCAACAGTCGGCAAACAGGAAGTAGGAATCTGATGGGTCCAAAAACACTTCCCACAATATGGTATACCTATATGACACTTGTGACCAAATATCAGATTTCTGCCGTCAACAGTTACTGAGATAAATGCAACGAAAAATATCTTGGACGGACGGAAGGATGGACAGACGGACAGAGGTAAAACAGTATACCCCCCCCCCCCCTTCGGGGAGCGGGGGTATAATAACCCGAGTTCACGCAATACACACAAATACGGAACTACTATTTTGATTGACATGAAGGGGAAATAACTCACATTGTTTACATGATGCGCTGTTTACAAACAAACACGAAACTAAAAACAGCTGATAAAAGTGAGAAATAAAATCAAACACCGGCAAAAAGTGCAAGACAGGGAAATCTCCGACACCCTCGGGTAAAATTTCAATCGTTCGCTGACTCAGCGAGCCTCGTCAGCGAACGATTGAAATCTTGCCCTCGTGTGTCGGAGATTTCCTTGTCTTGCACTTTTGCCGGTTAGATTCTATATTTCTCACCTTTGAGACAGACCAGTTCCTATTTTTAGCGATGTGAGATTTTCTTATCTAAAAACATCTGATAAAAGTGAGAAATAAAATCAAACACCGGCAAAAAGTACAAGACAAGGAAATCTCCGACACCCTCGGGTAAAATTTCAATCGTGTGTCGGAGATTTCTCTGTCTTGCACTTTTGACGGTGTTAGATTCTATATATTTCACATCGCTAAAAATAGGAACGGGTCTGTCTCAAAAGTGAGAAAGCGTAACTTGCGGCAGGCCGGTGGTTTTCTCCGGTTTCCTCCAACAATTAAACTGACCGCTACGATAGAACTGAAATATTGTTGAAAGTGGCATTAAACACCATAACCCTAGGCCTAAAAAGTGTCTTATGCACAATCTCATAATAATCAACCTAGTGTGCCATATACACTATCTCATACTAATCAACATAGTTGGTTTAACTAGAAGTACTACCAAGTCTTTTATGAGTTTCATTTCTGTAGGTGCTGTTACTGCGAGTAAATCGTATGCTAAACGTTTGATTGGTCAGTTCAGTGTTGTATTGCTGATGTTTGTGTACTCTGTTATATAATCGTCGTCTCTCTTTGAAGCAGCATACACAGACGAGGATCAAACCTTTAAATTCCTTTTTAAATTTTTCCTAAATAAAATAAAACAATGGATTTCAATGTTGATATTTGATTTTGACTTGTAATGATGTAAATGTAAATGGCTTAACTAATTATGGATTTTGACGGCGACTTTCTCGAAAAAGAAATTGCGCTCGGTAAATCAAAATGAAAGAAAATATAAATATCTAAAAGCGAAGTAAACTAACATTGTTTTAAGTGTTCGACTTATGATTACAAACAAATGTGCCATATCCGACCATTCTAGACTGATAATGTATATTGGCATCAGACAAAGCTATATATATATAGACTATGCTTTAGCTGTTCAATGAACTATATGATAAAGGAAGATATGTTTTTATTAGAAA
Organism: Bathymodiolus brooksi; assembly: GCA_963680875.1. Classification (NCBI taxonomy): domain Eukaryota; kingdom Metazoa; phylum Mollusca; class Bivalvia; order Mytilida; family Modiolidae; genus Bathymodiolus; species Bathymodiolus brooksi. The sequence continues at coordinate 92,495,746 of OY804579.1, forward strand.
ACTAATGCATATTTAACAATGTATTTACTATATGTACATGTACATGTATGAAAATGTAAGCCATAATGCATTTTTTGTAATTCTGTTCTTCCCGTAGTGATATTCCAACCCACCACGTTGGTACGCTGCAGCACTGATTCACTTAGGAATCATCCCTCGCACCCCACCACCTCGGCCAAATACACTATTATTATATTATTGTCTACTCCTGAGGGAACTGTTCTCCTATAGTGTTGTCTGGTGAGGGATAGTGCCTGAGCCAACGGCGAGGGCACTATATACCTCACCAGGCAACACTATAGGAAAACTGTTCTTGAGGGAGAAGACAATAATATATTTAGTACATAACATCCCGTTCTAGACATAAAAGAAAGAAAAACACACTCAAATTCAATATAATGATAATAATAAAATTTACAGTGTAACATTATATTTGTATTGCCAAACCTGGCCATGTTGACAGCAGACTATGCACAGCATGAAACTATTTTAAGGGAGATAAATCTTGACAAAAATATATAAAAATTACGCGGGAAAATCTATGCCACAGGTATAATCCCCGCGGGAAATCGTTTGAAACTGGTATAGTTCCCGTCGCTAGGTATAGTCACCTGTTGTCAAGTGTACTGTTCAAAAATAGTACACACTGATTATCCAATCAAAATACAGCATGTATGTTAGGTACTAAATTCAAATATAGCTTCACTAAACGAGATGATATATGTTTAAAAGATTAATGTGTTGTCAAAGTGTTTGTGGGTTTTTTTCTTTGCTTATGTCTTTGTGCTTGTTCTAATGTTGCTTTATAATGCGGCTCGTCCTGTGCGCAACAATCTCTTGTAAATAGTCTTTTTGTATAGGTTTGGTTTTGGTTTATGGTGTTTAACGCCACTTTCAACAATATTTCAGTTATATCGTGGCGATCACTTTTAATAGTGAAGGAAACCAGAGAAAACCACCGACCTGTCACAAGTCACTGACAAACTTTATCGCATAATTTTGTATCGAATACACCTCGCCATGAACAGGGTTCGAACTCACAACTTGTATTTGAAAATCCAACTACCATCCGATCACGGCCACGACTCCCCCTTGCTTTGCATAGGTAATATCAACAAAAGTACTTACGTTCAATAATCCATATATAAACGGATTATAACAAGCATTACTCATAGCCAACCAGTTGGAACAGAGCCAGATAATGTTGATGTATTTAAGCCTGCAATGAGAAAAGACAAACAATGGTCCATAAACACAAGATAGAAAACTAAAAATTGACAGGCACCTACCTCACTAAAACCCGAGGGTGAACTGGATTCTATGGAATCGTAAGCAGTTCCTACTGCAATAGTGACACCCGTGTTGCTTATGCTAAATTTATGTGATGTCATATTCGATGAGAAGCTATGAAAGAGGAAAGAACGGGATTTCACTACGACAGACGGAGCATATCCGAGGAAATCTATGACACATACATTCCGTAACGATTAGCCAAGTTACAATGCAATGGCGACCGATGAGGATTTTTTTTTTAATTATTTGGCTTTCCAATCTTTTACCTGATTAATGTTATTCCAGAAACGTGTCGTGAGAAATTAATTAATTAATTAAGGTCAAATTACCTATTTGTCAGCTATATCACTGTTAGAACTAGAACAAGTTATATGTTGATGCAATGGTGAAGATAATGCTTGTTTTGTTCTAGACCAACATGCTTAGTTGGATTTTTGTCTCGCATAACAACAGTCGGCGGGGAGACCTGCCTCACAACCAACCATAGTTTGTTCTTACTCATTAAAGCTGCGTTCTTAGCGGAGAAGCAACCACTACCAATTTAACAGTAGTTTAGCTTACCCGTCAGGGGGTCGAACCACCACCTTCTGCACTAGCGAACAGCACGCTAACCATTACGTTATCGGTGAGCAGTTTTTGGTATTTGTGTATTATTTTTACCATTAACTCTACGGACCAATCCACAACCTCGTACATGTTATTCAGGGCCGGTCTTAAGCCAATTGAACCAATTGCTTACAATTGGGCCCCGTGCAGGAGTTATCTACTTCATGCTGTTCAAGTACACACAACAACACGCTGCAGGTTTTACAGAGAACAATTGGGTCCCACACCTCCTATACCCGGCCCTGGTGCTATTGATATCACACGATATTTGTACTACATGCAAACAAACAGAATCATTAATTTTACTTTGTCATTGTGAATATTATGGCTGAAGCTCAGAATCCTTGTAATAATTACGCTTAAACAATTATGGACGTTGTTTTCAAGATCCCTATATTATAAATACATTTCTGTTTAGTTTTTACTTACGATGATATTTTGTCTCTGAGGAATGGTACCAGTATATTGTATATTTGTAGAGGTAACCAGCACACAGAAAATAGTGCGACCACAATAATCAACATCTTTACAACCTACAAGTATAAAATAAGATAAAACACTCATAATACACGACAGGTTAATGCTATGGCAAGGCCGACGACGATGACTACGGTTATATTGATGCCATTGTAATTCTATACGCTGAAATATCATTTTATGTTAAATTTTACGTATACACTCAATGGCTTAAGGAGAGATGTGAATGCAGTTTTTTTGTGATATTGGTGGAATTGTTGACAATCACTGTTTAATCTATCTTTTCATAATGCATATATTTTCTAAATTATGTGACAAGTTGTATTCGTAATAGATATATTTAAAATACTGATTGATCCCTTGACGTTAAACATTAATCAATCAATTTCTATGTCAATATATAATGAATAGGCCTGCATGCAGGGTAAACGTTATTGTCATTATTTCATAGTTGTTATATTAAGATTAATGGTCTATATCTACGACTAACGAACAGTGAAATAAGAAGTCACTGACTCAGTCATTGGCATGTCCTTGTTCATTTTTATATTGTCTTTTCTATGATAGAATCTGGGAGGAATTTTATTGCTTGCTTACATGAACAGAATGTAGGACGAGACGTAGGCGAGTGCATGGTGGATGGAAAATGCCACACTACTTGCAGTATATTTTTTCACGAGTTCCTTTGTTTTCAGTTGCAATTTTTATCGACCTGACATATTTGCTCTTATTTTACTTGTGGCAATCATAATCTTGGTCTTTAAATTAAGCAACAATCAATCAATCATGTTATTATAAGAAATGAGTTGCTAAATTTTTAACATGTAGGCAAGTATATGCCTGTGTCAAGTTTCTGTTTTGTAGTGTTACAATCTTGTTATGGTAGATTAATTTAATTATATATTTTAATACATAAATTAATATTTTAAAATCATCAATACTCTGGTATGGTACTCAATCAAGGTTATTTGAAACATTCTCATTATCCATGGTCGTAAAAACAATTATTAATTTAGTTGTCGTCAAGGGTTATGCTTGCTGTTTCAAAAGTGGGGCATTTACCTCAGTTGTATCCATTGCGCTACAGCCATGTTAGTAATCACTTCAGACAAACGAAAAGGACTTAACCATGTCTAAGCTGATTGACGAAAGGTTTGAAGTTACCAAAGGGGCAATCAGAGGTCGTAAATCTAAGAAGAACAGACAATCCCAATAGCCAAAAGAAAAAGGACAAAAGGACAAAAATTGATCTACAAAACACTACACAGAAAACTAAAGATTGAGCAACACGAACCCTACTAAAATCTAAAGGTACCCGTCGTGCTACTCTTGTTACAAACCAAGTGATAAGTCATAAATGAGGAATCGACCGGATTGTGATTACGAACATGTCCGTGGTCATTTTTGACAGATGACCCGAAGCGGTTAACCAAGTCACCTAAAACTTGCGAAGTGATGACTTCATGATAAAAACGTAGCTAGCAAATTTAATGCGCATGACGCGTTTCTGAAATAACCTTCATCCGGTACAATCAAAGCCTAAATATGTGAATTTCAATAATTGGTTGTTGCAATTATGATTAAGCGATTAACATTAACCTTCAACAAACTAGTAACGTATGTTCTCCTCCCTCATACATAGGTGACATTAACGATGTTGTCTATCCTATTAAGGTACTTGCTCCCAAAGAATTTTAAGTTGTTTGGTTTTCACATATTTAGGCTTTGATTGTACCGGATGTAGGTTATTTCAGAAACCCGTCGTGCGCATTAAATTTGCTAGCTTCATGTTTATTATGACTTTTAGAATAAAATGACAATATTGTTTAAATTACAGGTGATTTGGTGAGAAAAGATTTTGTTTTTGGCTCAGAAGGTATGCTTAATCCCTGATGTTTTATTTATAGCAACATATGGTGGAAGATTGGGGGTACCATAGGGTATAATTACGAAAGCAGACAGACAAAAGGTTCGAAATGGCCCAGTGGTTTCAGTTGAGAAGATTAAAGAGCTTAAAAAACAATCACAGGGAAAAGGCCGGACGATGGACACCAATGTATCGCACCAACGAAACAACATAGTAAATTGTTCTTTTATTGATTCCATGCTGACAAATGCGATTCCCTGTGATCTTGCTATATTATAATCAAAATAATAATAAATCTAATTAAATTTTAATCTTTAATTACTCCCGGTTGTTGTTCTGTCGCGACATAATAAATCCAGGAGCAATTAAAGATAGAATTTTAATTAGATTGATTATAATTAATTGATGACAATTAGTGATGTGGAAACAATGACAGATTTAATTTTGCTCAATTGGTTAAAATTTTCCTTAGGGGCCAGTAAAAAGCATTTCCGTCAACTTTCTGAATCTCAAAGACCGTTCTATACAACAATTGTGTAATCAATGCAAGATCATTCATTAATGACAATTAGATGAAAGTTATTCCGGAAACGAGTCGTGCATACTTCATTAGATATCTACGTTGTTATTACCACTAACATTATAGAAAGATATATGTAAATGAAAAAAAAAACATATTTGTCTAGCATTTTGTGATATATCTAAGGCCTTTGATTGTGTTTGGTTAAAGGGTCTGTTAAGACAACTCGAGTCATACCGTATGGAATTCAAGGTGATCAATTGAAGTGGCTCAGAAGTTACTTAGTAAACAGAAAGCAATATTACTCATCTGTTGAATATCTTAATGCTGGGTTCACTACTTGGACCTCTCTATTGTTTCCTATTTATATGAATGACATAGATGATTATCTCTATTATTTGGAGATGATATTTCTCTGTCATACAGTTCATACTCATACCAGTTACTTGAAACTAAAATTAACAGCAATTTAGTCAAAATCATTGACTGGGTCAATACTTGGCTGATTAAGATTAATCCAAATAAAACAGAGTTTTTATTTATTTCAAATACACTTCCTAGTGATTGTATTAACCTATATTTTCAAAACTCTTTATTAGATTCTTGTGGAAATCATAGACATTTGGGAATACCCTTTAGCGACAACTGTAAGTGGGCCTTGTCATATCGATTCTATTTGTTTAAGTGTTTCCAAAAAAGATGTCAATTTTACGGAAACTAAAGTTTATTCTGAATCGTAATGCCCTAAGTAAAATATATCTCACATTTACTAGACCAATCATGGAATATGGATGTGAAGTGTGGAATGGCTGTGGTGTAGAATTTACCGACAAACTCGAAAAACTGCAACTTGAAGCTGCCAGGACTGTTACCGGTCTACTTACGCTGGTAGAGATTCTTTATATTTAGAAACTGGGTGAGAAAAACTTATAGATAGACGAAATAGGAGATGTATTTATTTGAAGTAAAATATAGTCATTAATTTTGCCCCTTATTATCTAGCAGATATATTACCCCCTAGAATTTCAGAAACTACTAATTATCCTTTAAGAAACAGTGAAAATTTTACCATTCCTTGCTATAGATTAACTCTGACATATTCTAACTCCTTCCCATCTACACTTCGTTCCTGGAACTCCTTAGATTTAGAGAATAGAGATGCCCCCAGTTATACTAGTTTTAAAAAGCAACTAGTGAGAAAAACCTTAGTTCCAGTTTGGTAAATTACGTTATAATTTCAGCATTCTTAACTACGATTTATTTAGATTTAGTTTAAAGGACAATCCTAGATGTGCTTGTGGTTTTGAGTGCGAAAATGTATTTCATTTTTTCTTGAATGTCCAATTAATGAACACATCAGATTCTCTAATTTTAATACCTCAAATTTACGGAGCTATAGATTTAGATATAATTTTATATGGAAACGAAAACTTAACTGAAGCATAACATGTTGATATTTTTACAGCAATTCATACGTTCTAGTGATAAGTTTGATTGATTGTATACATCTGTGTTATGTAATACGCGAAGTTTTCTAACATTTCATTGTTGCACATTATACATTTCAAAAGAGTATATTTTTTATGTATAGAAAGATTCCATACATTTATAAAGAATTAAATTATTTATTTCGTTTGTAACAAAAGGCTTTAATATAATCTAGAACTATCCAAGATGTAAAAACAAAATAGCAAGCAGGGAAAACACATTATTCGTTTTATCGTTCCAATTGATACCATATGACTCATTCTTTGTCATGAAGAATTGGTCTGTTCCCAGGTGGTATTCGGCATATATTTTTTTTAAACACGCATTAAATATTAGAAATCTGAATAACATCTGCAATCTATGCTAAAAGACATGAAGTCATTGAAAGTTAATTAATTGATTTATTGGGGTTTATTAGTAAGATAAGATAATATAAGATTTTATTGATTTAAAATCCAAAGGTTGGATTGTCATCAAACAACAAACGATACATTCAACTACAGCATGCAGGAATACACAAATATAAACATTCAGATTATTTACAATGAAAAATATATAACATAATATTTAATATAATATTTCGACTGAGGAGGTTTGATACAGAGACAGAATACCAGAAATATTATAGTTGTTCTTGCTCTTAAACAAATTACATTAATGAATTTCTGTATTTATACATTTCACTTATGCCTTTAATATGTGTAGCACATGTTTATGTCATAATCATTACTTCCAAATATAAAAAAGAATTTTCCTAAATCTGAAAAATTTGAAAATAAAGGTACAATATCAGTTAATTTCTGAAAGAATTTATCACGTATATCTTTAAGCTTATCACATATCATACTGAGATGGAATTCATCTTCTACTTCAGATCTGCATAAGGGACAAATTCTATTTGCTAAGTTTATCTTTCTATGTCTGCCTTTTTCAATCATTAGAGTACTATTACTTATTCTTATTGTGATAAAGTTTGAAACATCTGATCTAACTATGTCTAATTTGAGAAAAATTTCAATTTCATATTTCTCTTTCAATTTACTATACGTTCTCAATTTATTTCCCTTTTCTTCCGAACCACCCAAAGATAATTTATCTTTCCAGAATTTGATATAATCCTCTTTCAATTTTTTGTTAACAGAAAAAGTTAATCGATTTTTAGAAAAAGTATTTTGATTCTCCCAAACATGGCCGAATCTTATTTTATCAAACAACAATTTGATTTTTGAACTATACCATCCAGAACAATTTATAATAGTATCATAAACCTTTCTGATCAGACTTGTACCCTTAGAATTAACAACATGATGCCAAAAACCTACCGAAAGTTTAATAGCATCCACTGAGCAAGGGATCATACCTAATTCACCTAAAACTGCCAAATTGGATGCTGTTTTATTTACCCCTAAAATATATTTTGCAAATTTTACTTGCACCAGTACTGGTTGAAATAAAAAATGTCTCGACTCAACATTTGCATTATCTTTCAACAATGTCTCTAGACACAGAACTTCACTACAATAAAGTAATATAGGCTTAACACATGAATCAAACAATTTAATTGCCTTTTTACACAAGAGCTCAGTTGCTTTAGTGAAACTACCCGAAGGCTTAAATAATATTCCTAAATACTTTTACTCATTAGTAATTTCTAGTACATGATTATTATATCTAAAAATATATTTTTTGATCACTTTACCAGATTTATTAAATATCATAACTTTAGTTTTGTCTATATTGAGACACAAATTCCACGTTTCACAGTAATCAGACAGCTTATTAAAACAATTTTGTAAACCATTAGCAGACTCTGAAATTAAAATCACATCATTTGCATACATAAGACAAGATATGCTATTAGTATGAGATGTTATTCTGATATGATTTCTATTAATTCAATTTAATATCATAATAATTAAATTAGTTTATTGTATTGAACATATATTAATTGTTGTATTAGTTAACGTTCAAATGTTCACTCAGCAATTCCACTTTTTACATATCAAGTCCATTTTTTATATACAAATTTGCAAACATTAACAATACGACTTCCGTCGCGGTCTGTTCGTTTGGTTTATTCTGAACACCATTATATTCACGTGCAAGTTTTAGCGGGAATGGTGATATAAATATTCTGAAATTTTCCGGTGCGGCATATTGCGTTACACAGTCGAGGAGGAAACATTATTCAACAAGAAGTTTTCATAAATCCTGTTTAAAATATATAAAAAAAAAAAAAAAAAGTTTTCATAAATCATGTTTAAAATATAAAAAAAAAAGTTTTCATAAATCAAGATAATTAAACTATTTAATATTCTGCTTGAAGCTTTTAAACAAATTTTCGATTCAAACTTCAGTTTATTTCAATCAAATATTGCCTTTTTATTTGAAACGTTCTGTGGTTAATCTGCATGCCAGTTTGTTTAATTTATCACTGATATTTAGTGTGTTGTTTTTTAGGGGTTTTTTTAATTACCTGTTCCAAGTACAGGCGATGAAATTTGCTTGATATTTAAACAATATGTACTATTAATTTTACTTTAGCGGGTCGATTGTCGATGTTTATAGATTATGTATGTATGAATATTTACAATTGTTGTGTGAATACCATTGCGTTCATGATATACTTTTTGTTTAAATACGCATACATGTATTCGATAATTGGATACACATATAAAAAAAAAACATACACATGAACATGTATATTTTCATGCGGCAAATATTTAACCCAATACATTTAGTTAAGCCATTCAGAGCAATTGATGATGCAATGAACTTTACAAAGAGCCAATTTTGATTCATTTATGAGCAAAGTCTTGTAGTTTGATAGAACCATATACTCTTAAAGCTCCATTTTAAGCAATACAGCTTGCATAATGTATCGTGTAATATTACAAATTAATGTAATCTTAACGAATATGAACACAGCATTTAGGTTGAATTCTGACAATTTTTCGTTTTTGTTTTATACATGCCTAGAGCTAGAGGGAGGAGAGAGAGGCCCGTCAATCCAGCGGGTTTAGTGTACAGGCAGAGATTGCGGGCGCGAGAACCTGGAGCAGTTCAACACAAGTGCAACGCCTACTAGTACCTGTTATACCTCCGGTACAACAAGTTTTGCAACCAGTGCCAACCCAAAATCAAGGTGTGCAAGCTGAACCAGTAGTTGCAAATGGTGAGAATCTATTAAATATGCCTTGCACAAATGATACACATACACCAATGTTAATGGCCTTTTCAAATGAATTAGACATTTTTCTACCGCAAACACTAAAAGGTGGAACTTAGAATACATTGATTTATCGTTGTTATTAAGACAAAATTTTAATTTCCTTAATGAAAATCAGAACTGCATTGCTGTTGATAATGGCCGATTAGTACTTCAGTCCGTCAACAAACCTGCAAAAAAGCACATTGAAAACATGTCTATGTGGACTGATGCTTTCATAAATTATGCTAAGGTTTTAATTACTAAACATCCACTTCTTGCTGGAGATCTTTTTATGTACATGGCAATAATTAGGGGTGCAATATCTGACGCCACGTTTGACCGTGTTTACATGTACGATCAGCAATTTAGACTTAGAATGTCATTGAATCCGACAAATTCATGGTCACAAATTGATGGTACACTTTAGTTACGTTTTATTACTAAGGGTGCTTCTGGTCTTCAGAACTCGACTCTTTCTAATAATGGAAGTCAGAGACCATGTTATGATTATAACTTTAAAAAGGTTGTTTTAGGCGTAATTGTATTTACCGTCATAATTGTATGAAATGTGGTGCCATTCATCCTGCTGCTTTGTGCAATCAATTTTTTAAAAAGAATTCTAATGCACAACTAAATGCTCGCAAAAGTACAAATTCATATTTGCAAAATTCTCAAAGAGCAGCAGCTGTAAATTTAAATATAAGACCTCCCTTGCTAGGTAATGGACCTCAAAACAAACAATAGACTTTGTTTTTTAGGTGACAGATTCAATGTTTGGAAACTTGGGTTTTCACCAATTAAACTCCATGAGCTTGAAGAATTCCTAAAACTTTACCCTAATAAAACTGCTGCCTATGAATTACTAGATGGTTGTTCAAATGGATTCAAAATTAAATACAGTGGTCCTAGATTAGCATTAGAAACAAAAAATCTAAAATCTGTCTTTATTAATCCAACTGTTGCATTACAAAAAGTAGAAAATGAAATAAATTTGGGTAGAATTGCTGGACCTTTTCAAAATCGGCCTATTTCTAATTTGAGATGTTCTCCAATAGGTGTTGTTCCTAAGAAGACAGGTGGTTGGAGATTGATAACCCATTTGTCATACCCACCGTCAAACAGTGTAAATGATTATATTGATGAACAGCACACAGCTGTTCACTACTCTTCATTTGATAATGCGGTATCAATTGTTAAAAAATTAGGAAAGGGGGCTTTAATAGGAAAAAAGGATATAAAATCAGCATTTCGACTGTTACCATGTTATCCAGGTGACTTTGACCTTCTTGGATTTAAGATTGGATCTAATTATTACATTGATAAATGCCTTCCAATGGGGTGCTCAATTTCCTGCAAAACCTTTGAACAATTTTCAACATTTATTCATTGGTTAGTTTGTTTTAAAAGTAATTCTAAAAATTTAGATCATTATTTAGACGATTTCTTTTTTGCTGGTGAAGCTGGCACAAATAATTGCACAAATTTAATGAATCAATTTGATGGTGTTTGTGAACGTTTAGGTGTGCCAATTGCGAATGAAAAAACAGAAGACCCTACCACAATTTTAGAATATTTACGTTTAACAATTGATACCCAAAATATGGTTGTAAAAATTCCAGCAGATAAAGTGAAGGAGTTGTTAAATCAAATTAAAACAGTAGCTTCTGCAAAAAAGGTTACATTAAAATAATTACAATCCTTGTGTGGCTTGCTTGCATTTTGCACAAAAGCACTTCCTGCGGGTAGAGCGTTTAGTAGACAATTATATATGGCAACATCTAAAGCAAACAAACCATTTCATTTCATCAGAGTTACAAAGAACATGTTTGAAGACCTTATGATATGGAAATATTTTCTTGAAGAGTTCAATGGAATTACATATATTTTAGATGAAACATGGCTTTCTAACTATGACTTGCAACTCTTTAGCGATAGTTCAGACTTAGCTGAGAACGGTTGCTCAGGTTATTTTATGGGCAGGTGGTTCTTTCTACAATGGCCAAAAGAATGGGAGAATACTGATATATTGAAGGATATGACTTGTCTAGAAATTATTCCTATAGCTTTAGCAATATATCTTTGGAATGCTGAACTCTTAAAAATAAAAGGGTTTTGTTTCATGTAGATAACATGGCCGTAGTCGCAATTCTTAATAAGAAAACATCAAAAAGTGCACGTGCACTTAACATACTTAGACGCATTGTATATTGGACTTTGATTGGTAATTGCCATATTAAGGCTGATTATATTGAGTCATCAAAAAATGTTCTAGCTGATGCATCTCGCCGTCAATTTCAGAAATTCCGACAACTTGCTCCTCAAGCGGATCCCTTTCCAACACAAGTTCCATTGCAGTTCTTGAGTCTTTTGAAGGAGAATATCGAAGATTAATAGAAAATTCTATATCTTTGAATACATGGAACGTTTATGATAATGCAGTTAAAACATTAGAATCATTCAGATGTGAAATGAGTTTAGAACAAGTGGCCAGTTCCACTGTCGGATTTGATAAATTTTATTGCATTTTTGTCAAAAAATGAATATTCACCTTCAACAGTCAAATCATATATATCTGGCTTGAGCTATAGGATGAAAATATCTGGTTTATTGGATACTACTAATAGTTTCATAATTAAAAAAATGTTATTAGGCATGCAGCGTTTACACAAAAGGGTTGATTCAAGAAGACCAATTACAATTGATTTGCTCGTGCATATTTTTTATGCTTTACAGTATACGTGTTCATCAGTTTATGAAACTGCTCTATTTTCGTCTTGTTTTTCACTTGCCTTTTTTGCATTTTTACGAGTTGGTGAATTTGCTGTATCTCATTTGTCAGAGAGGCATATGTTACAATATTCCGATATATCAATTGATAAGGAAAATGGTTTGATTAATTTAAGTTTATCATCTTCAAAAACTGATCAATTAGCAATCAGAACTAATCTTGTAATACCACAGTTTGAGAACGTCAAGATTTGTCCTGTACACACGTTATTAAATTATTTGAAATTGAGACCAAAACTTGAAGGACCATTATTTTGTCATTTCAACCATAAATCTGTTACTCGTTTTCAAGTTTCGTCTATGTTAAAATCAACTTTACGCTTTCTAAACATTAATGAACAGGATTTCAATACACACTCATTTCGTATAGGGGCAGCAACCTCTTTCATTTTGAGAGGGAAATCTGAAGATGATATTAAACAAATGGGACGGTGGAAATCTAACGCATACATGAGATACGTTCGCATAAATTATTACCCTTCAAAAGCTTACCAAGTTGAACGTTAATCCTTTCGAAATTTCAGAATTGCAACAAATCTGGATCATTGGTTCATCCATTATATCAAGGGCAGAAGAACACACTAAGATGAGGCCTACTGGCACACATCTTGGCCTTGATAAGTATGGCTTTAAACTTACATGGGTTGGAATGCCGGGAATGAGTTGGATAAATATTGTTCCAATAGTGTTTAGATCTATCAGATGTTTTGGAATACCAAGGGCACTTCTTCTACACGTTGGTGGCAATGATCTAGGCAATTATTCCACAAAGGAACTGATAAAACATTTAAAATTTGCAATATATGTTGTAAATTGCATGTTGCCAACAACATCTTTTATTTTTTCAACTATTTTGCCACGAAGATCTTGGCGTTACTCATCAAATTGTATTGCAATGGAAAACGCAAGGAAAAGAGTTAATCGTGCCATAAGGACATTTTTTCAATACAACTGTGCATATGTGGTTACCCATCCAGATTTGGAAGATTGCCACACATCACTATTTAAAGATGGGAGTTCATTTGTCCTTTTTAGGGAATGACATTTTTATTAATATCATTCAAGGTGCTTTGGAACAATTTTTGTTGAACCCTTACACAAAGCTTTACCCTGTATAAAGTTGGTGAAAAATAATGTTGATTTGCTAGTTGCATAACACAATTTGTTTGCATTCACACATAATAGTTGATATGCGTTTAATTTGGCTAAAAAATGCTTTAACCGACATGTTTGTTTGCTAGTTTGCCACGTTTTGATGGCTAGTTTTGCTTAATTTCGCTACGTTTGTTGGCTAAATTATGGTATGTGTGATTTGTCGTCGATAATTTGGCGGATTAGCATTGTTAATAATGAATGCTAATATGGCGGAATTTATCGATTTATGCTGATGCTGCTTTGGACTAAACCCAACAGCCGAGAACTTTTTTCATTGAATGGTTACCCTTCAATGCTAATATTGTCAACATGTTTCTGTTGGCCTGTTTGCTTTACATCTCGAATTAAAGCTATGACAAATCATCTGCCATACAAATGTCTTTGTTGTTTATTAAAAATAATTGCATTAAGTATGTACTTAGTCAAGTGGTATACAAATGTCCTCGATAATTACAAGTCCAATGGTATGCAAATGTCGTGAATTTACCCAACTTTGACAATGGATAAAAAAAGGCATTACACACATTTCGGTTAATTTTGCTTAAGAGTTCATATACAATAATCGATACAAAAGCGTTCAACTATTAAAATATATACCATCCTGGCCGTTGTGGTAAAATTCCTACTTAAAGAATGGTTGCTAAGATGAGGCATAGTCATTAATAAAACTAATATTATCCTGAGACAACGTAATCAAAATGTCTCAATGGTTTTTAGGTTTATGGTGATTAACGCCACTTACAACAATATTTCAGTTATATCGTGACGGCCAGCTTTGTTGGCGGAGGAAACCACCGACCTGTCGCAAGTCACTGACAAACTTTATCACACAAAATGTCTCTATGGAAATACAGTGAAGCTAAAATTTTACCAACGCATGTTTTGGTTACTGGCACCTTATTTTCTTCCCGAATGTGATGGAAGTTGATGGAAAGTCATGTAGGCATATTCATAACAATTTTGCAAGTCATATCTAAAATTGTGAATTTATATGGTTTATGAGACTTCCGTTAATAGGAATAGCATATCCGTTAAATCCTTATGGAAATTAATCGTTTTGTTTTGATGTTAAGACAAATAAAAAAAAACACCATAACTTACTCCATTGAAAAGTAAATTATTTACAACTGTTGCGTCATTTTCACTTGGCAGTATTTTTTTTATATTTTTATTTGAGATTAGTTGAGTAGACATTTATTCATAATGTTTCAATTGCACCAGAAAAAGAGTTCATTCCATTAGGAATTTCCTGCGATGACTAACGAGAATTGCATTTGGAATTTGAAAAAAAGGAAACATCTTAAATCTCCTGAAATTAAATTCAATCATTGTGTCCATCGGGGACATTGGTTAATGAGACGACCCCTAATTTTCATGGCTACCACTTTGGTATCAATATCATACACAGAAGTGATGCAAAAAAAACTTTTCAGCCTACGAATAAACTTTTCAGCCTACGAATAAACTTTCCTTGTACCCTGTAGCTATGTACAGCGGAGGGTGCAGACAAGTATGAAACTGATACTAATGTAACGCGGACCACGAAGAAGACACCCTTGACAACATTTATGAAAGGCGAGGAATGACGCTTGTTTCTGTCCTTTTTGTTTAAATCTGACAAGTGTTCCGACTTTTTTGACATTGCAGGATAAACACAATATACGTACATTGTCGTTAAATATAAAATTCATTTGTACTCGCTGCGAAACAGGCCTGAAAAGCTCACCGAAGGCTCGCTATTCTGCCTGTTTCTAAAGCTCGTACAAATAAATTTTATATTTACCGACAATGTACGTATATTGTATATTCATTTGTATAATTTGTATAATTGTCACAAACTGTATTGCTTTATGAAAATAAGATTTTGAATTTGAAATTTGAATTTGTTATTCCAGACACGCGTCGTGCGCACTAAATTTGATATCTACATTTTTATTTTAAGAGGTAGTTTATTTTCATGAATAACATCCTGATACTTACATTATGACACATGCTTGAGAGATGTAAGGTAACTTATTTTCATGGATAGCCCTTTCATACTAATATCACAAACTGGGGGAGACGTGGGTGCCTTATTTTCATGGAAAATCTTCTGAGACTTTTATCATCCAATGAAGAGACAGTTTATCTTAAAAATATCATTCTGATAACTACATATGAAACACTGGAGAGATGTAATGTAGCTTGTTGCCATAGGCAACGTTCTGAAACTTATATATCATAAATACAACTACCATATGATCACTACCAGGACGACCCCTCTCTGTTTGAATATACGTCTATGGAGATAAAAATAGAACAACAATCAGGTTGTGTTGTGGAATCAAATCTGTGTAGGTTTGTTATTGTTTGTTTATATCTGTATTGTCGTTGGCGATCCAATTATCAGAGGGATTGGTTCCAGCTAACCGGTTTAAACCCGCCACAATTTTGTGTCTGTCCCAAATAGGACCTGAAATTCCGCCGCCATATGTTGTTGTCATTTGTGCGTTCAATGTCCTGAGGTAAGAAGTAGTTGTTCATTTTGCTGATAACCGCTGGTGTAATGGTTCGAGAGCGATAGATCGTGGGTTCGAGCCCCAGTCAGGTCAAACCAAAGACTATAAAATTGGTATTTGTTGCTTTTCCGCTAAGCACGCAGTATTTAGGAGAAAGAGCAAAGACTGGTTGGCTTGGAATCAGAATAATGTGTCCGAGTGGGACTACATGTCTACCCGGGGACTGTTGTTTCAGTTACCTAGCACTATAAAAATCCAACTCAGCGTGTTGGTCTAGAATAAAGAGGACATCATCATCTATCTCATGGAAAATTAACTTGTTCTCGCCATGATATAGCTGAAAATTGCTGAATTGGCGTTAAACATAACTCGAAAGTAAATTTCATTCTTTTATTAAATGTCGTAATTGTTAAAAAAAACCAACAACATATTTTTCCAAACTTTATACAACACATTATAGAAATTATATTGTTTAATGTACATAAAGCTATAAATAATATATACATTATTATCATAATATTATTTTAAGAATTTTATTCCAGTAAAAGTAATTTTAATGATATTAAGTGTGATCACTATATTTGCTATTTTGAGGGGGTAATTTGTTACATTCAGTAGTCCCCCTGTTATAAGGCACCTCACCCCAGAGGTCACCACTCTTATCAGACCAGATTTCAGATTCACCTAGATAGTCAAATAGTACTAAATTGTCCACCTCAAATGAAGCCAGCCCTCTAATAGAGGCCACCTTTTCACTGTAGAATGGATGGCCTTATAAGAGGGTCACTACTGTATTCCGTAAACTTTAGACCCTTTACAATTATAATATGTAACATTTCAAAATGCAAAAATATAATTTTCACTTTATGGTAACCACATCGGTGATGTGATGGTTAGCATGCTCGAGTACGTAGATCGTCGATTCGAGCCCCCGGTCAAACCAAAGACTATAAAAATGGAATTTGCTGCTGTTCCGCTAAGCATGCACTATAAAGATCGAACTATGTGTGTTGGTCTAGTACACAGAATAGTCATCTCATCGAATGTAACTTGTTCTAGTCGCGATATAGCTGAAAATTATTCATTTGGCGTTAAACAACAATCACTCACTCACTCGTACAAAATGTACATTTGAAGGAAATTTGTTTTAACCTGATCATATTTTCCATATGTTACATTAACGATGTGTATTCTTCTACGGTGAACTCAGTAGGTGAATGTACTCATAATTGGATGACATTTTGTGCCGCTTGAATTATGACGTACATTCACCCCTCCCCCTCCCCCTCCCCCTCCCCGGAACTGTATTTTGAAATAAAGCACCTGATGTACTTCATGCTATTACAAAGTTTTGGTAATTAAAGGTAAAAACGCAATAGTTTGGTATAGGCACTGAGAACAAATTCAGGGAATTACCGGGTATATAAATATATTTACAGGATGCATGAAAAGACGAAATTCAAGGAAACATTTGGGAAGCTTGTTTCTTATAAGGTGTATCAAAATTACTGTTACATAAAGATAAATAATAAATATTTACAAATATCAAACCTGTAATAAGAGGTCACCATTGGGATAAACAAAAACATTTGTATGAATAAAAAAGATATATAGAATCTAACACCGGCAAAAGTGCAAGACAGGGAAATCTCCGACACCGGAGGGTAAGATTTCAATCGTTCGCTGACGAGGCAGACAGACCAGTTCCTATTTTTAGCGATGTGAGATTTCCTTATCTTGCACTAGTGCTAGACAAAAAAAAATCACGTGCGTTTTACCGGCAAATGCATGCCGTACAGTTTATGTCAACTGCCTACCCCATATATGTTCAATGTGTATAAAAACCAACTAAGTCGGCAAACAGGAAGTAGGAATCTGACGGGTCCAAAAACGCTTCCCACAATATGGCATACATATATGAAGCTTGTGACCAAATATCAGATTCCTGTCATCAATAGTTGCTTAGAAAAATGCGACGAAAAATGTGCATATACAAATGTATGTTAAATGTGTATAAAAATCAACAGTCGGCAAACAGGAAGTAGGAATCTGATGGGTCCAAAAACACTTCCCACAATATGGTATACCTATATGACACTTGTGACCAAATATCAGATTTCTGCCGTCAACAGTTACTGAGATAAATGCAACGAAAAATATCTTGGACGGACGGAAGGATGGACAGACGGACAGAGGTAAAACAGTATACCCCCCCCCCTTCGGGGATCGGGGGTATAATAACCCGAGTTCACGCAATACACACAAATACGGAACTACTATTTTGATTGACATGAAGGGGAAATAACTCACATTGTTTACATGATGCGCTGTTTACAAACAAACACGAAACTAAAAACAGCTGATAAAAGTGAGAAATAAAATCAAACACCGGCAAAAAGTGCAAGACAGGGAAATCTCCGACACCCTCGGGTAAAATTTCAATCGTTCGCTGACTCAGCGAGCCTCGTCAGCGAACGATTGAAATCTTGCCCTCGTGTGTCGGAGATTTCCTTGTCTTGCACTTTTGCCGGTTAGATTCTATATTTCTCACCTTTGAGACAGACCAGTTCCTATTTTTAGCGATGTGAGATTTTCTTATCTAAAAACATCTGATAAAAGTGAGAAATAAAATCAAACACCGGCAAAAAGTACAAGACAAGGAAATCTCCGACACCCTCGGGTAAAATTTCAATCGTGTGTCGGAGATTTCTCTGTCTTGCACTTTTGACGGTGTTAGATTCTATATATTTCACATCGCTAAAAATAGGAACGGGTCTGTCTCAAAAGTGAGAAAGCGTAACTTGCGGCAGGCCGGTGGTTTTCTCCGGTTTCCTCCAACAATTAAACTGACCGCTACGATAGAACTGAAATATTGTTGAAAGTGGCATTAAACACCATAACCCTAGGCCTAAAAAGTGTCTTATGCACAATCTCATAATAATCAACCTAGTGTGCCATATACACTATCTCATACTAATCAACATAGTTGGTTTAACTAGAAGTACTACCAAGTCTTTTATGAGTTTCATTTCTGTAGGTGCTGTTACTGCGAGTAAATCGTATGCTAAACGTTTGATTGGTCAGTTCAGTGTTGTATTGCTGATGTTTGTGTACTCTGTTATATAATCGTCGTCTCTCTTTGAAGCAGCATACACAGACGAGGATCAAACCTTTAAATTCCTTTTTAAATTTTTCCTAAATAAAATAAAACAATGGATTTCAATGTTGATATTTGATTTTGACTTGTAATGATGTAAATGTAAATGGCTTAACTAATTATGGATTTTGACGGCGACTTTCTCGAAAAAGAAATTGCGCTCGGTAAATCAAAATGAAAGAAAATATAAATATCTAAAAGCGAAGTAAACTAACATTGTTTTAAGTGTTCGACTTATGATTACAAACAAATGTGCCATATCCGACCATTCTAGACTGATAATGTATATTGGCATCAGACAAAGCTATATATATATAGACTATGCTTTAGCTGTTCAATGAACTATATGATAAAGGAAGATATGTTTTTATTAGAAAACTAATGCATATTTAACAATGTATTTACTATATGTACATGTACATGTATGAAAATGTAAGCCATAATGCATTTTTTGTAATTCTGTTCTTCCCGTAGTGATATTCCAACCCACCACGTTGGTACGCTGCAGCACTGATTCACTTAGGAATCATCCCTCGCACCCCACCACCTCGGCCAAATACACTATTATTATATTATTGTCTACTCCTGAGGGAACTGTTCTCCTATAGTGTTGTCTGGTGAGGGATAGTGCCTGAGCCAACGGCGAGGGCACTATATACCTCACCAGGCAACACTATAGGAAAACTGTTCTTGAGGGAGAAGACAATAATATATTTAGTACATAACATCCCGTTCTAGACATAAAAGAAAGAAAAACACACTCAAATTCAATATAATGATAATAATAAAATTTACAGTGTAACATTATATTTGTATTGCCAAACCTGGCCATGTTGACAGCAGACTATGCACAGCATGAAACTATTTTAAGGGAGATAAATCTTGACAAAAATATATAAAAATTACGCGGGAAAATCTATGCCACAGGTATAATCCCCGCGGGAAATCGTTTGAAACTGGTATAGTTCCCGTCGCTAGGTATAGTCACCTGTTGTCAAGTGTACTGTTCAAAAATAGTACACACTGATTATCCAATCAAAATACAGCATGTATGCTAGGTACTAAATTCAAATATAGCTTCACTAAACGAGATGATATATGTTTAAAAGATTAATGTGTTGTCAAAGTGTTTGTGGGTTTTTTTCTTTGCTTATGTCTTTGTGCTTGTTCTAATGTTGCTTTATCATGCGGCTCGTCCTGTGCGCAACAATCTCTTGTAAATAGTCTTTTTGTATAGGTTTGGTTTTGGTTTATGGTGTTTAACGCCACTTTCAACAATATTTCAGTTATATCGTGGCGATCACTTTTAATAGTGAAGGAAACCAGAGAAAACCACCGACCTGTCACAAGTCACTGACAAACTTTATCGCATAATTTTGTATCGAATACACCTCGCCATGAACAGGGTTCGAACTCACAACTTGTATTTGAAAATCCAACTACCATCCGATCACGGCCACGACTCCCCCTTGTTTTGCATAGGTAATATCAACAAAAGTACTTACGTTCAATAATCCATATATAAACGGATTATAACAAGCATTACTCATAGCCAACCAGTTGGAACAGAGCCAGATAATGTTGATGTATTTAAGCCTGCAATGAGAAAAGACAAACAATGGTCCATAAACACAAGATAGAAAACTAAAAATTGACAGGCACCTACCTCACTAAAACCCGAGGGTGAACTGGATTCTATGGAATCGTAAGCAGTTCCTACTGCAATAGTGACACCCGTGTTGCTTATGCTAAATTTATGTGATGTCATATTCGATGAGAAGCTATGAAAGAGGAAAGAACGGGATTTCACTACGACAGACGGAGCATATCCGAGGAAATCTATGACACATACATTCCGTAACGATTAGCCAAGTTACAATGCAATGGCGACCGATGAGGATTTTTTTTTTAATTATTTGGCTTTCCAATCTTTTACCTGATTAATGTTATTCCAGAAACGTGTCGTGAGAAATTAATTAATTAATTAAGGTCAAATTACCTATTTGTCAGCTATATCACTGTTAGAACTAGAACAAGTTATATGTTGATGCAATGGTGAAGATAATGCTTGTTTTGTTCTAGACCAACATGCTTAGTTGGATTTTTGTCTCGCATAACAACAGTCGGCGGGGAGACCTGCCTCACAACCAACCATAGTTTGTTCTTACTCATTAAAGCTGCGTTCTTAGCGGAGAAGCAACCACTACCAATTTAACAGTAGTTTAGCTTACCCGTCAGGGGGTCGAACCACCACCTTCTGCACTAGCGAACAGCACGCTAACCATTACGTTATCGGTGAGCAGTTTTTGGTATTTGTGTATTATTTTTACCATTAACTCTACGGACCAATCCACAACCTCGTACATGTTATTCAGGGCCGGTCTTAAGCCAATTGAACCAATTGCTTACAATTGGGCCCCGTGCAGGAGTTATCTACTTCATGCTGTTCAAGTACACACAACAACACGCTGCAGGTTTTACAGAGAACAATTGGGTCCCACACCTCCTATACCCGGCCCTGGTGCTATTGATATCACACGATATTTGTACTACATGCAAACAAACAGAATCATTAATTTTACTTTGTCATTGTGAATATTATGGCTGAAGCTCAGAATCCTTGTAATAATTACGCTTAAACAATTATGGACGTTGTTTTCAAGATCCCTATATTATAAATACATTTCTGTTTAGTTTTTACTTACGATGATATTTTGTCTCTGAGGAATGGTACCAGTATATTGTATATTTGTAGAGGTAACCAGCACACAGAAAATAGTGCGACCACAATAATCAACATCTTTACAACCTACAAGTATAAAATAAGATAAAACACTCATAATACACGACAAGTTAATGCTATGGCAAGGCCGACGACGATGACTACGGTTATATTGATGCCATTGTAATTCTATACGCTGAAATATCATTTTATGTTAAATTTTACGTATACACTCAATGGCTTAAGGAGAGATGTGAATGCAGTTTTTTTGTGATATTGGTGGAATTGTTGACAATCACTGTTTAATCTATCTTTTCATAATGCATATATTTTCTAAATTATGTGACAAGTTGTATTCGTAATAGATATATTTAAAATACTGATTGATCCCTTGACGTTAAACATTAATCAATCAATTTCTATGTCAATATATAATGAATAGGCCTGCATGCAGGGTAAACGTTATTGTCATTATTTCATAGTTGTTATATTAAGATTAATGGTCTATATCTACGACTAACGAACAGTGAAATAAGAAGTCACTGACTCAGTCATTGGCATGTCCTTGTTCATTTTTATATTGTCTTTTCTATGATAGAATCTGGGAGGAATTTTATTGCTTGCTTACATGAACAGAATGTAGGACGAGACGTAGGCGAGTGCATGGTGGATGGAAAATGCCACACTACTTGCAGTATATTTTTTCACGAGTTCCTTTGTTTTCAGTTGCAATTTTTATCGACCTGACATATTTGCTCTTATTTTACTTGTGGCAATCATAATCTTGGTCTTTAAATTAAGCAACAATCAATCAATCATGTTATTATAAGAAATGAGTTGCTAAATTTTTAACATGTAGGCAAGTATATGCCTGTGTCAAGTTTCTGTTTTGTAGTGTTACAATCTTGTTATGGTAGATTAATTTAATTATATATTTTAATACATAAATTAATATTTTAAAATCATCAATACTCTGGTATGGTACTCAATCAAGGTTATTTGAAACATTCTCATTATCCATGGTCGTAAAAACAATTATTAATTTAGTTGTCGTCAAGGGTTATGCTTGCTGTTTCAAAAGTGGGGCATTTACCTCAGTTGTATCCATTGCGCTACAGCCATGTTAGTAATCACTTCAGACAAACGAAAAGGACTTAACCATGTCTAAGCTGATTGACGAAAGGTTTGAAGTTACCAAAGGGGCAATCAGAGGTCGTAAATCTAAGAAGAACAGACAATCCCAATAGCCAAAAGAAAAAGGACAAAAGGACAAAAATTGATCTACAAAACACTACACAGAAAACTAAAGATTGAGCAACACGAACCCTACTAAATCTAAAGGTACCCGTCGTGCTACTCTTGTTACAAACCAAGTGATAAGTCATAAATGAGGAATCGACCGGATTGTGATGACGAACATGTCCGTGGTCATTTTTGACAGATGACCCGAAGCGGTTAACCAAGTCACCTAAAACTTGCGAAGTGATGACTTCATGATAAAAACGTAGCTAGCAAATTTAATGCGCATGACGCGTTTCTGAAATAACCTTCATCCGGTACAATCAAAGCCTAAATATGTGAATTTCAATAATTGGTTGTTGCAATTATGATTAAGCGATTAACATTAACCTTCAACAAACTAGTAACGTATGTTCTCCTCCCTCATACATAGGTGACATTAACGATGTTGTCTATCCTATTAAGGTACTTGTTCCCAAAGAATTTTAAGTTGTTTGGTTTTCACATATTTAGGCTTTGATTGTACCGGATGTAGGTTATTTCAGAAACCCGTCGTGCGCATTAAATTTGCTAGCTTCATGTTTATTATGACTTTTAGAATAAAATGACAATATTGTTTAAATTACAGGTGATTTGGTGAGAAAAGATTTTGTTTTTGGCTCAGAAGGTATGCTTAATCCCTGATGTTTTATTTATAGCAACATATGGTGGAAGATTGGGGGTACCATAGGGTATAATTACGAAAGCAGACAGACAAAAGGTTCGAAATGGCCCAGTGGTTTCAGTTGAGAAGATTAAAGAGCTTAAAAAACAATCACAGGGAAAAGGCCGGACGATGGACACCAATGTATCGCACCAACGAAACAACATAGTAAATTGTTCTTTTATTGATTCCATGCTGACAAATGCGATTCCCTGTGATCTTGCTATATTATAATCAAAATAATAATAAATCTAATTAAATTTTAATCTTTAATTACTCCCGGTTGTTGTTCTGTCGCGACATAATAAATCCAGGAGCAATTAAAGATAGAATTTTAATTAGATTGATTATAATTAATTGATGACAATTAGTGATGTGGAAACAATGACAGATTTAATTTTGCTCAATTGGTTAAAATTTTCCTTAGGGGCCAGTAAAAAGCATTTCCGTCAACTTTCTGAATCTCAAAGACCGTTCTATACAACAATTGTGTAATCAATGCAAGATCATTCATTAATGACAATTAGATGAAAGTTATTCCGGAAACGAGTCGTGCATACTTCATTAGATATCTACGTTGTTATTACCACTAACATTATAGAAAGATATATGTAAATGAAAAAAAAAACATATTTGTCTAGCATTTTGTGATATATCTAAGGCCTTTGATTGTGTTTGGTTAAAGGGTCTGTTAAGACAACTCGAGTCATACCGTATGGAATTCAAGGTGATCAATTGAAGTGGCTCAGAAGTTACTTAGTAAACAGAAAGCAATATTACTCATCTGTTGAATATCTTAATGCTGGGTTCACTACTTGGACCTCTCTATTGTTTCCTATTTATATGAATGACATAGATGATTATCTCTATTATTTGGAGATGATATTTCTCTGTCATACAGTTCATACTCATACCAGTTACTTGAAACTAAAATTAACAGCAATTTAGTCAAAATCATTGACTGGGTCAATACTTGGCTGATTAAGATTAATCCAAATAAAACAGAGTTTTTATTTATTTCAAATACACTTCCTAGTGATTGTATTAACCTATATTTTCAAAACTCTTTATTAGATTCTTGTGGAAATCATAGACATTTGGGAATACCCTTTAGCGACAACTGTAAGTGGGCCTTGTCATATCGATTCTATTTGTTTAAGTGTTTCCAAAAAAGATGTCAATTTTACGGAAACTAAAGTTTATTCTGAATCGTAATGCCCTAAGTAAAATATATCTCACATTTACTAGACCAATCATGGAATATGGATGTGAAGTGTGGAATGGCTGTGGTGTAGAATTTACCGACAAACTCGAAAAACTGCAACTTGAAGCTGCCAGGACTGTTACCGGTCTACTTACGCTGGTAGAGATTCTTTATATTTAGAAACTGGGTGAGAAAAACTTATAGATAGACGAAATAGGAGATGTATTTATTTGAAGTAAAATATAGTCATTAATTTTGCCCCTTATTATCTAGCAGATATATTACCCCCTAGAATTTCAGAAACTACTAATTATCCTTTAAGAAACAGTGAAAATTTTACCATTCCTTGCTATAGATTAACTCTGACATATTCTAACTCCTTCCCATCTACACTTCGTTCCTGGAACTCCTTAGATTTAGAGAATAGAGATGCCCCCAGTTATACTAGTTCTAAAAAGCAACTAGTGAGAAAAACCTTAGTTCCAGTTTGGTAAATTACGTTATAATTTCAGCATTCTTAACTACGATTTATTTAGATTTAGTTTAAAGGACAATCCTAGATGTGCTTGTGGTTTTGAGTGCGAAAATGTATTTCATTTTTTCTTGAATGTCCAATTAATGAACACATCAGATTCTCTAATTTTAATACCTCAAATTTACGGAGCTATAGATTTAGATATAATTTTATATGGAAACGAAAACTTAACTGAAGCATAACATGTTGATATTTTTACAGCAATTCATACGTTCTAGTGATAAGTTTGATTGATTGTATACATCTGTGTTATGTAATACGCGAAGTTTTCTAACATTTCATTGTTGCACATTATACATTTCAAAAGAGTATATTTTTTATGTATAGAAAGATTCCATACATTTATAAAGAATTAAATTATTTATTTCGTTTGTAACAAAAGGCTTTAATATAATCTAGAACTATCCAAGATGTAAAAACAAAATAGCAAGCAGGGAAAACACATTATTCGTTTTATCGTTCCAATTGATACCATATGACTCATTCTTTGTCATGAAGAATTGGTCTGTTCCCAGGTGGTATTCGGCATATATTTTTTTTAAACACGCATTAAATATTAGAAATCTGAATAACATCTGCAATCTATGCTAAAAGACATGAAGTCATTGAAAGTTAATTAATTGATTTATTGGGGTTTATTAGTAAGATAAGATAATATAAGATTTTATTGATTTAAAATCCAAAGGTTGGATTGTCATCAAACAACAAACGATACATTCAACTACAGCATGCAGGAATACACAAATATAAACATTCAGATTATTTACAATGAAAAATATATAACATAATATTTAATATAATATTTCGACTGAGGAGGTTTGATACAGAGACAGAATACCAGAAATATTATAGTTGTTCTTGCTCTTAAACAAATTACATTAATGAATTTCTGTATTTATACATTTCACTTATGCCTTTAATATGTGTAGCACATGTTTATGTCATAATCATTACTTCCAAATATAAAAAAGAATTTTCCTAAATCTGAAAAATTTGAAAATAAAGGTACAATATCAGTTAATTTCTGAAGGAATTTATCACGTATATCTTTAAGCTTATCACATATCATACTGAGATGGAATTCATCTTCTACTTCAGATCTGCATAAGGGACAAATTATATTTGCTAAGTTTATCTTTCTATGTCTGCCTTTTTCAATCATTAGAGTACTATTACTTATTCTTATTGTGATAAAGTTTGAAACATCTGATCTAACTATGTCTAATTTGAGAAAAATTTCAATTTCATATTTCTCTTTCAATTTACTATACGTTCTCATTTTATTTCCCTTTTCTTCCGAACCACCCAAAGATAATTCATCTTTCCAGAATTTGATATAATCCTCTTTCAATTTTTTGTTAACAGAAAAAGTTAATCGATTTTTAGAAAAAGTATTTTGATTCTCCCAAACATGGCCGAATCTTATTTTATCAAACAACAATTTGATTTTTGAACTATACCATCCAGAACAATTTATAATAGTATCATAAACCTTTCTGATCAGACTTGTACCCTTAGAATTAACAACATGATGCCAAAAACCTACCGAAAGTTTAATAGCATCCACTGAGCAAGGGATCATACCTAATTCACCTAAAACTGCCAAATTGGATGCTGTTTTATTTACCCCTAAAATATATTTTGCAAATTTTACTTGCACCAGTACTGGTTGAAATAAAAAATGTCTCGACTCAACATTTGCATTATCTTTCAACAATGTCTCTAGACACAGAACTTCACTACAATAAAGTAATATAGGCTTAACACATGAATCAAACAATTTAATTGCCTTTTTACACAAGAGCTCAGTTGCTTTAGTGAAACTACCCGAAGGCTTAAATAATATTCCTAAATACTTTTACTCATTAGTAATTTCTAGTACATGATTATTATATCTAAAAATATATTTTTTGATCACTTTACCAGATTTATTAAATATCATAACTTTAGTTTTGTCTATATTGAGACACAAATTCCACGTTTCACAGTAATCAGACAGCTTATTAAAACAATTTTGTAAACCATTAGCAGACTCTGAAATTAAAATCACATCATTTGCATACATAAGACAAGATATGCTATTAGTATGAGATGTTATTCTGATATGATTTCTATTAATTCAATTTAATATCATAATAATTAAATTAGTTTATTGTATTGAACATATATTAATTGTTGTATTAGTTAACGTTCAAATGTTCACTCAGCAATTCCACTTTTTACATATCAAGTCCATTTTTTATATACAAATTTGCAAACATTAACAATACGACTTCCGTCGCGGTCTGTTCGTTTGGTTTATTCTGAACACCATTATATTCACGTGCAAGTTTTAGCGGGAATGGTGATATAAATATTCTGAAATTTTCCGGTGCGGCATATTGCGTTACACAGTCGAGGAGGAAACATTATTCAACAAGAAGTTTTCATAAATCCTGTTTAAAATATATAAAAAAAAAAAAAAAAGGTTTTCATAAATCATGTTTAAAATATAAAAAAAAAAGTTTTCATAAATCAAGATAATTAAACTATTTAATATTCTGCTTGAAGCTTTTAAACAAATTTTCGATTCAAACTTCAGTTTATTTCAATCAAATATTGCCTTTTTATTTGAAACGTTCTGTGGTTAATCTGCATGCCAGTTTGTTTAATTTATCACTGATATTTAGTGTGTTGTTTTTTGGGTTTTTTTTTAATTACCTGTTCCAAGTACAGGCGATGAAATTTGCTTGATATTTAAACAATATGTACTATTAATTTTACTTTAGCGGGTCGATTGTCGATGTTTATAGATTATGTATGTATGAATATTTACAATTGTTGTGTGAATACCATTGCGTTCATGATATACTTTTTGTTTAAATACGCATACATGTATTCGATAATTGGATACACATATAAAAAAAAACCATACACATGAACATGTATATTTTCATGCGGCAAATATTTAACCCAATACATTTAGTTAAGCCATTCAGAGCAATTGATGATGCAATGAACTTTACAAAGAGCCAATTTTGATTCATTTATGAGCAAAGTCTTGTAGTTTGATAGAACCATATACTCTTAAAGCTCCATTTTAAGCAATACAGCTTGCATAATGTATCGTGTAATATTACAAATTAATGTAATCTTAACGAATATGAACACAGCATTTAGTTTGAATTCTGACAATTTTTCGTTTTTGTTTTATACATGCCTAGAGCTAGAGGGAGGAGAGAGAGGCCCGTCAATCCAGCGGGTTTAGTGTACAGGCAGAGATTGCGGGCGCGAGAACCTGGAGCAGTTCAACACAAGTGCAACGCCTACTAGTACCTGTTATACCTCCGGTACAACAAGTTTTGCAACCAGTGCCAACCCAAAATCAAGGTGTGCAAGCTGAACCAGTAGTTGCAAATGGTGAGAATCTATTAAATATGCCTTGCACAAATGATACACATACACCAATGTTAATGGCCTTTTCAAATGAATTAGACATTTTTCTACCGCAAACACTAAAAGGTGGAACTTAGAATACATTGATTTATCGTTGTTATTAAGACAAAATTTTAATTTCCTTAATGAAAATCAGAACTGCATTGCTGTTGATAATGGCCGATTAGTACTTCAGTCCGTCAACAAACCTGCAAAAAAGCACATTGAAAACATGTCTATGTGGACTGATGCTTTCATAAATTATGCTAAGGTTTTAATTACTAAACATCCACTTCTTGCTGGAGATCTTTTTATGTACATGGCAATAATTAGGGGTGCAATATCTGACGCCACGTTTGACCGTGTTTACATGTACGATCAGCAATTTAGACTTAGAATGTCATTGAATCCGACAAATTCATGGTCACAAATTGATGGTACACTTTAGTTACGTTTTATTACTAAGGGTGCTTCTGGTCTTCAGAACTCGACTCTCTCTAATAATGGAAGTCAGAGACCATGTTATGATTATAACTTTAAAAAGGTTGTTTTAGGCGTAATTGTATTTACCGTCATAATTGTATGAAATGTGGTGCCATTCATCCTGCTGCTTTGTGCAATCAATTTTTTAAAAAGAATTCTAATGCACAACTAAATGCTCGCAAAAGTACAAATTCATATTTGCAAAATTCTCAAAGAGCAGCAGCTGTAAATTTAAATATAAGACCTCCCTTGCTAGGTAATGGACCTCAAAACAAACAATAGACTTTGTTTTTTAGGTGACAGATTCAATGTTTGGAAACTTGGGTTTTCACCAATTAAACTCCATGAGCTTGAAGAATTCCTAAAACTTTACCCTAATAAAACTGCTGCCTATGAATTACTAGATGGTTTTTCAAATGGATTCAAAATTAAATACAGTGGTCCTAGATTAGCATTAGAAACAAAAAATCTAAAATCTGTCTTTATTAATCCAACTGTTGCATTACAAAAAGTAGAAAATGAAATAAATTTGGGTAGAATTGCTGGACCTTTTCAAAATCGGCCTATTTCTAATTTGAGATGTTCTCCAATAGGTGTTGTTCCTAAGAAGACAGGTGGTTGGAGATTGATAACCCATTTGTCATACCCACCGTCAAACAGTGTAAATGATTATATTGATGAACAGCACACAGCTGTTCACTACTCTTCATTTGATAATGCGGTATCAATTGTTAAAAAATTAGGAAAGGGGGCTTTAATAGGAAAAAAGGATATAAAATCAGCATTTCGACTGTTACCATGTTATCCAGGTGACTTTGACCTTCTTGGATTTAAGATTGGATCTAATTATTACATTGATAAATGCCTTCCAATGGGGTGCTCAATTTCCTGCAAAACCTTTGAACAATTTTCAACATTTATTCATTGGTTAGTTTGTTTTAAAAGTAATTCTAAAAATTTAGATCATTATTTAGACGATTTCTTTTTTGCTGGTGAAGCTGGCACAAATAATTGCACAAATTTAATGAATCAATTTGATGGTGTTTGTGAACGTTTAGGTGTGCCAATTGCGAATGAAAAAACAGAAGACCCTACCACAATTTTAGAATATTTACGTTTAACAATTGATACCCAAAATATGGTTGTAAAAATTCCAGCAGATAAAGTGAAGGAGTTGTTAAATCAAATTAAAACAGTAGCTTCTGCAAAAAAGGTTACATTAAAATAATTACAATCCTTGTGTGGCTTGCTTGCATTTTGCACAAAAGCACTTCCTGCGGGTAGAGCGTTTAGTAGACAATTATATATGGCAACATCTAAAGCAAACAAACCATTTCATTTCATCAGAGTTACAAAGAACATGTTTGAAGACCTTATGATATGGAAATATTTTCTTGAAGAGTTCAATGGAATTACATATATTTTAGATGAAACATGGCTTTCTAACTATGACTTGCAACTCTTTAGCGATAGTTCAGACTTAGCTGAGAACGGTTGCTCAGGTTATTTTATGGGCAGGTGGTTCTTTCTACAATGGCCAAAAGAATGGGAGAATACTGATATATTGAAGGATATGACTTGTCTAGAAATTATTCCTATAGCTTTAGCAATATATCTTTGGAATGCTGAACTCTTAAAAATAAAAGGGTTTTGTTTCATGTAGATAACATGGCCGTAGTCGCAATTCTTAATAAGAAAACATCAAAAAGTACACGTGCACTTAACATACTTAGACGCATTGTATATTGGACTTTGATTGGTAATTGCCATATTAAGGCTGATTATATTGAGTCATCAAAAAATGTTCTAGCTGATGCATCTCGCCGTCAATTTCAGAAATTCCGACAACTTGCTCCTCAAGCGGATCCCTTTCCAACACAAGTTCCATTGCAGTTCTTGAGTCTTTTGAAGGAGAATATCGAAGATTAATAGAAAATTCTATATCTTTGAATACATGGAACGTTTATGATAATGCAGTTAAAACATTAGAATCATTCAGATGTGAAATGAGTTTAGAACAAGTGGCCAGTTCCACTGTCGGATTTGATAAATTTTATTGCATTTTTGTCAAAAAATGAATATTCACCTTCAACAGTCAAATCATATATATCTGGCTTGAGCTATAGGATGAAAATATCTGGTTTATTGGATACTACTAATAGTTTCATAATTAAAAAAATGTTATTAGGCATGCAGCGTTTACACAAAAGGGTTGATTCAAGAAGACCAATTACAATTGATTTGCTCGTGCATATTTTTTATGCTTTACAGTATACGTGTTCATCAGTTTATGAAACTGCTCTATTTTCGTCTTGTTTTTCACTTGCCTTTTTTGCATTTTTACGAGTTGGTGAATTTGCTGTATCTCATTTGTCAGAGAGGCATATGTTACAATATTCCGATATATCAATTGATAAGGAAAATGGTTTGATTAATTTAAGTTTATCATCTTCAAAAACTGATCAATTAGCAATCAGAACTAATCTTGTAATACCACAGTTTGAGAACGTCAAGATTTGTCCTGTACACACGTTATTAAATTATTTGAAATTGAGACCAAAACTTGAAGGACCATTATTTTGTCATTTCAACCATAAATCTGTTACTCGTTTTCAAGTTTCGTCTATGTTAAAATCAACTTTACGCTTTCTAAACATTAATGAACAGGATTTCAATACACACTCATTTCGTATAGGGGCAGCAACCTCTTTCATTTTGAGAGGGAAATCTGAAGATGATATTAAACAAATGGGACGGTGGAAATCTAACGCATACATGAGATACGTTCGCATAAATTATTACCCTTCAAAAGCTTACCAAGTTGAACGTTAATCCTTTCGAAATTTCAGAATTGCAACAAATCTGGATCATTGGTTCATCCATTATATCAAGGGCAGAAGAACACACTAAGATGAGGCCTACTGGCACACATCTTGGCCTTGATAAGTATGGCTTTAAACTTACATGGGTTGGAATGCCGGGAATGAGTTGGATAAATATTGTTCCAATAGTGTTTAGATCTATCAGATGTTTTGGAATACCAAGGGCACTTCTTCTACACGTTGGTGGCAATGATCTAGGCAATTATTCCACAAAGGAACTGATAAAACATTTAAAATTTGCAATATATGTTGTAAATTGCATGTTGCCAACAACATCTTTTATTTTTTCAACTATTTTGCCACGAAGATCTTGGCGTTACTCATCAAATTGTATTGCAATGGAAAACGCAAGGAAAAGAGTTAATCGTGCCATAAGGACATTTTTTCAATACAACTGTGCATATGTGGTTACCCATCCAGATTTGGAAGATTGCCACACATCACTATTTAAAGATGGGAGTTCATTTGTCCTTTTTAGGGAATGACATTTTTATTAATATCATTCAAGGTGCTTTGGAACAATTTTTGTTGAACCCTTACACAAAGCTTTACCCTGTATAAAGTTGGTGAAAAATAATGTTGATTTGCTAGTTGCATAACACAATTTGTTTGCATTCACACATAATAGTTGATATGCGTTTAATTTGGCTAAAAAATGCTTTAACCGACATGTTTGTTTGCTAGTTTGCCACGTTTTGATGGCTAGTTTTGCTTAATTTCGCTACGTTTGTTGGCTAAATTATGGTATGTGTGATTTGTCGTCGATAATTTGGCGGATTAGCATTGTTAATAATGAATGCTAATATGGCGGAATTTATCGATTTATGCTGATGCTGCTTTGGACTAAACCCAACAGCCGAGAACTTTTTTCATTGAATGGTTACCCTTCAATGCTAATATTGTCAACATGTTTCTGTTGGCCTGTTTGCTTTACATCTCGAATTAAAGCTATGACAAATCATCTGCCATACAAATGTCTTTGTTGTTTATTAAAAATAATTGCATTAAGTATGTACTTAGTCAAGTGGTATACAAATGTCCTCGATAATTACAAGTCCAATGGTATGCAAATGTCGTGAATTTACCCAACTTTGACAATGGATAAAAAAAGGCATTACACACATTTCGGTTAATTTTGCTTAAGAGTTCATATACAATAATCGATACAAAAGCGTTCAACTATTAAAATATATACCATCCTGGCCGTTGTGGTAAAATTCCTACTTAAAGAATGGTTGCTAAGATGAGGCATAGTCATTAATAAAACTAATATTATCCTGAGACAACGTAATCAAAATGTCTCAATGGTTTTTAGGTTTATGGTGATTAACGCCACTTACAACAATATTTCAGTTATATCGTGACGGCCAGCTTTGTTGGCGGAGGAAACCACCGACCTGTCGCAAGTCACTGACAAACTTTATCACACAAAATGTCTCTATGGAAATACAGTGAAGCTAAAATTTTACCAACGCATGTTTTGGTTACTGGCACCTTATTTTCTTCCCGAATGTGATGGAAGTTGATGGAAAGTCATGTAGGCATATTCATAACAATTTTGCAAGTCATATCTAAAATTGTGAATTTATATGGTTTATGAGACTTCCGTTAATAGGAATAGCATATCCGTTAAATCCTTATGGAAATTAATCGTTTTGTTTTGATGTTAAGACAAATAAAAAAAAACACCATAACTTACTCCATTGAAAAGTAAATTATTTACAACTGTTGCGTCATTTTCACTTGGCAGTATTTTTTTTATATTTTTATTTGAGATTAGTTGAGTAGACATTTATTCATAATGTTTCAATTGCACCAGAAAAAGAGTTCATTCCATTAGGAATTTCCTGCGATGACTAACGAGAATTGCATTTGGAATTTGAAAAAAAGGAAACATCTTAAATCTCCTGAAATTAAATTCAATCATTGTGTCCATCGGGGACATTGGTTAATGAGACGACCCCTAATTTTCATGGCTACCACTTTGGTATCAATATCATACACAGAAGTGATGCAAAAAAAACTTTTCAGCCTACGAATAAACTTTTCAGCCTACGAATAAACTTTCCTTGTACCCTGTAGCTATGTACAGCGGAGGGCGCAGACAAGTATGAAACTGATACTAATGTAACGCGGACCACGAAGAAGACACCCTTGACAACATTTATGAAAGGCGAGGAATGACGCTTGTTTCTGTCCTTTTTGTTTAAATCTGACAAGTGTTCCGACTTTTTTGACATTGCAGGATAAACACAATATACGTACATTGTCGTTAAATATAAAATTCATTTGTACTCGCTGCGAAACAGGCCTGAAAAGCTCACCGAAGGCTCGCTATTCTGCCTGTTTCTAAAGCTCGTACAAATAAATTTTATATTTACCGACAATGTACGCATATTGTATATTCATTTGTATAATTTGTATAATTGTCACAAACTGTATTGCTTTATGAAAATAAGATTTTGAATTTGAAATTTGAATTTGTTATTCCAGACACGCGTCGTGCGCACTAAATTTGATATCTACATTTTTATTTTAAGAGGTAGTTTATTTTCATGAATAACATCCTGATACTTACATTATGACACATGCTTGAGAGATGTAAGGTAACTTATTTTCATGGATAGCCCTTTCATACTAATATCACAAACTGGGGGAGACGTGGGTGCCTTATTTTCATGGAAAATCTTCTGAGACTTTTATCATCCAATGAAGAGACAGTTTATCTTAAAAATATCATTCTGATAACTACATATGAAACACTGGAGAGATGTAATGTAGCTTGTTGCCATGGGCAACGTTCTGAAACTTATATATCATAAATACAACTACCATATGATCACTACCAGGACGACCCCTCTCTGTTTGAATATACGTCTATGGAGATAAAAATAGAACAACTATCAGGTTGTGTTGTGGAATCAAATCTGTGTAGGTTTGTTATTGTTTGTTTATATCTGTATTGTCGTTGGCGATCCAATTATCAGAGGGATTGGTTCCAGCTAACCGGTTTAAACCCGCCACAATTTTGTGTCTGTCCCAAATAGGACCTGAAATTCCGCCGCCATATGTTGTTGTCATTTGTGCGTTCAATGTCCTGAGGTAAGAAGTAGTTGTTCATTTTGCTGATAACCGCTGGTGTAATGGTTCGAGAGCGATAGATCGTGGGTTCGAGCCCCAGTCAGGTCAAACCAAAGACTATAAAATTGGTATTTGTTGCTTTTCCGCTAAGCACGCAGTATTTAGGAGAAAGAGCAAAGACTGGTTGGCTTGGAATCAGAATAATGTGTCCGAGTGGGACTACATGTCTACCCGGGGACTGTTGTTTCAGTTACCTAGCACTATAAAAATCCAACTCAGCGTGTTGGTCTAGAATAAAGAGGACATCATCATCTATCTCATGGAAAATTAACTTGTTCTCGCCATGATATAGCTGAAAATTGCTGAATTGGCGTTAAACATAACTCGAAAGTAAATTTC
Source organism: Bathymodiolus brooksi (assembly GCA_963680875.1). Taxonomy (NCBI): domain Eukaryota; kingdom Metazoa; phylum Mollusca; class Bivalvia; order Mytilida; family Modiolidae; genus Bathymodiolus; species Bathymodiolus brooksi. The sequence continues at coordinate 92,531,467 of OY804579.1, forward strand.
ATTCTTTTATTAAATGTCGTAATTGTTAAAAAAAACCAACAACATATTTTTCCAAACTTTATACAACACATTATAGAAATTATATTGTTTAATGTACATAAAGCTATAAATAATATATACATTATTATCATAATATTATTTTAAGAATTTTATTCCAGTAAAAGTAATTTTAATGATATTAAGTGTGATCACTATATTTGCTATTTTGAGGGGGTAATTTGTTACATTCAGTAGTCCCCCTGTTATAAGGCACCTCACCCCAGAGGTCACCACTCTTATCAGACCAGATTTCAGATTCACCTAGATAGTCAAATAGTACTAAATTGTCCACCTCAAATGAAGCCACCCCTCTAATAGAGGCCACCTTTTCACTGTAGAATGGATGGCCTTATAAGAGGGTCACTACTGTATTCCGTAAACTTTAGACCCTTTACAATTATAATATGTAACATTTCAAAATACAAAAATATAATTTTCACTTTATGGTAACCACATCGGTGATGTGATGGTTAGCATGCTCGAGTACGTAGATCGTCGATTCGAGCCCCCGGTCAAACCAAAGACTATAAAAATGGAATTTGCTGCTCTTCCGCTAAGCATGCACTATAAAGATCGAACTATGTGTGTTGGTCTAGTACACAGAATAGTCATCTCATCGAATGTAACTTGTTCTAGTCGCGATATAGCTGAAAATTATTCATTTGGCGTTAAACAACAATCACTCACTCACTCGTACAAAATGTACATTTGAAGGAAATTTGTTTTAACCTGATCATATTTTCCATATGTTACATTAACGATGTGTATTCTTCTACGGTGAACTCAGTAGGTGAATGTACTCATAATTGGATGACATTTTGTGCCGCTTGAATTATGACGTACATTCACCCCTCCCCCTCCCCCTCCCCCTCCCCGGAACTGTATTTTGAAATAAAGCACCTGATGTACTTCATGCTATTACAAAGTTTTGGTAATTAAAGGTAAAAACGCAATAGTTTGGTATAGGTACTGAGAACAAATTCAGGGAATTACCGGGTATATAAATATATTTACAGGATGCATGAAAAGACGAAATTCAAGGAAACATTTGGGAAGCTTGTTTCTTATAAGGTGTATCAAAATTACTGTTACATAAAGATAAATAATAAATATTTACAAATATCAAACCTGTAATAAGAGGTCACCATTGGGATAAACAAAAACATTTGTATGAATAAAAAAGATATATAGAATCTAACACCGGCAAAAGTGCAAGACAGGGAAATCTCCGACACCGGAGGGTAAGATTTCAATCGTTCGCTGACGAGGCAGACAGACCAGTTCCTATTTTTAGCGATGTGAGATTTCCTTATCTTGCACTAGTGCTAGACAAAAAAAAAATCACGTGCGTTTTACCGGAAAATGCATGCCGTACAGTTTATGTCAACTGCCTCCCCCCCCCCCCCCTCCCCTAATTCTCCATGCTTTTCCTTTTTAAAATAAGCAATTCACTGTACATATATAAGTTTTTAATCTTTTATAAACACGCAAATCCTAACAATTAGCCATATTATTACATAACAAGATGAACTGTGAGCTAATGCTCACTTATGATATCCCCGCTCTACGGCAAACAGGAAGTAGGAATCTGACGGGTCAAAAAACGCTTCCCTCGATATAATGTACCTATATGAAGCTTGTGACCAAATATCAGATGTCTGCCATCAATAGTTGCTGAGAAAAATGTGACTAAAAATGGACATATACAAAATGTATGTTCAATGTGTATAAAAATCAACAAAGTCGGCAAACAGGAAGTAGGAATCTGATGGGTCAAAAAACGCTTCCTACGATATTGGTACATATATGAAGCGTGTGACCAAATATCAGTTCTCAGCCATCAATAGTTGCTGAGAAAAATGTGACGAAAAATGTGCATATATGTTCAATGTGTATAAAAACCAACTAAGTCGGCAAACAGGAAGTAGGAATCTGACGGGTCCAAATACGCTTCCCACAATATGGCATACATATATGAAGCTTGTGACCAAATATCAGATTCCTGTCATCAATAGTTGCTTAGAAAAATGCGACGAAAAATGTGCATATACAAATGTATGTTAAATGTGTATAAAAATCAACAGTCGGCAAACAGGAAGTAGGAATCTGATGGGTCCAAAAACACTTCCCACAATATGGTATACCTATATGACACTTGTGACCAAATATCAGATTTCTGCCGTCAACAGTTACTGAGATAAATGCAACGAAAAATATCTTGGACGGACGGAAGGATGGACAGACGGACAGAGGTAAAACAGTATACCCCCCCCCTTCGGGGAGCGGGGGTATAATAACCCGAGTTCACGCAATACACACAAATACGGAACTACTATTTTGATTGACATGAAGGGGAAATAACTCACATTGTTTACATGATGCGCTGTTTACAAACAAACACGAAACTAAAAACAGCTGATAAAAGTGAGAAATAAAATCAAACACCGGCAAAAAGTGCAAGACAGGGAAATCTCCGACACCCTCGGGTAAAATTTCAATCGTTCGCTGACTCAGCGAGCCTCGTCAGCGAACGATTGAAATCTTGCCCTCGTGTGTCGGAGATTTCCTTGTCTTGCACTTTTGCCGGTTAGATTCTATATTTCTCACCTTTGAGACAGACCAGTTCCTATTTTTAGCGATGTGAGATTTTCTTATCTAAAAACATCTGATAAAAGTGAGAAATAAAATCAAACACCGGCAAAAAGTACAAGACAAGGAAATCTCCGACACCCTCGGGTAAAATTTCAATCGTGTGTCGGAGATTTCTCTGTCTTGCACTTTTGACGGTGTTAGATTCTATATATTTCACATCGCTAAAAATAGGAACGGGTCTGTCTCAAAAGTGAGAAAGCGTAACTTGCGGCAGGCCGGTGGTTTTCTCCGGTTTCCTCCAACAATTAAACTGACCGCTACGATAGAACTGAAATATTGTTGAAAGTGGCATTAAACACCATAACCCTAGGCCTAAAAAGTGTCTTATGCACAATCTCATAATAATCAACCTAGTGTGCCATATACACTATCTCATACTAATCAACATAGTTGGTTTAACTAGAAGTACTACCAAGTCTTTTATGAGTTTCATTTCTGTAGGTGCTGTTACTGCGAGTAAATCGTATGCTAAACGTTTGATTGGTCAGTTCAGTGTTGTATTGCTGATGTTTGTGTACTCTGTTATATAATCGTCGTCTCTCTTTGAAGCAGCATACACAGACGAGGATCAAACCTTTAAATTCCTTTTTAAATTTTTCCTAAATAAAATAAAACAATGGATTTCAATGTTGATATTTGATTTTGACTTGTAATGATGTAAATGTAAATGGCTTAACTAATTATGGATTTTGACGGCGACTTTCTCGAAAAAGAAATTGCGCTCGGTAAATCAAAATGAAAGAAAATATAAATATCTAAAAGCGAAGTAAACTAACATTGTTTTAAGTGTTCGACTTATGATTACAAACAAATGTGCCATATCCGACCATTCTAGACTGATAATGTATATTGGCATCAGACAAAGCTATATATATATAGACTATGCTTTAGCTGTTCAATGAACTATATGATAAAGGAAGATATGTTTTTATAAGAAAACTAATGCATATTTAACAATGTATTTACTATATGTACATGTACATGTATGAAAATGTAAGCCATAATGCATTTTTTGTAATTCTGTTCTTCCCGTAGTGATATTCCAACCCACCACGTTGGTACGCTGCAGCACTGATTCACTTAGGAATCATCCCTCGCACCCCACCACCTCGGCCAAATACACTATTATTATATTATTGTCTACTCCTGAGGGAACTGTTCTCCTATAGTGTTGTCTGGTGAGGGATAGTGCCTGAGCCAACGGCGAGGGCACTATATACCTCACCAGGCAACACTATAGGAAAACTGTTCTTGAGGGAGAAGACAATAATATATTTAGTACATAACATCCCGTTCTAGACATAAAAGAAAGAAAAACACACTCAAATTCAATATAATGATAATAATAAAATTTACAGTGTAACATTATATTTGTATTGCCAAACCTGGCCATGTTGACAGCAGACTATGCACAGCATGAAACTATTTTAAGGGAGATAAATCTTGACAAAAATATATAAAAATTACGCGGGAAAATCTATGCCACAGGTATAATCCCCGCGGGAAATCGTTTGAAACTGGTATAGTTCCCGTCGCTAGGTATAGTCACCTGTTGTCAAGTGTACTGTTCAAAAATAGTACACACTGATTATCCAATCAAAATACAGCATGTATGTTAGGTACTAAATTCAAATATAGCTTCACTAAACGAGATGATATATGTTTAAAAGATTAATGTGTTGTCAAAGTGTTTGTGGGTTTTTTTCTTTGCTTATGTCTTTGTGCTTGTTCTAATGTTGCTTTATCATGCGGCTCGTCCTGTGCGCAACAATCTCTTGTAAATAGTCTTTTTGTATAGGTTTGGTTTTGGTTTATGGTGTTTAACGCCACTTTCAACAATATTTCAGTTATATCGTGGCGATCACTTTTAATAGTGAAGGAAACCAGAGAAAACCACCGACCTGTCACAAGTCACTGACAAACTTTATCGCATAATTTTGTATCGAATACACCTCGCCATGAACAGGGTTCGAACTCACAACTTGTATTTGAAAATCCAACTACCATCCGATCACGGCCACGACTCCCCCTTGCTTTGCATAGGTAATATCAACAAAAGTACTTACGTTCAATAATCCATATATAAACGGATTATAACAAGCATTACTCATAGCCAACCAGTTGGAACAGAGCCAGATAATGTTGATGTATTTAAGCCTGCAATGAGAAAAGACAAACAATGGTCCATAAACACAAGATAGAAAACTAAAAATTGACAGGCACCTACCTCACTAAAACCCGAGGGTGAACTGGATTCTATGGAATCGTAAGCAGTTCCTACTGCAATAGTGACACCCGTGTTGCTTATGCTAAATTTATGTGATGTCATATTCGATGAGAAGCTATGAAAGAGGAAAGAACGGGATTTCACTACGACAGACGGAGCATATCCGAGGAAATCTATGACACATACATTCCGTAACGATTAGCCAAGTTACAATGCAATGGCGACCGATGAGGATTTTTTTTTTAATTATTTGGCTTTCCAATCTTTTACCTGATTAATGTTATTCCAGAAACGTGTCGTGAGAAATTAATTAATTAATTAAGGTCAAATTACCTATTTGTCAGCTATATCACTGTTAGAACTAGAACAAGTTATATGTTGATGCAATGGTGAAGATAATGCTTGTTTTGTTCTAGACCAACATGCTTAGTTGGATTTTTGTCTCGCATAACAACAGTCGGCGGGGAGACCTGCCTCACAACCAACCATAGTTTGTTCTTACTCATTAAAGCTGCGTTCTTAGCGGAGAAGCAACCACTACCAATTTAACAGTAGTTTAGCTTACCCGTCAGGGGGTCGAACCACCACCTTCTGCACTAGCGAACAGCACGCTAACCATTACGTTATCGGTGAGCAGTTTTTGGTATTTGTGTATTATTTTTACCATTAACTCTACGGACCAATCCACAACCTCGTACATGTTATTCAGGGCCGGTCTTAAGCCAATTGAACCAATTGCTTACAATTGGGCCCCGTGCAGGAGTTATCTACTTCATGCTGTTCAAGTACACACAACAACACGCTGCAGGTTTTACAGAGAACAATTGGGTCCCACACCTCCTATACCCGGCCCTGGTGCTATTGATATCACACGATATTTGTACTACATGCAAACAAACAGAATCATTAATTTTACTTTGTCATTGTGAATATTATGGCTGAAGCTCAGAATCCTTGTAATAATTACGCTTAAACAATTATGGACGTTGTTTTCAAGATCCCTATATTATAAATACATTTCTGTTTAGTTTTTACTTACGATGATATTTTGTCTCTGAGGAATGGTACCAGTATATTGTATATTTGTAGAGGTAACCAGCACACAGAAAATAGTGCGACCACAATAATCAACATCTTTACAACCTACAAGTATAAAATAAGATAAAACACTCATAATACACGACAAGTTAATGCTATGGCAAGGCCGACGACGATGACTACGGTTATATTGATGCCATTGTAATTCTATACGCTGAAATATCATTTTATGTTAAATTTTACGTATACACTCAATGGCTTAAGGAGAGATGTGAATGCAGTTTTTTTGTGATATTGGTGGAATTGTTGACAATCACTGTTTAATCTATCTTTTCATAATGCATATATTTTCTAAATTATGTGACAAGTTGTATTCGTAATAGATATATTTAAAATACTGATTGATCCCTTGACGTTAAACATTAATCAATCAATTTCTATGTCAATATATAATGAATAGGCCTGCATGCAGGGTAAACGTTATTGTCATTATTTCATAGTTGTTATATTAAGATTAATGGTCTATATCTACGACTAACGAACAGTGAAATAAGAAGTCACTGACTCAGTCATTGGCATGTCCTTGTTCATTTTTATATTGTCTTTTCTATGATAGAATCTGGGAGGAATTTTATTGCTTGCTTACATGAACAGAATGTAGGACGAGACGTAGGCGAGTGCATGGTGGATGGAAAATGCCACACTACTTGCAGTATATTTTTTCACGAGTTCCTTTGTTTTCAGTTGCAATTTTTATCGACCTGACATATTTGCTCTTATTTTACTTGTGGCAATCATAATCTTGGTCTTTAAATTAAGCAACAATCAATCAATCATGTTATTATAAGAAATGAGTTGCTAAATTTTTAACATGTAGGCAAGTATATGCCTGTGTCAAGTTTCTGTTTTGTAGTGTTACAATCTTGTTATGGTAGATTAATTTAATTATATATTTTAATACATAAATTAATATTTTAAAATCATCAATACTCTGGTATGGTACTCAATCAAGGTTATTTGAAACATTCTCATTATCCATGGTCGTAAAAACAATTATTAATTTAGTTGTCGTCAAGGGTTATGCTTGCTGTTTCAAAAGTGGGGCATTTACCTCAGTTGTATCCATTGCGCTACAGCCATGTTAGTAATCACTTCAGACAAACGAAAAGGACTTAACCATGTCTAAGCTGATTGACGAAAGGTTTGAAGTTACCAAAGGGGCAATCAGAGGTCGTAAATCTAAGAAGAACAGACAATCCCAATAGCCAAAAGAAAAAGGACAAAAGGACAAAAATTGATCTACAAAACACTACACAGAAAACTAAAGATTGAGCAACACGAACCCTACTAAAATCTAAAGGTACCCGTCGTGCTACTCTTGTTACAAACCAAGTGATAAGTCATAAATGAGGAATCGACCGGATTGTGATTACGAACATGTCCGTGGTCATTTTTGACAGATGACCCGAAGCGGTTAACCAAGTCACCTAAAACTTGCGAAGTGATGACTTCATGATAAAAACGTAGCTAGCAAATTTAATGCGCATGACGCGTTTCTGAAATAACCTTCATCCGGTACAATCAAAGCCTAAATATGTGAATTTCAATAATTGGTTGTTGCAATTATGATTAAGCGATTAACATTAACCTTCAACAAACTAGTAACGTATGTTCTCCTCCCTCATACATAGGTGACATTAACGATGTTGTCTATCCTATTAAGGTACTTGCTCCCAAAGAATTTTAAGTTGTTTGGTTTTCACATATTTAGGCTTTGATTGTACCGGATGTAGGTTATTTCAGAAACCCGTCGTGCGCATTAAATTTGCTAGCTTCATGTTTATTATGACTTTTAGAATAAAATGACAATATTGTTTAAATTACAGGTGATTTGGTGAGAAAAGACTTTGTTTTTGGCTCAGAAGGTATGCTTAATCCCTGATGTTTTATTTATAGCAACATATGGTGGAAGATTGGGGGTACCATAGGGTATAATTACGAAAGCAGACAGACAAAAGGTTCGAAATGGCCCAGTGGTTTCAGTTGAGAAGATTAAAGAGCTTAAAAAACAATCACAGGGAAAAGGCCGGACGATGGACACCAATGTATCGCACCAACGAAACAACATAGTAAATTGTTCTTTTATTGATTCCATGCTGACAAATGCGATTCCCTGTGATCTTGCTATATTATAATCAAAATAATAATAAATCTAATTAAATTTTAATCTTTAATTACTCCCGGTTGTTGTTCTGTCGCGACATAATAAATCCAGGAGCAATTAAAGATAGAATTTTAATTAGATTGATTATAATTAATTGATGACAATTAGTGATGTGGAAACAATGACAGATTTAATTTTGCTCAATTGGTTAAAATTTTCCTTAGGGGCCAGTAAAAAGCATTTCCGTCAACTTTCTGAATCTCAAAGACCGTTCTATACAACAATTGTGTAATCAATGCAAGATCATTCATTAATGACAATTAGATGAAAGTTATTCCGGAAACGAGTCGTGCATACTTCATTAGATATCTACGTTGTTATTACCACTAACATTATAGAAAGATATATGTAAATGAAAAAAAAAACATATTTGTCTAGCATTTTGTGATATATCTAAGGCCTTTGATTGTGTTTGGTTAAAGGGTCTGTTAAGACAACTCGAGTCATACCGTATGGAATTCAAGGTGATCAATTGAAGTGGCTCAGAAGTTACTTAGTAAACAGAAAGCAATATTACTCATCTCTTGAATATCTTAATGCTGGGTTCACTACTTGGACCTCTCTATTGTTTCCTATTTATATGAATGACATAGATGATTATCTCTATTATTTGGAGATGATATTTCTCTGTCATACAGTTCATACTCATACCAGTTACTTGAAACTAAAATTAACAGCAATTTAGTCAAAATCATTGACTGGGTCAATACTTGGCTGATTAAGATTAATCCAAATAAAACAGAGTTTTTATTTATTTCAAATACACTTCCTAGTGATTGTATTAACCTATATTTTCAAAACTCTTTATTAGATTCTTGTGGAAATCATAGACATTTGGGAATACCCTTTAGCGACAACTGTAAGTGGGCCTTGTCATATCGATTCTATTTGTTTAAGTGTTTCCAAAAAAGATGTCAATTTTACGGAAACTAAAGTTTATTCTGAATCGTAATGCCCTAAGTAAAATATATCTCACATTTACTAGACCAATCATGGAATATGGATGTGAAGTGTGGAATGGCTGTGGTGTAGAATTTACCGACAAACTCGAAAAACTGCAACTTGAAGCTGCCAGGACTGTTACCGGTCTACTTACGCTGGTAGAGATTCTTTATATTTAGAAACTGGGTGAGAAAAACTTATAAATAGACGAAATAGGAGATGTATTTATTTGAAGTAAAATATAGTCATTAATTTTGCCCCTTATTATCTAGCAGATATATTACCCCCTAGAATTTCAGAAACTACTAATTATCCTTTAAGAAACAGTGAAAATTTTACCATTCCTTGCTATAGATTAACTCTGACATATTCTAACTCCTTCCCATCTACACTTCGTTCCTGGAACTCCTTAGATTTAGAGAATAGAGATGCCCCCAGTTATACTAGTTTTAAAAAGCAACTAGTGAGAAAAACCTTAGTTCCAGTTTGGTAAATTACGTTATAATTTCAGCATTCTTAACTACGATTTATTTAGATTTAGTTTAAAGGACAATCCTAGATGTGCTTGTGGTTTTGAGTGCGAAAATGTATTTCATTTTTTCTTGAATGTCCAATTAATGAACACATCAGATTCTCTAATTTTAATACCTCAAATTTACGGAGCTATAGATTTAGATATAATTTTATATGGAAACGAAAACTTAACTGAAGCATAACATGTTGATATTTTTACAGCAATTCATACGTTCTAGTGATAAGTTTGATTGATTGTATACATCTGTGTTATGTAATACGCGAAGTTTTCTAACATTTCATTGTTGCACATTATACATTTCAAAAGAGTATATTTTTTATGTATAGAAAGATTCCATACATTTATAAAGAATTAAATTATTTATTTCGTTTGTAACAAAAGGCTTTAATATAATCTAGAACTATCCAAGATGTAAAAACAAAATAGCAAGCAGGGAAAACACATTATTCGTTTTATCGTTCCAATTGATACCATATGACTCATTCTTTGTCATGAAGAATTGGTCTGTTCCCAGGTGGTATTCGGCATATATTTTTTTTAAACACGCATTAAATATTAGAAATCTGAATAACATCTGCAATCTATGCTAAAAGACATGAAGTCATTGAAAGTTAATTAATTGATTTATTGGGGTTTATTAGTAAGATAAGATAATATAAGATTTTATTGATTTAAAATCCAAAGGTTGGATTGTCATCAAACAACAAACGATACATTCAACTACAGCATGCAGGAATACACAAATATAAACATTCAGATTATTTACAATGAAAAATATATAACATAATATTTAATATAATATTTCGACTGAGGAGGTTTGATACAGAGACAGAATACCAGAAATATTATAGTTGTTCTTGCTCTTAAACAAATTACATTAATGAATTTCTGTATTTATACATTTCACTTATGCCTTTAATATGTGTAGCACATGTTTATGTCATAATCATTACTTCCAAATATAAAAAAGAATTTTCCTAAATCTGAAAAATTTGAAAATAAAGGTACAATATCAGTTAATTTCTGAAAGAATTTATCACGTATATCTTTAAGCTTATCACATATCATACTGAGATGGAATTCATCTTCTACTTCAGATCTGCATAAGGGACAAATTCTATTTGCTAAGTTTATCTTTCTATGTCTGCCTTTTTCAATCATTAGAGTACTATTACTTATTCTTATTGTGATAAAGTTTGAAACATCTGATCTAACTATGTCTAATTTGAGAAAAATTTCAATTTCATATTTCTCTTTCAATTTACTATACGTTCTCAATTCATTTCCCTTTTCTTCCGAACCACCCAAAGATAATTTATCTTTCCAGAATTTGATATAATCCTCTTTCAATTTTTTGTTAACAGAAAAAGTTAATCGATTTTTAGAAAAAGTATTTTGATTCTCCCAAACATGGCCGAATCTTATTTTATCAAACAACAATTTGATTTTTGAACTATACCATCCAGAACAATTTATAATAGTATCATAAACCTTTCTGATCAGACTTGTACCCTTAGAATTAACAACATGATGCCAAAAACCTACCGAAAGTTTAATAGCATCCACTGAGCAAGGGATCATACCTAATTCACCTAAAACTGCCAAATTGGATGCTGTTTTATTTACCCCTAAAATATATTTTGCAAATTTTACTTGCACCAGTACTGGTTGAAATAAAAAATGTCTCGACTCAACATTTGCATTATCTTTCAACAATGTCTCTAGACACAGAACTTCACTACAATAAAGTAATATAGGCTTAACACATGAATCAAACAATTTAATTGCCTTTTTACACAAGAGCTCAGTTGCTTTAGTGAAACTACCCGAAGGCTTAAATAATATTCCTAAATACTTTTACTCATTAGTAATTTCTAGTACATGATTATTATATCTAAAAATATATTTTTTGATCACTTTACCAGATTTATTAAATATCATAACTTTAGTTTTGTCTATATTGAGACACAAATTCCACGTTTCACAGTAATCAGACAGCTTATTAAAACAATTTTGTAAACCATTAGCAGACTCTGAAATTAAAATCACATCATTTGCATACATAAGACAAGATATGCTATTAGTATGAGATGTTATTCTGATATGATTTCTATTAATTCAATTTAATATCATAATAATTAAATTAGTTTATTGTATTGAACATATATTAATTGTTGTATTAGTTAACGTTCAAATGTTCACTCAGCAATTCCACTTTTTACATATCAAGTCCATTTTTTATATACAAATTTGCAAACATTAACAATACGACTTCCGTCGCGGTCTGTTCGTTTGGTTTATTCTGAACACCATTATATTCACGTGCAAGTTTTAGCGGGAATGGTGATATAAATATTCTGAAATTTTCCGGTGCGGCATATTGCGTTACACAGTCGAGGAGGAAACATTATTCAACAAGAAGTTTTCATAAATCCTGTTTAAAATATATAAAAAAAAAAAAAAAAAGTTTTCATAAATCATGTTTAAAATATAAAAAAAAAAGTTTTCATAAATCAAGATAATTAAACTATTTAATATTCTGCTTGAAGCTTTTAAACAAATTTTCGATTCAAACTTCAGTTTATTTCAATCAAATATTGCCTTTTTATTTGAAACGTTCTGTGGTTAATCTGCATGCCAGTTTGTTTAATTTATCACTGATATTTAGTGTGTTGTTTTTTTGGGTTTTTTTTAATTACCTGTTCCAAGTACAGGCGATGAAATTTGCTTGATATTTAAACAATATGTACTATTAATTTTACTTTAGCGGGTCGATTGTCGATGTTTATAGATTATGTATGTATGAATATTTACAATTGTTGTGTGAATACCATTGCGTTCATGATATACTTTTTGTTTAAATACGCATACATGTATTCGATAATTGGATACACATATAAAAAAAAAACATACACATGAACATGTATATTTTCATGCGGCAAATATTTAACCCAATACATTTAGTTAAGCCATTCAGAGCAATTGATGATGCAATGAACTTTACAAAGAGCCAATTTTGATTCATTTATGAGCAAAGTCTTGTAGTTTGATAGAACCATATACTCTTAAAGCTCCATTTTAAGCAATACAGCTTGCATAATGTATCGTGTAATATTACAAATTAATGTAATCTTAACGAATATGAACACAGCATTTAGGTTGAATTCTGACAATTTTTCGTTTTTGTTTTATACATGCCTAGAGCTAGAGGGAGGAGAGAGAGGCCCGTCAATCCAGCGAGTTTAGTGTACAGGCAGAGATTGCGGGCGCGAGAACCTGGAGCAGTTCAACACAAGTGCAACGCCTACTAGTACCTGTTATACCTCCGGTACAACAAGTTTTGCAACCAGTGCCAACCCAAAATCAAGGTGTGCAAGCTGAACCAGTAGTTGCAAATGGTGAGAATCTATTAAATATGCCTTGCACAAATGATACACATACACCAATGTTAATGACCTTTTCAAATGAATTAGACATTTTTCTACCGCAAACACTAAAAGGTGGAACTTAGAATACATTGATTTATCGTTGTTATTAAGACAAAATTTTAATTTCCTTAATGAAAATCAGAACTGCATTGCTGTTGATAATGGCCGATTAGTACTTCAGTCCGTCAACAAACCTGCAAAAAAGCACATTGAAAACATGTCTATGTGGACTGATGCTTTCATAAATTATGCTAAGGTTTTAATTACTAAACATCCACTTCTTGCTGGAGATCTTTTTATGTACATGGCAATAATTAGGGGTGCAATATCCGACGCCACGTTTGACCGTGTTTACATGTACGATCAGCAATTTAGACTTAGAATGTCATTGAATCCGACAAATTCATGGTCACAAATTGATGGTACACTTTAGTTACGTTTTATTACTAAGGGTGCTTCTGGTCTTCAGAACTCGACTCTCTCTAATAATGGAAGTCAGAGACCATGTTATGATTATAACTTTAAAAAGGTTGTTTTAGGCGTAATTGTATTTACCGTCATAATTGTATGAAATGTGGTGCCATTCATCCTGCTGCTTTGTGCAATCAATTTTTTAAAAAGAATTCTAATGCACAACTAAATGCTCGCAAAAGTACAAATTCATATTTGCAAAATTCTCAAAGAGCAGCAGCTGTAAATTTAAATATAAGACCTCCCTTGCTAGGTAATGGACCTCAAAACAAACAATAGACTTTGTTTTTCAGGTGACAGATTCAATGTTTGGAAACTTGGGTTTTCACCAATTAAACTCCATGAGCTTGAAGAATTCCTAAAACTTTACCCTAATAAAACTGCTGCCTATGAATTACTAGATGGTTTTTCAAATGGATTCAAAATTAAATACAGTGGTCCTAGATTAGCATTAGAAACAAAAAATCTAAAATCTGTCTTTATTAATCCAACTGTTGCATTACAAAAAGTAGAAAATGAAATAAATTTGGGTAGAATTGCTGGACCTTTTCAAAATCGGCCTATTTCTAATTTGAGATGTTCTCCAATAGGTGTTGTTCCTAAGAAGACAGGTGGTTGGAGATTGATAACCCATTTGTCATACCCACCGTCAAACAGTGTAAATGATTATATTGATGAACAGCACACAGCTGTTCACTACTCTTCATTTGATAATGCGGTATCAATTGTTAAAAAATTAGGAAAGGGGGCTTTAATAGGAAAAAAGGATATAAAATCAGCATTTCGACTGTTACCATGTTATCCAGGTGACTTTGACCTTCTTGGATTTAAGATTGGATCTAATTATTACATTGATAAATGCCTTCCAATGGGGTGCTCAATTTCCTGCAAAACCTTTGAACAATTTTCAACATTTATTCATTGGTTAGTTTGTTTTAAAAGTAATTCTAAAAATTTAGATCATTATTTAGACGATTTCTTTTTTGCTGGTGAAGCTGGCACAAATAATTGCACAAATTTAATGAATCAATTTGATGGTGTTTGTGAACGTTTAGGTGTGCCAATTGCGAATGAAAAAACAGAAGACCCTACCACAATTTTAGAATATTTAGGTTTAACAATTGATACCCAAAATATGGTTGTAAAAATTCCAGCAGATAAAGTGAAGGAGTTGTTAAATCAAATTAAGACAGTAGCTTCTGCAAAAAAGGTTACATTAAAATAATTACAATCCTTGTGTGGCTTGCTTGCATTTTGCACAAAAGCACTTCCTGCGGGTAGAGCGTTTAGTAGACAATTATATATGGCAACATCTAAAGCAAACAAACCATTTCATTTCATCAGAGTTACAAAGAACATGTTTGAAGACCTTATGATATGGAAATATTTTCTTGAAGAGTTCAATGGAATTACATATATTTTAGATGAAACATGGCTTTCTAACTATGACTTGCAACTCTTTAGCGATAGTTCAGACTTAGCTGAGAACGGTTGCTCAGGTTATTTTATGGGCAGGTGGTTCTTTCTACAATGGCCAAAAGAATGGGAGAATACTGATATATTGAAGGATATGACTTGTCTAGAAATTATTCCTATAGCTTTAGCAATATATCTTTGGAATGCTGAACTCTTAAAAATAAAAGGGTTTTGTTTCATGTAGATAACATGGCCGTAGTCGCAATTCTTAATAAGAAAACATCAAAAAGTGCACGTGCACTTAACATACTTAGACGCATTGTATATTGGACTTTGATTGGTAATTGTCATATTAAGGCTGTTTATATTGAGTCATCAAAAAATGTTCTAGCTGATGCATCTCGGCGTCAATTTCAGAAATTCCGACAACTTGCTCCTCAAGCGGATCCCTTTCCAACACAAGTTCCATTGCAGTTCTTGAGTCTTTTGAAGGAGAATATCGAAGATTAATAGAAAATTCTATATCTTTGAATACATGGAACGTTTATGATAATGCAGTTAAAACATTAGAATCATTCAGATGTGAAATGAGTTTAGAACAAGTGGCCAGTTCCACTGTCGGATTTGATAAATTTTAATGCATTTTTGTCCAAAAATGAATATTCACCTTCAACAGTCAAATCATATATATCTGGCTTGAGCTATAGGATGAAAATATCTGGTTTATTGGATAATACTAATAGTTTCATAATTAAAAAAATATTATTAGGCATGCAGCGTTTACACAAAAGGGTTGATTCAAGAAGACCAATTACAATTGATTTGCTCGTGCATATTTTTTATGCTTTACAGTATACGTGTTCATCCGTTTATGAAACTGCTCTATTTTCGTCTTGTTTTTCACTTGCCTTTTTTGCATTTTTACGAGTTGGTGAATTTGCTGTATCTCATTTGTCAGAGAGGCATATGTTACAATATTCCGATATATCAATTGATAAGGAAAATGGTTTGATTAATTTAAGTTTATCATCTTCAAAAACTGATCAATTAGCAATCAGAACTAATCTTGTAATACCACAGTTTGAGAACGTCAAGATTTGTCCTGTACACACGTTATTAAATTATTTGAAATTGAGACCAAAACTTGAAGGACCATTATTTTGTCATTTCAACCATAAATCTGTTACTCGTTTTCAAGTTTCGTCTATGTTAAAATCAACTTTACGCTTTCTTAACATTAATGAACAGGATTTCAATACACACTCATTTCGTATAGGGGCAGCAACCTCTTTCATTTTGAGAGGGAAATCTGAAGATGATATTAAACAAATGGGACGGTGGAAATCTAACGCATACATGAGATACGTTCGCATAAATTATTAGCCTTCAAAAGCTTACCAAGTTGAACGTTAATCCTTTCGAAATTTCAGAATTGCAACAAATCTGGATCATTGGTTCATCCATTATATCAAGGGCAGAAGAACACACTAAGATGAGGCCTACTGGCACACATCTTGGCCTTGATAAGTATGGCTTTAAACTTACATGGGTTGGAATGCCGGGAATGAGTTGGATAAATATTGTTCCAATAGTGTTTAGATCTATCAGATGTTTTGGAATACCAAGGGCACTTCTTCTACACGTTGGTGGCAATGATCTAGGCAATTATTCCACAAAGGAACTGATAAAACATTTAAAATTTGCAATATATGTTGTAAATCGCATGTTGCCAACAACATCTTTTATTTTTTCAACTATTTTGCCACGAAGATCTTGGCGTTACTCATCAAATTGTATTGCAATGGAAAACGCAAGGAAAAGAGTTAATCGTGCCATAAGGACATTTTTTCAATACAACTGTGCATATGTGGTTACCCATCCAGATTTGGAAGATTGCCACACATCACTATTTAAAGATGGGAGTTCATTTGTCCTTTTTAGGGAATGACATTTTTATTGATATCATTCAAGGTGCTTTGGAACAATTTTTGTTGAACCCTTACACAAAGCTTTACCCTGTATAAAGTTGGTGAAAAATAATGTTGATTTGCTAGTTGCATAACACAATTTGTTTGCATTCACACATAATAGTTGATATGCGTTTAATTTGGCTAAAAAATGCTTTAACCGACATGTTTGTTTGCTAGTTTGCCACGTTTTGATGGCTAGTTTTGCTTAATTTCGCTACGTTTGTTGGCTAAATTATGGTATGTGTGATTTGTCGTCGATAATTTGGCGGATTAGCATTGTTAATAATGAATGCTAATATGGCGGAATTTATCGATTTATGCTGATGCTGCTTTGGACTAAACCCAACAGCCGAGAACTTTTTTCATTGAATGGTTACCCTTCAATGCTAATATTGTCAACATGTTTCTGTTGGCCTGTTTGCTTTACATCTCGAATTAAAGCTATGACAAATCATCTGCCATACAAATGTCTTTGTTGTTTATTAAAAATAATTGCATTAAGTATGTACTTAGTCAAGTGGTATACAAATGTCCTCGATAATTACAAGTCCAATGGTATGCAAATGTCGTGAATTTACCCAACTTTGACAATGGATAAAAAAAGGCATTACACACATTTCGGTTAATTTTGCTTAAGAGTTCATATACAATAATCGATACAAAAGCGTTCAACTATTAAAATATATACCATCCTGGCCGTTGTGGTAAAATTCCTACTTAAAGAATGGTTGCTAAGATGAGGCATAGTCATTAATAAAACTAATATTATCCTGAGACAACGTAATCAAAATGTCTCAATGGTTTTTAGGTTTATGGTGATTAACGCCACTTACAACAATATTTCAGTTATATCGTGACGGCCAGCTTTGTTGGCGGAGGAAACCACCGACCTGTCGCAAGTCACTGACAAACTTTATCACACAAAATGTCTCTATGGAAATACAGTGAAGCTAAAATTTTACCAACGCATGTTTTGGTTACTGGCACCTTATTTTCTTCCCGAATGTGATGGAAGTTGATGGAAAGTCATGTAGGCATATTCATAACAATTTTGCAAGTCATATCTAAAATTGTGAATTTATATGGTTTATGAGACTTCCGTTAATAGGAATAGCATATCCGTTAAATCCTTATGGAAATTAATCGTTTTGTTTTGATGTTAAGACAAATAAAAAAAAACACCATAACTTACTCCATTGAAAAGTAAATTATTTACAACTGTTGCGTCATTTTCACTTGGCAGTATTTTTTTTATATTTTTATTTGAGATTAGTTGAGTAGGCATTTATTCATAATGTTTCAATTGCACCAGAAAAAGAGTTCATTCCATTTGGAATTTCCTGCGATGACTAACGAGAATTGCATTTGGAATTTGAAAAAAAGGAAACATCTTAAATCTCCTGAAATTAAATTCAATCATTGTGTCCATCGGAGACATTGGTTAATGAACAGACGGTATTTAACTTGTCTTATATTCACTAATTATGGTTTTTATATATAATTTCCATTACTCCCTGTACAACATTTTAATACCTTGTCAACGTTTGCAATGAATTGTCATCTTGGAGAGTAAATGTAGTTGATGCTTTTAACAAACCTCGTCCTCTAAATTGTTAGTTTAATTGTGTCTACAAGACCCCATTATTCTAACTCTAGCATTAAGGAGGTCGTCGTGTTCGTATGGATTTACAAATATGTGTGCAATCAATGTCAATCACCACTAAAGTTATGTGTTCGAACCCCGTTCATGCTGAGGTGTACTCGATACAATAGTATGTGATAAAGTTTGTCAGTAACTTGCGACAAGTCGGTGGATTTATCCGGGCACTCCGGTTTCCCCCACCAATATACCTGAAATATTGTTGAAATGGCGTTAACACCATACATCAAACCAACCATTGAAAATATAACAAAGAACAATGACGCAACGAGAGTAATTTCACATTATATATATCTTGCTTTTAGTGCACATTGTCTCTTTACCGACACTGTAAAATGCATTTCACATATATATATTTGTGCATTAGACAGATTCCACTTTGTTGGTACCATTCCATAGGTTCTTGACTTGTTATATAAGAGTTATCTCCCTAAAGGTTCTTCCGGAAACGCGTCCATCGTCATGCACAGTTAATTAGTTTACTATCACTGGGTCGATACTTCTCCCGGTGGACTATTAGTCCTCGAGGGTATCATAATCACAACATATTTTATTCCTTATCGATAGAGGAAAACAGAATATCTGGAGAAAACCACCGGCTTGCCACAAGTAACGGAAAATTGTTGATGACAAATTGTTGCATAGTATAATGTACACCTTGGAACAGGTGGATATTGAATCAAGATTTTATGTTGTGAAAGGCTGATTGCTCATGAAGTTCCCAATAAAAGTTAGAAAAACCCGAAGGGGCAAGCAAGAATGGAAAAGTCAGAGACGCTGGCAACATTGGATACAAGATACAGAATGAAGACGGCAAAATAAAAAAAATCACAACACCTGAAACTAAAGAGATGAGCAACACCGATCCCATAAAAAATCTGTGCTGAATCCAGGTGCTCGTGAAGTACAAGTAATTCCTGGTATTGACAGCTGCTCGTGAAGTGTAAGTAATTCCTGGTATTGACAGCTGCTCGTGAAGTGTAAGTAATTCCTGGTATTGACAGCTGCTCGTGAAGTGTAAGTAATTCCTGGTATTGATAGCTGCTCGTGAAGTGTAAGTAATTCCTGGTATTGACAGCTGCGCGTGAAGTGTAAGTAAGTCCTGGTATTGACAGCTGCTCGTGAAGAGTAAGTAATTCCTGGTATTGACAGCTGCTCGTGAAGAGTAAGTAATTCCTGGTATTGACAGCTGCTCGTGAAGAGTAAGTAATTCCTGGTATTGACAGCTGCCGTGTTACACTTTCAAGTCCAATAAAAGTCTTGTTGGTGATAAAGGGAAAACAACTACACGTAATTATAAGGACAAAGATTCATTGCCATTTCAGAGATGGATATTTCATATGATTCAACCATTTCGTGACTGCCTTAGAAATTTTGCAGCAATGACTTCCACATAGGAGCAGCGTATATTTGTATGAGTAGCTTTTTCGTTAGCAGCTGATTTCTCTCCAGAAAATCAGTGTACTGGACGAAAGAGCTAGAATAACATACGAGTTGTGAAATATAAAATCCATAGATACTGGTGCTGTTAGAATATTGCTGCTGATGAAGGATAAGCTGACTATTGGAAATGTGCAATCATCACGTGTGTAGTAGAGTTTTTTTTGTCGATTTCAATGTGAAGATCAAGGTAAAAAGCAGACGTTTGAGTGTCGGTACAACAATGTCATTCACCAAAAGTAGGTTAGTAGAACTTTATTTAAAAAAAAACGAATTTCTAAAATAGTGCTGCAAGCGGGAAATATTAAGCGTGTACATTGGATTGATAAGCATGAAAGACCATCAAGAAGAGTTTGAAGATACCAAAGGGGTAATCAGAATCCGTAAATCGAAGAACAGACAACACAATGGCCAAAAGAAAGTACAAAAGAACAAACAACGCTCTACAAACATATACAGAAAACTAAAGATCGAGCAACGCGAACCCTACTATAAACCGGGGGTGAACTTAGGTGCTCCGGAAGGGTTGGCAGTTCCCCGCCCAACTAGTAGCACCCGTCGTGTTAATCAATATTCGCTTTAGCTTAATCACAGTAAAGATAAAATAGAGGACATTAAATAGTCAGAAAAACCTATTAAAGCATTGGGTGTATATTTTGGTAACAATAAAGAAGAGTGTGAAAAATTAAACTGGGAAACTAAAATAGATAAAATGAATACTTTATTCTTCTCTTGGGGAAAACGAAATTTAACTATTCTTGGGAAAATTATGATTATTAAAGCGTTAGTCATACCTATATTTACTTTTGTTGCTAGTGCATGTGTCGTGCCAGACAAATATAGAAAAGAAATTGAAAGTAAATGTTTCAAATTCATATGGTATGGTAAACCAGACAAAGTTAAAAAAAAATACTGATAGGTAATTTTGAAATGGGGGGTTTAAATATGATAGACATAGAAAGTTACTTTGCATCACTGAGAGCATCATGGGTAAGTAGATTTGTCATTGGAGAAATGGATAATTGGAAATTGATACCATATAAATACTTTAGACAATTTGGTAAGAATTGGTTGATATCTTCAATGAATATCGAATACAAAAAAATTAAAGATTATTTAAGATATATTCCTGATTTTTAAAAAGAAATATTGCAAACCTGGATAACAATGGGTGGGGGTCAAACAAAAACGCTATCACATTTTGCAGAGATTAGAAAACAGCTTATATGGGGAAATTAATTTATAATGTTTAAAAATAAAAGTTTAATGTTTGATAATTGGATAAATAGTGATTTAATTTATATCAATGATATTTTAAATGAAAACGGGGAAATGAGTCAGAATTTAATTTTAGATAAATTAAAATACAAGAATAATTGGATATCTGAATTTGTCTGCCTAAAAAAGCGATACCTAATGAATGGTATCATACATTACAGGCTCAAAACTCTATATAAAATTGTTGTAAATT
Source organism: Bathymodiolus brooksi (assembly GCA_963680875.1). Taxonomy (NCBI): domain Eukaryota; kingdom Metazoa; phylum Mollusca; class Bivalvia; order Mytilida; family Modiolidae; genus Bathymodiolus; species Bathymodiolus brooksi. Next base: position 92,552,980 of record OY804579.1, read on the forward strand.
TTCAAAAAGATAAGTTTATAGTAAATGGAAATTGTATAGACCCGTCACAACTGTCCAACAAATGTTTTTATAATGAATATATTAATGTAAAATATTTGAAACCAATAGGTATAAATACATGGTTAATGTACTTGTCTATAAATGAAAAACCAAATATGAGTCAGCTTTACTCTTTCATTTTTCATTATTTAGAAGAAAATAAGCTAAAAATATTTCTTGTCCCTATCTGAAAGAAATTTGGGTGAAAATACAACAAATATTGAAAAAATCTAATATAGAAAATGTTGTCACATTAAAACATATTGTTTTTGGGTATAAGATATTTGATAAAGATTATTTTGATTTCAACTATTTTTTAGCAATTTTAGGATTTTCTATATACAAAGCATATTATGTATCTGAACAAAAGACTAAACAAGTAAACATACATTCTTTATTTGTGAGAGAATATATTAAGAGAATAAGCCAGGTGCAAAAACTCCAAAATAGTAAACTGTTAGCAAAAATAAGGGAAAATATTGAAATGTAAATATGTATGCATTGTATATATGTATATGTATGCATGCATATGTATGTCTATATGAATAGATGTATGTGTGTAGATGTAGGTGCGTATTTATAGGTATATTCAATTATAGTCTGATTCTCATCAGTTATATTATATTATTTGAAATTATTTTAATTATATTAGAAAATATTAATATGAAATACTTCATAAGTAGCTTGGGCTTTTGAAGTAAGAATGCAACAAGCATTTGAATAAAAATATATTGTTGTTAAAAAACATATTCGTTTTAGCGCGTCAAATGAACACTTTTGTATTGGACTTCTTTGGTGACGTCTCATATTTTGTATCAGAGTTTAACTAAATGTATTTGAAAATAATATATTAGGATATAGATATAAATATGAAATCATACCTTTGTCTTGTTTCTACTTCTTGTATCGTTCTGTCTACAGTATGTTTGAATCCCGGGAGTGTCTCCCCATATTCTCCGTGCCACCAGGGAATACGAGACTGTAATGATCAATAATGGTATAGCATATTGAGCCAAAAATCTAATCACATGGTGACTTGTAAAAAATGTATCCGAGGGCCACTTTACAGTGCAAACACTTATTTCTTCTAAATTGATTATTGAAAAGCGTGTGGTGATTTGGTAATACAGTGCTTCCGGTAGGCTTGCCACTATACTTATTATCCAAATGATAGACAATATTAATGCAGCTACCAGTTTATGGAAACCAGCTCGCAATGGATACATAACGGCAATGTATCGGTCAATTGCGACGAGTGTTAGGCAGAATATACTAACATTAACGCATATGTTCTTTGCAAATGGCGCAACTTTACACATGAAACCGGCTACTTCCCAACGTCCCAATATGATTGTCTGAAATTGAAAAGGAATTGTGAAGATACCCAGGATAACGTCAGCAAAAGCCATATTTGCAATAAATATATTTGTAACAGTTTGCATATTCTTTCTCGCAATTACTACAACCATGACGAGTGAATTGCCTATCACTGCTACGAGTGAAATAGTTCCATATAACACTGACAGAAGGACAACTATTCCTATAGAAACTGAATATTCCTTATATATATCTTGAAGTGCCAGAACATGTTCCTCTGTTAAATTGTGTGTATCTTTAAATTTCTCCCAACTGTCTTCATTTGCAAATGGATCCATTTTCGAAATATTTAATCACAATAATCTGCATGTGTCACTATACCAAAAAAAAGTAACTAATGAACTGTTTGTTTGTATCAGTGGAATATGAAAACATAAATCTTTCTCGTAAAAACAAATACTTCGATTTGTGTTGGCAGCAACATATCATTTACGCTGTTTGCACACTATAAGCAAACTTAATGG